>CM050202.1:18556273-18558773 GCA_027475355.1 Coilia nasus | reverse complement strand
TAGAAAGTTATTGCTCATCCAATGCGTGACAGCTGACAAACAGGAGGTTAAAGACTGTAGAGCTGTGGTTTTGTTTGGCTCAACTGAGATATAAAGTTGTGTATCATCGGCATAACTATGAAAGTCTATATTATGTTTTTTGATAATGTTGCCCAGCGGTAGCATGTATAATGAGAAAAGGAGGGGGCCAAGACAGCTGCCTTGAGCAACACCGAATGGTACATCGTGATTTTTAGATATATGATCTCCTAAACTAATATAGAATTGTCTTCCGGTGATGTATGACTCAAGACATTTTAGTACATGGCCTGAGAGGCCCACCCAAGTTTTGAGACGATGTAGTAGTATGTTGTGATCAATTGTGTCAAAGGCGGCACTTAGGTCCAAGAGGACTAGGGCAGAGACTTTGTTTGTGGCTGTGCTGAGTCTGAGGTCGTTTACTATTTTGGTTAAAGCAGTCTCTGTACTATGATTTGCTCTAAAGCCTGATTGGAATTTTTCTAGGATGTCGTTTTCATTAAGGAATTGGTTGAGCTGTACGAAGACAGCCTTTTCAAGTATTTTGGAAGGGAAAATACCTGTGAGAATGGATGTGTTAATGATCTGTAATAGGCGTGTGGAGATATAGTTAAAATTATTTTTCATAAGGAAAGTGGGAATAGGGTCAAGGCTGCATGTTGACCGCTTGCTATGTTTAATAAGTTTATAGAGATCGTCTTCCGTAATGGCGCTAAAAGTCTGTAGGGTCGGTGGTTCCTTACTAGGAGCATCCTGTAGGTAGTTAGGGTCTCGAATGATTTCTGCTCTAATAGCTAGTATTTTGTTTGTGAAGAATTCTGCGAACTCTTCGCATTTTGGAGTGGTGGTTAGACTAAGCATATCACAGACTGGCGCAGGATTTAGTACTTTTTCAATTGTAGAGAATAATACTCGTATGTTGTTGTGATGGTCTGTGATAATTTTAGTAATGGTCGGAGATGGCTATATCCGACACGGAAATGTTGTTAATGTTTGCGGGTTGCGATATTACTAGGTCAAGCGTGTTTCCTAGTTGATGGGTAGCTTCTGTTACGTACTGATATAACCCAAAGCCGTCCAAGGTGTTCAGCAGGTCTTTGGCATTTCAGTCACCGCTTTTATTAACATGAATGTTAAAATCTCCCGTGATAATTATTCTGTCGTAGTTTGTAAGTACCGCTGACACGAGGGTGGAGAAGTCAGATAAAAAGGTTGGTGAACTTTTTGACAGTCTGTATAGCGTGATAAGGAGTAAGCTGTGATCGGTCTTAACTTTAATTGCTAGGTACTCAAATGACGTGAACGTGCCTATTTATCTCGTTACAGCTGAGTTTATTGGAGAAGATGACCGCTATACCGCCACCCCTTTTATTGTTTCTAATCGATTGATAGAATTTATAGTTAGGGAGACAGGTTTCAATAAGGGTGGCAGCCCCTTCTTCTTTTAACCAGGTCTCCACAAGGAATATAAGGTGTAATTTATTTTCCGAGATGTAATCATTTATAAAGAAACTCTTATTGGTGAGGGACCTTACAAGAGAACCCACAGTGACACAGGTGTCACAAACAATTCAGATGTTCTGAAAATATCTTTCTAATACTACTTCTCCAATTTTTAACCCACTAAGTCCCAGGGTGACATTTACTTAACATCCTGGTCACATATCATGTGATTTGTGTAATGTTTATGCTGTCATGACAACAATTACAAAATGGTGGTGTGATAGGTGAACAGATGTCAAAGTGTCAGGTCTCCTCACAAAGATAGTTTTTGTCTTTAAAAGGTGAGTTTCAAGACATTTTACAACTGTAATATGTTTATAACATGTTCTGCATTGCATTTAAATAATTTTTAACTAATTTCTCCAAGAAAATCATATAAAACAAATTACAAAAAAATTGTGGTGACATATATGTCACATCGGGCTTTTAACCTCATTTCAGTCTGTCAAATTTCTATGTGACATACCATATGTCACTTTAAAAGAAATTATCACTAAATTTAGCTGATTTAATAACTTTGAAGTGATATAGTTTCTGATGATGTATTCAAAGTACATTTAAACAAATACAAGCATAAAACCATGTACAATTAACCCTTTAGTAATTGAAACAAACACTGTGTGCCGCGCTTGTTGCTATGTTTGGCAAACATTATGCAGAGATGCATCACAAATAGGCTACTGCTGAATATTATAAATACAAATATATATACAGTAATGTGCAAAAGGTTTAGGCAGGTGTGAAAAAATGCTGTCAGCTAGGAAGGCCTTAAAAAATGGAAGTGTTAATCATTTATGTTGATCAATTAACAACATGCAGTGACTGAACAAAAGAGAAACCTAAATCAAATCAATATTTGGTGTGACCATCCTTTGCCTTCAAAAGAGCATCAATTTGCATAGTGTTTTTGAAGGAACTTGGCTGGTAGCTTGCGCCAAACATCTTGAAGAACTACCACAGATGATCTGTGGATTTATGC
>CM050202.1:18531273-18546273 GCA_027475355.1 Coilia nasus | reverse complement strand
GGTAGGGTAGGGGGCGGGCTATGGGGGGACCCCCCAAAAATAAGTATTGTCCCCATACCAACCACCACGCACCCCATCACCAGCCATTGAGGGAGTAGGCACGTTGGGGTTGAGGGGGGAGTACGACAAGGACAGCACTTAATCTGCTGAAGAGGACATTTTTTGTTGATGGTGGATGTGGGGTATAGGGTGGAGGGTTTTAAGGCTCCATCTTTGATTATCGCCCCGTGGCCACCTCTTTTTTCTTTCTTTTTTTCTTTCTTATTTTTATTTTGTTTTTATTATTTTTCATCTGGGTGACAAAGACACTGCTACTCGGTCCACTAAAGAAGAAGTAATGTCTCAGTGGATCTGTACATGTGGAATTTTATGACTTTTTTTTTCCCTGTGGTTGCGTGTGTGTTCGTGTGAAAGATTGTGGGTGTGTGTATGCACAGCACACACACACACAAAAGATATTTTTTAGTGCTAGTACTCTGGGGATGTGTTTTTTTGTCACATATCAATGATTGTGTGACCTGAGATTGTAGTGTGTGGCCGGGAGCTTTTCCAAAGTGTGTGTGTGTGTGTGTTAAAGTCAGACACACACACATGCAGGTGCGCACACATACACACGGCTGTTTCTGAATGTTGCACGTCCAGACTCAGACCCTCCTAATGTGACCTGGACCCCTGCTTACAAAGATCAGAGGTCATGCAGACACACACACACACACACACACACACACACACACACGTGGATAGAGTGTCAGGTGATGAATAGAATGTAATCCTGCCAGGTTACCCCACTCTGTCCCCCCTTTCTCCCGCTCTTTCTCTCTCTCACACACACACTCTTCTCTCTCTCTCTCTCTCTCTCTCTCTCTCTCTCTCTCTCTCTCTCTCTCTCTCTCTCTCTCACTCTTTTTCTGCCTCTCCCCTCCTCTTTCTCTCTCTCTCTTTTTGCCAAGCAAGCCTCCATGTGGAGGACTGAAATTTTCACTTAATAAATGCTGCCTGTGGGACAGGAAATAACACACAGACACACACACACACACACACAAACTCACACTACCTGAGAGGCCATGGCCTGCCATACCATACTGCCATGTCAGGGCCTCCACACACACACACACATACACACACACACACACACACACACATACACATACACACACATATGTGTGTGCACGCATATGCATACACATAAGTAAGAATATGACTTGAGTATGCTAACACAAAGACAGTTTCACATAAATAACAAAAAGAATTGTACATTTGTATACAGTAAACCACTTAATTCAGTTGTACACATGTGCATGTGACACATTCACACCACACACATGCACCTACACATGGAAACACACACACACACACACACACACACACACATAATCTCAGACTTTTTGGGGAAAGAAGGCCTTCTGTGCCCATTAGTCTTGAAGGCTCATATGAAACCAGACCGTTTTTGTACGAGACTATATCAGTGCCACACACACATACACACACACACACACACACACACACATACATACGGTGTGAAGGATTAACCTCTGTATCCAACCCCACGGGGTGCATGAAGGACGCAGGTCATGGACTTGTTTTTACTATGGTTGCCATAGGTTTGAAGTCTTTTCTTCAGGGTGTAGATATCCACACAACTTTCTTTTTTTTTAAGTGTGCGTGTGTGTGAGAGAGAGAGAGAGAGTGTGTATGGATTGCACACCTTATGGAAACTGCTGGCTGAATTCCCAGTGGACAGCACTACCTCATTAGTACAGGATTGTTGTTGTTTTTGTTTTGTTTTTGTTGATTTGTTTGTGTTTGTCAGTATCACTTTAGCAATGTCAAGAGTTGGTGTTTTTTGAACCTCAGTCTGGTTTGCAGCCTCTAACTAGCAGCAGAGTCTTCTACTGCCTTCTTCTTCTTTTCTGCTCTGTGTGTGAGTGTGTGTGTGTGTGAGTGTGTGTGTGTGAGAGTGCGTGTGTGTGAGAGTGTGTGTGTGATGATCTCTGGAAAGAAAACAGTGTGCAGGTTAGTCTTAGATCATTCTTTCAGTTTTAGTGTGCCTGTGTGTGTGTGCGATTCCATGCTCACATATAAGCCTTGTGATATTTGACACCATCCATGTCTGAGGATGTAAAAAAGCAGGAGTGAATATTGCCATTTAACCTTTGCCATCTGACCTTTGCCCTTTGGCAGGGGGCGCGTCCGTAGGCCCCTCTCCAAGCTAGCCACACTGGCCCCACCCCCTGCCATTTCTCAGGAGTACTCCCATCAAGACAGGGGGGAAATCTGTCAGCCATACTTTCCTGTTCTCTCTCTCTCTCTCTCTCTTTCTCTCTTTCTCTCGCTCTCTCTCTCTGTTTCTGTTTCTGTGTGTCTCTCTTTCTCTTTCTCTCTCTCTCTCTCTCTGTGTTTCAGTGTCTTTCTCTCTCTCTCTCTCTCTGTTTCTCTCTCTGTTTCTGTGTCTTTCTCTCTGTCTCTCTCTCTCTCTGTGTCTTTCTCTCTCTCTCTTTCTCTCTGTCTCTCTCTCTCTCTCTGTTTCTCACTCTCTCTCTCTGTTTCTCTCTCTCTCTATCTGTTTCTGTTTCTCTCCCTCTCTTCTATCTCTATCTATCTATCTATCTATCTATCTATCTATCTATCTATCTATCTATCTATCTATCTATCTATCTATCTATCTATTGCTGACTTTCTTTCCTGTTTATGTGTCTTTCCACTGCCTCATGGTCATGTGGTCTTCTCTTTCTTTCGCTCTCCTTACCTCTCTATCTCCCTCTTTCTATCACTTCATTTTACTTTCTCTCGGAACAATAAGAATGTAAAGTACATAAATCTCAGATGCATTTTGTATTACTGATGAGCAGGGAGTGGTCAGAATTATTTTTCCATATGTTTAGACAGGTACATCATGACACACAGACGCACGCGCACACATACACACACACACACACACAATGAGACACACACACACACACAATGAGACACACACACACACAATGATAAACACACAAACAATGAGAGACACACACACACACACAGTGACATACTGCATGCGCACATGTATGTTTGATGTATGTTTTGTGAAGGCTTTCTTTAGGGGTAGGTAATGTGCCAACATTCCTTATGCATATTTTTGTGTAGTTTTTAAAAAACGCTAAACCTCTGGACAGTCAGTTCGTCAGGGCATCTGTGTTGTTGCTTTTGATTTATCTTCTCTTTGTCAGTGTGTGTATGTGTGTGTGTGTGCGCGCGTGTGTGTGTGTGTGCGCGTGTGTGTGTTTGTGTTTTAAGTCTTGTCTGGTAAAAACATTCCAAGTGTCTACTTTTTGTCTACTGTTGCAGGCCTTACTCAGGGTCATCTGTGTGTGTGTGTGTGTGTGTGTACGTGTGGTGTGTGATTGTGTGTGCGTGTGGTGTGTGATGGTGTGTGTGTGTGTACGTGTGGTGTGTGTGTGTGTGTGTGTGTGTGTGTGTGTGTGTGTTTGTGTGTGTGTGTTTGTGTTTGTGTGGTTGTGTGTGTTCCACAGATGATACTAAAAGGCCTGCCAGGTGCTTTAGTTCAAGTTGGAATCACGCACCAGTGATGCAGTTAGAGGTTCCCTTGACATGTCCTCTCTCTTTTACACACACACACACACACACACACACACACACACACACACAGAGAGAGAGAGAGAGAGAATGAGAGTGTGAGAGAGAGAGCGAGAGAGAGAGAACTTTACAAAGTATTGGAGTCAGTTGCTGTGTGGTTTTAATTTGGTCTTCAGACTAGACAGACTAGGCAACAAAATACCTCAAGCATCACATCTACACCAGTGTTAGCATTAGCAGACTCCACTCAGCTTAGCATAGCCATGGCATTAGAGCTAATTACCAGTGGCCAACAGAGCTGTGATTGAAGGCTACAGTGTGTGTGTCATTCACATTTATGCTTTCTGATTTGCAACATTACACTGAGGTGGTCAAATCCAATGTGTATGACAGCACATTGACAGAGAGTTTATGAATATGGCGGAAATGGAGCAATACCACTGTAAACTTCTGTACTCAAATCTAGAAGGTAGTTTCTATACCAGTGACAAGGACACACCAGATGTATGTAAGCTGTGATAAACACAACTGATGGATACATGAAAGACAAGTACATGAAGCCTAAATTAAGCTTAAAGCTGCTGTAGTTCTCATTTTACATCAGCAAAACCTCTATCTGCAGTCTGTGTGTGTGTGTGTGTCTGTGTGTGTGTGTATTTGCATGTAGGTCCATTGTCACATTTACCGGTGCTTTCCTGAGACCCAGTTACTACTTGGAGTGTGTGTTCCAATTGTGTGTGAGTGCGTGTGTGCATAAAGGTGCTCAATCATGCTTACTGGTGCTTTCCTGAGATACAAATTACTACTGTGAGTGTGTGTTCTACTATGCTGTGTGTTGATGTATGTCTGTGTATGCGTGTGTGTGTGTGTGTGGCATGAAGTCTATTTACACTCAGGCTGTACACTCAGGCTGCCAATAACATCGCTGGGGACAGTCTGTGCTTAAAACGGACCACACCTCAGCAATATTACCTAAATTATATGCTGTGTGTGTGTGAGAGAGAGAGAGAGTGTGTGTGTGTGTGTGTGTGTGTGTGTGTGTGTGTGTGTGTGTGTGTGTGTGTGTTTTATGTGATATGTAAGTGAAGGCAAGAGGATAGTGTTGTTCTGTCATCTTCTTCAGTGCGAGTAAGGTCACTGCTCTCTTGGCCTCTTCATGACTCTAATCTGTCTCCATGGACATCCCGTTTGCCTCAGAATGACAATGCATGGTATCCATGGAAATCTCTCTGTCCACTGGGTTTCTATAGAAACCCCCTTTTTGATAGAACCCTGTATCCCTGTGTCAGTCATTCTGACTGGGTCCATTTAAATCGGGATGAAATACACCTCAGAGGAGTCTATTATGACAATTGGCCATCAAGGACTGTTTGAAACTAGCTTTCCTGTCTGCTGAGGGCTCATTTACACCGACATGAGCGTGTACAGCACGTAACCATGTACAATATGTTTGGAGAGTGACAGAATACACTGAGATCAAGCATGCGGTGTGAATAGTCTAATTTGTTAACATGCATTCTAAACGAATACGGACAGAAAATGGGCACGCGCTGAATACGCAGAGTGCGAATGAGCCCTAAGACGGTGCTGAACTGACCGTAAAGTGGACTGGTTTTGAAAGCTGCATTCATGTATCCTCCATGCTGTCAGCACCCATAAATGTGTTCATCCCCTTCCTCATGCAACTGCAGTAAAAAAAAAGTAAACAAAGCTGGCCGCCAGTGGGGTATTTTAACTAAGTGGTTTATTGACTGACTCGGAGTGTCCCTGTAAACTGGTCGATCTGTATGTAGACACTGTTAGGTATCTGGACACCACCTAGGCTGTACTAGTATCTATTGGGGTCTCTGAGTGTGCCTCAGTGTGTGTGTGTGTGTCTGTGTGTGTGTGTGCATGCATGCGTGTGTGTTGTTTTTCTTTGTGTGTGCGAGAGGTCTTCTTTATTTCATTTACCATGTTGATATGTTGACATCATTCATGTCACTCATTTCTCATGGATGGTTTGGCCTCAGAGAGATTGGTAAGAATGGCTGTGACAGTGTGCAGGAGCAGTTAGAACTGGAGTGTGGAGGTGTGTGTATACCACACACACACACACTATGCAACACACACATGCCACACCTCAGTGGTGTGTGTAAGCCACACACACACACACACACACACACACACACTATGCAGCACATGCCACATCCTCGGTGGAGTGTGTGTAAGCCACACACACACACAAACACTATGCAACACATGCAGATAGTGAAGGAGCTCATCAGTAGACATGCGGGAGATGTGATTGCGGTGATTACATGAAGCGTAGCTAATTTGAGGATTGTGAGACACCAAATCAGCCTGCTGTTTTACTGTGTGTGTGTGTGTGTGTGTGGATGCCTGCATGATCAGGTTTAAAACGAGTCTCTGTCTCATCTTTTTGTAAGTGTTGTGCCATCTTCCCCAAACACAAACCCATTGTCCTACGTCTGTGGCCATTACTGCTCTCCCTAATATGCTCTATGATAAATGGCCATCCTCTCCATCACTGGAATGGATAGAATGCAATAGAATACCTTCTCACTTTCTCTTAGTCAAAGAAAGAAGGAATGAAAGAGCTTAAAAACACAGGTGTGTGTGTGTGTGTGTGCATGTGCATGTGCGTGTGTGTGTGCGCATGCATATGTGCATTGTCTGTTGTTCATGGACTGTTAGATGTTCCAAGGCAAACATGTCCATCTTGGTTTAACATTTTACATGTTAATTCTGCCAACTTTAATTGATGATTACCTCCTCCCAACTGCCATGTCATTCAGGATAGCTGGTGTGTGTGTGCGCATGTGTGCATATGTGTGTGTGCGTGTGTGTGCCTGTGTGTGTGTGTGCTGTATGTGTGTGTGCAAGCACGTGTGGCCTTTGATTCATGGTGGATCATATTGGCAAAATGGGAAAAAGTCAAGATAGTGACCTGGCATACATTAACATTAACTATCAGGCATTTTGGACAACATGAAATTGGGTATCACATAGTACATACCATTTCTGCCGAAACCTAGTTGCCCCACAAGTAAGCCTTTGTTTGTGTTGGAACTCTTTCTCACCATTGGCTCTATTGCTGAGTTTTTTAATAAGTCATGTGTAAGCACACTTCTAGTGCACAGTCCTGAAGTTACAACAGTGGATAAAATAGAGTTTTACAGGTTATGAAGTAAGCATGGGAATATTCAATATGCGGAGAACCTAAGCAGCCCACAGAAAGATAGGGTAACGTTAGAATAACTACTCCCTATAAATTATGTGTAAATGTATTTGTTAACACCTCTTTTCTTTTATACAGACAGACAGACAGCCAACAGACAAGCAAACGGAATATAAATATGATTATAAATGATTTATTGATGAGAAACAACGTGACAATAACAGTTAACAAATGATGAATTAAGAGTTAAAGGAGTACTTCCATGGGGAACTGCTTAGTACTTGCTCTTTTGACATACGACAGGTCACCCCGAGCTGCATATGCATGCTGCATGTGAAAATGTTCTTCTAACCCGACTGCCTCCATTAGTCAGTGAAAGAAAGTTGGCGGAAAAACGAGTGAATAAGAAAAAGGCCAACAAAGTGACGTCGGTTTGTAAATTAGAAAAAGCTATGTCACAGTTGTGTTTACTGGAGAAGTTTTGTTGCAGCACACATTAACTTAGCGAAGTATAGGTAAGTATGTGTGTTTGTGTAGAACGTTTAGATCTATTTGGTTCGCTATGACCGAATGGGCTTCGAATGACTGTAGCCTGTGACTAGCATAGCCAAGAACCTGTCATTCTCCCTGCTCCATCTCCTCCACCAAACTAGAACAGCCTGAAACAGAAGCAGTAAAGCATTTTTTTTTTTCAACAAAACCGGCTCACATGGCATTCATTAATACTAGAGACCACCGCAAAATTAATTAAAACATGATGGAAGTACACCTTTAACAAATACATTTCTACATGATTTATAGGGAGTAGTCATTCAAAAGTGTTACAGAAAATGGTTAGTGAGTGAATGAATGGGTGAATGAGTACGTGAATGAATGAATGAATGAATGAAAATGGTGTGAATGAAGAAATGGTGTAGGCCATCCACTGCAGTGTCGGGCGTGTTGTGTGAAGCCGGTCTGGAACGCGAGCAGCATCAGGAGAGTTCTGGCGCAGTGCCAGTGTTGAGACATTGGGACGCTTCTAGCAGAGAGATAATGAAACTGCAACCTCATTCATTCTTCTGGACGTGATGTAAAAGTAAATGCGAGTGTGTGTGTGTCTGTGTGTGTGTGTGTGTTGGGTGGGGGGGGTATGTCTGTGTATGCATGCAGGCATGTGTGTCTGTGTAAGTATGTGTGCAAGGGTGTGTCTATGTGGGGGTATGCATGCTTGCGTCTGTCTGTGTCTGTGTGTGTGTGTGTGTGTGTGTGTGTGTGTGATTGTAATTGCTATTTCTCTGGCCATGGTGCTGTGCAGTGGCTCACCGGATTCAGTGATGTCACAAGTATGCTCTCGATCCGTGAGCCGTCTTTCCACCAGCAGACAGGGCCTCATTTTCGGGAACGTCTTGGGAACTCTCAGGAATGTCTGGTTGTGCTGAATCACGATATCGCCGTGATCCGCACTCGTCCCCCTCTCCCTCTTTCTCGCTCGCTCTCTCTCTGACAGTGTCTGTCTGTCTGTCTGTCTGTCTGTCTGTCTTTTGCCCTGCCGCTGATGCCCACTCAGTCTTATTGTATTTCTGCAATATGATCATTTTCACACACACAAACACCTCAGCGTGTGGAGTCTGAATCTGACCTAAGTGTGTGTGTGTGTGTGTGTGTGTGTGTGTGTGTGTGTGCGCGTGTGCGTGTTTCTTTAGACTCTACCTAGCTGTTACAATTTTAGCTCAGTGTGTTACCTGCAGATGAGGTCAGTGTTGTTCTGGCATGGATTTTTAGTTTGTTACAATTATTATTACTGTTATTATTATTATTGTTATTTGAAGAAGAAGAGAGGATTATAAGTAGATGAGCGACAGAGCTCCCGTCTATGTACTGCAGCGTGTATGGTGACCTTTGACCTCCCTCCTTTTGTACTGAATGTGATCCTTACCTGTGATTGACAGCACCACACCTCAGCAACAGGTCTCAGTATACCCTCTCTCTATATATATATATCTCACTTTTTGTATCCAGGTACTTCGTTATTTTATTTTTTTTCTTCCTTTGGAATAATATTTGTACAGTGTCTTTGTGACAATGACTTTGTAACAAAACAAAACAAAAAAATGAAATGAAGGAGAATGAGTTCAAAGTTGAAGCGGTAGAAGTGAAGGTGAATGTTTCAGTCGGTAACACTTTCTATGAAGCTTGTGTTAATAAGACCGAGTAGATTCATTCAGACGGCGGTTATAATGCCTTCATTAAGCGTAATAATGGTTGACGTTAGTGTTCATAACTACTTATACATAGTCACGTAAGGCAGATAAGGCTTTATAACCAAGAATGGCACTGTGTCATTTGAAGTTGGGATAAGGCTTATGACATAGCCTTAAGAGTACAGTCATGAGTATGTATAAATAGTTGTAATAATCACTATAAGCCTTTATGAATATGCTTATAGAGTCTTGTAAATACAAGCTTTATAGAAAGTGTTACCTTTCGTTTAAGGGAGGATTATGGGATGGCTAGTAACCGTGGATGCGGTGTAAAGAAAGCGCGTGCAGTCTGGTCATCTGTGCCAAGGCAGGAGGTAGTGTGCCATGATTTCTCCAGAGAATCAGTGATAAACGTGTCCTCATTGCAATACTGTTTCCTACAAAACATCTCAGTTACACACACTTACACACACACACATGCAGTACACACACACACACGCACACACACACACACACACACACACACGAGCGCCGCACTCAGATACAACACAGCAGTCTGTGCAAACTTCCATGATGTAAATAACTGTCTTAATAAAGAGATAATGATGATGATGGTGATGATGATGATAATGACCATGCAGACTGTCGTGTTTTGTTATTCTGGACTTGTGAGAAGACACACACACACACTCATACACACACACACACACATACACACACACACACACACATACACAAACACTCAAAAGTTTCCAGACGCCTATTAAGTAATGTGATTCTGCACAGCGGCTCAAGGACTGTGGGAACAATGGCTCTTTTGAACATGCCCACACACAAGGAGTGAAGAGGACTGTGTGATGTCTGTCAGCGGTGTGGGTGGGTGGGTGTGTGTGTGTGTGTGCGTGTGTGTGTGTGTGTGTTTTCAGGAAGCCCTACACAGGATACACATATACTGTTAAGGAAACAAAAAAAAAGGTTTTGTGTAATTTCATAAATATTACTTATTATTATAAATAAGTATTGTTCAGCATTATTTTTATTTTTTTTTTGCTTTATCAGAACAATCCAACAATAATTTGATATGTTTTATATATTTTATTACGGAATACACCATTTAAAAACATCATCTATATTCATAAAAATACGCCTAACTGGATTTACATCTAAACTCTTCATATATTTATGCTTACTCCTTTACCAGTGGACTAGTTGTGGACACTGGGGCAAACTTTAGGTAATTTCATCCCCCCCGTCCTTTATTGTGGAAAGTGGTGGAGGTTAGTCTTAAAGGTGCTATAAAAACAAATAAATGATGCATATCATTGTTTTAAGGTCCATCCCGGCAGAATATAGAAGTGCTGTATATTTAGTATATCCTTAAGAAGATAATACCACAGAGCAGACATTTTTCAGAGGGAAATGGTTCCTGTATCTTCTGTATCCACAATCTCCATTGTGTCAAGAGATAGCCAGTGAATTAGTTAACCATTTAAGGAGCCTTTAAATGACATCAAAACTAAAAACGATAAAATGCTAAATATTTTGGGTAGATTTCCATGCACCTTGGTAATACAGGATTAACATTGTAAGTCTGGAGACATTTTCATTTTTTTTTAACAACAAAGTCTACTTATTGTCCTTTCAACCCCTCTGTGCAATTCCCTGTGTCATTAAAAAGATAGCACTTCTATATCCTGCCGTGATTCACCACATGTCTTAGACTGAACAAGTTCCTGACAGCCAAAAAAACAAATCAAGCTGCAAAGGATTTTCTAAATGGCATAGTACTGTGTAGCCCTTCATAATGACTACTTCCTAATAAGCATTTATTTTGCATTGGTTTACAATCTACATGCGAAAAGTTTGATAGGGGTGGCCATAGACTGTATGGGGGTAGCATGATCCGATAGGGCGTTTCGGCCTATCCAGTTGCACTACGCTTGCTGTCTTTTGACAATGTACATGTAAAAAGTATGGAGGCATGCTCTCCATGCTGTTACAGTGTCCATGGAGTGAGGAGCTGCGTAATACAAGGTCATTTTGTAGGGGTATTTTGCAAAATGACAGCACAAAGTACAGCATTGGTGATCTTCCCAAGATAACAGAAAACAGGAGCCAGGTGACACCTACTTTACAAAGTACATACAAAAAAAACAATAAACCCATAAAATAATATGTTTCCCAGGTGACTAGTAATGTGAATCTAAATCAACATAGTAATAATAATAATAATAATAGCCTATCCTGCCATTTGAATACAGTGCAAGTTAGCTAGTGAACCTCTCTAACTCTGTTAGCATTTATGCTAGCATGACCTACCATAAAAGAAAAAAAAAAAAAAGAAACATAATAAAATCCCATTGGTAACCATTGCTTTCACACTATTTCTCATCAGTAACTTGGATACCCTTCGGACCCCAAGACCAACTCCTTAACCATGAGGTGCACAGCTGCCCCAAAGGTTGAATAACACTGCTCGCTCAAGCCAGCCATGTTTGAGTTCCAATTTGGAGACAGGAAGTTCATGTGTAGAAATGAGATGCCCCTGCCAGTCCAACACAAGTCGGACAACTAGACATCAAACAAGTCTGACTTGACACTGGGTGTGTGAAAGGTTTTTATAATAAAGATACAGACACTCGTGATGAAACTGCTCAATTGGTATTGGTTTATTGAAAAGTTAGTTTTTCTTTTATTCCAAGTCAATGTGAAGTTCCCATGATAATTCCATCTCTCCAGTGCTGCTGTTCACTCAGCCCACCGAGATGCGTAGCAGACATGTAGTATGTATGTGTACTGTATGTGGATGTCATAGTCTGTGTGCCTACATGTATGTATGATGTGTGTACAGTATGCTACTTGTAGCGAAGGGGAGGAGAAATCACTCCACTTGGGTTCGAAACCGGGTACCAAACATGGCCTCTGACTGCAACGTCAAAAGGGCCAGGCTCATTGGGATGGCAGTCAGAGCACACCCACAACTCTAGTGATAGGCACTCCATCACACTACTGCACACCTTCATTTCCTTCAGGATAAATAAAGCATCTGCACTGTACTACTACTGCTACATACGGCACCACCCCCCTGTCCCTGTCGCTGTCCCTGTCCCTGTCCCTGTGCCTGGTCCTGCCCCTGTCCCTGTCCCTGTCCCTGTGCCTGTGCCTGGTCCTGTCCCTGTTGCTGTCCCTGTCCCTGTCCCTGTCCCTGGGCCACACCACCACCCACAATTGGCCCCCTGACCCCGACATGGACATCTGCAAAACCATCGATATGCACATTTCATATTATTCATCAATACAGGTGACCCAACCTGGCAAAATGAGTCTGAAGTTCCAAATTCTAATTTTTGGCTACTATGGCTGCCAATTTTGGTAGGAACCCTTAAAAATGTCACATTTGATTGTTCTTTTAAGAAACAAAAGGTGTTCAAACATCAAACATTTCCTCACTTCTCATTGTCAGGATAACTATGTTAAAGTAAAAAGGTCTATCTGAAGTTTAATTGGACCATTGAAATATTATCAAAATGTCCAAAATAAGTACATTTCTCAGGTTTTCAATTTTAAAAGGATAATGGGACGTCATATTTGAAACGACTTTATCTTGACAACTGTTAAAGGTGTGTCTTTTACAAAAAATCATTTTGAAGTGTCTTGTCTTTTCACTAATAACAAAATCTCAATTTTGAGTTTTGAGTCACTGTAACCGATTTTGCCAGATCCGGTATACATACAGATTGTTTGTTTGTGGTTGCTTAAATAACAGCAATAGAAAAATACATTACGACGTGTAAGATGATGCCTGAGCCTTGATATTGGCAGTGAATACCCTGAACACGGATCCTTACAACCTTCATCTCTGGTACAAGCAGAACAACTATAATATAAGTATTCTTTTTTGCTTCTTTAGGTCATCACCGTGGCTCAGTGTTTTGCTGCTGAATGCAATGGACAAGAAAATAAGGGTACGTCCTCCCCAAAAGGTAGCTCCACCAAAAGCCACAATGTTCATCCTCAGGCTTGGGCCGTTTAAAATAAAACTTGTGCTCTAAGAAGAAAAAAAAAACCCAAACAATTTGTAACAGATTTGGATATATGGCGAAAGAACAAGGAAAGAAAGCCTGGTGCACTGTCGCTAAAGTCCCAAACGAAAACAACACAAGTACCTTTTTTAAACGATAGAGGGCGACCCTTCCTCAGTTTTTGTTCACTTCATCTCTAGATCATGTTAGGTCACATTGTATCGGATGCTGCACGGGATTCTGTTGCAGCACAGGCGGTAGCCTATGGACAACACAAATAAAACAACACTAAGTGATTGTAAGGACACGCCAAATTACGCCATTTCAATTCCTCAAAGCCTATAAATATATCTCTGATGTCTTAACACATCATAGGTTGGTTTATCATACGATGAGCTATTTAAAAACATCTGGCCCATTCATTAGGCTATTATTTTTAATCGTTTAATCGTTTTAATCGTATTCTGATATTTATTTGCTTAACCTAATTTTATAAATCTCATTTGCCAACATGTTTTACCAGATACATGAATGATTATTTGTTTTCGTGAATGGCATTTGGTTCTTCACAGTCTCCACACATGCTTGTTTAAATCGCCACATTATTATAATAACAACAACAAAATGTCATGTTGTAGTCAAGCCTAAAGGTCCATTGCAATACCCTACAATAATACACCAGCGGTAAATCGCTCTCTCTCTCTCCCTTTCCCTGCGCTTCACACAGCCCGTGTCTTTTGTTCCTAGAGTGGAGCCCGTGAGGAAAGAGGAAAACGGTGCATGAGGCGAGGGAGGAGAGGAGGATCGTGAACAGTAGTGGTACAAGCTATAACGTGAAGGGTGTGTGCATGCAACGTCGGCACTGAGATAGAAGGAAAGATAGAACGTTGGCGAGGGAGAGAGAGAGAGAGAGAGAGAGAGAGAGAGAGAGGGGGAACACTGAGCGAGATGCTGACAGATTCCTGATAGATGTGCAAAATGGCGCAAGCATGTTCGACCCCTGCGAGCCAGCAATTGTTGTAGCTCGAAACATGAAGAGCTAACACAAACAAGACTTTATTCCTTTTCGACTTGCCTGCTTTTTTAATTTCCTGGGGGAAAAGTATCGGATCATATTGAAAAGTGATTTAAATGGCTACCAGAAGGCGCCACCTCGCTCCAGTCTTACTCGGAATATATCTGTGCGCTTTTGTCGGTAAGTGTACGAAATTCAGTAGCCCACCACTCTCACTGGGTTGTGGGTTTCACGGGAGCATCTCGAGCACAGGCTGGCCTCGTTTAGTCGGGCTGTTGCCGCGGTTCTCTCCGAGGAACTGACCGAGGTGTAGACCGTGAACTTGACCATGTAGTCGAGTCCCACAACCTTTTGATTCCTGCTACGCTTTTGTTTCTGACTGGGGCGGTGAAGTTAACACCCTTGCTTATGTGGGGATGCATGCGGCATCCAAACGTGCCAGTGTCTAGCCATGCCTCTTCTCTGAAGAAATAGCGAGAGGATTTCCTGCTATGTTGTTTGTACGTTTGATTGATAAACTGCAGGGTATTTGAACTTAGGCTATCGTCCGGTGCAGAAATGTGAAGACATGTGGCCCACCTCGGAGCGTGTGTGCGCTGCTGCTACTGAGCCGTATCCAATAGGGCTTATTTTAATGTTTCTATCCACGTGCATTGTAATGCCTGAGTCAGTGCGTGAAATCGTGTCATATTTTGGCAGCGTGTTTGGATGCTTTGTAGCACATGGTGGGAAGGGGACTGGCTGCTTTGAGCATAGCAGAAACAATAATCAAACAAATTCAGTGATTATTCAAATATGAGCCACAGACAAACAGGCTGTTTCTTTGGGTAACAAAGTATTTGTTTTGATAATATTTCACACAACCACATATTATTATTGTCTCCCTCCAGGGTCTCTAGCTGGTGGATATTTGTTTTGATATGCACGCTCTCAAAAGCTTGTAGTGAAGAGAATATTAAACGTGCGTCTAGGTTGGGTCTGTCTGCCCGTTTGTGTTTGCAAGATAAGAGCTAGCCGAGTTAT
>CM050202.1:18518773-18523773 GCA_027475355.1 Coilia nasus | reverse complement strand
TCATTTTGGACAAAAAAAGGTTTCACAATGTCAGTTGTGTGGTTTGGTTATGGCCATGGTGACATGGATCAAATAAAGCAGTTCTGTGAGATGTTAGTGCGTTGAGAGACAGGTGCTTTCAATTCAGCTGCTTTCAAATGGTCAGTATCAGGAAAAAAGAAATCATGATAAAAATATCAAAATGACAGAGTATATGGGAAAACATATTGTGATCATTTTTTGCCATGTCGCCCCGCCCTAGCTCTTGGGATCCTAAGATTAGCTTACATTGAACCTACGAACATAAATTGGGCAGCTGTGGCCTTATTGGTAGAGAGTTGGTCCGGGGATGGTATTGTCTATCAACTCAAGTTGATCCAAATGCATGTTAAGACACTTACCGGTGGTGGCTACACTAGGTGCAAACTGGAGCAGAAGCTGTCACAGAACTTCAAGACTTCCAGACATTTATTGTCAAGTACAAAAAGAGCAAGGAACAAGGGAGTATATACAAATAATGATACAATAATAAACAGTAAGTGCTGAAGGATGAGCTACGGATATACAGCTACCTGTAATCAGCTGGAAGTGGCTACACCAGACGTAGAAGCACTGCACACGTTTGGGAAAATAAATAAATCAATGTTCTCAACAGAAATTCTGCTGTGCAAACACTTCAGCTGCACTTGTGTGCCTGATGTAGCCACTGGGTTACTCTCTTCAGCTGAGGTTCCCCATCTCTTTTTATTCAGTGCCCAGTGAGTGTAGAGCCACACACACACACACACACACACACACACACACACACACACACACACACACACACACACACACACACACACACACACACACACACACTCATTAACTCTCTGAAGCTTGGGATCCCCAAACACCCACACTCCCACACAGGCGATGATCACCCACACACGTGATAAACGCCATCACACACACACACCCACACACACACACACACACACACACACACACACACACACACACACACACACACACAGAGAGAGCTCTCATCCTGCGGACGTGTTGACCTTTAAAAGCCCTTGTTTTTGCCATTAGATGCCAAAGATAGGCCACCAGCCAGCACCAGTGAACTGTGGGAATCCTCCCTTTTGCACCATGCGAAACCTCAGGTCGTCTTAGCACAACATATGTGCATGATTTAATTAATCTGAAGAGGAAGATAATGAAAAAAAGAGAGGGAATGAGAGAGACAGGGAGTGAGAGAGAAAAAAGAGAGAAAAAGGGAGTGTGAGAAAGAGATATAAAGAAAATAAATGAGTGTTTGAGAGGGGAAAAAAGGTGAGAAAGGGAAGGAGGAATTTGGATGTGAACGAGAGAGAGGGAAAGAGCGTGAGAGAGAGAGAGAGAGTGAGAGAGAAAGAGAGAAGGAGTAATTGAAAGAGAAAAAAAAAGTGGTGAGAACAAGAGCGGAAGAGAGAGAAGCAGAGAGAAAAACAGGCGGGGGGGGGGGGGGGGGGGGGGGGTGCAGAGGGGGGGTGAGAGGAGCAACAAGGGGCACAGATCAGGGAAAGCTGCCGGGAGTGTGAGTGTGTGTGTGTGTGTGTGTGTGTGTGTGTGTGTGTGTGTGTGTGCGCATATGGGTGTGTGTGTGTGTGCATGTGTAAAAGTGGGAGAGAGGGAGGGAGAGAGCTTGCGTGTGTGTGTGTGTGTGTGTGTAAAAGGGAGGTCTCGGTGGACAAACTACTGAAGACCACCAGCTAGAAGGCAGGTTTCCCGTCTGTTCCTCTTTTCTTCTGTCAGAGAGGGAGGGAGAGGGAGAGAGAGGGGGAGGGAGACAGAGAGACAGGGAGGGAGGGAGAGAGATAGAGGGAGAGGGAGGTAGAAAGAAAGGGGGAGAGAGAGAGACAGAGAGGGAGGGAGAGACAGAGAGAGGGAGGGAGAGGGGGGAGAGAGATGGAGGGAGAGAGGGATGGAGAGAGAGAGGAAGAGGGAGAGAGAGAGAAATAAAAGAACTAAAGGGCATGAAAGATGTGTGTGTGGGGGTGTGCATGTGTTAAGTGTGTGTGTGTGTGTGTGTTTCTGCGAATGAGTGTGTGTGCTCCTCTGTCTGAAGAAGGCTACATGTGTGTGTTTGCGCATTCCTCGGGCTGCACCAAAAGAGGTGTATTTTCAGGGCCTGGAATTCCACAGATGATGCCAGAGGTTTCTCTTAACTGACCTTTCCTGCTCCTCACAACCCCCCAACACACACACACACACACACACACATACACACACACACACACACACACAAGGCTGCAGCCAGATTCCAGGCCCCACGGCAAGGACTGGCCATTAATGTGTGTGTGTGTGTGTGTGTTTGTGTGTATGTGTGTGCGTGCATGTATGTGTGTATGTGTCTGTGTGTGTGTGCGCGTGCATGTATGTGTGTGTGTGTGTGTGTGTGTGTGGGTGCGTGTGTGTGTGTGCATGTGTGTGTGTGTGTGTGTGTATGTGTGTGTGTGTGTGTGTGTGTGTGTGTGTGTGTGTGTGTGTGTGTGTGTGTGTGTGTGTGTGTGTGTGTGAAACCTGTAACCTGATCCCTGTGGCCCAGAGGTACGAGTGTATGCTAAGCTCCCTGCCTCTGTTTTATCGGCTCTGCCGCATTGCCCTCGGACCCCAATAGTTAACTTCCAACCTTCCGTTTACTGCTGTGTGTGTTATGTGTGTGTGTGTGTGTGTGTGTGTGTGTGTTTATGTGTGTGTTTGTGTGTGTGTACAATTGTGTGGGTGTATCACATTTTTAAGTTAAGGTCAGTTTACATTTGACACATTTTTGTGTTTTGCCAAAAAGAGGTGTTCAGCACAACTCATTGCAGACTAACACTGATAGAGAGACGGAAATCTCAAAACACGAAACCTCAAAACTACAGTGCTGAGTTTTATGTGTGTGTGTGGGTGGGTGGGTGTGTGTGTGCATACTCGTATGTAAAGCTGTACTGTGCAAAAATCTAAAATTAGCAGCCTTTATTTTTGCTACTGAGAACTCACGATATAAACATCAACTTATTGTTCAAGCGTTTGGCATCTTAGGTCTTGTGTGAGAGTTGGCAGTCGCTGGACTTGAGTTGGGTGGGGGGGTGGGGGGCTACATAAAGCAAAGCTCAAACAATTGGCAAAGTATTGAAGTATTGCTCCACATTAGTGGTTTTCGGAAGCATCCTAATTTGGAAAAGATGTTTCCTTTATTCCTGAAGTGGTAAAACTCATAGCAGATTGCAGATTGTTGGCATTTGTTGGACTGCTGAATTCTGCTTGATTTCTGATGAAATGCTAATTTGTAAGGTGGAATCAGGTAAGGGCTAATGACCACATAGGTGTCCTGGCAAAGACGTGAAGCAAATTGGTGCTCTGCTCACCATGCAGTGGAATAACTACCGAAACAACAGGTTGACTTTATAGCATCTGTTAGGGAAAAGTAAACTTGGCTGCAATTCATAACCGCATTGATATGGAACAGCATTTAAACTTTTTTGAGGTCTGTGCCAAAGGTAGCTTATTCTTACAAAGTTAATGCCCACCTTATCATCAGCCAGAAAAAAGAAATCCATTGCTAAGGGAGATAAATAAAGTCTGTACATTGTTTAGGCCAGTTGCGGGCCAATGGTTAGGGAGTTTGTATTGAGAATCCCTTACCAGTAAGAAGAATGTGTATGGGGGAATAAATAACTAGTGCTCTCTCCTGCACCCTAATCCCTGCCTGAAGTGCCCTTGACCAAAGCATCTAATCCTACATTGCTCAAGGGACTGTACCCTGTACCCAAAATAGCTGTAAATTGAGAAGACACCAAGGGCTTAGGGCGCTCAGGAGACTTCAGAAAGTTTTACTCAGGTGCTCATCTGCTACGGCTGAAGTCAGAATCCAAAAGAAAAAGAAATTTAGCAGAGGCACTCTGAGATTTGAACAAAATCTAAAAAGCCTGTAATAATGCATGGCTGGGACAGGTTAAAAGCACATGGGCCTCCGTGTTGCGGCCATATTGGCCCTCATCAGGGCATAGACACAGGAAGTAGAGCACAGGTTAAAATGGAAGTCCATAGGTGCTCTGGATAAGAATGTCAGCTAAGTCTAATGTAATGTTTGTTGTCCGTCAGGTGCGTGTGTTGGCTAAGTGTAATGTAATGTTTGTTGTCCGTCAGGTGTGTGCATCGGCTAAGTGTAATGTAATGTTTGTTGTTGTCAGGTGTGTGCGTTTGCTAAGTGTAATATTTGTTTGTTGTGCGTCAGGCACGTGCTTTGGCTAAGTGTAATGTAATGTTTGTTGTTGTCAGGTGTGTGCGTTTGCTAAGTGTAATATTTGTTTGTTGTGCGTCAGGCACGTGCTTTGGCTAAGTGTAATGTAATGTTTGTTGTCCGTCAGGTGCGTGCATCAGCTAAGAGTAATGTTTGTTTTCCGTCAGGTGTGTGCATTGGCTAAGTCTAAGTGTAATGTTTGTTGTCGTCAGGTGTGTGCAGTGCATTGGCTAAGTCTAAGTGTAATGTTTGTTGTCGTCAGGTGTGTGCATTGGCTAAGTCTAAGTGTAATGTTTGTTGTCGTCAGGTGTGTGCATTGGCTAAGTCTGAGTGTAATGTTTGTTGTCGGCAGGTTTGTGCATTGGCTAAGTGTAATGTAGTGTAATGTTTGTTGTCTGTCAGGTGCATGCGTCGGCTAAGTGTTATGTTTGTTTGTTTTCCGCAGGTGCATGCATCGGCGCTGAGCTCTCCTTCACGCTGGAGCCCAGTGACATCATCGCCGTCCAGGAGCAGCCTCTGATGCTGCACTGTCAGGTGGACGGCATTCCACCAATCAGCACGCAGTGGCGCCGCAACGGCACGCCCCTCGCCGCCGACCACAGCTTGGCCATGTTCGCCAATGGCTCGCTGCTGATTGGCCACTTCCAAAGGACGCGGCAGGACGGCTCCACGGACGAGGGCGACTACGAGTGCGTGGCCCAGAATTCCTTTGGGCTGGTGGTCAGCCGCAAGGCGCGCGTACAGGCTGCCAGTAAGTGTTACTCAAGCTAAA
>CM050202.1:18498773-18501273 GCA_027475355.1 Coilia nasus | reverse complement strand
GTGTGTGGTGAGTTATCATGACTTGACATGGAATAAAAATGAAAAGGGGGGGAAGGAGAAGACCTGTATGATTTCCCTGGAGGCCATCGGCCTCCTGTCAGCACACATGAGCACACACACACACACACACACACACACACACACAGACCCATGCACACACACACACACATGCAACACACGCACTCACACCACATGCACACATACATGTGCATTCACCATCCACACACTGAATGCGCACCCACCCACACACACACACACACACACACACACATACGTACACACACACACATACACACACACACACACACGTGCATTCACCACCCCGCACACAGTGCGCAAGAGCATGAGAGAGATCCTTTTACTACTGTGTTTTCCTTTTTAAATACACCATTTAATTAATCCATTTATTCTTACATTTTTGTTCTATACAGAACAAATGCACAAAATGAAGGTATTACCACTGGACACACGATCAGACATAAGTACAGCATATTATAGATGTAATACACACACACACACACACACACACACACACACAACAATCATATGTAAACAGTACAGAGACACATAAATGGAAAACACGGAGAAACACTTTAAATAAAGACAGCTTGAACACACGCCAGCAAGCACGCACACACACACACATACATACGCACATACACACACTGGGACAATGCTTCCACACTGTCTGAGATTACATGAAAGCAAACATGGTCCCCTCTTCCTGCTGAGCTGTCACTCACACCGTCACTCAAACAGCGTGTCACTTCCTGTGCTGCTGTCTGATGCACAGCAGGACCCTACACACACACATACACACACACACACACACACACACACACACGCACATGCACACACACACACGCACACACACACACACACACACACAAACACACTCACACACTCATACAACACCCTGATCAAGACCTGTTGTTAAATCAAAAAGCATTGCCTTTTTTAATATGACGTCACCAGTTTATAGTAAAGGATTTCTTTTTCTTTTTCTAATGCCATTGTTTGAGTGCCCTGAAATTCAATGTGTTGTTTTTCTTTGGACTTTCCAAGATATATCCAAGAGCACTTGTCAGACTGTGTAGATCCACAGCAACTATTAGAGCTACCAGCATGCCACCCATCCACCCATCCATCCATCATCCATAAATGAAACCTTAGTTTGTGACTTTTGGTTTCCATCTCCTCTGTGAATCCTGCCGTGGGCTTAGGGCTCATTTCCACCAAACACTCTCAGTATATGGCGCGTAGACAGCAAGTGCCTGTTTTTCTGTCTGTATTCATGTAGAATGCACGTTAACACATTAGACCATTTCCACCGCACGCGTGATCTCAGTGTATTCTGTCACACATACACACATATTGTACACGGTTACGTGCTGTACACGCTCAAGTCAGCGGAAACGAGGCCTAGAGACTACCTACTACAGACTGTGGACAGAGAAGAGGATGGTGGGAGCACAGACGAAAGCGATGGAGGGCAAAAGTGATAGAGGAAGAGAGGACAGAGGAGAGGAACACAGAGAGAAGAAAAGTAGAGAGAAAAGGTTGAAAGGGGGAGAGGGATTAAGAGAAGATAGTATGGAAAGACAGACGTGCTTATGTGTAAATGTACATATGTGCATACTACTGTGTATTATCTTTTTCTGCTTGCCTTCTGTAATTCTGTTACTACTTTGGTGATGCACCGTGTGATTTGCCATGCCAATAAAGCAAACTGAATTAAATTGACTTAAGAGAGAGAGACAGTGAGAGAGAGAGAGAGAGAGACAGAGAGAGAGAGAGAGAGAGACATAAAACACAGCTAGTAATTACAAAGTATAGATTTAGCTGGTATAGATTTCATCTGTATCATGACCACCCATGTCAACATGTTTACGACACACAATGGGACCCTATGGCCATGTTTTACCTCCCTCTCTCTCTCTCTCTCTCTCTCCAATTCTCTCTCTTTTCCTCTCTCTCTCTGTCTCTCTCTGTCACTTGTTCTGCCATTCCTCTCATCCTCCATCTCCATTTCCATCTCTGGTTTCTGTGTCAGGCTGAGATTGATGTAATGGGGTCTCCTGCCATAGCGAGGAGTCTCTCAGTGATGGCTAGGCCTCCTTCGTCCTTGCGGAGCGTTTAGTTGTGTTTCTGCATCAATAAGCCGAGATGCTTCACGGATGCGGAGAGAGTGAGATGGAGAGAGCGAGAGAGAGAGAGAGAGGGATGAAGAGAGTCAGGGACAGGGGGGTGAGAGCGAGAGAGAGTGAGATGGAGAGAGCGAGAGAGAGAGGAGAGGGATGAAGAGAATGAGGGAAGGGGGGGTGAGAGAGCGAGAGAGAGTGAGATGGAGAGAGCGAGAGAGAGAGAGAGGATGAGAGAATTCGAGGGAGGGAGGGATGAGAGAGAGAGAGGGATTTTGAGAGGGATGGAGAGAGTGAGAGAGAGGGGATGAAGAGAGTGAGGGGAGGGGGGGATGAGAGAGCGAGAGAGAGGAGATTTT
>CM050202.1:18493773-18496273 GCA_027475355.1 Coilia nasus | reverse complement strand
GGTTACATGGGTGCACTCACACCTCCGTGATTGGCTGGAATTGTACACAAACAAGCCTCTGATTGGCTGAGTAGGGCCACTAACAACACTGGATTGGTGGAGATGGATACAGACTAATGGGTCTCACCCAGCTCTGCCAGCCACACACACACACACAAACACACACACACACACAGCCTGCCAACCTCTAACTGGGCATCGGGTCCGTTTCTAATCAGATTCCAGTTGAGCCCTTGTCCAGTCCCCCACATACACACACACACACACACATACACACACATTCTTAGACATAAACACACACGCACATACACACACACAGAGGGATAGAGTTTGCTCCCCCTGCTAAGCTCTGCATTCCCAGCACTATGCCAAGTAGGGATGGCAGTGCCAGCCATGCCACCATATGCCCCACTCCAGCACAACGGGAATACCAGCACACAACCAACGCTGATTTGACCTTTAATCAGGACACACACACACACACACATACACACAGATACACACACACGATGCACACACACAGACACAGACACACCTACACACATACACACACACACCACACACACACTCACATATGGCGTTATCGTGCCCGCATCCAAGTTGGTTATTGCAGTCCACAGCGCTGCCAAGTGGGGAAGCCAGTGCCAGCCCTGACGCCTCACCAGAGCAGGGCATGGACGCCCAAGTGTGTGTGTGTCCGTGTGTGTGTGCGTGTGTGTGTGCGTGTCTGTGCGTGTCTGTGTGCGTGTCTATGTGTGTGAGTGTGTGTGTGTGTGTGTGTGTGTGTGTGTTGTGTGTGCGCGTGTATGTGTGTGTGTGTGTGTGTGTCAGTGCCGGTAGCGCCATGAAGCTGACATGGATCAGGCCAATTGCTGGTTCTGGTGGCAAGTCTAAACTGAATTTGACAAAAATATGCAGATACTGCCTTTTGCCTTTGTAGGGCAGAATATCCCCTGCACAGATGGACAAACCAGCTCGAGATAAAAGATAAAAGCCCTGCATATATACTCTGCCTGTGCTCCTCGCACAGCTGATTTCACTAGTTAGCTCATGTACTGTACCTGGCTGAAGAGGTGTGCTAGCTGGGATCAGCTGGTTAAGTGAATTGGCTGAACAAATACGCGGCAGACTTTACTTTTTGAACCGGGATGTCCGCCTCTGATCCCCTGATCATATGGCTAGCCCTCAGCGGCGCCCGCCTCTGATCCCCTGATCATATGGCTAGCCCTCTGATTCCCTGATCATATGGCTTGCCCTCAGTGGTGCGGTGGGTTCTGCTGCGGGTATTTAGCTTCCAGTTTCTCCTCTTTTTAATCAAATAGATACAAGGAGATAAAATGGCCGCCAGGTCAGCTTCTGGCAAGAGAAATATCCTTTGTCCAGTCTTTTTTGTGGGTGTACAGAAATTATATACAGTCTCTCTCTCTCATTCTCTCTCTCATTCTCTCTCTCTCTCTCTCTCTCTCTAGCATGTGCACACTCACACACACACCACGCACAGACACACATGCACACACACTCACTCACACACTCACACCACACTCACTCACACACACTCAAACACCCCCCAAACACACACAACGTGTTTTCTCTCTCTCGGACAATGCATTACCCTCTCCTGCCGTGATCCTTTAAAGGAAAACAGTGTAAGCAAAGCATCAAAAGATAGACCACTCTCCCTCCTCTCCCTGATCCATCTCTTTTCCTTCCTCTTCTTTCATTCACTCTGTCCATCACCCCCTGTAGCCCTCTGCTGGACACATCCAAGGGGCACTTTAGAGCATGGAGGAAGTTTATTCAGAGCCCTTTTTCTCTGTCTTTAGATCACCCTTTATCTTCATTTAAAAGATCTTATAAAACAATTTACAGCATTTTTTTTTATTGTAGCCATAAATGTGTTTATTTCATGTTTGGAAAAGTGCTTCAGTTGTCATGTCAATAAAGCCTGTTGAAATTGAAGGTCAATTGAGAGTAAAAGCAGGGTAGGGTGGTGTGTGTATGTGGAGAAGGGGGGGGGGGTCTATGGGTTTAGTTTCTTTTCTGTGTGTCTGTGTGTGTGTGTGTGTGTGTGTGTGTGTGTGTGTGTGTGTGTGTGTGTGTGTGTGTGTGTGTGGCAGGGTATATAGATCCAGTGATAAAAATATATATTTTTAATTCCTTTTTTACAATTAAAAATACAACAATCAGGAAAGGTCAACATTTCACTGTATTCAAAAAGTAAAGAAATATAATAATAGTTAAAATGTCTATTTTTCAAGAGAAAAAAAGTGTGTGTGAGTGTGTGTGTGCATGTGTGTGTGGTGTGTGTGTGTGTGTGTGATTTATATTGCACAGTACGTACTGTATGGAGGTCTGCGAAGATCATTGAAGCATACCAGGGTCACCACACCATGACTCTTTTGGATAGAATCACCATATGTGAGAGTCGATCCATCACACACACACACACACACACACCACACACACACACACACACACACACACACACACACACACACAC
>CM050202.1:18468773-18473773 GCA_027475355.1 Coilia nasus | reverse complement strand
GGACACACACATACACACACACACATGCACAAACACACGGTAACACACACATACATGCAAACGCATGTACAACACACACACACACTGTCCTTTGTTCACATTCTGTATACATGTATGTGTTTCTGTGTGTATGGTGCATTGTTGCATGTGCTTGCATGCTGTGTGTGTGTGTATTTGTTTGTGTGTGTGTGTCTGTTGTGTGTGTGTGTGTGTGTGTGTGTGTGTGTGTACTGTATGTGCATTCCTGCAAGTTGCGCGCATGTGTGTATGAGCGCATGTGTGTGAAACTGGCCCAGTTGCACACCAGGACCTCATTTGTTTCCAGAAGCTTCTAGCTGACCCCTGGTTGCTGGGGCCCCTGGCCACACATTCATCTTGTTGACCTTCAGGCCAAACTAATGGAGAAAAGAAGAGGGCAATGTCCAGCCTCTGCCTCACACCACCACTGCAGCTGTGATGAAGCACCTGGGATTGCTCATTGTGTGCGTGTGTACGTGTGTGTGTGTAGTGTGATGTGGTGTGTGTGTGTGTGTGTGTGTGTGTGTGTGTGAGTGTGTGTGTGTGTGTGTGTGTGAAAGAGAGAGAGAGGGGGGGGGGGAGGGAGAGTGTGTGTGCATGTGTGTATGTGTGTGAAAGAGAGAGAGGGGGAGGGGGGGAGGGAGGGAGAGTGTGTGTGCGTGTGTGTATGTGGTGTGAAAGAGAGAGAGGGGGGGGGGGGGAGGGGGGGGAGGGAGGGAGAGGTGCGTGTACGTGTGTATGTGTGAGTCGTGAAAGAGAGAGGGGGGGGGGGAGGGGAGGGAGGAGAGTGTGTGTGCATGTGTGTGTGTGTGTGGTGTGTGAAAAGAGAGAAAGGGGGGGGGGGGGGGAGGGGAGAGTGTGTGTGCCCGTGTGTGCAAGTGAGAAAGAGAGGGGGGGGGGGGGTGTAATGTGTGTGCAAGTGTGAGAGAGAGAGAGAGAGGGGGGGGGGGGGGGACTTTATCTTTGTCTGTTAGTGTGGAAGAGAGATATCTGTGTGTTTGGATATAAAGAGCTTTCTTTTTGTATGTGTGTATTTGTGCATATGTGCAGGTGTCGTGTGTGTGCGTGTGTGTGTGTGCGCGTGTGTGCATATGTGTGTGTGCACCTTTCTTCGCTTGACCAAGTGTCACGTGTCTCATACAACATTCTGCCGAGGTTTGCTGATACGGCTTTTCGGACACACACACACACAATCGTTCATGCACTTACACACACACAGGGCCATACAAACACGTATATACATACACACAGCATACATTCCACTGTCTTTGTCTGTGCGCGCGCACATGTATTTATGTATGTATGTATGTATTGCAGAAGCACTCACATGCATGTAGCTACCACAAGTCTAAATTACAATGTATCTATGACTGTGTGTCTGTTTGCACACGTGTGTTGTCGTAGTGTGTGTGATGTGTGTGTGTGTGTTTGTGTGTGGTGTGTTAGAGAGAGAGCACGGAGACTGAGGAAAAGAGACAAAGCAAGAGAAGAAAGAGAGAGAAAAAGGAAGAGAACAAAAAGAGAGAGGGAGAGAGAGGAGAGAGAGAGAGAGAGAAATTAGGTGCAGGAATGGCCCACCACCTGAATCAGTCAAACCTTGGTGCCCCCAATTTCTTCACGTCATATCCACACTGCTTAGTTATTCAATCAAATCTGCACACACATGCACATACATACATACAGTACATATCATACATTACACATGTGTGCGTGCAATATGTGTGCGTGCATGTGTGTGCGCACAACGTGTGTGTGTCTTTCTTCTCCATTCAAAATGTAAATCAGCTTCCCCTGCCCCTCCCCCACCCCCATGAACCCCACCCCCCCACTGGCCCGGGTGGGCGAGGTAATCAGATTGTGGATATTACCTTGCACAATGTTGACGGAATTAAATACCAGCGCGATAAGCTCGGCCTGAATTGGATTAGCGGCAGGTCGAAGCGGGGAGGGGGGTGAGCCGCGGAATGAGCCTGATGGATGAGCCTCTGACACGCCGTCCGTCAGTCCGTCAGTCGGGGCAGTCAGGCAGTCAGGCAGGGGAGGAAAGGGGTCATGGGAAGGAGGGAGGGAGGGGAGGGAAAAGGGAGGTAGGTAGGTAGGTAGGTAGAGGAGGAGAAAGAAATAGATTTCAATGCCTTTTATTGTCACTATATGTACACCATGTACAATGTACACTATACACCTGTAGCCTCGGAAAAATCAGCCCCTCATACTTCATTTCATCTTGTACACAGGTTCTGGCCGGTGCTGCCATTGACACTGCTGTATTACTGTAGGCAACAGCCCATCCTAGCCAATCAGCGAACAGAAGGAGTGTTTGTGAGTGATGATGTTGACTTTTTGTGTGCTACATTTAAATTGTAGTGCCTAGGCAGGCTAATAGCATACATGACGACCAGACGTTAGCGATTGGGTATAAGGCAAAGCCACTTGTTTTAAACTTCAGCAGAGTCCACACCTCCAGGAAGAAATCGATTCTTAATGCAGCAAGGACAGACCCTTTGTACAAAATGAAATGAAGTACAAAAGGGCTGGTTTACCAGGCTAGGGAGGTAGGTAGGTAGAGGAAGAAGAAATAGAATAGAATAGAATGCCTTTTACTGTCACTCTACACATGTACAATGTACACTATACACATGTACAATGAGACTGAAAGCAGCTCACTCTTCAGTGCAAACATGTATGTAGGCTATTTACAATGTATAATAACAATAAATACTTGTGCAAGACAAGGTAAAGAGTAAAAAGAGGGAGTATGTTAAAGAGATAAGTTTGTAAGCAACTGGACTTGGCTCTTTTGACTACCATGACCTGGAGAGAAAGAGAATCTTCACAGATGTTAAAGACATAATTAGTAAAAAAAAAGGGGAGTGGGTTTTTGAGATGAGTGATATTGCAAATTGCATAAAGGTTATTGCACATAGATTAATATTGCACAGTAATGATTGTCTTATGCTATGTGTAGTGGTTATCAGACAGTGAGGGTAGTGATATGAACTATGAAGCTATAAAAACAGGGAGGGCAGGTAAGGGAAACACGATCCTCTGATAGTCTGTCAATCAGGCAAGGAGAAGGGTATGATGGGAAGGGGGGGGAGGGGAGTGTTATGCCTGCCTCGTCATAGACGCAACATAAAAGAGGCCTAACAAACAGGTTTTAGTGTCAGTCAAAATAGGCTCACTGGAAATAAGGAAAAATGCAAGTAAAAAACACCTCTAAAGGGGAAATGTATAGATGGATGTGTGTAAGTCAGATGTCATTACGCTGGAATGTTTGTTAAGCGCGGTGTAAATGTTTGTTAGCCCTATGGGCACTAGGCTATTTTCAGGGTATTTTTACTACCTTTACTTTTAAGCTCATATCTTGGTCATTGTACGGGCCATACATACATGCTATATCTTGTTTCTTTCAGGACAGTCTAGGCTATCCAGACCTGGTTTTATTTGGTGAGCTACTATTTGCACTGATTTTATTAAAAATACTAAACCAATGAAAAATCATATTGCATATAAAAACAATCTTGTATTCTTGCAAGTACCTGTCCATAGGATGCTGTCAGTAGGGATATCTTTTCATATGTGAGTAGAGGAGATTGTTTGGAATCTGGCAATATAAGAACCCTGATGGTGGGATATTCAGTGGCTTATCAATGTTGATAAATATGTAGTCTGTGCCTGACGGAAATAAGGGCCTATTTTCCATGTAATGAAGGATGTTATATCAGGATTATGCAGGATTATGGATATTATGCAGAAATTTGCAGTAATTTCAAAACTGTATGAAACATGTCTTGACAGAAATGCACGATAGCAGTAGAATCGGTAAGTTCTGCTATTGTTTACATTATGCATTGACTGATAACCGCGAGTGTAAAATGGGTGAAGTCAAAATTTCTCAAATCATTACTTGGCAAATATTTGATCTCTTGTTTTAACATGATAAATTAAGGTGATAATATGTGCTTGGTGTTGTTGGAAAGCTGACTTTCTGTACTTTCTTCTGATGCTCGTGCCTTATCTATCCAATCACGGGTTTCGCGAGTAATTTCAACGAGAGTAATGCCTGTGCAAAGCGCTAATATGCGCTAATTTAAATATTAATATCTGGCCGATACTTGATCACAAAAATGATGGAGGTCACGTTGTAAAGCCCTGGTTCTGCTGTTTTGTTTGGTATAAGTGCCATCTCTATACGATGTACCGTTCCGGAGTAATTCAACAGAGAAGAATGGCCATACATTTGGACGCATTTTGCCAATCAAATATATGTGGACCCATCATGGGGTTAAGTGTGGTGTGAATGTTTGTTAGGCAGGTGTGAGGTGTGTGCTCAAAAAGGGTATCAGCAAAACGTGAGAGAGCAGCACAAGCTAAGGAAAAGGGGGAATGAGGTGTCCTTACAGTATGTACCTATCCAGGGGGTAGGAAGAAATGAGGGAGAGAGGGATGGAGGGAGGGAGAAAGGAGAGAGGAAGAGAGGAAGGACAAGGAGAGAGGGAGTCACAGAGCCAAATGCCTGTGTTTGTGTGTGTGTGTGTGTGTGTGTGTGTGTGTGTGTGTGTGTGTGTGTGTGTGTGTGTGTGTGTGTGTGTGTGTGTGTGTTCACATTTGCATGGATACAGACTATTACACTGCTGATGTATGAGTGTAGAGTGAAAGTGCTTGCCTACACATATGCCCACACACGTACACACACACACACACACACACACACACACACACACACACACACACACACACACACACACATACACACACAATTGGATGGGGTTCATGTGTTTATTAGTAACAGCAGCTGTGTCCACTTCCCACCTCTCACTTTACCCTAATTATCACCACTGACCCTTTTCCCCTCTTTCTCACTCTTTCTCTCTCTCTCACTCTCTCTCTCTCTCTCTCTCTCTCTCTCTCTCTCTCTCTCTCTCTCTCTCTCTCTCTCATTTATTTTTTTCTCCCTGCATACACACATACACACACACACC
>CM050202.1:18448773-18461273 GCA_027475355.1 Coilia nasus | reverse complement strand
CATAGGGAAACCATTGAATTCCAGTGCCTGGCACCTAAGGGAACTCTGTATGCATCTATGTATGAAATTTTGATGTAAATGGTGTGTGTGTGTGTGTGTGTAATAAATGACGACTTACTACTTCTTTATGATGTGGTAAGGTACTTGTGCTTCGAAGTTAATACGTCATAACAACGCATTTTCCATATTTTCCACATTGCAATTTTTCCATCCACTTCGTCATTGTAGGTGTTTAGGTGTTTTATTTTAGCCATGGCGAGCCTGAGAGTAGACTAATATACAGTGCCTTTACATATGCCTTCAGTGGAAGAGATGGACTGATATAGAAAATGTGGGAATTCCTCTAGGGAGAGAGACCCTTTACACATATATGAGGCGTGAAACTGATTTCAGGGCACACACACACACCCACACACACACACACACACACATACACACACACACACAAACACTTATTAAACACCTTTCACTCACACACTCACACTCATGTATGTATAACAGTCTGCAATCAGCCTGACCTACATACAAGTACATTAATCATATCACACACACTCATACATGCATGCATGTGTACACATCCACATACACACACACACAAACACACACACACACACACACACAAACACATATAAAGACACTCGGAGACAAAAATACCCAGACACATGGACAAGCAGACTCAAATACAGACCTGACCCAACAAACACATAAACATATGCAGGCCAGTGCTCACACACACACACACACGCCTGCACGCACACATGCACACACACACAGAGTTTTCCATCTGTGTGTGTGTCCCCAAATCAGCTTTTTGCAGTGTGTTAGATTTAAATACCTCCTTTCTTTCCACAACTTCTCTCCATTTCTCCTCTCTTTATTCATCTCATTTCTCTTTCTCTCTCTCTCTCTCTCTCTCTCTCTCTCTCTCTCTCTCTCTCTCTCTCTCTCTCTCTCTCTCTCTCTCTCTCTCTCACAATTAATCATAGAACACTGTTTGTGTGTGTGTGTGTGTGTGTGTGTGTGTGTGTGTGTGTGTGTGTGTGTGTGTGTAAGCTGCTGGGGCTGTTTGTGTGTCTCAGCACTGCTGCATAACTAGGACAATTGATGTGGCCCAGAGCTTCACAGGGCCCCACAAAGGACAATGATATGGTCGGGGTAGGGGCCCAAAATTATTTTCTTTCAAGGCCCTCAGAATTTCTGTGCCGGTACTGAGGGCAGGGTGCCCCAGGGCGGGGGTGGGGGATTCGGGGGTGCTGGGGTACTAATCCCTGCTGGGACACAGGATTACGGGGTCCTCTTGGCCATGGAGCATGGGGGTGTCTCAAGGATGTGGGGTGTTGAGCTGCTGGTCTCGGAGGTGTTGGCTGTTGACGTGTAGGGTCTCTGGCTGCAGGGTGCTCATTATGGTGCTGTCCATGAGGCCTGGCTATAGGGTGCTGTTTTAATGGCCTGTCTGGATGGAAGGTTGGGGCAAGATGGTGGATATGGCTATTTTAGATGTGATGTCCCTCTCTCTCCTCTCTCTCTCTCTCTCTCTCTCTCTCTCTCTCTCTCTCTCTCTCTCTCTCTCTCTCTCTCTCTCTCTCTCTCTCTCTCTCTCTAGCTCTCTTTCTCTTCCTTTCTTTCTCTCTCTATGTTTCTTTCTCGCTTTCTCACCACTCTCTCTCTCTCTCTTTCTCTCTCTCTCTTTCTCTCTCTATCTCCATCCTTCTTTCTTTCTCACTCTAACGTTATCTCTCCCTAAGTCTCTATTTCTCCCTCTTTCCCTTTTTCTCTCTGTATCTCTATATCTCTCCTTCTCTCACTCTCTCTCTATCTCTCTCTCTCTCTCTCTACCTCTACCTTTCTCTCTCTGTCTCTCTTTCCCTTTCTCTCTCCCTCTCTCACACCCTTTCTCTTGCTCTCTCTTATCTGTCTCTGTCTCTCTCTCTCTCCTTCTCTCTCGATCTCTCTCTGTTTCTGTCTCTCTCTTTCTTTCTCTATCTCTCTCTCTATCTCTCTCCCTCTCTCCCCCCAAACCTGTTCCTGTAGCTGCAGTAATAAGCTATATTGTGTCAGCTTAGTTGGCCTTGGCCCCCCAAAATGGAGGCCCCAGTGACAGCGATCAGTGGGAATTAAGCATCTCCACTTGTCACACTATCTCATAAACCTTACAAACCACACACACACACACACACACACACACACACACACACACACACACACACACACACACACAGAACAGAAGAGCCTCATTGTTGCAGGCCATCATGTCCCACTCATTATGTTGATGAGGGCAGAGCAGTGGGCCAGAACAGAACACAGTCATGGCATACGGACACATGCATGCTCTCACACACATGCTCACACACACACACACACACACACACACACACACACACACACACACACACACACACACACATGTGCAAGTTCCCACACACATTCAGTACATACATAGAGACACACACGCTCACACCCAGACACATGGACACTCACACACACATGCTCACACACACACACACACACACACACACACACACACACACATACGTAGGCACTCACACACACACACACACACACACACACACACACACGTGTGCACGTTCCCACACACATACAGTACATACATAGAGACACACCCTTACACACACACACACACACACACAGCTCTGTGGCTAGGACAGTGAGTAATAGCATGCTGGTAGGAGGCCTGTGTGCAGTGGAGTGGAGTGGCTGGGGTTACCGTGGTGATGGCAGCTGTGGTGCATCCTGTGTGTGTGTGTGTGTGTGTGTGTGTGTGTGTGTGTGTGTGTGTGTGTGTGTGTGTGTGTGTGTGACTGACTGGCCGAAGAGGAAGAGACAGGAAATTGAAGCAATTCTGAGTGATTGCAGTGGCAGCACTCATCTCTGCTTTTACACACACACTCTCTCTCTCTCTCTCTCTCTCTCACACACACACACACACACACACACACACACATTAACTCACACACACACACACATACTGTAGACACATACTGTGCTGCAAATTCCTGTAAAAGTCTTTTATTTTGAAATGTAGTGTGATCTTTTGTTTGGCATGTTGTAAAAAGAGACTTTTATGTTGAAGATTGTGTTTAAGGGGAAGTGGGTTTGGCGGCCATTTTCTTTTTTGTTCATTTGTAGAACAAAGGAAAAGCTCTGTGCTCAGTGGTAGCCAGTGTGGTAGTGGTAAAAAGCGCAAATTGAAGTGTGTGAGCCATTCAGGGAGGCTACTGGTGAGTTTTATGTTATGTGGTGTTTGGTGGTGGTGTTTGTCAGATGTTGTGAGATGTTTGCTATCGGCTTGGTTGATGCATGTAGCTTGTGTGGGTGTTAGCACATGTAGCTATGTTTGCTTAGCACATGTAGCTATGTTTGCTATCTATTTGCTTTGCTATAATGATGCTCATGGGTTAATGCATTTGTGTCTTTTCTTTTCTTCTATTGTTAAGGTTTTCAACCTGACCGATTCATTACCTGATTGTAACTAAGTGGACTTACAATTAAAGCACAACAAAACAAGAATGGAGATGTCCGAGTTGATCCGTATAACCCTGATGTTGGCTTAGGCCTTTTTCAAGTTTGGGCAGACTTCACATTAAAATAACCCAGGATAACTTGACAGTTGAAAACCATTGCTGTCTGCAGTTGGATACCATTGCTGTGAGAACACTGTGCTGATTCAAATACGTTGCTGTGTCAAGTGATTACCAAGAGGTAGCACGTAGCACTTCAAGCATCAAGACAAGAAGATTAAAGGCTTCAAACTGTCCAAGTATTTGAAGGAGTTTAATAATTCATAAAGCATAAAGCTCACAATTTAATTAATTAATTAATTATTAAATTAAATTGTTAAATTAATAAATCAATTAGGATGGCTGAAGAAGGACTCAGTAAATCAGTGGATCAGCTGAAGAAAGAGAGGACTGTTGCAAAGGGCTGCTTTACCAAGCAAGCTAATTTCCTCAGGAGAAGTGCAAGTGCTATGACTGAAGCAGAGCTCAGAACAGAATTTGCAAAGCTTTCTGCTGATGCACGTCGAGTTTTTGAAGCCAATGATGACTACAGAGTGGGGATGGAAGCAGAGCTTGACACTGATGGCAAAGGGGCTGTGCTTGATGAAGAGAAAGAGTCTAATCTTAACATGGTTGCTAATGACTGTGAGCAAAGGCTGAATGAGATAAAATCCATTGTACAAACCCATTTATGGACCAAGTATGGACAACACGTGCTGCTGGCAGCTTTTGAGGAAGCAGAAAATGCCTGTGAATACGCAGAGAGAATACGCGTTCAGAGCGATAACTGTGAAGCCTATGAGGTCCACCTCACCGTATTGGAAAAGCTAACTAAGAAGGCCCATAAAGCATTGTTGGAGTGGGAAAGATGGATTCCTGCAACAGATGATGATTTTCACAAGCGGTGCAAGGACTTAAAAGCAACCTATACTGCATTTGAAATTAAAAAAGCGGAGTTTGTCAGAGCAAGGAGGATTGCTGAAGAGAAAAAGTCTGCAGTGCCGACCCCAGTCTTACCCGGACCAACAACACCCATCATAAGGCTCAAACCAGCACAGCTGCCAACTTTTAGTGGCTGTAAGAGAGACTTCCACCGCTGGAGAGTTGATTGGCAAAGCCTCCAGAAACAAGGTGAGCCAACTGGTTCACCAGAAGTGAAAAAGATACAGCTGCTCAACAGTGTGGATGAGAAAATTGGGAAAGAGCTTCGACTGACAACCTACAGCACAGCGGAAGATATATTCAGAGTGCTAGAAAATAGGTATGGCAATAAACGCACTATTGCTTTGGAGATAGTTGAAGAACTGGAGAAAATTCCACCTGTCAAGGGAAATCAACCAAGAAAAGTAGTGGACCTAATTCAAACAATAGAGAAAGCACTTATTGATCTCTCAGACCTTGGACGTACTGGAGCCATAAAGAACCCACTAATGGTAAAGTCCATAGAGAGCAAGCTTCCTGAGTTTGTAAAGAAGGACTGGCTTACATACATGGTGGATCCAAAGAATGGTGTTGATGAAGATAACCACTTCGAAAATCTTCTCTGGTTCCTGAAAAAGCAGGAAGAAATCTTTGAGAGGCTGGATCATCTGAGGGTCACAGAAAAGTCAGAGAGACCAGACAAAGCAGACAAGAAGTTCAACCAAAAATATGCCTCAACTAAATCCACAAAGAGAGGAGATACTAATGATGGGTGCATTCTCTGTGGAGATGAGAGACACACAAATAAGCTTTTCTTCTGCAAGACGTTTAAAAGAATGACAGTGTCAGAGAAAGAATGTGCAGTAAAAAAGACTGGTGCATGCAGGGAGTGCTTAGGGTGTCACAAAAACAAAGATGACTGCAAAGATACTTACCTATGCAGAAATAAGGACTGCAAAAAGAAAGGCCCTTCAGATCACCATTTCTTTCTCTGCCCTAAAGGAGGATTCAAAAGCTACAGCACTGAGAAACTGCAGAAGGATGACAAAAGCAGAAAAGACTTCAAAGAAGAGCAGGAAGAGTTCCTGAGTGAGCTGTCTCCAGAGTTAGCAGAAAGGTGCAGGAAGGCTTTCACCAACAACTCCTTTAAAGTAACCTGCACTACCAAGTGTCCAGTCGGCCTCCTGAAGGAATATGGGCTGACAGAGTTACCTGTCATTATGATGCTGTTGGAGGTGACCGCTAATGCAGGGCATAAAATTGGAACCCTGATTGACCTTGCATCAGACACAAATTACATCACCCATAGAGCGGCTAACAGGTTGAATCTCAGAAGTGAGAGGATTACACTCGTCGTACATGGAGTTGGTGGGATGACTACTACGAAAGTAGCAACAAGAAGATACCTTCTCAGAATCCGAGTCAAGACCTCAAAGGGAACAGAGAGAGCACATCAACTGATCTGTTACGGCTTAAACGAGATAGCAAAAGTCCACCAGGTGGTCAGACCGGAACAGTTGAAGGTATACTTTCCTGAAGTTCACCTTGAGGACTTGAGGAGACCTGAGGAGATCGAGTTACTCATAAGTCACAGAGAAGGGAGACTTGCACCACAACGGGTGAAAGTTGTAGGGGATCTTGTTCTGTGGGAAAGTCCACTTGGAAAGATGGTAGGCGGGGCTCATCCAGACCTGTTTGAGCAAGTGGATGTCGTCGCGCACAAGTCGAAGACACACTTTGCTCGCTCCATGAGGACAGCTGCTGTCAAATATGAAGAGATCCCTGCTGGATTGCTACAAGACACCATGATTAAACCTAAGCACACAGCTGCAACTCACAGAGAGTTCCTAAAATGGTGGAAGTGGGACAGTATCGGCGCAGCTTGTGAGCCCAAGTGTGGTGGATGTCGGTGCGGGAACTGCCAGCCTGGTGGAAAGGAGATGACTCTTGCTGAAGAAAGGGAACTCGAGATTATAAAAGATGGCCTCACTCATGTCATGACTGATAAACACGCTGAGTCCCCACATTGGGATGCAAGGTATCCTTGGATAATGGATCCAGCTTGTCTTCCCAATAATAGGAGCGGGGTTGAGGCCACTTTCCTAAGAACTGAGAAAAGACTCCAGAAAGAACCTGAGTGGCTCGCTGCCTACATGGCCCAAATCCATGAGATGGTGGAGCGTGGAGCTGCAAAGTTACTCACGAAGAAGTTGACTGATACCTGGAAGGGACCAGTCTGGTATGTTAGCCATTTAGTAGCACCGAATCCCCACTCTGTCACCACTCCAGTGCGTCTTGTATGGAACAGCAGTCAGCAGTTCAAAGGCGTGAGCATGAATGACCTACTGGTAAAAGGGCCAGATGTGTTAAACCCCATCAGAGCCGTCCTGCTAAGGTTTAGGAGGGGGTTGCATGCTGCCTTAGGAGACATCAGGAAGATGTACAACTCCGTGTGGCTGGAAGAGCGTGAGATGCACCTGCACAGATTCCTTTGGAGGGACACACAAGATGAGGAGATTGGGGAATATGCCATCACGAGAGTCAACATAGGTGACAGACCTGCTGGTTGCATAGCACAGCTGGCTATGCGAGAAACGGCAAGACTCCCCGAGTTCTCTCACCTTGACGAGGCACGCAGAGTGTTGGAGGAGGACACCTATGTTGACGACATACTGACATCCCATGACGATGCAGACCGCTTGGTTGAAATCACCCATGAGATTGAGGAGATCCTAAAGGCTGGTGGTTTCTCTCTGAAACCCTGGGTCCGATCAGGGCAAAGTGGGAGGCAGCAAACTGTAGAGTCAGCCCTCAAGAGTGAAGAGTCTTCATCTGAAAGAGCAGAAAGAGCACTGGTATTGCCGAATCAGATGAGAGATGAAGATAACAAGGCCTTAGGCATTGGCTACTTGGTAGAGGAAGATAAACTCTATATGATGTCTTCCATCAACTTCTCCAAAAGAAGGGGAAAGATGAGGACAGGACAGGACCTCTTGATGGAGGAAGTCCGATCAAAAACACCGAATCCTCTGACCAGAAGAGAGCTGTTGAGTCAGGTAGCTGGTCTCTATGACCCCATTGGATTGGTCACACCATTCAAGCAGAGGGGTGCTATCCTTGTGAGAAGGGCCTTTCAGGAGGCGGGAAGCGGGAGTCTGGCCAGTAGCACCTGGGACAAGCCACTTTCTGAAGGCCTCAGAGAGGAGGCCATTAGGCTGTTCCAAGAGTATGCACAGTTAGGACAGGTCACTTTCCATAGAAGCCTGACACCACAAGGAAGGAGAGGGAAACCCTGGGCCATCACCTTTTCAGATGGGAGTGACAATTCCTATGGGGCTGTGCTATACCTCCGGTGGGAAACAGACCTAGGTGTAGATGTCCGGCTGGTGGAGTCCAAGGCCAAGCTGACGCCACTGGATCAAAAAGGGGATGCCATCAAAGCGGAGGTCTGTGGTGCAGTCTTTGCAGCAAGGCTCAGGAAGTATGTGGAAAAGCATAGCCGGTTGGAAGTAGGCCGTTGGTTCCACCTAGTTGATAGCCAAACTGTACTTGGGGCCATTCAGCGGGACAGCTACGGCTACCAGACATTTTTTGCCAACAGGATTGGAGAAATTCAACAGTCTGCACCCGTCGAAGACTGGTGGTGGACTCCAGGCAGTGTAAATGTTGCTGACATAATCACAAGGGGAGCTACCATAAAGGACCTCCAAGAGGCTTGGCAATATGGACCAGAGTTTTTGAAGTGGCCACTGGCTGAGTGGCCAATAAAGTCTGCTGGAGAAGTTGTTGCTGATGCCAGAGAAAGTGTAAATAAGATGCAGAGAAAAGCATTTGCAGCTGTGGTAACCAGAGCGCAGGCCAAGAGACATCAAGACTTGGTCACTCAGGCAGAAGAGCCTGAAGTAGGTGTGACTACTGATATAACTCAGCCAAATCTTAACTTAAATGTGTCCAGTGTGGATCAGGCAGAAGGACACATTAAACCCTTGCCGAGAAGACTGCCCCCTGGCTCAGCTGTCAAAGACCTTCTGGATGCAAAGACATTTAGCAGTTTATCCAGGCTGGTGGGTGTTGTTGCTTGGGTGAGACGGGCTGCCGACAAGTGGTTAGGCCTGAGAAACCAAGCTACCAATCAAAAAGCGAGTCGAGCACCTCACCCTAAGGAGGAACCTCAAGCCCTTGTACTCGGTACTGAAGACCTTGAGTATGCTTTCAGAACTCTTTGCCTGGCAGCTCAAGCAGGTGTGATGTTCCCGGACATAACCCTCAATCGTTTAGTGGCGATGAAAGAAGATGGACTCCTCGTCTGTGGGGGGAGAATCCAGGCCTTCAGGGAGGACAAGACGGTAGTGCCCCTCCTTCCTTATGAAGCATGGATATCCATGTTGTTAGCACGGGAAGCTCATGCTGCGAACCATGAGGGTGTGGCAGGGACACTTTTGAGAATGAGAAGAAAGGCTTGGGTAGTTAGAGGAAGACAACTGGCCAAAAGGGTTGTGGAAAACTGTGTGCCCTGTAGAAAGTCAAGGGCAAAGCAATGTCAACAGCTGATGGGCAACTTACCCCCAGAACGGTTAGGACCAGCAGCTCCTTTTGAATTCACCGCCGTGGACCTTTTCGGGCCTTACGAAGTAAGAGATGAGGTGAAGAAGAGAGTAAGACTAAAAGTCTGGGGCATTGTGTTCAGCTGCATGGCATCCAGAGCCATCCATGCCGACATTGTGAGTGACTTGTCAACAAAAGGATTCCTGCTGGCCTATCTAAGGTTTACATCGCTAAGAGGGCATCCTAGCAAGGTATGGTCTGACCCAGGCACGAACTTTGTAGGGGCCAAGCCAGCCCTTGATGACCTCTATAGATTTCTGGAGCACCTGGAAAGGTCAGAAGTGGAAGAGAACGCCGCCAAGCATGGCACCAAGTGGTCCTGGAAAATCCACCCTGCAGACTCACCGCACAGAAATGGAGCAGCTGAAGCAGCAGTTAGGACTGTGAAAAAAGCCTTGCAGAATGTAGGCGGTGATGGTGTCTTCACATGGGGAGAATTCCAGACGTTTGTGTACATAGCTGCCAATTTGGCCAATGAGAGGCCAATAGATGCAAGAGCACAAGTTCAGGAAGACTGTATTGAATACGTCACGCCAAATTCGCTCCTGCTGGGACGTGCCCGCTCGAGAGGAGACCCAGGAGACTTCCAATTTGAGGGTTACCCCTACAAAAGGCTGCGAGTGATCCAGTCAGAGGTGAACAAGTTTTGGAAGAAGTGGTGCCAATTGGCAGGCCCAAACCTCTTTGTCAGAAGCAAGTGGCACACAAGGCAGAGAAATGTTGCAGTAGGAGATGTTGTCTGGCTTGCTGACCAAAATGCTGTAAGGGGCCATTTTAAGCTGGCCAGGGTGATCAGCGTCAATCCTGATGAAGAAGGGATAGTGAGAGATGTTCAAGTCAGGACATTCCCCAGCTACCCAGTTACAACCAAGGCACCAGCCCATGTGAGACGGACAGAGAGGACAGCCAAGGTGGGCAAGCTGTCCACCATGAAGATTACTGCCACAGTTCTTCACAGAGATGTAAGGCGTCTTGTCGTCTTAGTTCCAGTGGAAGAGCAAGTTAGCCACAATCCTGATGAATGACGTGACCTCCTTGGGTTCCAGAACCAGGAGCTCAAGTGGGAGGTGTGCTGCAAATTCCTGTAAAAGTCTTTTATTTTGAAATGTAGTGTGATCTTTTGTTTGGCATGTTGTAAAAAGAGACTTTTATGTTGAAGATTGTGTTTAAGGGGAAGTGGGTTTGGCGGCCATTTTCTTTTTTGTTCATTTGTAGAACAAAGGAAAAGCTCTGTGCTCAGTGGTAGCCAGTGTGGTAGTGGTAAAAAGCGCAAATTGAAGTGTGTGAGCCATTCAGGGAGGCTACTGGTGAGTTTTATGTTATGTGGTGTTTGGTGGTGGTGTTTGTCAGATGTTGTGAGATGTTTGCTATCGGCTTGGTTGATGCATGTAGCTTGTGTGGGTGTTAGCACATGTAGCTATGTTTGCTTAGCACATGTAGCTATGTTTGCTATCTATTTGCTTTGCTATAATGATGCTCATGGGTTAATGCATTTGTGTCTTTTCTTTTCTTCTATTGTTAAGGTTTTCAACCTGACCGATTCATTACCTGATTGTAACTAAGTGGACTTACAATTAAAGCACAACAAAACAAGAATGGAGATGTCCGAGTTGATCCGTATAACCCTGATGTTGGCTTAGGCCTTTTTCAAGTTTGGGCAGACTTCACATTAAAATAACCCAGGATAACTTGACACATACACATACACACACACACACACACACACACAAACACACACACACACACATGTACATAGGCACTTACACATACATATACACATGCACACGCATACAAAGACACACACACACACACACACACACACACACACACACACACACACACACACACACAGACACACTACAGCACAAAGAGGGCTAATTTGTTCAGCCAATACTTTGTGCTCAGCATGAGTGCTGTGTGTTGGCTCTGTGTGATCTGAGCACTTCTCCAACAGCCATGCCATGACCTGACTGCTGATCGATGCGATGCTGCAACAGAGCTCAAAGCACACACGCCACACACACACACACACACACACACCACTCACCACCCACCACACACCACTCCCAGCAGTAGTTGGGGACACAAGAAATAAGAAAAGCCAACTGTGTGTGTGTGTGTGTGTGTGTGTGTGTGTGTGTGTGCCTGTGTGTGTGTGCCTGTGTGTGTGTGTCTGTGTGTGTGTGTGTATGTGTGTGTGTGTGTGTGACTGCCACCACAGTCACTTCACAGAATGTCTTCACAGAAATTCTTGCCTTCACTGCCCACTTTCATAACCGTCATCCCTGTATCTGTGTGTGTGTGTGTGTGTGTGTGTGTGTGTGTGTGTGTGTGTGTGTGTGTGTGTCCACAGCCCCGGCAGAGTTTGTGCAGCCTCCGCAGTCCATCTCCCGGCCGGTGGGCACCACTGCCATCTTCACGTGCGTGGCCCAGGGCGAGCCGCCCCCCCACATCACCTGGCTCAGAAACGGACAGGTGCTGGAGCCCGACGGACACGTCAAACTCAGGAACAACAACAGGTGTGTTTACCAACAAACAAACAAAGAAACAAACAGAAGGGCTACAAAACAAACGGTATACTGCAGAAGCAAAAATTGGAGGGTTAAAATCAGAGTTTAAACATTTGGGAGTTGATTTGAACTACCAAAGTGTAATTTTAACATTTTCGTGCCCAAATTGTGTCCAGAGTCAGGGTTATTTCACGTTTTGAAAGCGTAAATTTAACTCTGGAGGATGTGGAGCTATATAAACCCTCAAAGGTGAGACTCTTCAACTCTTTGGGAGCCAATGTTCACTGGTCTTTTTTCTGTATGCAAAAGTGGTGGCATGACAAACCGGGTCTACATGTAGGTAGTTAAAACCATAAACCGTTGACATCTTAGTTGAGAGAATGAAGCCTAGGGCTCTTCTGCTACCTCTGGGTACAACTACCTCTGGGCTAACCAAACTAGGTTTATCACTTAACCACCTTTTTCAAGCATATGTCACATTACATAAACATAAAAACAAACAAACAATTGTGTGTGTGTGTGTTTGTGTGTGTGTCTGTGTTTGTGTGTGTGTGTGTGTGTATGTGTGGAGGGGCTAACTGAGTGTTAAGTAGTTACTTTTCTAATATAAGAGCCCTGTGACTTTATTCTCAGAGCAAAACAAAGTTTTAGACCTCTTCTAGTAGGAGGTGTACTCCTCACCTTAAGTTTACTCACCCAGGTGTGTCTCTAAGTCATGTACTTGAACAGGGTGAACAGGGGAATCTTGCACAAATCACACCACATAAGGAAAGACACAAACTTAAGTTTACTCACCCAGGTTTGTCTCTAAGCCATGTACTTAAACAGCGCAAACAGGAAAATCTTGCACAAATCACACCACATAAGGAAAAACACAAACAAATAAACAGTGACCAGGCAAACAACACAACACAGAAAACATTTAATTACAAAGACTCAAAGACTC
>CM050202.1:18426273-18431273 GCA_027475355.1 Coilia nasus | reverse complement strand
CGGCCAATGTTGAAGTTTGTAGTTTGGCTGCCGGTGAAGTTGTTGGTCATGAGAATATCATGTCAGCGTCCCGCATGAATAATGCGATTGTTTTGTTCTTGAAATCCACCGAGCTAGCTAATATGTTAACTGAAAATGGTGTGGTGATAAATGGCGTCTTTACATCTGTTGTTCCCCTTTCTACGCCTTCCAAGAAAGTGATTTTGTCAAATGTTCCCCCTTTCATTTCTGATGATGTTTTAGGACAATCACTGTCGCGCTATGGCAAATTGGTGTCGACCATTAAGAAAATTCCGATTGCGAGTAAATCCCCTTTGTTAAAGCATATCGTGTCTTTCAGGCGGTTCGTGTTTATGATTCTTAAAGATAACAAGGACGAATTGGACCTAACAATGACTGTGAATGTAGATGGCTTTAATTATGTGATTTATGCAACAACTGGCGTGATGAGATGTTTTGGTTGTGGGCAAACGGGGCATCTTGTACGTGCTTGTCCTGAGAAAAAGGATGAGGCGGACAAGAATGGAAACCAAGAAAACGAATCTGCGGGTGTGGTGACAGAGGGTGGGGTGCCTGAAGTTAACGAAAATAGTGAAACAGAGGGGGGGACAGCTGCTCATGTTAGTGGGCCTGTGAGCGAAGCCCCTGACACACTTTTCCTGCAAGAACAAAATGCTGCTCATGGCACCGCGTCGCAAAACTGTCAGGGTAGCAATGATGATGCCACTAATGGCGAGGAGGCTTCCACCATTATGGAAGAACTTGAAGCTTCTGTATTGGAGGAGGGCGATAAAGAGTTCAAAGTACCTTCCAAAAAAGGAAAAAGAAAGCGCCGTAAGCAAAGCGGAAAAGGGGAGCAGGGTCTTATTGATTTAAGTGGCAATGAGAGTGAAAGTGACCTTTCTGACTGTAGTGTAACATGCAGCTTGCGACTAAGTGGCTATCGTACCCGCAACTATAGAGTGGAAGATATAAAAAGATTTCTTAAAGATACGAAGCATTCTAGGCAGGTCCGGGTTGATGAGTATTTTCCTGATATTGAACAGTTCATCAACAAAGCGCGAACATTTATGCGTGATGGTAGCTTCTCTGATCAAGAAGGCTATCGTCTTAGGAAAATCCTCACTAAACTCAATGTTTTACTGAATGCCAAGGATGATTAATGTTTGTTTTTTCACGTAGGTCTTAGGATGGCTGCTACTATGTATTTATTCTTTTATTTTTTCTTCGTAATGATGGGTGAAATTCGTGTTGCCTCTATTAATGTCAATGGCGCTAGAGAAATAAATAAGAGAGCTGCTGTCTTTGAGACAATTAAACAAAACAATTTTGACGTTCTTTTTGCGCAAGAAACGCACAGTGATGCATCCAATGCAGCTGTTTGGGCTCAGGAGTTTGGGGGATTGTGTATCCTGAGTCATGGCACCTCAAATAGTGGCGGGGTCGCAGTTTTGTTTTCAAAGTCTTTTATTCCTATCTCATATGACGTTGATGAAATTGTGAAGGGCAGACTTTTAAAAATCAGAGCGCAGTTTGAGAATCGTTTTTTTTGTGTTCCTGTGCGTTTATGCGCCCACACTGGCAACGGACAGAATGTTGTTTTTAAGTGCTATAGGAAACGTTATAGAAAATTGTTGTTCTGAAGATATTTTAATCCTTGGAGGAGATTTTAATTGTACCACACATAATATTGACAGAAATCATGCTGAGCCACATATTCCCTCTCGCAGACGTCTGCTAGAGATTATTAACTCAAATGACCTTAGCGACATCTGGAGGAACTTTCATGGTGGGCAGAAGCAATATACCTGGGTTCACTCTTATAATAGTGTTTTTTCTTTGGCAAGACTTGACAGATTTTATGGTTTTAAACATCAGCTAAGTCTTTTTAAGAAAAGCTCTATATTTCCAGTTGGTTTTTCAGACCATAGTTTGGTTTTCTGTTCTTTGTTTTTAGAGTCTGTTAAACCAAAAAGTGCCTATTGGCACTTCAACACGAATTTGTTAGCCGATGGTCATTTTAGAGAGGTTTTTCTTTTTTTTTGGAAGGAATTCAGTACCACAAAGTCTTGTTATGAGTCTCTGCAGCAATGGTGGGATTATGCCAAAGTACAAATAAAACAACTCTGTCAAGAGTATACGGCCAATGTCACAAAGAGCATAACGTTTTCAATGAAAAAACTAGAGGAAGAAATACTTGAGCTCCAGAATTTGGCTGAACAAAATGATAATCAGGCATCCGCTGAAATTCTCAGAATAAAGAAAAAAACTCTGGCTGACTTTTTAGGTTTGAGGGCACAGGGAGCTCTGGTCAGGTCCCGCTTTCAAGGTGTGGAATTGATGGATGTACCATCGAAATTCTTTTTCAATTTGGAATTCAAGAATGGCCAGAGGAAATTTATTCTTGCCTTGAGGTCGGAGGATGGGACAATCCTATCTGATTCTGCAGAAATACGCCAAAGAGCTGTTAATTTTTATAAGGAGCTTTATAAAAGTGATATTCAAGATCAGGCGGCTGACAAGGCTTTTCTGTGTGATCTGCCTAAGGTATCCAGTGAGGCAAATACAGCCCTTGAAAGGGTGTTGACCCTCGAGGAGCTGGAGAGAGCCCTCCAGAGTATGGAGAGTGGTAAAGCACCTGGAGTGGATGGCCTGCCGGTGGACTTTTATAAGTCTTTTTGGCCTGTGCTGGGCACAGATGTGCTTGCTGTCCTGATGGACAGTCTTGCCAGGGGGAAGCTGCCACTGAGCTGCCGCAGAGCAGTGCTCACGCTGTTGCCTAAAAAGGGTGACCTAACAGATATAAGATCATGGAGGCCGGTGTCAGTCCTCTGCTCTGAATATAAACTACTTTCTAAAGTTTTAGCAAATAGACTGGGGGAGGTGTTGGAGCAGGTAATCCATCCTGACCAGACCTACTGCGTGCCTGGCAGGCTGATTCACAACAATATTTCATTCATTAGAGATATGTTTTATGTCAGTAAACTTTTTAGCCTTGATTTTGGTGTGGTTTCAATTGACCAAGAAAAAGCCTTTGACAGAGTTGAGCATAGCTACCTGTGGAATACTATGTCAGCCTTTGGTTTTAGCCCGAATTTTATTCATATGATTAAGGCCTTGTATTGTGACATTTAAAGTATGCTCAAAGTTAATGGTGACTTGTGTGCGCCTTTTAAAGTATACAGAGGTGTCCGTCAAGGGTGTCCTTTGTCAGGAATGCTGTACAGTTTGGCTATTGAGCCTCTCCTTGTAAGGTTGAGGAGGGATATTGTGGGGGTGAAAATTCCTAATTGTGATCAGTTTTTCAAATTGTCTGCCTATGCTGATGATGTGGCATGCCTTGTTAAGAATCAGAAAGATGTTGATACACTTTTAAAAATTTGTGATGATTTTAAATGTGTTTCTTCTGCAAAAGTGAACTGGTCAAAAAGCATGGCCTTATTGGTGGGGAGATGGGTGAATGGTGAACCTTGTCTTCCCATTGGCTTATCCTGGAACAGGGGTGGTTTTAAATACCTGGGTGTATTTTTAGGTGATGATGATTTTATTCAAAAAAATTTTGAAGGGGTGCTTGAAAAAGTTAAAGGTCGTTTGCAGAAATGGAAATTTTTGTTTGGTATTACCTCATATAAGGGGCGGGTTCTTATTATTAACAACCTGGTTGCATCCTCTCTTTGGCATCGCCTGGCTTGTGTGGACCCACCTTTAAACCTGCTGCCGAAGATTCAGTCAACTCTGGTGGACTTTTTTTGGGACAATCTACACTGGGTACCACAGAGTGTTTTATATCTACCTAAGGAGGATGGTGGGCATGGACTTATTCACCTACAAAGCCGTACTGCTGCTTTTCGTTTGCAGTTCATACAGCGTCTACTCACAGGATCAGTGGACTCCAGCTGGAAATCTGTGGCATGTTGTATTTTACAACATGTTGTGGGGCTGGGGTTCGATAGATCTTTGTTTTTGCTAAAACCAAATCGAATGACTCTCAACTCACTTCCTGCATTTTATAAAAGCCTGTTTAAAGTTTGGTCTCTTTTTACAGTACAACGCACAAATTTGGAAAGGTCATTATTTTGGTTGCTGAATGAACCTCTGATTTATGGGTCCTCTCTTGATGTGAATGACGAAGTGTCCCTGGTACCTACGTCCACGCTCATCAGCTCAGGAGTTATAACCCTGGGGGAACTAGTAGAGATTATAGGTCCTGATTTGAATAATAGCACTGCCTTAGCCCATCACTTAGGTGTAAGGTCTAACCGTATAGTGGATCAGCTACTTGGGAAATGGCGATCTCTTCTTACTGTGGAGGACATGCAAATGCTTCAAGATTTTTGGTGGGGAGAGTGTAGTCCAAACTGCCAAGACCCTTTTCCCAGTCTTACTCTAATCCCAGATTTAGCAGGCTGCACAGGTTGTCACCTATGTACTGTTAGTTTGGTTTTCCTGGGTTCTAAAGCTGCTACTGGCAAATCTTTGTATAAACATTGTGTGTTATCTTTAAATAAGAGGTTTTTGGACAAGAGGGTGGATACACCCTGGCGTGTGGTGTTGCACACAAAAGAGAATGTCAAACCACAATGGCAAGCTCTGTACAAGTCACCATTAACTAAAAAAGCTGGGCATTTGCAATGGCGTATTCTTCATGGTGCAATAGCAGTAAATGCTTTTATTTCTGTTGTGAATCCAGATGTGGATCAAGGGTGCCCTTTTTGTTCCTTGAAGGAGACTGTTTTCCATGCTTTTATGCATTGTCAGAGGCTAAGACCTCTATTTGCTTTTATGCTGACACTTTTTGACAAGTTTAATGAAAGTTTCTCTTTAGAGATTTTTATTTTTGGTTTTAAATATGCACAAAAGTATCGTTTTAAATGTCAGCTCCTAAACTTTTTGCTTGGGCAAGCAAAGATGGCAATTTACGTTAGCCGTAAAAGGAAAGTTGAACATGGTGTAAATATTGATGTTTTAATGGTGTTCTTTTCCTTTGTAAGATGTCGCAT
>CM050202.1:18418773-18421273 GCA_027475355.1 Coilia nasus | reverse complement strand
GTGTGAAAGGGGCTATCCTCTCTCTTTTGCTCTCTGTCTCTTTCCTCTTGTCTCTCTATCTCTCTCTCTCTTTCTCTCTCCTCTCGTCTCTCTATCCCTCTCTCTCTCCCTCTCTCCATCTGTCTCTCTCTGTCTCTCTCCCTCTGTCTTTCTGTCTCTGTCTCTCTGGCTTTCTCTCTCTCTCTCTCTCTCTCTCTCTCTCTGTCTCTCTCCTGGATACTCGCTTTCTCCCGTGTCTAAAGATGTGCTTTTCCTGGTTAGACAGATGGAAGAATGTATTGCCAAACAGAGTGCGGAAAAGTAAAAAAAATAGACTCTCTCCTCCACGTCTCCTCTCCTCTCCTTTCCTCTTTTTCTCTCTGTCTGCCTCCTCTCCTATCCTCTCCTCTCCTGTCCTCTCTCTCTCTCTCTCTCTCTCTCTCTCGCTCTCGCCATCTACCAGTGACAGCATTACCCGCCCACTGCACTAAGAATCCACTGCAGCTCATTTTCTGTCTGCGCTTCCTTAAGGTTCTCTGTTTTAAACTCCCATCACTCCCAGGTGAATGTGCAGAAAAAAGGCCCAGTGAATAATATTTCATCTGCACAGTGCGAGTGGGAAGGGGGGGGGGGGGGTGAGGAACTCGAGGGGCGAGGGGAGGTGTGGAGGTACTCGAGGGGCGAGGGGGGGTGTGGAGGTACTCGAGGGGCGAGGGGAGGGAAGGTGTGGAGGTATTCGAGGGGTGAGAGGAGGTGTGGAGGTACTCGAGGGGCGAGGGGAGGTGTGGAGCTACTCGAGGGGGGAGGGGGGTGTGGAGGTACTCGAGGGGCGAGGGGAGGTGTGGAGGTACTCAAAGGGAGGTGTGGAGGTACTCGAGGGGTGAGAGGGGGTGTGGAGGTACTCGAGGGGGGAGGGAGGTGTGGAGGTACTCGAGGGGGGAGGGAGGTGTGGAGGTACTCGAGGGGCGAGGGGAGGGGAGGTGTGGAGGTACTCGAGGGGCGAGGGGAGGTGTGGAGGTACTCGAGGGGCGAGGGGAGGGGAGGTGTGGAGGTACTCGAGGGGTGAGGGGAGGGGTGGAGGTACTCGAGGGGCGAGAGGGGGTGGTGAGCTACTCGAGGGGCGAGGGGAGGTGTGGAGCTACTCGAGGGGGGAGGGGGGTGTGGAACTACTCGAGGGGGGAGGGGGGTGTGGAGGTACTCGAGGGGCGAGGGGAGGTGTGGAGGTACTCAAAGGGAGGTGTGGAGGTACTCGAGGGGTGAGAGGGGGTGTGGAGGTACTCGAGGGGGGGAGGGGGGTGTGGAGGTACTCGAGGGGCGAGGGGAGGTGTGGAGGTACTCGAGGGGCAAGGGGAGGGGAGGTGTGGAGGTACTCGAGGGGCGAGGGGAGGTGTGGAGGTACTCGAGGGGCGAGGGGAGGGGAGGTGTGGAGGTACTCGAGGGGCGAGAGGGGGTGGTGAGGAACTCGAGGGGCGAGGGGAGGGGAGGTGTGGAGGTACTCGAGGGGTGAGGGGAGGGGTGAAGGTACTCGAGGGGCGAGGGGAGGGGAGGTGTGGAGGTACTTGAGGGGTGAGGGCAGGGGTGGAGGTACTCGAGGGGCGAGGGGAGGGGAGGTGTGGAGGTACTTGAGGGGTGAGGGCAGGGGTGGAGGTACTCGAGGGGCGAGGGGAGGGGAGGTGTGGAGGTACTTGAGGGGTGAGGGGAGGGGTGGAGGTACTCGAGGGGCGAGGGGAGGTGTGGAGGTACTCGAGAGGAGAGGCGAGGGGAGGGGAGGTGTGGAGGTACTCGAGAGGAGAGGCGAGGGGAGGGGAGGTGTGGAGGTACTCGAGGGGAGGTGTGGAGGTACTCGAGGGGCGAGGGGAGGTGTGGAGGTACTCGGGGTTGATGGGGGTGCTGCTGTTGCTTGTATAGATTGTTTCTCCTCTGTGACAAATTAAAGGTTTTATGCCTCTCTCTCTTCCCCCCCTTTATGACTCTTCATCCTCTTTCTCTCATTCTCTTTTTCTCTTACTCTCTCTTTTACCTTTCTTTGTCCTTCCACTTCTGTCCTTTACTCTCTCTTTCTCTCTTTCTCTTTCTCTCTCTATCTCTCACTCTCTCACCTTTCTTCTGTATCACTCTGCCTCCCTCCATCCTTCTCTCTCTCTCTCTCTGCTTCTCTCTCTCTCTCTCCTTCTCTCTCTCTCTCTCCCTCTCTCTCTATCTCTCACTCTCTCACCTTTCTTCTGTATCACTCTGCCTCCCTCCATCCTTCTCTCTCTCTCTCTCTCTCTCTCTCTCTCTCTCTCTCTCTGTCCACACAGCACATTGACCATAGACAGTGTGAGCCAGGAGGACGAGGCCATCTACCAGTGCATAGCGGAGAACAGCGCGGGCTCCACCCAGGCCAGTGCCCGTCTGACGGTGCTGTGGGCGGACGGGCTGCCCGGGGTGCCCAGGCAGGTGCGGGCACAGGCCCTCTCGCCCACCACCATCCAGGTGTCATGGAAGGAGCCGGAACAACACACTCAGGACATCATAGGCT
>CM050202.1:18396273-18403773 GCA_027475355.1 Coilia nasus | reverse complement strand
TCTGTTCTGTTCTGCTCTCTCCCAGTCTTTGCTTGGTGGTGTTTGTGGGAATCACAGCTGCTTCCCCGCTCGCTCTAGTTGTCCTGTGTTAGATGCTGCTGTCCCGTCCCATATAGTCCCTTCCCCTCTTTGTCAGCCTCATCAGCTAAACCAACAACAGTCGAGGGGGTTGATGGCCTCTTTCACACACACACACACACACACACACACACACACACACACGAGGGGCCAGCCTGCAGTAATCCCACACGCTGAAGGGCCTGCCGCCTTCATCATTCACTGGCTAAAGAGGCCTGAGCCATTGAGGCCCGGGGCTTCACAAATGCCTTTAAAATAGAGGGGTTTGTCTCCATGTCCCCGGGCCATCCATGGGCCCCTCTTCTCACTCACACACACACACACACACACACACGTGAGACACATCTCTGTAAAGAAAGGGTTGTTTGTCAGTATAACCCGCGCCCCACCACACACACACACACACACACTGTCTACTCCCCCCTAAAACCTCCCAACATGCACACCCACACACACTAACACACACACACACACTGTCTACTCCCCCCTAAAACCTCCCAACACGCACGCTAACACACACACACACTTTCCACCATGTTAGCAGGCGATCGTTAGCGTGTAAGACGGTCTTAAGGCTCTATGGCAACACTGCAGCTATTTGTGAGCCTGCGGAGCGGAGATCAAACTGTGAATCTGTAAAACAAACATCTCCTTTCTCCGCCGGACAATGTCCGACCACCTCAGGCCCATAAGCCTCGCCTCACCTCGCGGGGTCGGGGGGGGGGGATTAAAGATGCAACCGTTTTTGTCCTGCCTTTCTTGCGCGCTCGCGTTCCCTGTCCATCTTTGTGTCCTGACCCTCAACCCCCTTCTCGGCTGCATTAGGTGGGGGGGGGGGGGGGGGGGGGGGGGGACTCCCGTGAGAAAATGAGGCTTAGTAGTCCATCAGGCCTGACACATGTCTGCATGTGTGTGTATTTATGTGTGTGTGTCATAGAGAGACAAAGAGGCAGACATTGAACATGCCCTTTGTTTGTGCGCTATTGGGCCTCCTTACGTCTTGTCCCGATGTGCATGTGTGTCTGTGTATGTGTGTATGTGTGTGTGTTTGTGTGTGTGTGTGTGTGTGTGTGCTAAGGCTCCTGCGTGTTTCCTGCTTCTTCAGACCAAAGTTGGACAGGTGCATCAGCCTGGCTCGAGCGACCTCAGTCCCACCACAGAGTCCTTCCTCGTTGTGTTGTGTTTGTATTTATTACTGAAAGGATGACTTATTTTCGTACGACAAACACGACGACACGAACAGCCAGGGAACTACTGATGTCAACTCTCGGTGCTACAGTTCAGGTGCTATACAAACTAATGCTCAGTGCTCGATGCTCAGTGTTCGATGTAACTGTTCGACTGCTGATGGTTAACCTGCTGTGCTGCTTTAGAGTCACAGGAGCAGTCTGTTGCAGCAGGTGCGGTTCTGATATGCTAATGCAGTACAGCCAGGGTAAACATGCCTTGGAGTCTTTTTGCAGTGTGTGTGTGTGTGTGTGTGTGTGTGTGTGTGTGTGTGTGTGTGTTTATATGTGGGTGTTACTTTTGCTGACATATATATGGCATTTATCTCAAAGCTAGCACACGTACACACACATACAGACACACCAACACACACACACACACACACACACACACATACACACACACTGCTTGACAAGTACTCCACTCCAGTCCACAATCTACATTTTATTTGCATGCCAGCACTAGATTGCCCCTTGTGTTTGACAGAGAGCGTCAATCATGTTTGTGATGCTCGTCTTTCTCCGGCTCCCCAGAGATTGCTGCCGCCTCAAGTTTTCCTAAAATGGTGTGTGTGTGTGATACTGACTCAATTCATCTCTGCACCTCATTTGTACACACACACACACACACACACACACACTCTCTCTCTCTCGCTGCCTCATCAGGGGTTGATGTAACGCAGCTGTAATTAAGAGCTGTGTAAGCTCACAGTCGTTTATTATTCTCTTCTGCCCTCGCTGAGTGAGAGGGCATATTGTGTGTTGGTGAAGCGTTGCAGCAGTGCAATCTCGACACAAGCACCCAGACCCTCGTGGATCCTCTCAGTAACGGCCCTTAGTCCAACTGGTAGCACTTTCTATGAAGCTTGTATTCATAAGACTCTATACACACATGCATAAAGGCTTATAATGCATAAAATATGACATCATAAAATACGTAAAGTGTTCAGAATTATTTATGCATACTCATGACTGTACTCTTGGGGCATTACAATTCTATGTCATAAGCCCTATTTCAGCTGGGCTGATTGTTTAAGTGACACAGTCACAGCATTTTTGGTTATTAAGCTTCACCTGCCTACGAGTGCAGTCATGACTATGCATAAAGAGTTACGAATATTAATTTCAGCCATTTTTTAACTTTATGAAGGATTTCTAACCCTTTATGAATGTGTGTATAGAGTTTTATGAATACGAGAAATAGAAAGTGTGACTGTCCCCTTATAGTCCTGGTGAGTAATGGACGCCCGACAAAAGGCGCAAAAAAAGCCGATAGCATTTCTGCCGCCTACTCTTAAATGGGGAAAATGTTTTAAAACAGATTTGCTCACTTGTTACTCCATTCATTACTTCTGTGTACCCAGGATAAGAAGTGTGAAGACCTGTTTTAGGCTTTTTTTATTTACTGTGTCCTACACTTGGGATGTTTGTGTTGGCCCCTGTTTTCTTTTTCATAAACCCTTGTACTGTAGATCACACTCAGAAGTAGACATTAATGCAAATCAAACAGTCATGAAGTACACATTTTAAATATATTTAATGCAAACACTGCCGATGCCTGACCACAACATCTAAATATATATATTTCAAAAATGCCAACTAGGTAGAGGTGACGGTGCTGTGTCATCTCACAGGATGTGGGCTTTACTCGTCCTTGTGTCTTTCATACAGTCTACTTACAGTCGGCCAATAGCTGCGTGGTCGTGTGTGTTTCCGGGCCAATAGGTGCCAACTGACCACTTCCAGGTCCGCCATAGTCTCCCATCATCACATGCTGTCGTCTACGTCACTGTCTCGGCTTAACGCCTCTCCAGATCCTCCAGAAGCCGTATTTGATGTCATTTTATACTGTCAATCAGTCTACTATTTAAACTGTGGGAAACAAAAGATGAATCAGTCGTCTTGTACAAGCATTTATTACACAGACAAGTTTTTGTTTGTGTGTGGAAGGGAGAGCAAGTTCAGAGGAGTTCATCGCCTTAGGAAGGTTTATTATAAGCTAATACAAAGAACGCTAGCAGATATGTCACTCTGTTAAGCAGAGCATGTCTGTTCACATATCTTTTACTGGTGCTTAGCGTGGCCTAGCACACACACACGCACACACACACACACACACACACACACACACACACACACACACACACACACACATTGTTTACAGCAACTTTTCTCTCAGATTGACCACAACATTTCTTAGCATGTACAACTATGCATATACAGAACAGGCCTGCCATGCTTTATTCATAAGGGTCTCTGTGCCATCGCCATAGAAACAGCTGCTATTGTGATGTCATAAGGGGTTAGAGTGTGAAAGTTGCAGTAGCCAATCGAATCATGGGACGTTACAGGGTCAGAACCGGTGGCATGACAACGCATGGTATTGTAATTTAAAGTGTGTGTGTTTTTGTGTGTGTGTGTGTGTACTGTTTGCCAACTTCAGCATGGTAGGGGTAGGGGTGAAGGTGCGGTGGGCAAAGCAAGCATCCTGCCCCCCCACACTTCCCTCGTCTATTTTTTTTCCTAGCCAGGAGGAAGTTTTGAGGAGTTGAGACATTCAGCAGAAGGCTAAAGTGGAGGCCAATAGTAGAAAGCATCAGTTTAGTATCTGTCTGACTAGGAGGTGGGGAGTGTGAGGGGGGGAGGTGGGTACAGAAAAGAGCCTGTTGTCTTAGTACTCAGGGTGTAAGCATGAAGAGAGGGTGACGAAAGAGAGTATGGAGGGATGAGGAGAGTAGAAGAGAGGATGTAGTGAGCACAAGGAAAGATCGACGAAAGTCGGATGAAGTCTCGTTCGTTTGTTCATTCGTTCGTTCGTTGTTGTTGTTTTGGGTCGTTCCGTTGCATTTCTTGGCTGTACTCTTTCAGGTCTCAGTGCCTCTCTGTCTGATCAAGTGTCTCGTTGTTTCCCTTGAATTCAGGTCCATTTGACACATGCAGGAGAATCTCAGAGTATTTTTTATTTCTTGTTTTGTTTTTTAATTATTATTATTATTGTTGTTTTCTTGTCATCAGGGAATGCTGCATTCCTGTAAGGGTGTGTTCCCTACACTCCAGAACCGGACCTCTCTCAGGCCAAACCACATGCTAGTGTTTCTATACAGATGTACGTATGCATACGTGCACATGCATATGCTATGTGTATATGTATATTTGTATAACTATTGAGGCTAAAATCTAGGCTGTTTTTTAGTGGTTTGTATTGTTTTAGGGTTCATTGTGCAACATTGATTAAAAAAAGACAACAACAATACAATAAACTAGTTCTAGTAAAAAAACTCAACTTGCGTGATGTGTCGTCTTTGCTTCGTCTCTTCCTGTGTAGGCATGTGTGTGTACACGTGTGTATGTGCAAGTGTATGTGTGTGTGTGTGTGTGTGTGTGTGTGTGTTTGTGTGTGTATGTGTGTGTGTGTGCACGTGTTCGTGCGTGCGTGCTAGAGAGAGGGTTATTTGCACGTGTGTATTTGCTTAATACATGTGTGCCTATATGTGTGCATAAATGAGTGTGGTATCGATTAAGAGATGCATTTTCCCTGTACACCCTACTCTGTGTGTGTGTGTGTGTGTTTGTGTCTATTTGCTTGATACATGTATGCCTATATGTCTGCATAAACAAGTGTGTTATTGATTAAGAAAATGCACTTTCGGTATTCATTTTCACTGTGTGTGTGTGTGTGTGTGTGTGTGTGTGTGTGTGTGTGTGTGTGTGTGTGTTTCTTTTGCTGAATAAAAAAATGCTGCAGCAGTGTATGTTTAGCTCAAATGGCTCCTGTATTGATTATTCAGGTTCGGGGGCATAAGATGCAGCATCCACTCATATCTGTAGTCACACCGCACTGCCCCACCTCACAGCAGGCAAGGCAAGGCAAGTTCATTTGTACAGCACATTCCATGCACAGAGGCAGTTAAATGTGCTTAACAACACAGGACAATAGGACAATATGTAAAAACATAACAGAGAAAATAAGTGTTAATGTTTTAAAGGAGAAAAGCAAAACATGTATAAGGTAAATAAAAGACATATTTAATAAAAAAAAAAAAGAAAAATAAATAAATCCTCAACTGCTGAGTCAGAGGTGTAGTATTCTGGAATAAGCACCAGTGGAAAGCCTGAGATGACATTGGCATTTATGTTATATGTTGGTACAGAAAGAGTGGGCATTGGTGGCAGGATCTGACGCAGAGTCAGTTTCCTTGTGTACACGGTGTGCTGTTGGGTGCCGTGTAATCACAATGACAAACGGGTGCTGTTTGTCTATTTTGTATGTGGTGGCGCTCGCATTACAAAGTGAGTGCAGTCTATCGCACCTATTACATTACATTACATTACATTACACTTAGCAGACGATTTTATCCAAAGCAACTTACAAAAGAAGAATACCAGACACCCCCCCCCCCCCCCCCCCCACCCCCCCGAGGCGATGTACAACAGCACACCACGGAGCGCACCATCTATATAGTAAACAAATAGTACAAACTAAACATCCAGAATCTTCTGCTGAATGATGGCTCGGACATTCTCGAACGACAGTTTCACATCGGAAAGTTTCTGTTTCTGACAGGAACCTGAGGACAGACAAAACCTGCGTCTGAACAAGTATCGCCTGATTGCATGTTGTTTACCGCCATAGGTAAGGGCCCATTTGGGCACTCACCTACACTCTTGGCAATCACTACTTGCTTATCAACATACATACATAATCCTGGGACAACACGACAGCGCAATCACAGAAAAACCCTTCTCTCTTCACAGTGCGGTTGGTAATTACCCTTTTCGCAATTGCCTTCACAGACATGCTAATTAAATGCAAAATTCCTTCACGCGTGTCAATGATGTTAATGTTGTTTTTCGTCCTAAGTACAGTACTATGGAATTTCAATTGCTTACATTTTTAATTGATAAACAAAAGCTTTTCCACCACATTCACCGCTGGGCCTCGTAATGTTGATGGTGGTGGTGTGGTGTGACACCAACGAAACTGTGTGTCAGCGCTGCAGAATTCTTGCAGTACTCAAGTATGGCCACAGGGCAATATGCATACATGAAGTAAGGACCTGACGTGGAGATACAAACTTTTGCACATGAAAGACGATTTTCATAAATCTGAACTTTAGCATGGATTTGATCGTACAAACAGCCTGAGATCAAATCATTAAATTACCCATATCGTTATTTTTCTGGTTGAAACCTCATTGACTTGTAACCAAGTTCTTGCGGACCTTACACGGGTAATTGACAGCAGTTAACTCACCTGTTTCTCCACCTTCCAGGTGATTTAAACCTGCCTATTGGTTTCACAATTTATGTGCTCAGCATCACAAATTAAACCTCCTCCTTCTCTCCCTCCCCTTTCCTCCCCTGTTGCACTAGCAGATCCACTCTCACATGTTCCTTCACCACAGGGGGTGCAAGCAGACATCGCTCTCCAGCAATTTCTGCTTTAGGCATTCCAGCACCAAGGCCAGCTACCAAACCAAGCACTGTTTTTTGATAACAAGCACACCTATAACAGTGTAATAACTATTTAGATGCGTGTTAAGACGGGGGTACACTCTACAAACTATGAACAGGAAACCTAAACATTGTGTCTACAGCTTTCGATTGGGCATTTAGATAACATAATTAAGAAAAAGGTAATCTAAAACTCTGACAAATCATCATAACAACAGCAGCACCTCTGCCAACACGCAGGGCAAATCACCATTGGCATTACAGTATTAAAAAACATCCTCCACACACACACACACACACACACACACACACGCCAACCTACTCTATGTACACACACACACACACAAACACACACACAAACCCAATTCTGTTCTTGCTCTGCTTCTAGGCATGTAATTGAAATTGTAATTTGAATCTCATTTCTATAACAACCTAACACAACCACACACACAAACACACACACATGACTGCCAATAGGTGGCACTATAGGTGGTGTGCACTGTATATGTTTACAGTAATGAGTATTACGTCTGCGTTCAGGTGTGACCGCATATGTGTGTTAAAGATCCACTCTCTGTAACACAGACTAAAATTGTGTGTGTGTGTGTGTGTGTGTGTGTGTGTGTGTGTGTGTGTGTGTGTGTGTGTGTGTGTCTAGAGGACTAAACACTGTCTGATGGGATTCTCACATAAATGCATAGGAGCAAAAATATCACCACAGTACTGCAAGTTCCCCATTGTC
>CM050202.1:18386273-18388773 GCA_027475355.1 Coilia nasus | reverse complement strand
ACAAACACAGAGGCACACAAACACTAAAAAACACCCTCAACCTCTAATTTTATTGTCATTTTCTTTCTCTTTCTTACACACACATATACAACACACACACTGTATGTACACACACACACATACACAGAAAACACATTAACTGTATGTCAACTGTCTCTCTCTCTCTCTCACACACACACACACACGCAGACAGACACATACACGCATTCACAGACACACAGAAAAGAAAACACATCAAATGTATGAACACAAACAGTGACATACTCACAAACTCCCTGTCTCTCTTACACACACACGTATGCACCCACAGACCCTCTGTCTCGTTCTCTCTCTCTCACACACAGCCCACCCCCCCACCCCCCCGACACACACACACACACACACACACACACACACACACACACACACACACAGAAAAGAAAAGCAAACACATCAACTGTATGTACACAAACAGTGACATACTCACACTCATTCTCTCTCTCTTTCACACATACTCACACACACACACACACACACACACACACAGCCTCGTGTGGCCTCCTGTGAGGCCATATGGTTGCTCAGTGAGTAGTATTAATTAGACCCACGGAGCCACAGGGAGGGGCCTGACTACCTCTGCTGAGGCCCAGGTGCCTGATCACCAGGGACCACAGGACACACACACACACACATGGCAGATCACACACATACACACACGTACACACACACACACACACACACATGTAACAATACACACACACACACACACACACACACACACATACATACATACACACACATGCAACAATACACACACACACACACCTGTAACACACACGTGAGATCACACACATACACACACACACATCAGATCACACACACAAAAACACCCACACACCCACACTTACATACATATATCTACATACATAATCATACAGACTTGTGCCTATGTACACTGACACACATCAAGACACAAACACTGACACACACACACACATGCACACACACACACACACACACACACACACATGCACAAATACACACATTTACATATGTATATGTATATCTACAAACATACTCACAAACACACACAGTTGCATCTATTGTACACACACAGACACAGACACACACACACACACACACACACACACACATGCAGAGGGCCACACTCGCCCTACAGTCCTGTCCTCCTCCTATTACACACACTCCCTGATGTCCCACTGGAATCCCCTGCAGTCAGCCTTCCATACACAGGATGTTATAATACCAACACACACAAACACACACACACACACACACACACAGACATAAACACCAGTGTTGTATAAAGTACTGGAAAATCACACTGAAGTAAAAGTATAGGTACCCCTTCAAAAAATGACTTTGGTAAAAGTCAAAGTCACTGACTGAAATGTTACTTGAGTTAAAGTCTTAAAGTATCAGAAATTGCTAGTACTTAAGTATGACAAGTAATGTAAAAATAAATGTACTCAAGTAATGTAATTAAAAGTACAAGTAAAAGTTAATAACAGGCAAAGGCAGTCTGAATTTGTAATATTTTTTATATTTCGGTTAACTGTGAAGGGCCGGGTTTCCCATATGCAGTTAGGAAGTTCTTAGCGTTAAGAACTTCTTTAGACCCTTCTTAAGGCTCTAGTAAGAAGCAACCACGTTTCCCAAAATGCTTCTTAGCATTGATGAGTTCAGTCGGATGCCACATGTTATACCAGAACCTCAGGTGGGAGCATATTACCAAACATTAGAAGGTTCGTTAAGAAGGTTCTTAACTGGGAAACCCGGCCAAGGTCATTTAGCACCTATGGTTAATCTTAAATGACAAGCAATTACACTGCTGAAAATGCACACGCATGACCAATTGCTGTCATTATAAACAAAAGTGGAGAGTAAACTGAATGTTATCTGGCATCTGAAGATGGAGACCACAGTTTGAAACCTTTCTTTCGTAAACCTTTGTTTTTTAAAATAAGATTTAGTCAGTGTTGAAAATGAGGCGTACATCACCCCATCAAGAAAAAAAACATAAAACACTGCTGTCTCCATCTCCTCTTCTATCAGGAGTGGGTCCGAAGCTAGCTTACTGCGTGAAGCCAACAGGTGTAGCCTATTGGTTGTCATGCGCAAGTGGCAATTGCGAACAAGACAGTCATGTCCTGACTTAATTGCAGTTAGTGGGTTTTTTTTTGGTAACGAGTAACTAAACGGCACATTGAAAATGTATCGGAGTAAAAGTATGCAGTTAAGTTCGGAAATATAGTGAAGTAAAAGTAAAAGTTATCAAAATTTAAAAAACTCAAGTAAGTACAAATTCTTCCAAAATGTACTTAAGTACAGTAGTGAAGTATTATTACTTCGTTACTATACAACACTGATAAACACACACATGCACACACACACACACACACACACACACACACACACACACACACACACACACACACACACACACACACACACACACACATAAACACACAGACATAAACACACACACACACATAAACAC
>CM050202.1:18376273-18381273 GCA_027475355.1 Coilia nasus | reverse complement strand
TGAGTCTTGTGTGTGTGTGCGTGACGTGTGTGACTGTTAATCTGTTCCCTGCCCTTTGCTGATACAAATACACACAAGCACACAACATCCACACACACACACAGACACACACACACACACACACATGCACTAAACACACCCACATGTGCATAACACATAAACATGCACTCACACAAATACAGAGATGCATGTCCACGCCGAACTTATCACAGGTGACTGCACTCCTGTTATGGTCACGCCGGGAGCCAATGTTGCCAAACTCACTCACTCACTCACAAACACACACACACACACACACACACACACACACACACACACACACGCACACACACAGGATTATCAGGAGACCGAATACAGTTTTTTATTCAATGTATCTATGTATCACTATCGATGTATCTATGTATCAATGTATCACTATCCTTCAGCAGAGGAGCAGGATGGAATTCAATAAACCCATATGACTATATTCACTAGAAGATCTCAAAGAAGAACCTAGAAAGAAAGTCTGTGTGTGTGTGTGTGTGTGTGTGTGTTTGTGTGTGTTTGTGAGTGAGTGAGTGTGTGTGTGTGAATATGAGAGCATTGCCAGGCTAGCATTGCAGTCTTAGGCCTGATTCACACCAACTTGAGCGTGTACAGCACGTATCCATGTACAATATGTTTGTACAGTGACAGAATACGCTCAGATCACATGTGCGGTGTGAATATTCTAATTTGTTAACATGCATTCTAAACGAATACAGACAGAAAAGGGGCACGCGTTCTATACGCAGAGTGTTTGGTGTCAACCAGGCCTTAAAGAGCAGAGCAGTGAGGCGGTGTAGTTCGTCATAAGTGGCAGTTTTTATTTTCCACAGCAGCAGGGAAAAATGCCAGGAGAAAAAAAATAGAAAAAGTAAAAAAAAAGCAAATCTCTCTTCACAGGTTTCAAACGGCTCGGCCTTCATCCCCCGTCTTCTACGTGTTTCCATCTGGCCAAAACTGCACATAGAAAAGAAAACACATATCTATTGCCAACTTAAACTTTATCAGCGAAGTCACTACTGCAAACATTGCTTTAGCTAACTTACTAGTTCAAAAACGGATGCTGCCTTGGAGCTAGCTAACTAGTCACATAAGGGCAAAGGAATTAGCTCAGAGTTAGCTAAAGATAACCAAGTTTACCTAGCAGCTAATTGTTGGTCGCTACTTAGAAGGATAACAACATATTGTAATGGCACGTTATGATATATATTGTATGCTTACCTCAGAAAACGCTGTATCCCCTGTTGTCTGTATGGCTTTTACAGGTTGCTGTGCACCACGTAAAGTAAGTAGTGCTGTGCATTCAGCGTTCAGACACTCAGAAAGGCAAAAGGAAAATAGTTAAATGGATGTGTAAATGGGGAATCCTGAAGAGCAGGATGAAGTGTGCAAAATACAAAGGAAGCATGCACCTGGAAAAATGTGGTGTTAACGATGGATTATGTTGGTAAGTAAAGCTTTACTGTATAAGAAAATAGATATTGGCAAGTCTTCAGCAGTGAAAAATAATGTAGTTGTGGCGGAATATTTGGTTATGTTGTTGTATTAAGGAACTATTGAACAATATAATATAGGCTTGTTTAATATAAAAAAATAAGGTGCCTGCCGTTTATGTGCTATTTTTAAGTGTAGCCCTTTTCTGCCCTCAGGGTCTGTAAGCATCACACGATCTCATACACCATTGGCAAAATGGCTTGAGTTAATACTTAGGTAAGTTACCTTATTTAAATTACATCGTTCGCCCATCTTTTTTCATAAATAAAAATACAGGAGAATACTTGGACTCATGGAATTGCTCCACTTTACATGCTCTGGAACACTATTGCTGTTACTCAGTTGTGCTTTAATTCCCCGTGAATTTTCCTTGAAGGGAATAATGGCTACTACCATACACAAAATGTCAGAATTGCTGAAACTATTTGGCTGACCAGCTATTTTAATTCTAATATTTCATGTCAAGCCCTGTCTTTGTGTATCTGAATGATTTTTTTTACCCTTTGGGTTTGCACAGGGTTTGCAGTTAAGGCAGCTGGACCTAATCACTGATGGGATAGCAGCAAGCTCCAACACACTGACAAGCATAACAAAAGTACTCAGACAGGTTGGTGCATTATCAGCTCTGTACAAAGCAAGACATTTAAAGTGTGTGATATGTGACATCCCACTGTAGAGAATTGGATTAAACACATCATAACTCCCATACATACACTATTAATGAATGTACATACTTAGTTCATAAACTTATGCAAATTTGTGCAAATTCATACAAAGGTGTTACAAGTAAGGGTACTAATGTCTCAATTCTACATTTAAAAGTATGAGTAGCTGGCCTAAAGCGACTAAGGAAGAGAGGAATAAAAATTGGCGGTCGTCATCGATTTGTTGTTGTCAATGAGAGCAAATTTGCGCACAAAAGAAAGGTAGGCTGTGTATTACTGAACAACTGTACACTCTCTGACATTATTATTTATGTTAACTGTGATTTAATACTACTGCAATGCTCATTCAAAGAGCACCAGTGTGCTTAATGACTGAAATAAATACTGTTATAAGTTTTTTTTCTCTCTTTCTCTTTTTTTCCCTACTGTTTAGTACCATCGTGTCCCCACTATGTGGCAACACTTGGCGTCGTGAACGCCAATGGGTCTTTGGGATGCTGGAGGTTAACGGTATGTCCCGAAGACCTGTTCTGAGACTTGTCAGGGACCGTTCAAGGAAGACCCTTATTGGACGCATTATACATTAGACATGTAAAACCCAGAACATCAATCCTGACGGATGAATGGCGTGTATATAATGACCAGCTTTCCCAGCGTGGATATCACCAGTTTTCTGTCTGCCATAAAGTAAATTATGTTGACCCAACGACTGGTGCTCACAAGCAACATATTGAGCGTGCTTGGCAGAATTATAAAACTGAAATATGGCGTCATAGAGGAAATCGCACACCTGAGTCCCCTAAAACACACCTTAAGATGATAGAGTGGCATCACTGGTTAGGTCTACGACATCATTATGGTGTCTTGGGCTTACTTTTCCATGACATTAAAAAACAAACCAAATAATGAAGGGATATGGAACTGCTTTGGTCTTAGCTTATTTACATTATTTACTTAGTTATTATTTTTAAGTGATCACAATAGAGGAGGCCATCCACCACTGCTTTAGAGAATGTTGTAATAAAGGACAAAAGATCGTAAAATAACTGAATTCACTCCCTCTTGTGTGTTTTTGTGGTTCGTGTTCTTAAAAGGATCTGCCAGTGTAAGATGAAATGAAATATTAATTAACTGTCAAAATTGTACCACTTTACTTGAGCTCAAAAATATTTAGGACACATTCATGATGGTGTCATAGCAGGTAATACAATTCATGTTGGTGTTAGTAAAGGATCTTACAGTGTAGTAACACTTAATGACCTATTAATGAGTAGTTGAAATTGTACCACTTCACTTGGGCTCAAAGAAAATGTTTATGACACTGGTGTCAGGACAGGATTTGATTTCAAAGTGACGCTAAAATGAATGGAAGTCAATGGAATGCTAAAGGCTACTGGGGCCTTTCCGTGTTGAGATGTCCCCAGGGATGTTTCAACTTCCGCCTATGTTCCTACCCCCTTGAAATAACTTCGATATTGTTTACCAAACATGAAAAAGTTTCTGTCCATAATCCTTAACATTAGACAGCAACTCCGAACTTAAGGTATTTTATTATATAAGTTGTGTTTTGTGTTTGTGTGTTGAAGATGCTGTTTTCTTCCATTCGCTGGCTGCCAAATCACTCTCGTGTAACAAGAAAAGGCTGTGTTTGCCAAGTTATGTGTTGAGAGTGAAAGTGTGGTGCAAAACGGTAACGGGCAGCAGCACCGTTACAGAGAGATTATGAGCCTCTGGAACGTGGTGCTGCTTTCTGATTGGTTGCTAGGCATGCAGTAAAATCGTATATCATGCACACCTTGAAAGTAGTTCTGGCAAAAAAGTTTAAAACTTCAGCACCGTTCCATATCAATACCCAATAGAATGTACGTACCTACTGTAACCGTCTCTATCAAACTTCACAATTTTGGCAATGTGGAGTTCAATTTCCATGAACTTAAAAAAATAGTAAACCGAAAATAACAAATAAATCAACGTTTTGGAATAAGTATTGCATGTGTTGCGTTGCTCAATCCAAGCTAGCTAACTCCTGATGAGTAGTAGCAATCACCTTACCAAATGAAAGGTAACCTTGACAACCAATTTGGCTGGTGACTGAAGGCTGCGTAGCGCTCTACTTAACGTTACAAATATTAGGCTACATTGTAGGCCACATTGTAGCGAAACTGAGTCTAAGTTAACCCTCTAAGTTAATTGAGAATTATTTTAAAAACATTCTACATAATTGAGTGGCATTAACCGGCTTTTGAGTGGCTTAACTTGGCGGAGCAAACTTCTTAGCAAAGTTCTTAGGCTCCACCTCGTTGACTTAAAACTGTATAATGCACGCCTCGTCGGATGTTACCCCTTACATGAGAGAGGTAGACAGACAGACAGTCCTGCTGAGTAAATGTGCCTGTGTGCCACTGTATTATTATGAAAATCGTTCATTTTAGGTCTCTACAGGGAGCCTGCTACCACACACACACACACACACACACACACACACAAGAATGCATTCATTTGTGCATATATGCATGTCTGGACTGGAAAATTTATTTGTGTGTGTGTGTGTGTGTGTGTGTGTGTGTGTGTGTGTGTGTGTGTATGTGTGTGTGTGTGTGTGTGTCTGTGCACGTTCATGGCTGAACTGTGGGTGGGCTCCTTAAGAGATCCAGGAGTGGAGAGTGCCCTGGTTTGGTGTGTGTGTGTGTGTGTATATAAGTGTGTGTGTGAGCTTTTAGTGGTGAAATGGAGGAAGAGCGGAGGTGCCTGAGGGGTCATGTTGGCAATTGGCATTTGTAGGGGGTGGGATGGGGGTGTGTGGGTCAGTGTTTGCCC
>CM050202.1:18363773-18368773 GCA_027475355.1 Coilia nasus | reverse complement strand
AGAGAGAGAGAGGGAGAGAGAGAGTGGCCGAGTACGAGTGTTCTGATTAAATCTCTTTTCCTTACTTTAATTTCTTCTTTCTCTCTTTCATTCCATCTATCCGTTATTCTCTGCTGAATTTCTGAAGTTCGGTTTGGTTGAGTTTTCGGGCATTTTCCGGGGGTTTTTCCCCCTGAAGGCGACTGCCTCCAGTCTTTCGTGCTGGAACTATGGCAGAGGGCTATGAAAATCTAACTCGGCGTCATGCTGTTAAAATAGCATCGACGGCCAGTGTTGAAGTTTGTAGTTTGGCTGCCGGTGAAGTTGTTGGTCATGAGAATATCATGTCAGCGTCCCGCATGAATAATGCGATTGTTTTGTTCTTGAAATCCACCGAGCTAGCTAATATGTTAACTGAAAATGGTGTGGTGATAAATGGCGTCTTTACATCTGTTGTTCCCCTTTCTACGCCTTCCAAGAAAGTGATTTTGTCAAATGTTCCCCCATTCATTCTGATGATGTTTTAGGACAATCACTGTCGCGCTATGGCAAATTGGTGTCGACCATTAAGAAAATTCCGATTGCGAGTAAATCCCCTTTGTTAAAGCATATCGTGTCTTTTAGGCGGTTCGTGTTTATGATTCTAAAAGATAACAAGGACGAATTGGACCTAACAATGACTGTGAATGTAGATGGCTTTAATTATGTGATTTATGCAACAACTGGCGTGATGAGATGTTTTGGTTGTGGGCAAACGGGGCATCTTGTACGTGCTTGTCCTGAGAAAAAGGATGAGGCGGACAAGAATGGAAACCAGGAAAACGAATCTGCGGGTGTTGTGACAGAGGGTGGGGTGCCTGAAGTTAACGAAAATAGTGAAACTGAGGGGGAGGCAGCTGCTCATGTTAGTGGGCCTGTGAGCGAAGCCCCTGACACACTTTCCCCTGCAAGAACAAAATGCCTGCTCATGGCACCGCGTCGCAAAACTGTCAGGGTAGCAATGATGATGCCACTAATGGCGAGGAGGCTTCCACCTTTATGGAAGAACTTGAAGCTTCTGTATTGGAGAGGGCGATAAAGAGTTCAAAGTACCTTCCAAAAAAGGAAAAAGAAAGCGCGTAAGCAAAGCGGAAAAGGGGAGCAGGGTCTTATTGATTTAAGTGGCAATGAGAGTGAAAGTGACCTTTCTGACTGTAGTGTAACATGCAGCTTGCGACTAAGTGGCTATCGTACCCGCAACTATAGAGTGGAAGATATAAAAAGATTTCTTAAGGATACGAAGCATTCTAGGCAGGTCCGGGTTGATGAGTATTTTCCTGATATTGAACAGTTCATCAACAAAGCGCGAACATTTATGCGTGATGGTAGCTTCACTGATCAAGAAGGCTATCGTCTTAGAAAATCCTCACTAAACTCAATGTTCTACTGAATGCCAAGGATGATTAATGTTTGTTTTTTCACGTAGGTCTTAGGATGGGTGCTACTATGTATTTATTCTTTTATTTTTTCTTCCTAATGATGGGTGAAATTCGTGTTGCCTCTATTAATTCAATGGCGCTAGAGAAATAAATAAGAGAGCCGCTGTCTTTGAGACAATTAAACAAAACAATTTTGACGTTCTTTTGCGCAAGAAACGCACAGTGATGCATCCAATGCAGCTGTTTGGGCTCAGGAGTTTGGGGGACTGTGTATCCTGAGTCATGGCACCTCAAATAGTGGCGGGGGTCGCAGTTTTGTTTTCAAAGTCTTTTATTCCTATCTCATATGACATTGATGAAATTGTGAAGGGCAGACTTTAAAAATCAGAGCGCAGTTTGAGAATCGTTTTTTTGTGTTCCTGTGCGTTTATGCGCCCACACTGGCAACGGACAGAATGTTGTTTTTAAGTACTATAGGAAACGTTATAGAAAATTGTTGTTCTGAAGATATTTTAATCCTTGGAGGAGATTTTAATTGTACCACACATAATATTGACAGAAATCATGCTGAGCCACATATGCCCTCTCGCAGACGTCTGCTAGAGGTTATTAACTCAAATGACCTTAGCGACATCTGGAGGAACTTTCATGGTGGGCAGAAGCAATATACCTGGGTTCACTCTTATAATAGTGTTTTTTCTTTGGCAAGACTTGACAGATTTTATGGTTTTAAGCATCAGCTAAGTCTTTTTAAGAAAAGCTCTATATTTCCAGTTGGTTTTTCAGACCATAGTTTGGTTTTCTGTTCTTTGTTTTTAGAGTCTGTTAAAACCAAAAAGTGCCTATTGGCACTTCAACACGAATTTGTTAGCCGATGGTCATTTTAGAGAGGTTTTTCTTTTTTTTTGGAAGGAATTCAGTACCACAAAGTCTTGTTATGAGTCTTTGCAGCAATGGTGGGATTGTGCCAAAGTACAAATAAAACAACTCTGTCAAGAGTATACGGCCAATGTCACAAAGAGCATAACGTTTTCAATGAAAAAAACTAGAGGAGGAAATACTTGAGCTCCAGAATTTGGCTGAACAAAATGATAATCAGGCATCTGCTGAAATTCTCAGAATAAAGAAAAAAACTCTGGCTGACTTTTTAGGTTTGAGGGCACAGGGAGCTCTGGTCAGGTCCCGCTTTCAAGGTGTGGAATTAATGGATGTACCATCGAAATTCTTTTTCAATTTGGAATTCAAGAATGGCCAGAGGAAATTTATTCTTGCCTTGAGGTCGGAGGATGGGACAATCCTATCTGATTCTGCAGAAATACGCCTAAGAGCTGTTAATTTTTATAAGGAGCTTTATAAAAGTGATATTCAAGATCAGGCGGCTGACAAGGCTTTTCTGTGTGATCTGCCTAAGGTATCCAGTGAGGCAAATACAGCCCTTGAAAGGGTGTTGACCCTCGAGGAGCTGGAGAGAGCCCTCCAGAGTATGGAGAGTGGTAAAGCACCTGGAGTGGATGGCCTGCCGGTGGACTTTTATAAGTCTTTTTGGCCTGTGCTGGGCACAGATGTGCTTGCTGTCCTGATGGACAGTCTTGCCAGGGGGAAGCTGCCACTGAGCTGCCGCAGAGCAGTGCTCACGCTGTTGCCTAAAAAGGGTGACCTAACGGATATAAGATCATGGAGGCCGGTGTCAGTCCTTTGCTCTGAATATAAACTACTTTCTAAAGTTTTAGCAAATAGACTGGGGGAGGTGTTGGAGCAGGTAATCCATCCTGACCAGACCTACTGCGTGCCTGGCAGGCTGATTCACAACAATATTTCATTCATTAGAGATATGTTTTATGTCAGTAAACTTTTTAGCCTTGATTTTGGTGTGGTTTCAATTGACCAAGAAAAAGCCTTTGACAGAGTTGAGCATAGCTACCTGTGGAATACTATGTCAGCCCTTTGGTTTTAGCCCGAATTTTATTTATATGATTAAGGCCTTGTATTGTGACATTGAAAGTATGCTCAAAGTTAATGGTGACTTGTGTGCGCCTTTTAAAGTATACAGAGGTGTCCGTCAAGGGTGTCCTTTGTCAGGAATGCTGTACAGTTTGGCTATTGAGCCTCTCCTTGTAAGGTTGAGGAGGGATATTGTGGGGGTGAAAATTCCTAATTGTGATCAGTTTTCAAATTGTCTGCCTATGCTGATGATGTGGCATGCCTTGTTAAGGATCAGAAAGATGTTGATACACTTTTAAAATTTGTGATGATTTTAAATGTGTTTCTTCTGCAAAAGTGAACTGGTCAAAAAGCATGGCCTTATGGTGGGGAGATGGGTGAATGGTGAACCTTGTCTTCCCATTGGCTTATCCTGGAACAGGGGTGGTTTTAAATACCTGGGTGTATTTTTAGGTGATGATGATTTTATTCAAAAAAATTTTGAAGGGGTGCTTGAAAAAGTTAAAGGTCGTTTGCAGAAATGGAAATTTTTACTTGGTATTACCTCATATAAGGGGCGGGTTCTTATTATTAACAAACCTGGTTGCATCCTCTCTTTGGCATCGCCTGGCTTGTGTGGACCCACCTTTAAACCTGCTGCCGAAGATTCAATCAACTCTGGTGGACTTTTTTTGGGACAATCTACACTGGGTACCACAGAGTGTTTTATATCTACCTAAGGAGGATGGTGGGCATGGACTTATTCACCTACAAAGCCGTACTGCTGCTTTTCGTTTGCAGTTCATACAGCGTCTACTCACAGGATCAGTGGACTCCAGCTGGAAATCTGTAGCATGTTGTATTTTACAACATGTTGTGGGGCTAGGGTTGGATAGATCTTTGTTTTTGCTAAAACCAAATCGAATGACTCTCAACTCACTTCCTGCATTTTATAAAAGCCTGTTTAAAGTTTGGTCTCTTTTTACAGTACAACGCACAAATTTGGAAAGGTCATTATTTTGGTTGCTGAATGAACCTCTGATTTATGGGTCCTCTCTTGATGTGAATGACGAAGTGTCCCTGGTACCTACGTCCACGCTCATCAGCTCAGGAGTTATAACCCTGGGGGAACTAGTAGAGATTATAGGTCCTGATTTGAATAATAGCACTGCCTTAGCCCATCACTTAGGTGTAAGGTCTAACCGTATAGTGGATCAGCTACTTGGGAAATGGCGATCTCTTCTTACTGTGGGGGGACATGCAAATGCTTCAAGATTTTTGGTGGGGAGAGTGTAGTCCAAACTGCCAAGACCCTTTTCCCAGTCTTACTCTAATCCCAGATTTAGCAGGCTGCACAGGTTGTCACCTATGTACTGTTAGTTTGGTTTTCCTGGGTTCTAAAGCTGCTACTGGCAAATCTTTGTATAAACATTGTGTGTTATGTTTAAATAAGAGGTTTTTGGACAAGAGGGTGGATACACCCTGGCGTGAGGTGTTGCACACAAAAGAGAATGTCAAACCACAATGGCAAGCTCTGTACAAGTCACCATTAACTAAAAAAGCTGGGGATTTGCAATGGCGTATTTTACATGGTGCAATAGCAGTAAATGCTTTTATTTTCTGTTGTGAATCCAGATGTGGATCAAGGGTGCCCTTTTTGTTTCTTGAAGGAGACTGTTTTCC
>CM050202.1:18316273-18348773 GCA_027475355.1 Coilia nasus | reverse complement strand
AGTATAGCACCCCACAGTCATTCATCAGCCCCCCCCACCAACCCAAGCCCCCAAACACACACACAGACACACACACAGCTATTTCAGTCCAACTCCCCCCCCACACACACACAGACACACACACAGCTATTTCAGACCACCCCCCCCCCCACACACACACACACACACACAGCTATTTCAGACCAACCCCCCCCCCCCCACACACACACAGACACACACACAGCTATTTCAGTCCAACTCCCCCCCCACACACACACAGACACACACACAGCTATTTCAGACCAACCCCCCCCCCCCACACACACACACACACACAGCTATTTCTGACCAACCCAACCCCCCCCCCCCCCACACACACACACGCACACAGACACACACACACAGCTATTTCTGACCAACCCAACCCCCCCCATCCCACACACACACACACACACACACACACACACACACAGCTATTTCTGCAGAAGGATTTCTATCGATTTCCTCTTTTTCTGCCGTCGCTTTGTGATTTGTGCTTCAATCACGGCCGCTGCTTGCCACTCCAACACCAGTAAATCAATCAGCCAATCACGGAGCTTAAATCAATCAGCCAATCACAGAGCTGGAAAACACTGGCAGATGTGCAGGAGAAACTGTACGCATCAGTGGCCCACAGTCACTGTTAACCGCTAAGCAGTGGCACACAGTGATGGGCCACTTTCACTCAGACTAAACACAAGCCAGTAGACAGAAATTACAAAAAAGTGGATTTGGGCAGCTGTGTATAGTCAGTTTTGTATGGTCAGCATTGTATGTGCAGTATTGTATGGTCAGTCTTGTATGGTCAGTATTGTATGGGCAGTATTGTATAGTGAGTATTGCATGATCAGTATTGTATGGTCAGTATTGCATGATCAGTATTGTATAGTGAGTATTGCATGATCAGTATTGTATGGGCGGTATTGTATAGTGAGTATTGCATGATCAGTATTGTATGGTCAGTATTGTATGGTCAGTATTGTATGGGCAGTATTGTATAGTGAGTATTGCATGATCAGTATTGTATGGTCAGTATTGCATGATCAGTATTGTATAGTGAGTATTGCATGATCAGTATTGTATGGTCAGTATTGTATAGTGAGTATTGCATGATCAGTATTGTATGGTCAGTATTGCATGATCAGTATTGTATAGTGAGTATTGCATGATCAGTATTGTATGGTCAGTATTGTATAGTGAGTATTGCATGATCAGTATTGCATGATCAGTATTGTATAGTGAGTATTGCATGATCAGTATTGTATAGTGAGTATTGCATGATCAGTATTGTATGGTCAGTATTGCATGATCAGTATTGTATAGTGAGTATTGCATGATCAGTATTGTATGGGCGGTATTGTATAGTGAGTATTGCATGATCAGTATTGTATAGTGAGTATTGCATGATCAGTATTGTATAGTGAGTATTGCATGATCAGTATTGTATAGTGAGTATTGCATGATCAGTATTGTATAGTGAGTATTGCATGATCAGTATTGTATAGTGAGTATTGCATGATCAGTATTGCATGGGCGGTATTGTATGGTCAGTATTTTACGGAATGCTCTTTTATTGCAGGTGAGCCGTGAGCAGACCCTCCACCAGAACCACACGGCCACCGGATACGACAACCACTTCGAGGAGACAGGTAGCGTATGTGAGGTCATGTTTAATATGACACAGGTAGCGTATGTGAGGTCATGTTTAATATGACACAGGTAGCGTATGTGAGGTCATGTTTTATATGACACAGGTAGCGTATGTGAGGTCATGTTTTATATGACACAGGTAGCGTATGTGAGGTCATGTTTTATATGACACAGGTAGCGTATGTGAGGTCATGTTTAATATGACACAGGTAGCGTATGTGAGGTCATGTGACACAGGTAGCGTATGTGAGGTCATGTTTTATATGACACAGGTAGCGTATGTGAGGTCATGTTTTATATGACACAGGTAGCGTATGTGAGGTCATGTTTTATATGACACAGGTAGCGTATGTGGGGTCACCTGTTTATATGACACAGGTAGCGTATGTGAGGTCATGTTTTATATGACACAGGTAGCGTATGTGAGGTCATGTTTTATATGACACAGGTAGCGTATGTGAGGTCATGTTTTATATGACACAGGTAGCGTATGTGGGGTCACCTGTTTATATGACACAGGTAGCGTATGTGAGGTCATGTTTTATATGACAGGTAGCGTATGTGAGGTCATGTTTTATATGACACAGGTAGCGTATGTGAGGTCATGTTTTATATGACACAGGTAGCGTATGTGAGGTCATGTTTTATATGACACAGGCAGCGTATGTGAGGTCATGTTTTATATGACATACATTAGGCAGCACACAGAGAACATGTGGGGTCACCTGTTTAATATGACACAGGTAGCATAAAGAGAATATGTGGGTTCACCTCTTCTATATCACACAGGTAGCATATGTGGGGTGACCTGTTTCATATCACACAGGTAACACAGAGAATATGTGGGGTCACCTGTTTCATATGACAGAGGTAGCACAGAGAATATGTGGGGTCACCTGTTTTAAACGACACAGGTAGCACAGAGAATATGTGGGGTCACCTGTTTTAAACGACACAGGTAGCACAGAGAATATGTGGGTTCACCTGTTTTAAATGACGCAGGTAGCACAGAGAATATGTGGGGTCACCTGTTTTAAACGACACAGGTAGCACAGAGAATATGAGGGGTCACCTGTTTTAAATGACGCAGGTAGCATACAGAGAATATGTGGGTTCACCTGTTTTAAATGACGCAGGTAGCACAGAGAATATGTGGGGTCACCTGTGTCATTCATTACTCATCAGCTTCCTGATAGCACATATGAGGGGCTGCAATGCACTGCACTGGTCATTCCGAGACTGGGACAGTTGTTATGATAAAAAAGGACGTTTCTTAGATTTAAAGTAACCTTGATGATTTAAGCAAATATTTCATCATGACCATGTCCCTTCATCCTTCTCTCTCTCCCCTCTTTCTCTCTCTGATGCTGTCTTCTTTAATGCCATTTTAACTGTGCCTGTGTGTGTGTGTGTGTGTGTGTGTGCGCGTGTGTGTTGTTGTGTGGGAACAGTGAGGGTGATCGGAGGAGAGGACCTGCCAAAAGTGTCCACTCAGGCCCTGAAGCAGCAATATGAAAAAACGATTGAGGAGGCAGCACCCAGCAAACAAGTGAAGGTAATGGATGATGGCTTCCCTATGTGTGACTGGGTCACTGCATATATTTTACCACTGGAGAGAATCACATGGATTCAATAATACTTTATGCTGTAATAACATTCTTTATAGTAATACCACATACAAGGTAATAATAAATAATTTCATATTGAGACATGTATAATGACAAAAAGAGGGAAATATTGATTGTTAGACATAGATCAAAGGCCTACATACACCTACATACATAATTGATTCAAAGTGTTCTGTGGACTCCCACAGCTAATCAACGTGCTATTGAGCTAGGGGTGGAAAGACGGCCATTTTATTAGTTTTCTGTGACACACAGCAAACCTCTGACAGTATACTGCATGCTGGTCTGAATAGAGATACTTTATCTTGCCTCTCTCCTCGTTGACAGCTATAAGCTTCACATTTTATTCTCTGCTAGTTCCACTTTGTCTAACTGAACTTTACTGAGGTGTCTGTCACTGAACTTTCCTCAACTTTCTTTAACTGAACCTAAGCTGGTGACAGGCTATTTAAAATAAATCTGTACTGTAACTCTTACATCTAAAAAATCTGAAGTAAAGGATATTATTTGTATCATACAGTTAATTCACTTACCAACATTGCTTTCTTTTCCTCTATTAAATAACAATGATATCCTCAACCAAACCCATGACCAATCAGATTGATGTTGATTATGATGAGTTTCAATGGGCTCCAGTGAACGTCTCATCCAAAGTCACCGAAGATGGCCACTATGAAACAGTCGCTGTTACTAGGACAGTGGAGGCAGCATCCTCCTCCACCTCAGCCTCCGCTAAGACCACCACAACCACTAAAGCAGTGGAGCAGAAGCAGAACTTCCCCCCTCCCCCCACGGAGTTCCTCCAGGTGCCGTGCGAGGTGCCCATGCGATGCCCCTCCCCCCAGCCTCAGGAGTACATCTGCCCCCACCAGCTGGCCCGCGACTACCACTCCAAGCAGAGGAACATGGCCGAGCTCAAGCGCCTGTACAAACACATCCACCCAGAGGTGCGCAAGAACCTGGAGCGCGAGCTCTTCAGCCAGGAGGTGGGGTACCAGGAGGTGCTGGCGGGGGACGTCCAGCAGGCCCGCTCGGTGTTTGAGAACAGCAGCAGCCCCAGCAAGTGCATGAGCCCGGAACGGGAGTACTTGGAGTGGGACGAGATCCTGAAGGGAGAGGTGCAGTCCATGCGCTGGATGTTTGAGAACAAGCCCCTGGACTCCATCAAGGATGAGACGCCTGATGAGGACAACAGCAGGAACATTGCCCAGCAGGAGATCATCGCAGGAAGTGATGTCAAGTACACAGCATGGATGTTCGAGACACAGCCCATCGATGCTCTAGGGGCAGATACTCCCGACTCCCTTGAGCAGACAGGGAAAATGAAAGAGCTCGCAAGGGGGGATGTCAGAACAGCTACTTGGCTCTTTGAAACCCAGCCCATGGACATCCTGAACAAGATCTACCAGGAGGACAACCAAGGCACTGAGGTCGTTTACACGAAGGACATTGCTGGAGGAGATGTGAAAACTGCCCGTTACCTGTTCGAAACTCAGCACCTGGATTCGCTGGGACACACCGAGACAATTGACGAGACCCACTTCCTCAGTCTTAAGTCAGAGCTGGAGGAGATGAAGGGAGAGGTGAAGATGACTACAAGAATGTTTGAAACTCACCCCATGTGTGTCATTCGCGGAGACTCGGGAGAGATGTTGGAGATCACCAAGGTACGCAGGGAGGAGACAGAGAAGGGAGACGTGAAAACCTCCCGCTGGCTCTTTGAAACTCAGCCATTAGATATGATCAACAAAGACCCGTCCAAGGTCAAGCTCATCTGTGGCGTCTCCATGGAGGAGAACTACCAGGGCGGGGTCAACAAGGGCCGCTGGCTGTTTGAGACAAAGACCCTGGACTCCATCAAAGACGAGGAGTGGGAGAGCTCCAAGCTACACAAGGAGGAGATCATTGGGGCGGATGTCCGCAGACACTGCATGGTGTTTGAGACCCAGCCCATGGACACTCTCAAAGACAATGCCAATGCAAGACCAACGGAGGCGGAAGACATTGTAGGAGGTGATGTGACCTCTGCCAGGCACTTGTTTGAAACGGTTCCCATGGAGAATCTGAAAGAACTCCCTGAGGTGGGCAAACTGCAGAAGAGGACCATGACGGAGGAGGAGAGGGGAGATGTCAGGCACCAGAGATGGCAGTTTGAGACCAGGCCACTGGAGCAGATACGTGAGGAGCAGAAGGAGATCACACGCACAGTCAACCTGGAGGCACTTGACAAGGGCGATGTTACAAACTACAAGGAGATCTTTGAAACTATGGATCTCAGCAAATGTGACACACAGAAGATACAGGTAGAGGGTGTTACAAGTGGATCTGTGAAGTCAAATAAACACCTGTTTGAGTCCACTCCTATGTATGCCATGCAGGACAGCTCTGGTCACTACCACGAGGTCAAGACCATCAGAAGGGAGGAAGTGGTCAAAGGTGATGTACGCAGCTGCAAATGGATGTTTGAGACACGGCCAATTGATCAGTTTGATGAAAGCATCGATAAATTCCAAATCATAAAAGGTATATCCAAACAGGAGATTGAATCAGGTGATGTGAAAACAGCCAAGTGGCTTTTTGAAACTCAGCCCCTCGATGCCATCAAATATTTCAGCAGTGTGGAAGATGAGCAGAGCAAGACAAAAGAGGGTGTCCATATTGAGCAAGGTGATGTGAAGACTTGCAGGTGGTTGTTTGAAACACAGCCTATGGATGCCTTGTATGAGAAGGCAGAGGTTAAGAATGAGTTAACTGAAGTCCAGAGAGGTGATGTAAAGACCTGCACTTGGCTCTTTGAAACACAGGCCCTGGACACCATACGAGATGAATCAGAGACAGTCCTGAAAACCTGCACCGTCAATCAGGAGGAAGTTCAGGGTAAAGATGTGCGCCTTGCTCGGTTCTTGTTTGAGACAGAAAATCTGGAGAACATAACTGGAGAAGATAAAAGTGCTTTCAAGAGAGTGACAGAGATTGACATCCAGTCTGGAGATGTTTCAAAGATGAAGTACATCTTTGAGAACCAGGCCTCAGATATCATGACCTCAACCTCTGAGGAGACTATGATGAAGCTGAAGTCTCGCCAGGCTGAGGACATCCAGAAAGGAAATGTGGTAAATTGCACTTGGTTGTTTGAGACGCAGCCCATTGATGCAATCCGGGACTCAGAAGACTCGAAAGAGATTCGCACAGTCACAGATGTCCAAGGTGGAAACGTTGACAAAGGACGTTTCATTTTTGAGACCTACTCTCTGGATAAAATCCAAGACGAATCCTCAGAGACAGAGATCAAGAAACTTCAGTCCACCATCAGGGAGGAGATCGAGAAGGGAGATGTCAAGAACTACACCATGATGTTTGAGACCCAACCGCTCTATGCCATCCGAGACAAAGAGGGCCACTATCATGAAGTCACCACAGTCACCAAAGAGGAGGTTTTGAGGGGAGATGTGGTAGGGGCTAGGTGGCTGTTTGAGACAAAGCCTCTCGACTCCATTCGAGACACGGATGAGGTGTACGTCATCAAGGCTGTGACTGAGGAGGATGTGCAGAAAGGAGATGTCCGATCTGCCAGGTGGAAGTTTGAAACTCAGCCTCTGGATGAGATCACAGAGGAAATGAAAGTGCGGATGAAAACTGTGGAACACATTCAGGGTGGAGATGTGAAAACAAATAAGCAACGCTTTGAGGAGGACCAGACCTCTAACAAGTATGTCAGGACTGTTAGTGTGAGTGAGATTCAAAAGGGGGACGTGAGATCTTCCACCTGGCTCTTTGAGACACGCACAATTGACAAGATTCGTGGTGAGGGCTCTGAGTATGACGAGATGGAGAAAGTCACAAAGGAAGAAGTTGTTAAAGGGGACGTAAAACAGTCCGTTTGGCTGTTTGAGAAAGAGCCTCTGGATCGCATCAAGGAGACTGATGGAACAGAAACAATAATCAGACGTGAGGTGATCCCTCAGGGAGATGTGAAAAGCACAACATGGCTCTTTGAGACAACCCCCCTTACCCAATTCAACGAAAGCAGTGTGGAGAGAACAGAGATCATTGGCAAGAGCATTAAAAACACTCTGGAGGAACTGTACAGCCAGAAAATGGTTGACTCGCAGGGAATCCTCATTGAGACTGATGAGATTGGAGATGTGAGGATGGCTAAATATAAACTCATGAACCAGCAGGCACCTGAGATTCAGAGAGAGGAGGTCATTAGGGGTGATCTGAGCAACATCATGATGAACTTGCTGAACAGGTGTGAGCGAACAGAGAGAGGCATCACAGTCGACAAGGAGGAGAGAGGGAACATCAACACCACAGTGAAACAGCTCTTCAGTCAGGAGACAGGCGCCAGTGTGGAGAAGGAGGAGATCATCAGAGGAGACATACAGGAGGCCATCAACAGCCTGCTGAAGGAAGAGGGGGCCAACAAACGAGGCATCCTCATTCAGGAGGACGAGAAAGGTGACGTGAGGATGACCATTTACTCACTCCTGAATAAGGAGACTGAGGGTGGCGTCGACAAGGAAGATATTGTCAAAGGCAATGTGAGGGGAACTTTGCACAGGCTCCTCTCAAATCCAGATGAGTCAGAACAGAGTAAGATTAAAGTTGGAGAGACAGAGAGGGGAAATGTGAGCTTCTACTCCACATGCATAGAGTCCGGTGCACTGGACTACCTCCGGCAGCTCCAGAGCGAGTCAGATGAAACCATGGAAGGCAGACAAAAAGAAAAGATCATTGGTGGCGATGTCGAGCAAACTAAAATGCTTCTGAGGAAGAATCATAAGGAAATAGGCCGCACTGTGACCAAGGAGGACATCGTTCGTGGAGACGTGTATAGCACGGTGAAGGTGTTCATGGCGGGACCGGAGGGCCCACAGAACCTGCAGAAAGAGGAGATTGTCAAAGGAGACCTGAGAGCGGCACTCGACTCTCTGACGCAAGCTGTGAACCAGAGGGTGACCATGGAGAAAGAGCAGGTTGTGAGGGGAGACATCAACACCACACTCAGGTCACTGGAGGAGGCCACAAACCAGGTCAAAGGGGTGGAGAAACCAGAGATTGTGAGGGGGGATATCAGAGGAGCCTTGGAGTCCTTGGAAAAATCTGCAAACACCAGGACTGAAGTTGTCATCGAGGATCTGGTGCCTGGTGACATCAGGAGCACCCTGAAATCCCTGGAGGAGGCTAAACAGGCGACGAAGGAGGTGGAGAAGGAGGAAATTGTCAAAGGAGACATTTACTCAGCCTTGGTCAATCTACAGGAGGCCTCTTCTGAGAAAAAGGTCTACCAGCATCAGGTTAGCGAGCACGGAGATGTGAAAGGCACAATTCAGCTGTTGCTTGAGCCGGCTGCTGCCCCTCGCATGCAACGGCGTGCCAGCACTGAGGGAGACATCAAGACATCGATAAAATCACTGTATGAACAGGATGAAGCACAGATTGAGAAAGAGGAAGTGGTCAAGGGTGACGTTCAGGGTGCCATACATTGTCTGTTGCAGAGAAAGGAGGAAACAACCCACAAGGGGCACAGTGTTAGGAGGGTGAAAGCTCCTCTCCACGAGTGCCCCGAGTGCTTGGCTGCTGCGATGGCACAGAGCAGGGCAGCTAGCCAGGCCCTTGCCATGATGAACCAGACAGAAACCACAGACTCACACAGCAGTGGACAGGACCTCGCTCAGACTCACACTCAGCAGAAAATCCAGGCTGCTGACCAGGGAAGTCAGTCTACAGTATCACAAACCACAGTATCAATGGCAGCCGAGGTTTCTCAGCAGTCCTCACAGTCATCCCAGGCTCAGCAGGTAAGCAGGAAACAGCAACAACAAACGAAGGTGAAACAGCAGCAAAACATCAAGCAGCAGCAGAATATCAAACAACAGCAGACCATCAAGCAACAGCAACAGCAGCAGAGTGTGAAGCAGCAACAGAATGTCAAGCAAGCCACCACCAGTCAGCAGCAGACCAGTGCTAAGCAGCAGCAAATCAATGCCAAACAGCAGACGAATGTTCAACAACAGGAAGTAAATGTCAAGCCACAAGTCAGTCTTCAACAGCAGCAAACAAGTGCCCAGCAACAGCAGCAGCAGCAACAGCAGCAGCTAAATGTTCAGGAGCAGCAGGTTATGGAACAGCAGACAAATGTCAAAGCAAAAGAGGAAGTGGTTAAAATGCCTGCGAAACCCCAACCTGGCAACCCTGGACATGCACTGATGAAGAAGAAAAACCCTGGAAAGCCGAAGACTGAGGGCACTGAAGTTGCAGCATCTGGCATTATTGTGACAAAAGAGACATCACAGGTGAACGTTACCACAAAGCAGACGCAGGAAATAAAGACAATTACACAGGTGCAAACCTCTGTGATGACGGAACAGAAGAGTGTCACTCAGAAGCAAACAGTGAAGAACCTGAAGTCGGGCTACGGCAGTGGCAAGGGAATGATCAAGAAGAACAAACAGCAGCCACAACTTGACCTTCTACCTCCCCCTGTATCACCACCTCCCCCGTCAGAGTCAGAGCTTTCCCTGCCACCTCCCCCCTCTCCTATTGCAGACAGTGACGTGCAGCCACCCCTTGTTCGTCCTCAGGTGATGAGACAGGACAGCGACCTCCCTCTCCCTCCCCCACCCCCACCACCAACGGCAGAGGCAGATGCAGAGTTCTTCCCCCCACCTCCTCCACCCACCCAGGACTTCCTGCCCCCTCCCCCCACCCAACAGGAGCTGAGTGCTGTGTCCCAGACTGGCCCTACAAAACCCAAAACCCGCCCCCTCTTCAAGGTGCCCAAGCCTGAGCCCCCTAAGCCGGAACCCCAAAAGCCAACTGATCCCCCGAAGTTTAAGTGGCAGAAGAAGCAACCGCCAGCACCCCAACCTTCTCCTCCACCGCCCCCTCCTCCAGCACCTGTAGTTGAAAAACAGGACACCTCTACCACAGTCAAAGTGGAAAGCATCAAACATGTAGAACAGGTAAAGCAACAGTCTGTTCCACCGCCACCTGCTCCACCTGTTTCTAAAATTCCTTCTGTGATTCCAGTGGTCAAGCCAGTACAAGATGAGTCTCCATGCCCACCTAAGAAAGTGTTTGTCCCTCCCATAAAACTCCCACCACCCCCTGAACCCACTGAGGTGCCAAAGCCAAAACCATACGCCAGGAAGTTCAAAACCCCACTCATGCTGGCAGAGGAAAGGTATCGTAAGCAGAGGGAGGAAGCAGAGAAAACCAAAGTCACCCCTCCAACTTCACCTCCAGTTCAGATGCAACCACAGGCACCAGCTGAAGGGCCCCCATTCTTTAAAACAGCAGAACTTCCTCAGCCAACTCCACCCAAAGAGCCTGAAGTTGTAGCCAAACCAGCCCCAATTCCAAAAGAGCCACCTACAATGAAGCCACCTACTCAAATCCCCATGGTCAAACCCACAATAAGCAAAAATCTTGCCCAAGATACAACCAGTGTTTCCTCTGTTGCCTCTAAAAAGCAACAGACTGTGTCCTCTGGTGTGACCCAAGGTGCCCAGATCTTGTCAGCTGATGTCCAGGCCTCATCCAGTGTCAAAATCCAACAACAGACAACTGTGAAGATCAGCTCTGAAACGTCTGTCTCTAAACAGGAAGCCATAGAGCAGGTGTCAAGCTCTGCAACGCAGGAAGTCAAAAAGGCACCCTCTCAACCTATGAAGATACCCAAAGTAACTCCAAACTTCAAGGTTAAAACTATCAAGCCTAAGGTGGAGACAGAACCCAAACAAGAGGAGCAAGTTGTACAGAAAGAGCATGTGGTCACTGAAGCCACCACACAGGTGGGCCAAAAGAGTACAGAGAGCATCTCTAAGAAAAGTACATCTCAACAAAGTTCAGAGAGCACCTCTGGCAGCACCCAAAAGACTGCGGTCACTGTGGAACAAGCTGGGAAGGCTGCAGCTTCAGACAACAAAGTAGAAATTCAGATTAAAAAATCTAAGCACAAGTCAAAGAAGGAGAAGGAGGTGAAGCAGGTTGTGCCCATCAAAGTCTCCCCTGTACCCCCGATGACCATTGAGGTTCCTCAAGGGCAAGGCCAGGTAGTGATCGTTCAATCGCACCAGGAGGTCAAAGAGAAGCATGTTCAAATCAGAGAGGAGGTTGTGGTGACAGAGAGCCAGGTCCAACAGCAAAGCATCCAGCAGAAAAGTAAAATTCAAATAAAGAAACAAGTCAAGTCTTCCCAGCCGCAACAGCAGAAACAGATCCAACAGCAGCAGCAGCAACAGCAGGTAGAGATGGGCTCACAAGAGATGGAGCAGACAGAGCGGATGGCTGAGATCACTGATGGTCAGAAGTATGAGGAAGTGCAGAAACTGCTGAGCCAGATCAAGGAAATGCAGAGTGCTCTAGGAAAACTGGATGTCAATTCTGTAAAAGCAATGTTAAGTTCACTTCCTGATTGGCTTATCGGAGCAGAAGAGAGGACAAGAATGGTCACTGCTCAGTACAGCAAGCAAAAGCTGAAGGAAGTCATTGTGCATGTCAGAAACATTGCTCAGGCAAAACTCATCTTCCTGGAGGCAAATATGCAGACAACCAGCAAGCCAGAGACTGAGCCTGTGCAAGCGAAAGTGATTATTGGGGGTGCAACTCCAAAGATCTCTAAGATAAGCATTGGCTCTGCCAGAGTTGAGGCCCAGAAGAAAGTGAAAGAAGAGAGACGCAGCACTCAGGAGATTAAAGAGCAGGACGTATGTGCAGCGAGGACCCCCGAGCCCAAAGGAGCATGTGACACAATGAGGATGAGAACTCCATCGCCCACCTTCATCAGCATAGAGTCCTCCAGAAGGACTGACTCCCCTTTTGGGGTCACCCCCTCTCCTCCGCCTTCATATAGGCCTGGGGCGACCCCTACACCCCCACCTCGCTGGGCGGACACCCCCACAAAGATGTGCAGGGCTACACCTTCACCCACAATGAGCCGGTCAGAGAAGCTGGCCAAGCTGAGAGACAACACTGTCAAGCTTGCACAGACTCCTCCACCAATGCCTGTGCCAGAGCACATGATGATCCGTGCAACGGAGATGGAAGAATCCTCGTCTTCCAGCCACCAGGAGTTCACCATGGAGACCCAGTCGCTGGAGACGGTTGACGTGACTGAGATGGTCGACTCCATGATGACGGTGAAGGACAAGCGGGAGTTTTTCGAGGAGGCTCAGAGGGCAGAGGTCAACAAGATGTACATCCGCAAGGACCCGATAGACATCCCAGAGAGGCTAGGGGCCGACGGTGAGGAGGAGATCATTGAGACCCAGGAGAGGCTTAAGGAGGATCTGCCCAGAGTTGACCTCTCCAAACTGGTCAACAGGTTTGAGTCCCCACAACCCAAAGTCTACACCAGGAGGGACCCAATTCTAATTCCAGAGAGACTGGGCAGTGACACAGAGGAAGGCGACGTCGAGATGGAGCGCAAACCCACCCCAGCAGAGGAGATGCCATCGTTTGACATCAAGGCCATCAAGAACGTCTTTGAACTGGGTGAACCAAGCTTCCACCACGTGAGAGAGGAGAAGCGGGACAAGGATGGCACTGGATTCTCTGAGACTCAGTCCATCACAGAACACTACGCTACAGTTGATGAGTTTGGGAACACAGTGACCGGGTTGAGAAGCGAGACAACCATGCACTCTGAAAGTGTTCAGTCGGGAATCCCAAACCCACCCAGCTATGCGGACGTGGTGAGGGGGAGCATGCCTCCCATGGGCACTTCTCCCGAGACTTCGGCCGAGGAGCTCTTGAAGAGCTTCCAGCAGTCGTGGGCAGAGAGTGACACCGTGTTCCGGAATCTGGGCTTCAGTGCGACCCAGGAGCACCAGTCCCAGTCCTCATCACAGACCGTTGTGACCGGTAAAGCTGTGTGAACAGCATGGAGATGACTAAACAGAAAAGCCATGGTGTGTTTTAACATCAGCATTTGGGGTGTTTATTAGCTTGTTATTCTAACACATGCTTGTACAGTGTGTATTTTGTGCTGCCTTAGGAAAGTGTGATTTGTGTCTTTTCATAGTTTCCACATTTTTGTTCTTTTCTTCTTTTCGAAAACCCTGCCGCTCCAATATCATCCCCTAAGAAAACGAAAACATTAAGCCTTGCAAAGCTGCACTAATACGATGCATATTTATGTTATAAAACCTTTCCCCCTATAGGCTCTGTGGTACAACTCCACAGCCTGAAGGTGCTTGAACTTTCCCAAAATTGGCTTTCAATAGCCCAGATAGAACAATTATCTGCTCGATTGGTATGCACAGCGCATGTAATTTGTTGGTGCACTGTCTGTTCCAATGCTGTAATTTTGCAGAACGGAAAGCAGACTAACAGCATAGATTTGAATACAGGAGTTGAGTGTTCAATCTACTACATGTACTCGTGTGTTTTCTATTTATATTTTTAAATATTTGGTTTACATAGTTTACATAATTTACATAATTTACAGCACTTTTCTGGGCAGTGTCTGACCCTCTGCCACAGAGGTTAATGTCATTACTACTGTACATCAGCAGATCTCGCAGCTCACAGACGGATGGCCTGCCAGACAAAAAAGAAAGTGCACACTCAGCATTTTGCTGGATCGTCTTCAGCTTTAATTACATCATGCATTCATTGCAGCATTGTTTCAGGACGTTTCTGCCATATCACATGATTTATTTCTGTCCTGAGTTGAATAATAGAAAGCATGTAGTAATGTAATACATCTCCCTCCTTCCTGAAAATCTCACATTGACAAGGAGAGCTTGTTTAACTACTGCATAGTCTCCTATAGGATACGCTGAAGCTCCCAGCGGAATTCAGGTCAGGACCCTGTTGGCCACCGCATGGGTGGAAATGATCCCTTTCACTGGAGCCTCATGGTTTCTGCTACTGTAATACTGGAATATGCCATGGCATCAGGGAAACACTCCAGTCAACTAGTTAGCCAACCTACTGATATTGCAGTATATCGCTCCCTAACGTATACAGTATTATACAGTATATATACTGCCATGATACCGTTATAACCGTAACATGTCACCTGTCATGAGCATTAATCAATGTTAATTTCGGCTGTCATAGGAAATGACCTAATTTTCCAATCTGCACAAACTAATGCTGTGCTCTGTGGCACAAACTAATGCTGTGCTCTGTGGCCTGCACAAACTAATGCTGTGCTCTGTGGCACAAACTAACAGTTAGTGTCAAGTGTGTGGCATCCTGGTGACTTTATTACGTAATGACATCATCAGGTCACGATATCATCAGGTAACGACATCATCAGGTAATGACGCTGCTTATGTTGCAGAGAACGCGGGTGCCCGAGTCCGAACTGTGTCGGGCGTGTCGGAAGAGGGTGTACCCCATGGAGTCGCTGATAGCAGACAAACAAAACTTCCATAAGACCTGCTTCCGCTGTACCCACTGCAGCAGTCAGTTAAGGTACACACACACACACACACACACACACATACACCCACACACACACAGTCATATAAATCTGTACGCACTGCAGCAGTGAGTTAAGGTACACACACACACACACACACACACACACACACACACACACCCACACACACACAGTCATATAAATCTGTACGCACTGCAGCAGTCAGTTAAGGTATTCTCTCTCTCTCTCTCTCTCTCTCTCTCTCTCTCTCTTACACACACACACACACATGCACACAATCATATAAGTCTGTACCCACTGCAGCAGTGAGTTAAGGTACACACACACACACACACATACACACACAAATACACACACACACACACACACACACACATACACACACACACACACACACACAAATACACACAATCATACAAGTCCGTACCCACTGCAGCAGGAATGGTGAGTAAGAGTGAGTAAGAGTGAATAAGAGTGAGTAACAGTGAGTAACAGTAACAGTGAGTAACAGTAACAGTGAGTAATAGTAACAGTAACAGTGAGTAACAGTGAGTAACAGTAACAGTGAGTAACAGTAACAGTGAGTAATAGTAACAGTAACAGTGAGTAACAGTAACAGTGAGTAACAGTGAGTAACAGTAACAGTGAGTAACAGTAACAGTGAGTAACAGTGAGTAACAGTAACAGTGAGTAACAGTGAGTAACAGTGAGTAACAGTAACAGTGAGTAACGGTGAGTAATAGTGAGTAACAGTAACAGTAACAGTGAGTAACAGTAACAGTAAGAGTGAGTAATAGTGAGTAACAGTAACAGTGAGTAACAGTAACAGTAAGAGTGAGTAAGAGTGAGTAACAGTAACAGTAACAGTGAGTAGCAGTAACAGTGAGTAACAGTAACAGTGAGTAACAGTGAGTAAGAGTGAGTAACAGTAAACAGTAACGGTGAGTAACGGTGGCTGATGTCTTGTTTTGCCCTGCAGCCTTGGCACGTTCGCCTCTCTCCATGGCCGCATGTACTGCAAGCCCCACTACAAGCAGCTGTTCAAATCCAAAGGAAACTACGACGAGGGTTTCGGAGAACGCCCCCACAAGGACCTGTGGAGCAACAAGAATTCCCCAGAGAAGCCCAAAGCCAGACACCCCTCTCCAGAACCCCGGCGCACAGCAGCGCCCCCTAGCGCAGCAGAGAAAGAGAAAGACACCCCTGAAAAAGAAAAAGAACCGAACCAGGCCGAGGATGAGTCCAAAAAGCCCGCCAGTAAGATTGCGGTCGTGTGGCCCCCGGAGCCAGAGCCCCCAAAGAAAGCCTTCCACGCCGAGGAGGAGGTGAAGGTCGTCAAGCCCCCGTGGCCCCCCCAGGACAGCGCCCCCCCCAAGGAGGAGACAGACGCCCCGAAACGAGCCACCAGACCCCCCAAAGAGCCCGCCGTCACTCACCCCGAAAACGGCGTAAAAGAAAATGGCGGCGTTGCTGAGGTGCCAGCGACTCCATCACCAGAGACCGTCAAACCGGCGCCGTCACCTGACGCAGTCAAACCGGCAGAGAAGCCGCCCGCACAGCCGCCCCCACCACCTCCACCCCCCGCTGCACAACCGCCACCCCCTGTCAATCAAACCCCACAAGCCAATGAAGTGGCAGAGGCGGCACAGAGAAGCCAGAATGGAAGTGAGACAAAAGCGAAGGAACATGGAGGTGCAGAGAAGAAAGAGGAGGACAGGAAAGCGAATGGGCAGAAAGCAGAGCAGAAGGAGGGCAAAAATGGAGGAGAAAAGGGTAAAGAGACGAACGGAGAGACAAAAGCGAGTGAGGAAAGTGCACAGAAAGAGAAAGAGGTAGCAGAGCAGAGCGCTGAGACGGAGGTCAAAGAAGCGAAGGAGGCGGAGGGAGAGAAAGACGGAGTGAAGGTCACGGTGATCGATGCAGACCCTGCGCCTGAACAAAACATAAATGGAGTCTCAAGCTCAAACAACAACAACAACAACAACAACAACAACAACTGTGGCAGTTCACTTTTGGACTTTGCCCCCATCTGGTCAGGGTTCGATGATGTCAGCGCTCAAGCAACACTTCTTGACATCAGCCCCAGCGATCCCCTCAGCCTGGATAGTCAGCCTGTAAAGCACAGCGATCCTTTTAGCCTGGATAGTCAGCCTGTAAAGCACAGCGATCCTTTTAGCCTGGATAGTCAGCCTTTAAAGCACAGCGATCCTTTTAGCCTGGATAGTCAGCCTGTAAAGCACAGCGATCCTTTTAGCCTGGATAGTCAGCCTGTAAAACCCTCAGACAAGACAACCGTGTGCGAGTCAGAACCGTCAGACTTTTTCCACACCGGGGTTCCAGCGTTCGCTACTCCCGTTGCCAAAAGCCCCGATGTGACTTTGTCAGAAGACGATCCCGTCAGCCAGGCCTTGTTCAGGGTGGACACCGACAGCGAGACCTTATTCTCCGCCGAACAGCCGTCGAAGGTCAGCACGGCCAGTTTTCTGGAGGATATTTTCGCAGGGCTGGACAGGAGCCCCAGCCTGTTGCCCGACTTCAAGGATGACATTTTCAGCGAGGCGGCCTCTGCCTCTCTGCTGGACGACCTGCTGGATTTCGGCGGGGGGTCCGGGGGCACGTGGGGGGAGAAGAGGGGCGACGGCGAGGAGCAGGAGTCAGGGGGGGTGCCCCAAATCTCGGTCGGCACTTCGGGGGACACCGGTCTGCTCTGGGGAGGGGGTCACTCCACCCTGTCTGTGGAGGATCAGATCAAGAGCAACCGTTACTACAGCGACGAGGATGACGACTGACAATAAGCAAAAACACCTTTTTATTTTTAATATCTTCAGTGCACAATCACACACCGCTTACCCACTGCTATTGAGAATGAAACAGCTACCCATAATCATATTCACTTTTACCACTTCACGATCTCAATGTAAGCCTTTTATACCGTCATCATGCCCATGGAGAGATGAATGTAACAGTCAATGTTCCCTCACATATATTTTATTTTATACTATTCATACAGAACGATCTGTGGATGCGCTACTTTGTGTTCTTTGCTGTTCTATCGATACATTTTTAACTTTTAAAGCTGTCTGAACGCACCTGGTGTGCAGAAAGGGTAATATATGCTTTTAATGAAGATGATGATGAGAATGATGATTAAGGAAGTGCATTATGCTCTTTGTATGCTGTAACATTATACTCTTCTGCCATTTTCTTGTGCTGTTTTCTGATTTTATAACTTTACTCTTTTTAAAAAGTAATTGCTTGTTTGTTTGTTTTATTTTTAGATTAGCCATGAATGTTTTCCTTCCTCTGGTGCTTTGTTTGTGAGGATTCCTGAGTGGTGGCCCAGGCTGCCCTCCGGCTGGGTTTAGAAAAGCTCCTTCCATTGTACTGCTAATGCTCCCACAGCAGAAACTAAAGGAAAATAAAATGAAATAAATACTTTCTGAGATCTTGCTGTCGGTGCAGTGTCACCTCTTTTTCTGTTTTTCATCAAGCGGAACGCACCGGGGATTACGGTTTCTCTCAGCCCCCTTATCTCTCTCTCTCTCCCTCTTTCTCTCTCTCCCTCTTTCTCCCTCTCTTTATGTCTCTCTCTCCCTTTTTCTCTCTCTCTCCCTCTTTCTCTCTCCCTCTTTCTCCCTCTCTTTATGTCTCTCTCTCCCTTATCTCTCTCTCTCTCCCTCTTTCTCCCTCTCTTTATGTCTCTCTCTCCCTTTTTCTCTCTCTCTCCCTCTTTCTCTCTCCCTCTTTCTCCCTCTCTTTATGTCTCTCTCTCCCCTTTTCTCTCTCTCTTCCTCTTTCTCTCTCTTTGCCCCTCCCCCCCTCTTTCTCTCTCCCTCTTTATGTTTCTCACTCTCACCCTCTGCCTCTCTCCCTCTTTCTCTCCCTGTCTGTCTTTGTCTTTCTCTCTCTCTCTCCTGCGCGCTCAGTAAGGTGTGCCATGATCTATTGCTGAGTCCTGGTTCAAATGAAAGCTCAGATCTCTGTGCTTAGTAGCGTATTGATTCTCCCATCGCCAGCTTTAGTTCCAGACTCCTCAGGTGACTCGCCTCAGATTAGTGTGTCTCCCGTGCACACTCCTGCGCTGCCCATTCTGCAGGGTTTAATGATACACACACACACACACACACACACACACACACACACACAAACACACACACACACACACACACACACACACACACACACACACACACACACACACACACACACACACACACACACACACTACTGAGAGTCCCACACACCACGCACTGCTGTTGTTGTTGCACTTCTATTACGGACGCAGGACAATACACAGACAGGTGAACCTGACACAGGCAAACAACACACACAAGGGACAAATCCCACAGGGGAGCAGGGAGGAGAGAGGAGGAGAGAGGAGAGGAGAGGAGAGGAGAGGAGGAGAGAGATGGAGAGAGGAGAGGAGAGGAGGAGAGGAGAGGAGAGGAGAGGAGGAGAGAGATGGAGAGAGGAGAGGAGAGGAGGAGAGGAGAGGAGAGGAGAGGAGGAGAGAGATGGAGAGAGGAGAGGAGAGGAGGAGAGAGGAGAGGAGGGGAGGAGAGAGGAGGAGAGAGGAGAGGAGAGAGGAGAGGAGGGGGGAGAGGAGAGGAGAGGAGGAGAGAGGAGAGAGGAGAGGAGAGGAGGAGAGAGGAGGGGAGGAGAGGAGAGGAGGGGGGAGAGGAGAGAGGAGAGGAGGAGAGAAGAGAGGAGGAGAGAGGAGAGGAGGGGAGGAGAGAGGAGGAGAGAGGAGAGGAGGAGAGAGGAGAGGAGGAGAGAAGAGAGGAGGAGAGAGGAGAGGAGAGGAGGAGAGAGGAGGGGAGGAGAGGAGAGGAGGGGGGAGAGGAGAGGAGGGGGGAGAGGAGAGAGGAGAGGAGGAGAGGAGAGAGGAGAGGAGAGGAGGGGGGAGAGAGGGGAGGAGAGAGGAGAGGAGGAGAGAGATGGAGAGAGGAGAGGAGAGGAGGAGAGAGGAGAGGAGAGGAGGAGAGGAGAGGAGAGGAGGAGAGAGGAGAGGAGAGGAGGAGAGGAGAGAGGAGAGGAGAGGAGGGGGGAGAGAGGGGAGGAGAGAGGAGAGGAGGAGAGAGATGGAGAGAGGAGAGGAGGAGAGAGGAGAGGAGAGGAGGAGAGGAGAGAGGAGAGGAGGAGAGAAGAGAGGAGAGGAGGGGGGAGAGAGGGGAGGAGAGAGGAGAGGAGGACAGAGATGGAGAGAGGAGAGGAGAGGAGGAGAGAGGAGAGGAGAGGAGGAGAGAGGAGAGGAGAGAGGAGAGGAGAGGAGGAGAGAGGGGAGGAGGGAGGAGAGGAGGAGAGAGGAGGAGAGAGGAGAGGAGGAGAGAGGAGGGGAGGGGAGGGGAGGAGAGGAGAGAGGAGAGGAGGAGAGAGGAGGAGAGAGGAGAGGAGAGGAGGAGAGAAGGGGGGAGAGGAGGGGAGGAGAGGAGAGAGGAGAGGAGGAGAGAGGAGGAGAGAGGAGAGGAGAGGAGGAGAGAGGAGGGGAGGAGAGGAGAGGAGGGGGGAGAGGAGAGAGGAGAGGAGGAGAGAAGAGAGGAGGAGAGAGGAGAGGAGGGGAGGAGAGAGGAGAGGAGAGGAGGGGAGGAGAGAGGAGAGGAGGGGATGAGAGGAGAGAGGAGAGGAGGAGAGAAGAGAGGAGGAGAGAGGAGAGGAGAGGAGGAGAGAGGAGGGGAGGGGAGGGGAGGAGAGGAGAGAGGAGGGGAGGAGAGGAGAGGAGGGGGGAGAGGAGAGAGGAGAGGAGGAGAGAAGAGAGGAGGAGAGAGGAGAGGAGGGGAGGAGAGAGGAGAGGAGAGGAGGGGAGGAGAGAGGAGAGGAGGGGATGAGAGGAGAGAGGAGAGGAGGAGAGAAGAGAGGAGGAGAGAGGAGAGGAGAGGAGGAGAGAGGAGGGGAGGGGAGGGGAGGAGAGGAGAGAGGAGAGGAGGGGAGGAGAGAGAAGAGGGGGGAGAGGAGGGGAGAGGAGGGGAGGAGAGAGGAGGGGAGAGGAGAGGAGGGGAGGAGAGAGAAGAGGGGAGCAGGGAGGAGAGAGGAGAGGAGAGGAGGGTAGAGGAGAGGAGAGGAGAGGAGAGAAGGAGAGAGGAGAAGGGAGGCGAGCAGGGGAGAAGCGAGGACAGAAAGAGAGAGATGGTGAGAGGAGGAGAGGAGAGAGGAGGTGAGGGGAGGAGAGAGGAGGAGGGGAGGTGAGAGGAGGAGAGGAGGAGGGGAGGTGAGAGGAGAGAGGAGGAGGGGAGGTGAGAGGAGGAGAGGAGGTGAGAGGAGGAGGGGAGGAGAGAGGAGGAGAGGAGGAGGGGAGGTGAGAGGAGGAGAGGAGGAGGGGAGGTGAGAGGAGGAGAGGAGGAGGGGAGGTGAGAGGAGGAGGGGAGGAGGGGAGGTGAGAGGAGGAGAGGAGGAGGGGAGGTGAGAGGAGGAGGGGAGGTGAGAGGAGGAGAGGAGGAGGGGAGGTGAGAGGAGGAGGGGAGGTGAGAGGAGGAGAGGAGGAGGGGAGGTGAGAGAGGAGGAGGGGAGGTGAGAGGAGGAGAGAGGAGGAGGGGAGGAGAGAGGAGGAGGGGAGGAGAGAGGAGGAGAGGAGGTGAGAGGAGGAGAGGAGAGAGGAGGAGAGGACACTGTGAGGGGCACACACTCCCTTGGAAAGAAGAGGGGAGAGGAGAGGAGAGGAGAGGAGGAGAGGAGGAGAGGAGAGGAGGAGAGGTGAGGAGCGGAGGAAAGGAGGTGATCCCTTGCAAAGGAAGTGTGAAACACGACAGCTGGCATTCTCTCACTCTCGCCCCGTACAACCCCTGCACAACCCCTGCACAACCCCTGCACAACCCCTGCGAGTGGCCGGCTGAATGCAAAGTAGTTTCCCTCTCAAAGCTGAGTGTTGTGGCCCAGTTTATTCTGATCCCAGGCCTGTGTACATGACTGTTTTTGGGGATTTTCAGGGAAATCTGCCAGCGGAGTTTTTGTCATTACTGAGGCCCCACTAAGGTGTTAGCAATATTCCGCAGCCAAAATGACTTATCAAGCCCCTAACCCACGTATACACACACACACACCCAGAACGCCCCTCCACACACACACACCCAGAACCCCCCCCCACACACACACAAACACACACCCAGAACACCCCGCTTCACACACACACACACACACACACCCTCAATCACGCCCACCACACACACACACACACACACACACACACACACCCAGAACCCCCCCCCCCACACACACACACAAACACACATCCAGAATGCCCCCCCCCCACACACACACACAAACACACACCCAGAACCCCCCCCCCCACACACACACACACACACAACACAAACACACACCCAGAACCCCGCCCCACCACACACACACACACACAGAACCCCCCCCCACACACACACACCTAGTATTTTCCCTGCATCATTAATGACATGGCACTGTAGAGCTGTTAACCACATGTCACCGTGGCAAATCACTTAAAAAAGAAATAAAACCAAAAATGATGTATAAATTCCAAACTTCTACATTAATGTGCTCCGTTTGAGATGAGCGCTTTATAGAAGCTTAATTGGTCAGGAGGTTATTTAACACGCTGACTAATCCTAACAGACACCATTACACTTTGCACCTGCTCCGCACAGGCTAAAACTGGCTAGGCTATATTTCAATAGCTAAAGTAGGCTATGTAGCAGTAGGTACTGCGATAGCTAAAGTAGTCTGTAGATATTTAAAGAAGTAAAATATCCTATGTGGCTGTACATATTTAAGAAGGTAAAAATAGCCTGTGTGGCTGTAGATATTTAAAGGGCTAAAATAGGCTATGTTGCTGTACATATTGAAATTTATTCCGAGCTAAATGAAGATGATGTCGAGTAAATGAAATGCCTTGCCAGGGAAGGGTGTGTGTGGAACACTAGGCTTGTTACTTCTCACACGTGTCTCACCTCACATTAATCTTCCTCGGGGGTGGGGTTGGGGGTGTTTGCGTAATGAATGGGTCATGTCTGGCGAAATGGCAAAACATTTAACACTTTTTCCTGTATAATTAGGCCATTTCCATATCAGACGTGGGGCATTAATATGCTGAAGCGCACCGCTCCTCTTCTGGGGCACTTGGCTGCTCCCAGGGGATCCCTCCCTCTCTCTCGCTACATGTGCTCCATCACGCGGAGCTTGAAACGCCGCACCTGAACCCAGCCATGGATGTGCAGCAGCGTGGCGTGAACGTGACCTGGCTAAGGCTCTCTGCTAGCCCATGGATGCACATTAACATGGCGTGAACGTGACCTGGCTAAGGCTCTCTGCTAGCCCATGGATGCACATTAACATGGCGTGAACGTGACCTGGCTAAGGCTCTCTGCTAGCCCATGGATGCACATTAACATGGCGTGAACGTGACCTGGCTAAGGCTCTCTGCTAGCCCATGGATGCACATTAACATGGCGTGAACGTGACCTGGCTAAGGCTCTCTGCTAGCCCATGGATGCACATTAACATGGCGTGAACGTGACCTGGTGAGCTCTCTGCTAGCCCATGGATGCACATTAACATGGCGTGAACGTGACCTGGCTAAGGCTCTCTGCTAGCCCATGGATGCACATTAACATGGCGTGAACGTGACCTGGTGAGCTCTCTGCTAGCCCATGGATGCACATTAACATGGCGTGAACGTGACCTGGCTAAGGCTCTCTGCTAGCCCATGGATGCACATTAACATGGCGTGAACGTGACCTGGTGAGCTCTCTGCTAGCCCATGGATGCACATTAACATGGCGTGAACGTGACCTGGCTAAGGCTCTCTGCTAGCCCATGGATGCACATTAACATGGCGTGAACGTGACCTGGCTAAGGCTCTCTGCTAGCCCATGGATGCACATTAACATGGCGTGAACGTGACCTGGCTAAGGCTCTCTGCTAGCCCATGGATGCACATTAACATGGCGTGAACGTGACCTGGTGAGCTCTCTGCTAGCCCATGAATGTGGATTAGCATGGCGTGAACGTGACCTGCCGAGGGCCCAAGGGCTCTGGCAAATGCGCTGGAGAGTTGGGGGCGAAAGGAGCGAGCTGGAATACTCCTGGGTGCAGGCAGTTGTGATCCAAGAGGCGTAAGATGATCGGCCTCCCAGCGCTTGAAGAAGGGCATGAAAAGGTATGTGGAATCCCACTTCAGAGATGCCTTCTGAGGTCTCTTCTGAGATGTCTTCTGAGGTCTCTTCTGAGGTCTCTTCTGAGATGTCTTCTGAGCTCTCTTTTGAGGTCTCTTCTGAGATGTCTTCTGAGGTCTCTTCTGAGGTCTCTTCTGAGATGTCTTCTGAGGTCTCTTCTGAGATGTGCTCTCTGTCCCGGGGCCTGGGTCTTCTGAGATGCCTTCTGAGGTCTCTTCTGAGATGTCTTCTGAGGTCTCTTCTGAGATGTGCTCTCTGTCCTACGGCCTGGGTCTTCTGAGTAGGGCTGGGTATCCTGAATTGATATAGTTCCCATACACAAGATGATAATATAATCTGATTCTGAATCCAATACAATTCGACACAATATTGATATATCCATATTAAACTAATTTATTTATTTTTATTTTTCAGTATCAATGGCAGTGTTGCTTGTTTATGAAATGACTGGGTGGAGAGTTAACCTCAGCCAATGTTTATATATATATATATATTGTACAAAATAAAATGAAGTACAAGGGGCGGGTTTACCAGGCTACTTACCAATGTTTACACTTTAGTGATAAAGAATCTAAAGTCAAGTCAAAATAGGTTACAGATTCCACGTGGGGATGGATGTTATATATTTTATATATATATGTCATACATATGTGTGTGTGGGTGTGTAACCGGAAACGTGATATCTAAAAAAAAAGGGTAAAATCAATGAATATGAAATACAAAATCAACTGAACCTAATGCACTTTAAAATGTGTATCACATTTAACATTACGCAGACTGTTTCTGTCTCTCTATGGATGCTGTTGTTGTTTGCATTAAAATTTACATTTAACATGATACACATTTGACAGACTGCATCCATCCATCCATCCATCCATCTACTAGAGACAGACACACCTGCTACCGCTACATAGCGGCAGTCTCGTCTCCTTCTACATGAAGTGGTAATCTGGACTTCTGCTACATATAGGCTACTGTCAGTCTCGTCTCCTGCTACATGAAGTGCAGTCTTGTCTTCTGCTACACAAAGGGGTGTCGGTGTCAGCCGATTGGAGGAGAGAAGTGCCGTTGCACTGATTGGACAGCGCCACCACGGCGGCAGCGTGTGTACAGGCACACACAGAGGCGCGCACACACACACACACACCTCTCTCTAGTGCTGATAGTCATTCCGCCGGAGATGCAGTGTAGTCACAGAGGCATCAGCAGCGCTGTCGGCGGCAGGATGGAGCCCATCTAACCGGTAGGTTCCAACAGTCTTTTTGTTTGTCCTCTGCGCGCCTCGCAGCCTCACAAAGGTGCATCCTGGTGGAATGTGCCGCGTGCCTTGATGCAGCGCTCGAGCCATTTGTCGCTCATTCTCGTGCAGGCTGTATGAAATTAGAAAATCAGTTTGAGCTTTCCCGAGTTATCGTTCTTGTTTTGTCGCAATAGTGTCTGTCGGACACTAACCGTTCGGCCGGTTCCTCTGCAAGCATACAAGGCACTGTCGGAATGCAGGGAGTGAGAGTTTGCCCCAGCAGGGCAGGCAGAGATATAGCGACGATGCTCGTTTAACCGCACTGGTCACAGCGTCATGTCGCCTAATCACATGCGGAGATAATGAAGAACCCAGCTGATAGTAAGGACATTGGGTTGCACTGTGTGTTTTACGATCGGCGTAATATCTCTTTTTTCCTTACTATGTACTACTGTTGAGATGGATGACATTTGTATTTGTCGGTTGTTGTAGCCAATTACAAGTGTGTGTGCAAGTTTAATTGTGGACAGTGACACGGAGAGAGCCAGCCTACCCTTACACAATTAAAATTATAAGCAGCGGTCAGTTGCCCAGTCTTGCATGTAAAAGTTTCTTTGGACATCGAAAGATGTGTGGTTTTGCTCTTGTAGGCTGTTTTAATAGATAAGTTTTAGCAAACACCAGTCCTTGCCAAAAAGCCGTTGAAGTGGACGGAATGTAGGCTGCTGCTCTTGTGTGGGTGCCCAAAGGCGGGCGGGCGCTCATCATATTTCCCTCTCTATAGAACCACCACTCTGAGTGGTCAAAATAGTCAGTGCATTTGACTCCACCGAGGGCACGGTGCATTGTGTGATGAGGCGAATTTCACTCCACCGAGGGCACGGTGCATTGTGTGATGAGGCGAATTTCACTCCACCGAGGGCACGGTGCATTGTGTGATGAGGCGAATCTTTCCCAGACCTCCCGTTTCCTGAGTGGGCAATCTAAGTGTGCAGCCCATTGACATTATTGGTAATCCGACGCTGTGTTATCTGTAGATGGACCATTTAGCAGTGATGTTATCGCCATCCAGAGCTATGAGAAGTTGGCATCGCCATCCACAGCTATGACAAGCTGGCATCCGACGCTGCCGTTCCAGTGCCAGTCTCCCAAGGACTGAAGTTGAACCACCAGGGTCTACAGAAATTGATCAGGTCAACAAAGCGGCTGGCTGTATCTGTTAAATCAGAAGCGCTTAGCCTGTCTGCTAAAGAACCACTACACCACGCATCTACATACACAGAAAAGCCTACTTCCACAGTAATCACCTTCTTTTTTCACTAACCCCGTTGGCATTCTGAATGCCCCCTGGACGAATAGGCATGTAGGAGTCTGTCAAACTGTGCTGCGTATCAGCAGTAACTCCGTTAATGTCGATGGTAATGGGGTAAACAGGAGTCGGGGGTAAGTTATGGACGCGTCCGTCTGCAGTAAGTCAGTTCATTATACAGGAGTCTCATGGCGCAGACGCGCCCTCTCTCCCTCTCCAATAACCTCGCGCCCACGGAGCCACTGTGCGTAATTATCGCTCTGACGCAGAACAAGACACGCGGGCCATTTCGCTAGGCCACGGGCTCATTATAGGCAGCGCGAGACAACACAGGGCACCATCGGTGTCACCGCAACGAGATTCGGCAGAAAATGAAACAGGCATGGTTGTCATGGCGTACAGCCTATTCCGAGACACCAGGTAGCTCTACCTGCATACCTAAATATACATGTCCTTGTCTAAGCTGCTCCAAAACAATAGCACCGAATTAGCATGACACAGTAATGTCCTTTGAGATCCTTTAATAATTACTACACTAGTTTGAGCAGGAGTTCAGGAAATAAGTCAGCAAAGGCAGACTCTGTGGGTATGTGCGCACCTCTGTGAGTGTACTGTGTGTGTGTGTGTGTGTGTGTGTGTGTGTGTGCGCCCCTGTGACTGTCATGACACTAATTTGTGTTGTACAGTTCTGTCCAGTAAGGAACATGCTAGAAGCCCCTGACTGTTGAGTTGGAAGAAGTATGTGGCTGACAGTGATGCTGTTTTATGATATATTCTATATATTCTGGAGAAAGCTGTCTGTATTGGCGCAGGAGTATTGTGTTGCGCTAAAGAGAGAAACTGGAGAGGAGATGTGATGTGTGGAACAGGAGCATTGCAAGGCACCAGGCTCTAGGGACACAGAAGCATTATTACTTCTCATCACACCTTTTCTGTTGAGTTCCTGCTGTGTGTGTGTGTGTGTGTGTGTGTGTGTGTGTGGTGTCTGTGTGAGTGTGTGTGTGTGTTTGTGTGTGTGTGCGTGTGTGGTGTGTGCGTGTATGTGTGAGTGTGTGTGTGTGTGTGTGTAAGTGTGTGTGTGGTGTGAGTATGTGTGTGTGTGGTGTGTGTGTGTGCATTGAGGTATAAAGTGAGTGGTATGAATTTCCCTTGCATATGTGGCTGGGCAGTGGAAGAGTGAGAGCGTCTGAAACTAGGCCACCCCACCCACAGCACAACCAGATTAATGCTTACAGGCCACACAGAGGGCACTTCGAGAGGCCCAGATGTGATTTTATAAATGTTATATAGATTTTATGACATAATCATAAAAGCTAGAGTAGCCTGCAGGGGTGATCTCGCGGTGCACTGCACCGCCTCTAACTCTCTCAGGTCACCCTGTGCCACCTCAGGACGTGGCAGACTGCAGAGCCAAGCAGGTCGTCTTTCAGTCCAAGTGGCACTGCGCTCGTCACACAGTTACAACCCTGACCAGCAGGGGGCAGACATCGCCACAAAGAGTAGTGGTGCTATTCTGCAAGGCTATGCCCAATGTGTTTCAAACGCAGAAACACACAAGCTTACACACACATGCACACACACACATAAACGTATATGCACACACACACACACACACACACACACACATATGCATAAACATATATGCAGACACACACACACATGCACACATAAACACATATGCAGACACACACACACACACACACACACAAACACACACACACACACACACACATAAACACATGCAGACACACACATACACACACACACATAAACACATATGCAGACACACACACACAAACACACACACACACACACACACACACACACACACACACACACACACATAAACACATGCAGACACACACATACACACACACATAAACACATATGCAGACACACACACACACACACACACACACACACATAAACACATATGCAGACACACACATACACATACACATAAACACATATGCAGACACACACACACACACACACACACACACATAAACACACACTACAGCTGCAGGAGGGTTAAACTGGAGCACAGTACCGTCTCACACAGCTGACTGAAGATGCCACTTGACAGCTGTGCAGTAGCCTCTAACACAGGTGACTGAAGGTGACAGGTGTGCAGTAGCCTCTAACACAGGTGCGTGAAGGGGACAGGTGTGCAGTAGCCTCTAACACAGGTGACTGAAGGTGACAGGTGTGTGATAGCCTTTAACACAGGTGACTGAAGGTGACAGCTGTGCAGTAGCCTCTAACACAGGTGACTGAAGGTGACAGGTGTGCGATAGCCTCTAACACAGGTGACTGAGGGTGACACTTCACAGTCTGATAGCCTCTAACACAGGTAACTGAAGGTGACACTTCACAGTCTGATAGCCTCTAACACAGGTGACTGAGGGTGACAGCTGTGCAGTAACCTCTCGCACAGGTGACTGAGGGTGACAGTTGATAGGTGTGCAGTAACCTCTCGCACAGGTGACTGAGGGTGACAGTTGATAGGTGTGCAGTAACCTCTCGCACAGGTGACTGAGGGTGACAGTTGATAGGTGTGCAGTAACCTCTCGCACAGGTGACTGAGGGTGACAGTTGATAGGTGTGCAGTAGTGTCTCACACGGGAGTAAAAGTTAACCTGTGCCGCTGCAGTGAGCAGAGGTCAGTACCCAGGCAAAGAGACTGTCCCCTGATGACACACAATCCCTGCCTCTCTCCCTCTCTCTTTCTTTCTCTCTCTGTCTCTCACTCTCGCTCTATCTTTCTTTCTGTCTCTCGCTCTCTCTCCCACTCTCTCTCTCTCTCTCGCTATCTCTCTTTCTCTATCTCACTGGACATCTCTTTAGAGTTTAAGGTTTGCTAGACCTGCAAGAAGGTTAGCTAGCTAGCTAGTTTATGACTAACTGCACTCAGGTCTTACCTCTCCCTTTAGCACATGGATGCTGGGGCAGGTACCCCAGTCATTGGGGTGTCAGGGGATGTTGGGGCAGGTGCCCTATGCAAAGGGGTGTCAGGGGCAGGTGCCCCAGTCAAAGGGGTGTCAGGGGATGTTGGGGCAGGTACCCCAGTCAAAGGGGTGTCAGGGGATGGCCATGCTGAGAAACGGCAAGTCTCTGTACAGTCAAAGGGGTGTCAGGGGTTGTTGGGGCAGGTGCACCAGTCAAAGGGGTGTCAGGGGCAGGTACCCCAGTCATGGGGGTGTCAGGGGATGTTGGGGCAGGTGCCCCAGTCAAAGGGGTGTCAGGGGCAGGTACGCCAGTCAAAGGGGTGTCAGGGGATGTTGGGGCAGGTGCCCCAGTCAAAGGGGTGTCAGGGGCAGGTGCCCCAGTCAAAGGAGTGTCAGGGGATGGCCATGCTGAGAAACGGCAAGTCTCTGTATGCCCCATGGCACTCAGTCAAAGTTAACACGCCTGGCATTCACTCAAAACACTTACGTCTCAAACTAAACACGCCTGGCATTCACTCAAAACACTTATGTCTTACTTATAAATGGAGGTGGAAATCAGAAAGATGGACATCATCCAATTACTGTCAGAGAGAAGAGTATATGGCAAAAACATTCAAGGGGCCGGAATCTGACAATTTGTACCCAAACAGATTGGTTAAGTGATTATTAATATAGTTAGCAAGTGACTTAATTGTCGACAATAAATAGTGGGAGCTTGGCTGTTGGGGTTGTTTTTAAACTCTGAGGTTGTGTTGGTTGGCCCAACTCTCTGTGGCTGGCTCGCCGCATCTACCAAAGGGCTCTTTATTTCGCACTGGAAAATGAAAAGCCTTTTGTTAAAATGTATCCATACAATATGGTTGTAACACTAAGTGCTTGTTTGCTCGTCTTGAAATCAAACCAAAGCATTTGAAAGGGTGGATAAGGGTGTGTGTGTGTGTGTGTGTGGAGGGTGTATTGGCTGCCATGCCTCACAACAGGCCCTGTGGGATGTGACTGCAGGCCCGCTGGTGTAATGGAGCCAAGTGGGCCTAATGAACAGGAACACTGATGGATATGTGCTTGGGTGGCGAAGGTCCAGGACAGTCCTCCTCCAGAACCAGCCGTGCATTTGTCAAACGAGGCCACAAGACACGCTACACAAAAACACATGCTAAGCAAACACACACGCTACACAAAAACACACACTACACAAAAACACATGCTACACAAAAACACATGCTACACAAACACACACGCTACACAAACACACACGCTAAACAAACACACACACTAAACAAACACACACGCTACACAAAAACACACGCTAAGCAAACACACACGCTACACAAAAACACACGCTACACAAACACACACGCTACACAAAAACACACGCTACACAAACACACACGCTAAACAAACACACACACTACACAAACACACATGCTAAACAAACACACACACTACACAAACACAGACACTACACAAAAACACACTACACAAAAACACACGCTAAACAAACACACACGCTAAACAAACACACACACTACACAAAAACACACGCTAAACAAACACGCTAAACAAACACACACACTACAAAAAACACACACTACACAAACACACACGCTACACAAAAACACACGCTAAACAAACACACACGCTAAACAAACACACTACACAAACACACACACTACACAAACACACACGCTACACAAAAACACACGCTAAACAAACACACACACTACACAAAAACACGCTACACAAAAACACACGCTACACAAACACACACGCTAAACAAACACACACGCTAAACAAACACACACGCTACACAAAAACACATGCTAGACAAACACACACACTACACAAAAACACACGCTAAACAAACACACACTACACAAACACACACGCTACACAAAAACATGCTAAACAAACACACGCTACACAAAAACATGCTAAACAAACACACGCTACACAAAAACACGCTACACAAAAACACGCTACACAAACACACACTACACAAACACACACGCTACACAAAAACACGCTACACAAACACACACGCTACACAAACACACACTACACAAACACACACGCTACACAAAAACATGCTAAACAAACACACGCTACACAAAAACACACACTACACAAAAACACATGCTACACAAAAACACGCTACACAAAAACACACTACACAAACACACACTACACAAACACACACGCTACACAAACACACACGCTACACAAAAACACGCTACACAAACACACACGCTACACAAAAACACACGCTACTCAAACACACACGCTACACAAACACACACGCTAAACAAACACACACGCTACGCAAACACACACTACACAAACACACACGCTAAACAAACACACACGCTACACAAAAACACGCTACACAAACACACACACTACACAAACACACACGCTACACAAACACACACGCTACACAAACACACACACTACACAAACACACACGCTAAACAAACACACGCTACACAAAAACACACACTACACAAACACACACGCTACACAAACACACACACAACACAGAAACACACTACACAAACACACACGCTACACAAAAACACGCTACACAAAAACACACTACACAAACACACACACTACACAAACACACACGCTACACAAACACACACGCTACACAAAAACACACTACACAAAAACACACACTACACAAACACACACGCTACACAAAAACACACACTACACAAACACACACACTACACAAACACACACGCTACACAAAAACACGCTACACAAAAACACACTACACAAAAACACACGCTACACAAACACACACGCTACACAAACACACACGCTAAACAAACACACACGCTACACAAACACACACGCTACACAAAAACACACGCTACACAAAAACACACACTACACAAACACACACGCTACACAAACACACACGCTACACAAAAACACGCTACACAAAAACACACGCTAAACAAACACACACGCTACACAAACACACACGCTACACAAAAACACGCTACACAAAAACACACTACACAAAACCACAGACTGCGTCTGTCAACCGAGGCCATGAGGCCGCTACACAAACACACACGCTTCTTCCTGGAGGTCCTTTGGGCCCTCGTGGAAACACTGACTCAAAATCTTAAAAGAGATTTGTGTTCCCTAAAAGCACACG
>CM050202.1:18306273-18311273 GCA_027475355.1 Coilia nasus | reverse complement strand
GAAACAGGATGTTGGGAACAGACCAACAGCTGGGAGGGATGCTGTGTGAGACTGCTACAACACCAGCTGGGAGAGAGAGATGGAAAGAAAGAAAGAAAAAAGAAAGAAGGAAAGACAGACAGACGCAGGGCACTCATGCGTGATGTAAAAGGTCTTTGTTTTAGGCCAGTCAGTCCCACACTGGCTAATAAAATGCGCCGCTAACTATGCTAGCTCCTACTCAGGGTACAGTGACGGTACGACAAGGGTTCTGGAAAAAGAGGGTGAATAGGGGGTGAATAGGGGGTGAAAAGGGGTGAATAGAGAGAATAGAGGGTGAATAGGGGGTGAATAGGGGGTGAAAAGGGGTGAATAGAGAAAATAGAGGGTGAATAGGGGGTGAATAGGGGGTGAAAAGAGGTGAATAGAGAGAATAGAGGGTGAATAGAGTAGTATATATAACACCAATAAAAACACCTGTATATATATAGCCTATATATATATCTTCAGACAGCTTAAGCTGGGTTACTCAGTCTTGAGCATTAAAGGTGGTAGATGGATCCAGTGCAGAACGTTTCATCTCATCAGGCTACATGCTAACAACCGCTAGCCCTCGTCAAGGTGACATGCCTTACGACTAGGGATGCAAATTATCCATTAATTCATGAATCATTAGTTGACTGGTCTTGACGATCGATTAACGATTAATTGATAAGCGGTGATTTCTCCCTGAATTTCAGTGTTTCAATAGAGTTTATAAGAATATAAGCGAAACGTAGTTAAAGTACTAAATTCAAAAAATGTTATATTCCTTAATGAAGGATTTATTGTACCATTAGGAACACAGTGCAGACAAAAGCATTAATGTTGTATAACAAAATACATTCTTTATAGAAATTACGGCTACTTTAACATGAAACTAAATTGTGGACTGGCTCATTTGTTGCATTTGAAACATTTGTTTATTAGAAACGTAAAAAGAAACAGAGGACATTCTAAATAGAGAGCTAGACAGAATATTATTTGGCTTTATACCACGGCTTCCTTCAATTTCACATTCTTTATAATGGTTAATAATTTTCTATATAGGCACACCTGTGAAGTAGTCCCTGCTTTCCGACCATATCACGTTTATGTATCAATGCGCCAAGTTTGTGGTGAACTGTAAACAAACCGTAAAAATGTGACAGCTTTAGCAAATGACAAGCAGATTGAAGAACACAGAGTTGCAACGTTATATGCCTCTGAGATCGTCTTTTAGTGTTGTCATGCTGCATTAGGACTCTCTACAAATGTGATTTTGCTAAGCAAGGCTTAACAGAACTTTGGATTAGCTAGCTTGACTACCAAAGGCATTGAACTAACGACTGGGTCATGGCCATAGCAATCATGGTGCATATCCTGTCAGTAATGCCCTCTGCTCTCCTATCATCACATGCTCGCCTTCTCAACAGTGTTGTGATTGCACGCTGTTGAGGTGGTAACTCAGTGAAGTAGTTCAACTGTTGTATTTAAACGTAGCACCACACAGAGTACTTTTGGCTTCTTTTCGTCTTGACCGCTTCATGTTTTTTGAGCTGGGTCTCTCGCGTTAGCGTCTCACGTTGTGCTCAGCGGTGCCCTCTATTAGCGATAGTGAACTAGTGAAAAGGACAATTTACTGACAGTCAATTTAATTTATTTGATCAAACTCTTATCGACAATTAATCAATAGTCGATTAATTGTTTGCATCCCTACTTACGACACCATGTTTCATAGAGGCGGCTTAAAGAAGTCTTACGACACCATGTTTCATAAAGGGCGGCTTAAAGAAGTCTTACGACACCATGTTTCATAAAGGGCGGCTTAAAGAAGTCTTACGACACCATGTTTCATAAAGGGCGGCTTAAAGAAGTCTTACGACACCATGTTTCATAAAGGGCAGCTTAAAGAAGTCTTACGACACCATGGTTCATAGAGGCGGCTTAAAGAAGTCTTACAACACCATGTTTCATAAAGGGCAGCTTAAAGAAGTCTTACGACACCATGGTTCATAGAGGCGGCTTAAAGCAGTCTTCACCTCAGTCTGGACATGTAGTATTATCATGTTGACTTGTGTGAGACTTTATTACAACACTTCACAACACTTTCATTTAATGAACTAACACAGTTCAACCTCATGATGCTTCCTTACATAACATTGGAGATCGGTACACTTTCACAGCTTCGGATATTGAGGGTTTGCTGTAACAAAGAAAGTCAATTTGTTCCTTTCTGAATGCAATGACAATACAGGCCCTGATCCATTATCAGCTGGATGTTTCTTTTCTGGTTATTGATGCATGAAAAAGGTATTGATCCCAGACCTAGTCACATACTGCATAAACATGCAATTTTGGCACACACACACACACACATACTTTCATTCCATGTAGACAAGCAGTAACACAAACACTTACACTGTGTGTGTGTCATTGTGTGTGTGTGTGTGTGTGTGTGTGCCTGTGCATGTGTGTGTGAAAGCTACCGAAGCACAAATAAATGGTGACAAGGTGCCATTTTGACCAGCAACTTATCTGACCCATCTGGCCTGTGGTTCACTCTGGCTCTGGAGTGGGGTGTGTGTGTGTGTGTGTGTGTGACACTCTGGAGTGGGTGTGTGTGTGTGTGTGTGTGTGTGACACTCTGGAGTGGGGTGTGTGTGTGTGTGACACTCTGAAGTGGTGTGTGTGTGTGTGTGCGTGTGTGTGCGTGACACACTGGAGTGGTGTGTGTGTTTGTGTGCGTGACTCTCTAGAGTGTGTGTGTGTGTGCATGCATGGCACTCTGGAGGAGTGTGTGTATGTGTGTGTGCTTATGGTGGTGGGTGGAGGGATGTGTGTGTGTGTGTGGTGTGTGTGTGTTTGGTGTGTGTGTGTGTGTGGTGTGTGTGTGTTTGTGGTGTGTGTGTGTGTGTGGTGTGTGTATGTGTGTGTGTGTGTGTGTGTGTGTGCTTATGGTGGTGGGTGGAGGGATGTGTGTGTGTGTGTGGTGTGTGTGTGTGTGTGTGTGGTGTGTGTGTGTGTGTGTGGTGTGTGTGTGTTTGTGGTGTGTGTGTGTGTGTATGTGTGTGTGTGTGTGTGTGCTTATGGTGGTGGGTGGAGGGATGTGTGTGTGTGTGTGGTGTGTGTGTGTGTGTGTGTGTGTGTGTGTGTGTGTGTGTGTGCTTATGGTGGTGGGTGGAGGGATGTGTGTGTGTGTGTGTGGTGTGTGTGTGTGTGTGTGTGTGTGTGTGTGTGTGTGTGTGTGGTGTGTGTGTGTTTGTGGTGTGTGTGTGTGTGTATGTGTGTGTGTGTGTGTGTGCTTATGGTGGTGGGTGGAGGGATGTGTGTGTGTGTGTGGTGTGTGTGTGTGTGTGTGTGTGTGTGTGTGTGGTGTGTGTGTGTTTGTGGTGTGTGTGTGTGTGTATGTGTGTGTGTGTGTGTGTGCTTATGGTGGTGGGTGGAGGGATGTGTGTGTGTGTGGTGTGTGTGTGGTGTGTGTGTGTGTGTGTGTGTGGGCTGTAGGGAAATGAAGTGCTACTGGCCAGGGTTAAGGGCTGCTGCACACCATTACCTTAAACACATGAATGATCATTCGGCTTTCAGCATGAAATTACATGAGAGGGTGGGTGGAGGCATGTGTGTGTGGAGGTGTGTGTTTATGGGGGGAAGAGAGTGTGTGTGTGTGTGTGTGTGTGTGTGTGTTTATGGTGGTGGGTGGAGGCATGTGTGTGTGTGGAGGTGTGTGTTTATGGGTGTATGTGTGGAGGTGTGTGTGTTTATGGGGGGGAGGTGTGTGTGTGTGTGTGTGTGTGTGTGTGTGTGTGTTTATGGGGGGTGGTGAAGGGATGTGTGTGTGTGGAGGTGTGTGTTTATGGGTGTATGTGTGGAGGTGTGTGTGTTTATGGGGGGGAGGTGTGTGTGTGTGTGTGTGTGTGTGTGTGTGTGTGTGTGTTTATGGGGGGTGGTGTGTGTGTGTGTGTGTGTTTATGGGGGGTGGTGAGCTGTGGTGTAAGGTTGTTGCGTAGGGAAGGAAGGATGGAGATGTGGAGGAGAGAGGGAGAGAGAGAGAGAGACAGAGAGAGGGAGAGAGAGAGAGAGATGGAGAGAGAGTTAGAGAGGGAGGGAGATGAGAGAGAGATGGAGAGAAGGAGGGAGAGATAGAGAGAGAGAGATGGAGAGAGAGAGAGATGGAGAGAGTGAGATGAGAGAGGGAGATAGAGAGAGAGATGGAGAGAGAGAGAGAGACAGAGAAATATAAAGAGAGTGATATGAGAGAGAGAGGGAGATAGAGAGAGAGAGATGGAGAGATAGAGAGAGTGATATGAGAGAGAGAGGGAGACAGAGAGAGAGATGGAGAGAGAGAGTGAGAGAGATAGAGAGAGTGATATGATCGAGAGAGAGAGAGGGAGAGAGAGAGGGAGAGAGAGAGTGAGAGAGATAGAGGGAGTGATATGAGAGAGAGAGAGGGAGAGAGAGAGAGATGGAGAGAGAGAGTGAGAGAGATAGAGAGAGTGATATGAGAGAGAGAGGGAGAGAGAGAGAGATGGAGAAAGAGAGTGAGAGAGATAGAGAGAGTGATATGAGAGAGAGAGAGGGAGAGAGAGAGCGTTTTAATTGCTGTAGAGACCACAGAGACACTTCTGTTCTGTTAACTCTACTGACAGATATTATTCCTCCCCCCTCTCTCTCCACATCTCTCTCTTTCTCCCTTTCTCTCCATCTCTCTCCATCCCACTCTTTCTCTCTCTCCATCTTTCTTCCATCTCTCTCTCTCCCCATCTCACTCGTTCTTTGCCTCTCTCTCCCTCCCTCTCTCTCTCTCTCCATCTCACTCGTTCTTTGCCCTCTCTCTCTCTCCCTCCCTCTCTCTCTCTCTCCATCTCACTCGTTCTTTGCCTCTCTCTCTCTCCATCCCACTCTTTCTCTCTCTGTCCATCTTTCTTCCATCTCCCTCTCTGTCTCTCTCGCTCTTTTCTTTGCCTCTCTCTCTCTCTCTATCCCCATCTCACTCGTTCTTT
>CM050202.1:18283773-18293773 GCA_027475355.1 Coilia nasus | reverse complement strand
GATATGGAGAGAGGGAGATGGGATAGACAGATAGAGAGATGGAGAGAGGGAGATGGGATAGACAGATAGAGAGATGGTGATGGAGAGAGGGAGAGAGGGAGATGGGATAGACAGATAGAGAGATGGAGAGAGGGAGAGAGGGAGATGGGATAGACAGATAGAGAGATGGAGAGAGGGAGATGGGATAGACAGATAGAGAGATGGTGATGGAGAGAGGGAGATGGGATAGACAGATAGAGAGATGGAGAGAGGGAGATTGGATAGACAGATAGAGAGATAGAGAGAGGGAGAGATGGAGATGGGATAGACAGATAGAGACATGGAGAGAGGGAGAGATGGAGATGGGATAGACAGATAGAGAGATGGAGAGAGGGAGAGATGGAGATGGGATAGACAGATAGAGAAATGGAGGCAGAGGAGGAGAAAATGGAGGCTGTCAGGCAGAGGGCACTAGAGAAGGCAGAGACGAGAGAGGGAACGACAGATACAGAAGACTGGGACTAGAGGAGAGGAACGACAGATACAGAAGACTGGGACTAGAGGAGAGGAACGACAGATACAGAAGACTGGGACTAGAGGAGAGGAAACAGAGAGAAGTGGAGCGATGGAGGAGTGGAATGGAGAATAAGAAGGGACAGATGTGTGACTGAGAGACAGAGATGGAGAGAGAGATAGTGAGATAGAGATAGAAAGATAGAAAGATGGAGATAGAGAAATAGAAAGGGAGAGATGGAGGGTGAGAGATAGAGAAGGAGATTGAGAGACAGACAGAGGAGAGACAGAGGAGATGGAGAGACAGAGGAGAGAGAGAGGAGATGGAGAGACAGACAGAGGAGAGATAGAGGAGATGGAGAGACAGACAGAGGAGAGAGAGAGAAAGAGATGGAGAGACAGAGACAGAGGAGAGACAGAGGAGAGAGAGAGAAGGAGATGGACAGACAGAGACAGAGGAGAGAGAGAGAAAGAGATGGAGAGACAGAGACAGAGGAGAGACAGAGGAGATGGAGAGACAGAGGAGATGGAGAGGAGAGATAGAGAAGGAGATGGAGAGACAGAGACAGAGGAGAGATAGAGAAGGAGATGGAGAGACAGAGACAGAGACAGACAAGGAGAGATAGAGAAGGAGATGGACAGACAGACAGAGGAGAGATAGAGAAGGAGATGGAGAGACAGAGACAGAGACAGACAAGGAGAGATAGAGAAGGAGATGGACAGACAGACAGAGGAGAGATAGAGAAGGAGATGGACAGACAGACAGAGGAGAGATAGAGAAGGAGATGGAGAGACAGAGACAGAGACAGACAAGGAGAGATAGAGAAGGAGATGGACAGACAGACAGAGGAGAGATAGAGAAGGAGATGGAGAGACAGAGACAGAGACAGACAAGGAGAGATAGAGAAGGAGATGGACAGACAGACAGAGGAGAGATAGAGAAGGAGATGGAGAGACAGAGACAGAGGAGAGACAGAGGAGATGGAGAGGAGAGATAGAGAAGGAGATGGAGAGACAGAGACAGAGACAGACAAGGAGAGATAGAGAAGGAGATGGAGAGACAGAGACAGAGACAGACAAGGAGAGATAGAGAAGGAGATGGACAGACAGACAGAGGAGAGATAGAGAAGGAGATGGACAGACAGACAGAGGAGAGATAGAGAAGGAGATGGAGAGACAGAGACAGAGACAGACAAGGAGAGATAGAGAAGGAGATGGACAGACAGACAGAGGAGAGATAGAGAAGGAGATGGAGAGACAGAGACAGAGACAGACAAGGAGAGATAGAGAAGGAGATGGACAGACAGACAGAGGAGAGATAGAGAAGGAGATGGACAGACAGACAGAGGAGAGATAGAGAAGGAGATGGACAGACAGACAGAGGAGAGATAGAGAAGGAGATGGACAGACAGACAGAGGAGAGATAGAGAAGGAGATGGACAGACAGACAGAGGAGAGATAGAGAAGGAGATGGAGAGAACAGGAGGCAGACTGGAGAAGAGGGCAGAGCAGCGTGTAGAGGAGAAGACAAAGAGGAGAGGAGAATGAAGGGATTATAGGAGTGAACATTAAAGTGAGATAAGGGAGGGGTAATAAAGAGGAGGGAGGGGTAATAAAGAGGAGGGAGGGGTAATAAAAGAGGAGGGAGGGGTAATAAAACGGCAGAGAGGACGGGGTAAAAATAGCTCCTGTCTCCTCTAGCTCTCTCTCAGAGATACCCAGCTAGTTTGACCTGTTTGTAGCACAACCTTGCTTTCTCTCTCTCTCTCTCTTTGTTTCTCTCTCTCATCCTATCTCGCCCTTTCTCTCTCTCTCACCCTATCTCCCTCCCTCTCTCTCTGTTTCCCTCTCTCACCCCATCTCCCTCCCTCTCTCTCCCTCTCTCTTTCTGTTTCTCTCATACCCTATCTCCATTTCTCTCTGTTTCTCTCTCTCTCTTTCTCTATCTCTCCCTCTATCACCCCCTCTCTATCACCCCCCCCTCTCTCTGGAGTGCATATCTGCAGTCATCCCTGGTCAGTGTGAATTGGGACTTGGCTTCCACACCCTGACCACTGGAGTGCTGGAGTCGCCATGGGAACCCAACCCTGCCGTCTCCACAAGTCCACCAGACCATCAGGCAGCCGCCACAGCCAGTGTGTGTGTGTGTGTGTGTGTGTGGGGGGGGGGGGGGGGGGGGGGGTGCCACGGTTGTGCAGGTCGTGTTGTCTAAGGGGCTGCCTTGGTTGTATTGTTTTTATTTCAACAGTCTTTGTCGACATCATCAGTATCATCACCATCATCATCATCTTGGATATTAACATCATAATCATCTTTGACACCAACACTACTGCCATCACTGACATCGCCATCAGCAGCATTCTGATAATTAGCATTTTAATCAGTGCGGAAATCGTTTCTAATCATCATATCATCATCAGCTGCCAGTGGACCTGCTTTTAGACTAATATAACCTCCACCATCATCACCATCATAATTACACCACCAGTGGACCTGCTTTTAAACTAATATACCCTCCACCATCATCACCATCATAATTACACCACCAGTGGACCTGCTTTTAGACTAACATAACCTCCAGAACTATTACCACCATAATTACCACCATATGATCATCAGCATCCTCATTACTACCACTCCAGTCGCCACGGTAAATAATTATCATCAGCAGTTTCCTGCAGAGCTCTGCTCTGGCCCCCATCGTTAGCTACATGAGGGTAGCAGGTCCATCGTTAGGTACATGAGGGTAGCAGGTCCATCGTTAGCTACATGAGGGTAGCAGGTTCATCGATAGCTACATGATACATAGGGTCCATCGTTAGCTACATGAGGGTAGCAGGTCCATCGTTAGCTACATGATACATAGGGTCCATCGTTAGCTACATGAGGGTAGCAGGTTCATCGTTAGCTACATGAGGGTAGCAGGTCCATCGTTAGCTACATGATACATAGGGTCCATCGTTAGCTACATGATACATATGGTCCATCGTTAGCTACATGATACATAGGGTCCATCGTTAGCTACATGAGGGTAGCATCGTTAGCTACATGAGGGTAGCAGGTCCATCGTTAGCTACATGAGGGTAGCAGGTCCATCGTTAGCTACATGATACATAGGGTTCATCGTTAGCTACATGAGGGTAGCAGGTCTATCGTTAGCTACATGATACATAGGGTTCATCGTTAGCTACATGAGGGTAGCAGGTCCATCGTTAGCTACATGAGGGTAGCAGGTCCATCGTTAGCTACTTGAGGGTAGCAGGTCCATCGTTAGCTACATGAGGGTAGCAGGTCCATTGTTAGCTACATGAGGGTAGCAGGTCCATTGTTAGCTACATGATACATAGGGTCCATTGTTAGCTACATGATACATTGGGTCCATCGTTAGCTACATGATACATAGGGTTCATCGTTAGCTACATGATACATAGTGATACATGTCTGCTAAGTGTAGTGTAATGTAGTTTAGTTTCGTGTAATGTAATGTAATGTAATGTAATGTAATGTAATGTAATGTAATGCAAGTGTGCTGTAACTAAGGAAAGCTGAGATGTCTGTGTGCATGTGTGTGTGTGCTGTATAAAAGAAATTGACAAGTGTGAACATTTGTGCTTGTGTTTATGCTTATGTGTGTGTGTGTGCCTGTGTGTGTGTGTGTGTGTGTGTGCATCGGATGCCATCCTGCTGAATTATGGTGCTGAAGGATTTATGGAGGGTGAAAGCTGGACTCCGTCTTCAGATAAAAGCGATAACTCTGGGTTTGGAGTCTAGGGTGTCGTATATCTTTTCCTCTCCCTCGCACACACACACATGCATGAACTCTCTCTCTCTCTCTCACTCTCTCTCTCTCTCACACACACACACTTTCTCTCTCTCTCTTTCGCACACACACACACAGTCTGACATATTCATACACACTGAGCTAGACTTTGGGTATTACACTTTTGCATTCGTTTAGTCCTGTAAAGTCCTGGTTTTCTCTCCCTCTCTCTGTCTCTTTCTGTCTCTCCTCCTCTCTCTCCCTCTCTCTCTTTCTCTCTCCCTCTCTCTCTCTCCCTCTCTCTCTCTCTTTTTCTCTCCCTCCCTCTCTCTCTCCTTCTCTCTTTCTATCTGTGTGTTTAGGTTTCCATTTATCTTTCTGCCATCCCTCTTTTGTCCCTCCATCTCCTTTCTCTCCTTTTCTCTCCTCCCCTCCTCCTTTTATCTAACATCCTTTCTCTTTTACCCCCGCCGTTCTTCTATCCATCGTTTCCTCTCTCTCTCTCTCTCTCTCTCTCTCTCTCCCTCTTTTTCTCTCTCTCTCCCTCTTTCTCTCTCTCTCTCTCCCTCTTTTTCTCTCTCTCTCCCTCTTTCTCTCTCTCTCTCTCTCTCCATCTACTTTGTGTCTATTTCTCTCTCCCCCCCTAGCTGTTCTATCCATCATTCCCTCTCTCCCTCTCTATCTCTCTTTTCTCTCCTCCCCATCTCCTTTTATCTATTCTTTCTCTCTTCCTCCCTCCCAGTTCTTCTGTCCATCACTCTCTCTCTCTCTCTGTCTCCCTCTTCTTTTCTGTCTCTTCTCCAAATGATGCCCTGTGATGATTTCACACCATTTTGACATCTTTGTTCAATAATGGAATCCTGAAAGCCAGCAGAAATACAGATGATATCTGTGTGTGTGTGTGTGTGTGTGTGTGTGTGTGTGTGTGTGTGTGTGTGTGTGTGTGTGTGTGTGTGTGTGTGTGTGTGTGGAATGGCTAGGAGAGAATACAGATGATATCTGTGTGTGTGTGAGTACGTAAGTGAAGAGTGGGTCTGAGGTGAGCACTGTGTGTGTGTGTGTGTGTGTGTGTGTGTGTGTGTGTGTGTGGAATGGCTAGGAGAGAATACAGATGATATCTGTGTGTGTGTGAGTATGTAAGTGAAGAGTGGGTCTGAGGTGAGCACTGTGTGTGTGTGTGTGTGTTTGTGTGTGTGTGTGTGTTTGTGTGTGTGGAGTGGCTAGGAGAGAATACAGATGGTGTCTTCACCTTTAGAGAGCCCTTAGAGGGGCATTATCATGCATGAGGCAGCACCCACACACACACACACACACATGCACACACATTCCCACACACGCGCGCACACACACACACACACACACACACACACATGCCCACTCATGTACACACCCATGCACACACACACACATGCATGCACACACACTTAAGCACTCACATGCCCACACATGTACGCACACGCACACACACACGCACACATACACGCACACACACACACGCACACAATCACGTGTACATGGACAAAACAAACTGTGCCAAATGCCCAGTGTTCAAAAAAAAACAGCTGGTAGGTGGATATTGTATATACATTGTGTGTGTGAGTGTGTGTGCGCGCATATGTGTGTGTGTCGGGGGGGGGGGGTTGTTGAGAGTGTAGCTGTGCTGTGTAGACAGCAACGCCACTTCAGGCCCTCAGCAGAGCAGGTGTTTGGTCAGGACACCTCAGAGTCCCCGAGGGAATGTCCCCAAACTGACCTTTGCAGACTGCATCTGAGGGAAGGATGCTTCTTTTAAGGTAGAAGGCTGCATCACATGTCCTTTGCAGACTGACCATCTGAGGGAAGGATGCTTCCTTTAAGGTAGAAGGCTGCATCATATACCTTTCACACACAGTGTCTGAGGGAAGGATGCTTCTTTTAAGGTAGAAGGCTGCATCACATACCCTTCACACACAGTGTCTGAGGAAAGGATGCTTCTTTTGAGGTAGAAGGCCACATGACATGTTCTTTGCACACGGTAGAAGGCTGCATCACATGTCCTTCACACACACAGTCTGAGGGAAGGATGCTTATTTTAAAGTAGAAGGCTGCATCACATGTCCTTCGCACACCGTGTCTGAGGAAAGGATGCTTCTTTTGAGGTAGAAGGCCACATGACATGTCCTTTGCACACGGTAGAAGGCTGCATCACATGTCCTTCGCACACCGTGTCTGAGGGAAGGATGCTTATTTTAAAGTAGAAGGCTGCATCACATGTCCTTCGCACACCGTGTCTGAGGAAAGGATGCTTCTTTTGAGGTAGAAGGCCACATGACATGTCCTTTGCACATGGTAGAAGGCTGCATCACATGTCCTTCACACACACAGTCTGAGGGAAGGATGCTTATTTTGAGGTAGAAGGCCACATGACATGTCCTTTGCACACGGTAGAAGGCTGCATCACATGTCCTTCACACACACAGTCTGAGGGAAGGATGCTTATTTTGAGGTAGAAGGCCACATGACATGTCCTTTGCACATGGTAGAAGGCTGCATCACATGTCCTTCACACACACAGTCTGAGGAAAGGATGCTTCTTTTGAGGTAGAAGGCCACATGACATGTCCTTTGCACATGGCATCTGAGGGAAGGATGCTTCCACATCACATGACCATCACATGACCTCGACTACATCACATGACATTTGCAAATGACGTCCTGCTCCACCAAAACATCCCCTTACAGTAGATGGGCACTGCACGTGTTTGCTGAGGTACTGTACAGTATTTGTTGCTTTAGTTTTAAAGAATGATGATTTGTATTATTACTGCTAAAAGAATATATATCATTATATATTTCTCTGTATCTGATCTATTTTTATGTATAACTTAATTCAAGCATGCTGTAGTTGCTTGTATTTCAAGGATGCTGTAGATGAAAAGATTTTTTAGGGGTACTCTGAGTTTTAAAAATTTGGGGAGCCCTTCTCTGCCCCACAGGATCGTTATGTGAGTTATGCTATCAGCACTCGGCACCATAGCAGCAGAGGTGTAGAGGGTTCTGGAACAGAATGTTCCGGCTCATTCCGTACATTCAGAGGCCAGATGGTCTCACCCAGTAGCTCTCTCTGTCGCCCAGTAGCTCTCTCTGTCACCCAGTAGCTCTCTCTGTCACCTTTGTGTCTCTCTGTCACCCAGTAGCTCTCTCTGTCGCCCAGTAGCTCTCTCTGTCGCCCAGTAGCTCTCTCTGTCGCCCAGTAGCTCTCTCTGTCGCCTTCGTGTCTCTCTGTCGCCCAGTAGCTCTCTCTTTGTCACCTTCGTGTCTCTCTGTCGCCCAGTAGCTCTCTCTGTCACCTTCGTGTCTCTCTCTCGTAGTACACGCCATCGCCCAGCACTAATGACCCAACGCCATCGCCCAGCACTAATAACCCAACGCCATCGCCCAGCACTAATGACCCAACGCAGCCAACAACTCCACCACACACACAGCAGAGCAAGGAGGACTTCTTCTCTAAAAAGAGTTAGAGTTAGACTCCAAGTGTCTGTGTGTAAGAGTTAGAGCTGTATTCCAAGTGTCTGTGTGTAAGAGTTAGAGTTGTAGTCCAAGTGTCTGTGTGTAAGAGTTAGAGTTGGACTCCAAGTGTCTGTGTGTAAGAGTTAGAGTTGGACTCCAAGTGTCTGTGTGTAAGAGTTAGAGTTGTAGTCCAAGTGTCTGTGTGTAAGAGTTAGAGCTGTATTCCAAGTGTCTGTGTGTAAGAGTTAGAGTTGTAGTCCAAGTGTCTGTGTGTAAGAGTTCGAGTTGTAGTCCAAGTGTCTGTGTGTAAGAGTTCGAGTTGGACTCCAAGTGTCTGTGTGTAAGAGTTAGAGTTAGACTCCAAGTGTCTGTGTGTAAGTGTTAGAGTTAGACTCCAAGTGTCTGTGTGTAAGAGTTAGAGTTGTAGTCCAAGTGTCTGTGTGTAAGAGTTAGAGTTAGACTCCAAGTGTCTGTGTGTAAGTGTTAGAGTTAGACTCCAAGTGTCTGTGTGTAAGAGTTAGAGTTAGACTCCAAGTGTCTGTGTGTAAGAGTTAGAGTTGGACTCCAAGTGTCTGTGTGTAAGAGTTAGAGTTGGACTCCAAGTGTCTGTGTGTAAGTGTTAGAGTTAGACTCCAAGGGCCCTATCATGCCAGTGTCATTACTATTCTGTGCCAGCGCAGCCCAGTCATTACTATACTATCACGTTTTCTAGATAGCAGATGACACTGCGCCATCACGGGTGTGTCAGCGAAAAGAAGAGGTGTGGTCTGGCGCAAAGCGTGCCAGATGCTATTATAAGGACGCAAAAATTAAATCCGCCAGTGACCAACAAAACCCTGGTCTGTCGTCAGTTGCGCATTGCTGAAAAGCTATTTGGGTGCACAACGCTTTGGGGTATCACGAGAGGGATCCCCCTCTTGGTGAGTCGCTGTTAGGGGACGATGGCTATCCACTAAAGGCATGGTTATTGACACATACATCATGTCAACAACAGCGCTTAAAACATCCTCATGCCCCAAAAAGACGCCCAATTGCATATGACTTCGCTGTTCTGAGTAGCCGAATCTGATTATTTACTAAGTGCAAAGACATAAACGCTAATACATATTTTGCAATAATGCACATGTATTGAGCAATCTGTTTTTCAATAAAAATATACACATTGTTCATAACCAAAAAACAGACCTAAATAAAATGCCTAAATAAAAAGTCAAAATAACGAATGCATGGGTTTTGGTGGTTTTCTTCCATTCCCGAACATTAACTGCTCATGCACGAGCAGATCGGTCTTCAAAGAAAAACGCTCCTGATGGCAAACATGCCATCGTAATAACAACAGGCCATGGACAAAGCGTGGCTGGCTTTTAAAGGGAATGAGAGTATAAACTCTGATTGGTTAATTGCACGTTACGCCCCAAACACACCTATGATTAATTAGGTAACTTAGGACCAACCCTTTTGAACCATGCGCCTGGCGCAGTGTTCGCTTCTCCCGCCATCAAAATACCACATTGTGTCGGCAACGCCCCCAAAGCAACTTGTGCGACAGACTTTAGACAATATGCATATGATCCTGAAAACAGAGCCCCAAATGTCTGTGTGTTAGTGTTAGAGTTAGACTCCAAGTGTCTGTGTGTAAGAGTTAGAGTTAGACTCCAAGTGTCTGTGTGTAAGTGTTAGAGTTAGACTCCAAGTGTCTGTGTGTTAGTGTTAGAGTTAGACTCCAAGTGTCTGTGTGTAAGTGTTAGAGTTAGACTCCAAGTGTCTGTGTGTAAGAGTTAGAGTTAGACTCCAAGTGTCTGTGTGTTAGTGTTAGAGTTAGACTCCAAGTGTCTGTGTGTAAGTGTTAGAGTTAGACTCCAAGTGTCTGTGTGTAAGAGTTAGAGTTAGACTCCAAGTGTCTGTGTGTAAGTGTTAGAGTTGTAGTCCAAGTGTCTGTGTGTAAGAGTTAGAGTTAAACTCCAAGTGTCTGTGTGTTAGTGTTAGAGTTAGACTCCAAGTGTCTGTGTGTAAGAGTTAGAGTTAGACTCCAAGTGTCTGTGTGTTAGTGTTAGAGTTAGACTCCAAATGTCTGTGTGTTAGTGTTAGAGTTAGACTCCAAGTGTCTGTGTGTAAGAGTTAGAGTTAGACTCCAAGTGTCTGTGTGTTAGTGTTAGAGTTAGACTCCAAGTGTCTGTGTGTAAGTGTTAGAGTTAGACTCCAAGTGTCTGTGTGTAAGAGTTAGAGTTAGACTCCAAGTGTCTGTGTGTAAGTGTTAGA
>CM050202.1:18273773-18276273 GCA_027475355.1 Coilia nasus | reverse complement strand
CACTCTCTCTCTGTCTGTTTCTCTCTCTCTCTCCCTCTCTTTTCTCTCTCTCTATCTCTCTCTATCACTCTCTCTCTGTCTGTTTCTCTCTCCCTCTCCCTCTCTTTTCTCTCTCTCTATCTCTCTCCCTCTCCCTCTCTTTTCTCTCTGTCTATCTCTCTCTATCACTCTCTCTCTGTCTGTTTCTCTCTCTCCCTCTCTTTTCTCTCTCTCTATCTCTCTCTATCACTCTCTCCCTGCCTCTCTTTTCTCTCCCTCTATCTCTCTCTATCACTCTCCCTCTATCTCTCTCTATCACTCTCTCTATCACTCTCTCTATCACTCTCTCTCTGTCTGTTTCTTTTTCTTCTCTGTTTCTGTAGCTGTTCTTTTTTCACCCTCTGGCCCCTCTTTCTCTCTCCATCCCTCTCTCTCCATCCCTCTCTCTTCATCTCTCTCTCTCCATCTCTCTCTCTTCATCTCTCTCTCTCCTCTTTCTCCATCTCTCTTCTCCTCTCTCTCCATCTCTCTCTCCATCCCTCTCTCTTCATCTCTCTCTCTACATCCCTCTCTCTTCATCTTTCTCTCTCCATCCCTCTCTCTCCATCTCTCTCCATCTCTCTTCTCCTCCTCTCTCTCCATCTCTCTCTTCTTCTTCTCTCTCTTCATCCCTCTCATCTCTCTCCTCTTCTCTCTCCATCTCTCTCCTCCTCCTCTCTCTCCATCTCTCTATTCTCCTCCTCTCTCCATCTCTCTCTCCATCTCTCTTTCCCTCCCTCTCCCTCCCTCCCTCCCTCACCCTCTGCCTCTCTCCTCTCTCTCCCTCTCTCTCCTCTCTCTCCCTCTCTCCCTCTCTCTCCTCTCTCCATTTCTCTCTCCATCTCTCTTTCCCTCCCTCTCCCTCTCTCCCTCACCCTCTGCCTCTCTCCCTCTCTCTCCTCTCTCTTCTCTCTCTCCTCTCTCTCCTCTCTCCCTCTCTCTCTCTCTCTGCCTCTCTCCTCTCTCTCTCTCTCTCCTCTCTCTGCCTCTCTCTCCTCTCTCTGCCTCCCTCTTTTCCTCTCTCCCTCTCTCCCTCTCTCCCTCTCTCTCCTCTCTCTCCTCTCTCCCTCTCTCTCTCTCTCTCCTCTCTCTGCCTCCCTCTTTTCCTCTCTCTTCTTCTGCTTTTCTTTTCCTGTCTGTCTCTCTCACTGCACCCCCGTTATGTCTTGTGCTATGTCTGTCTTCTGTTGTCTTAAAAACCGTTCCCCCACTCTCCCGTAGACTAGCCTCTTCCTCCGCACATACACACTTACATACGCTCACACACACACACAACACTGATGCACACACACTTGTAACACTGATGCACACAGTTAGGACAGCTGAAGTCTCTGTGAGGCAGGATTAAAGGGTTATTACCTTGGTCGTGCCCTGTAGATGACACACACACACGCGTACACACATACACACACACGCACGCACGCACACACACACACACACACACACACACACACACACACAGGATGTGTGCTTCGCCTCGTGTTAGCAACAGAAACAAACTGTGGCGTTTGAGTTTGAGTTGGAGGGTTTGATTTGCTCTGGGCTTTGGGGATGTAGAATCGAGGATTTGCAGAGTTCTCTCTCACGCTCTCTCTTCACCCAGACTCAGCGTGTGTACGTTGGGGTGGGGGTGTTTGTCAGGTGTGTGTGTTTGTGTGTGGGTGTGTGTGTGTGTGTGTGTCGGTGTGTGTGTGTGTGTGTATGTGTGTGTGTTCGTGATATTGCACAGTTGTGATGAGCTCACAGCTTGCAGTAGGTCTAATCTGCAGGCTGAGGACATGAGGGCCTCATATCTGTGTAGTAGAGTTCGTATGTACGGCTGTATGGTGATATATGAGCTCGTATGTACGGCTGTATGGTGATATATGAGCTCGTATGTACGGCTGTATGGTGATATATGAGCTCGTATGTACGGCTGTATGGTGATATATAAGCTCGTATATACGGCTGTATGGTGATATATAAGCTCGTATATACGGCTGTATGGTGAAGAAGAGCTGCAGCAGTAGAGGCTATGTGAAGAGCAGTAGAGGCTATGTGAAGAGCTGTAGCAGTAGAGGCTATGTGAAGAGCTGTAGTAGAGGCTATGTGAAGAGCAGTAGAGGCTATGTGAAGAAGAGCTGTAGCAGTAGAGGCTATGTGAAGAGCAGTAGAGGCTATGTGAAGAGCTGTAGCAGTAGAGGCTATGTGAAGAGCTGTAGTAGAGGCTATGTGAAGAGCAGTAGAGGCTATGTGAAGAAGAGCTGTAGCAGTAGAGGCTATGTGAAGAGCAGTAGAGGCTATGTGAAGAAGAGCTGTAGCAGTAGAGGCTATGTGAAGAGCTGTAGCAGTAGAGGCTATGTGAAGAGCAGTAGAGGCTATGTGAAGAGCTGTAGCAGTAGAGGCTATGTGAAGAGCTGTAGCAGTAGAGGCTATGTGAAGAAGAGCTGTAGCAGTAGAGGCTATGTGAAGAGCTGTAGCAGTAGAGGCTATGTTTACAGAT
>CM050202.1:18253773-18256273 GCA_027475355.1 Coilia nasus | reverse complement strand
AGAGTATATTGTGTAATTGCACCTGAGGAGAGTATATTGTGTAATTGCACCTGAGGAGAGTATATTGTGTAATTGCACCTGAGGAGAGTATATTGTGTAATTGCACCTGAGGAGAGTATATTGTGTAATTGCACCTGAGGAGAGTATATTGTGTAATTGCACCTGAGGATAGTATATTGTGTAATTGCACCTGAGGAGAGTATATTGTGTAATTGCACCTGAGGATAGTCTATTGTGTAATTGCACCTGAGGATAGTATATTGTGTAATTGCACCTGAGGAGAGTATGTTGTGTAATTGCACCTGAGGATAGTCTATTGTGTAATTGCACCTGAGGAGAGTATATTGTGTAATTGCACCTGAGGAGAGTATATTGTGTAATTGCACCTGAGGATAGTATATTGTGTAATTGCACCTGAGGATAGTCTATTGTGTAATTGCACCTGAGGAGAGTATATTGTGTAATTGCACCTGAGGATAGTCTATTGTGTAATTGCACCTGAGGAGAGTATATTGTGTAATTGCACCTGAGGAGAGTATATTGTGTAATTGCACCTGAGGAGAGTATATTGTGTAATTGCACCTGAGGAGAGTATATTGTGTAATTGCACCTGAGGAGAGTATATTGTGTAATTGATTGCAAGTGCTCTGTGTCTCTGTGCACTTCTTGTGAATGCGCTGTACACACTCCCACGTTCAGAAATTCAGACACACACACACACACACACACACACACACACACACACACACACACACACACACACACACACACACATTCACACTCCCAAATGCAGATGCACACACACACACACACACACACTTCCACTCCCAAAAATGCAGACACATACACACAAACAAACACACACACAGACACACACACTCACGCTTCCAAAAATGCAGACGCACACACACACACACACACGCTTCCAAAAATGCAGACGCGGGCCATTTAATATGCAGTTACGGACTCAAAATGTCACATTTGGCAGACATTTTTTTACTTTTTAGTTTATTTTTTTTTAATTGCTTTTTTTTATGTTGCTTCTAAACATTAAAATGTGCAGTGTTTTATAATTCATCTCTAAGTAATGCTTTTAAAAAGACACACGGATGAGGATGATATTAGTGTGCACGATGTTGAAATGACTGACATACACTCCTATGTAAGACTGCTGAAACATTAGTCAATATAATAAAGCGGTAATCCCTGTAATCTTGTAATCCCTGTGGATTTATGCTTCAAATAAAATCTCAAGAAAACGAATTACTGCCTCAATATCGCCATAAACCTGAACCTGCTTCAACATCCCCGTGTGTGTGTGTGTGTGTGTGTGTGTGTGTGTGTATCCCCATAAACCTGCACGCCTGTCGGCTCACACAGTAACACACAGCTTCAGAGTGTGTCTGTGTGTGTGTGTGTGTGTGTGTGTGTATCATTTCGGTGACAGGTAAGGCTTATTTAGTGCTGCTAATGATAGCTGTGTGGTGGGGTAATTAAGGGTGGAGTATGCAGTGATCCTGGTTTTATGTATAATCTGCGGTGATCCTGGTGGTATTTATAATCTGCAGTGATCCTGGTGGTATTTATAATCTGCAGTGATCTTGGTGTTATTACTAATCTGCAGTGATCCTGGTGTTATGTATAATCAGTGATCCTGGTGGTATTACTAATCTGCAGTGATCCTGGTGGTATTACTAATCTGCAGTGATCCTGGTGTTATGTATAATCTGAAGTGATCCTGGTGTTATGTATAATCAGTGATCCTGGTGGTATTACTAATCTGCAGTGATCCTGGTGTTATGTATAATCTGCGGTGATCCTGGTGTTATGTATAATCTGCGGTGATCCTGGTGTTATGTATAATCTGCAGTGATCCTGGTGGTATTTATAATCTGCAGTGATCCTGGTGGTATTACTAATCTGCAGTGATCCTGGTGTTATGTATAATCTGCGGTGATCCTGGTGTTATGTATAATTTGCAGTGATCCTGGTGGTATTACTAATCTGCAGTGATCCTGGTGTTATGTATAATCTGCGGTGATCCTGGTGTTATGTATAATTTGCAGTGATCCTAGTGGTATTACTAATCTGCAGTGATCCTGGTGGTATTACTAATCTGCGGTGATCCTGGTGGTATTACTAATCTGCAGTGATCCTGGTAGTATTTATAATCTGCGGTGATCCTGGTGGTATTTATAATCTGCAGTGATCCTGGTGGTATTTATAATCTGCGGTGATCCTGGTGGTATTTGTAATCTGCAGTGATCCTGGTGGTATTTGTAATCTGCAGTGATCCTGGTGGTATTTGTAATCTGCGGTGATCCTGGTGTCATGTATAATCTGCAGTGATCCTGGTGGTATTTATAATCTGCAGTGATCCTAGTGGTATTTATAATCTGCGGTGATCCTGGTGTCATGTATAATCTGCAGTGATCCTGGTGGTATTTATAATCTGCAGTGATCCTAGTGGTATTTATAATCTGCGGTGATCCTGGTGTCA
>CM050202.1:18233773-18248773 GCA_027475355.1 Coilia nasus | reverse complement strand
ATTGCTACATGTGGTCTAGTAATCCGGTGATTGCTACATGTGATCTAGTAATCTAGTGATCTCTACATGTGGTCTAGTAATCTAGTGATCGCTATATGGGAACCCTGTGAGATGGATTTGCCATGCCTTTTAACACCAGGCCAACATACCCGACTACATTTGAGGAGCAACAGAGAGATTTTAGCAGCAGCAGTCAAGCATACTGATGTGATTATTTAATCGTTTAAAGTAATTTTGTTGTTTGAGAAGTTACCCTCTTCTGGGTGTCATTAGCACACAATGACCCCACTGGATCTGAGCCCATCATTGCAGACTGAGAGATCGCTAAGATAGCTAACCCAACAGCACTACAGAGGAGGCCTGTGCCTGTGTCAGTAAAAGTCATAAAGTCTAGACTTTAAGTTAAAGGTTTTCTTGAAAAACTAAAGATGGAAATATAGAAGAGTGCCTTGGACCCTGATTTTTCGATTAGACCAAAGATGGAAATGTTCATTGAGGCCTGGAGAGACCTGCGTTTCAGGTTGCAGCTTTGGTTCTGGAGAGGGCCTGGGAGGTAAAGTTGGCCTGAGGCATTAGTTAGAATATCCTCTGCTGGATCTGCAAGGAATATTCCAGAAGCATCATGGACACACTGCAACTGAATTATTGTCTTATTTAGAATGTGGTCGATAGTCAGATTTATTCTGTCCATATGAATACAGTCAGCGAGGCCATTATCACTATTACAAGAAAGATTATTACACTACAGTCAGCGAGGCCAGTATCACTATTACAAGAAAGATTATTACACTACAGTCAGCGAGGCCAGTATCACTATTACAAGAAAGATTATTACACTACAGTCAGCGAGGCCATTATCACTATTACAAGAAAGATTATTAGGTAACACTTTACTTTACAGATCGGTAATAAGTAGGTAATTGTATGGTAATTTATACCTAATTTCATGGTAATAATAATTTTTAACCACTTATTACAAGTAATTACGGTGCAATTTCCAGACAATTACTGTGAAATAACAATGCCAATTGCTTTGATTTGAATGTATAATAAAATGGTAATTATTTAAAGTAAATGTGTAAATACTAAAATTATAAAGTTCAGGATTTACTTATTGTGAAGTAATATGACTGTAATTACACCAGCATAGTGGTGTTATGAAGGAGTAAAATGTTGGTAAGTACATGGCTACTATCAGATGTTATGACATAACAACACAGTGATGAAAGATACTAACCAAGTCATTGTAGCACTTAGATAGTAAAATGTCATATAGTTTCTGTTACTACAATGAAACAAATTAATTAATACACTATCGCATGTTCCTACTTAATTTCTCAGCTGTGTTGATATACCCACCAAGTATCTACCTTAAGATAGTGTTGTTTTTGTGCAATTACCTTGAAATAAATTAGGTAGTTTTAGGGCAATTGTGCATTATCAGTGCTGTAAAATACAGAATCACCTATTTCTACTCAATTACTTAGTTATTACCCTCTGTGAAATAGGCTATGCTACCATGTGCTAAAATTGTTGACTTTAACAGACAAATACCTAGACTGCAGAACTTTTATTAATTTTGTTTAAAGTATGTGCATGACATCCATTCTCTTCAACCACTTCAACAATTTCAATATTGCAAAATGATGTTTGTTAGCCGGCACTGGTAATGGGCGTGATCAAAACAAAAGGAAAGAAACTGAACAATATATTTTTAAAAAACAACAAAGTAAAATTAAAACATTGAACTATTTTTAAAACATGTAACTCTGTTCTTAGTTCTAAATCACCTGGTGACCTATGTAAACCGTCTACTTTCATTCACAGAAAATCGTGGTTTAAACAAATAACAAAGTAGTCATCGTTCTCCAACTCTCATTCTTCCTGCATCTTCCCAACTTGGCGGTTTAGTTCATACACTTCCTGTCACCCTTGTTTCTCATTGGTGGAGAAGTCCATGCTTTTATATGATGTTAAAAACAGCGTATTTAATTCGGTATTTAATTTCGGTCATTTATTTACAAGGGGCATATTGTAAGAGTATTTAACCTTATGTCTTTTGAAGAAAATGTATATGTATTTTAAATTTAATTTGTGCACCAATGACACAGTTGTTTGAGGTCAAGGTTCACAGGAAGGGAAAGGGAGATAAACGAGGCCGCGGAAAACAATAGAGCTAGACTACTTTATTCGCTTAAACCACTATTTTCAGTGAGTGCACGTATTCTGCTTTATCACTGAAGTACTGTATTTGGGGGGAACTTTGTCTGTATATCAGTAGAACTTCGGACTCAAGTTTAACTGCTTGGAGAGAATAGGTAAAAACGGAGTGAATTAGCTACATGGTGGATCATTTCATATATTATTGGACTGAGCTGCTGTTTGTGGACTGCCAACTACTGCAGGCTACTCCCAATAGCAAAAAAAACTCTTATCGTGCTCGCGCATGGAATCAAACCACACAATCCCTTCAAGCACATAAATATGATACTAGCCTACTGGTTTGGTGTCGCTCGTTAATATTCATCTATGAAATAAACTGTTGTATAACCCCTCACTACAAATAGACACCTTAAAATAGTGGGGTTAAACAATGCTGTTACTAGCAAGGCAATTACGAGTTCAGAGTTTATAGTCCTTATTGTTTGTTCTCATCATACCCCATGCTACCTGTAACACAACAGTTTTTTTGCAATATGTATGTTCAATAAAGTGAACCTTTGTGGGTCATTCACTACCATTCGATCCTTTTTAAATTTCTAAGTAACTGAGTGGAAATAGGTGATTCTGCATTTTACAGCCCTCATACACTGCAATTTCCCTAAAATTGCACAATTTCATTCAAGGTAATTACACAAAACAACACTAACTGTCAGAAAGAGGATACTTGGTGGGTATATCAACGCAGCTGAGAAATTAAGTAGGAACATGCGATAGTGTATTTTACAGCCCTGATACCATGTAGTTTGTGTGAAATTACTTCATTTGTTTCAGTGTAGTGACAGAAACAATACAACTGTATACCAAGCAGTTTGCATTGTTATTGCCTAGAAACTGCACAGTAATTGTCTGGAAACTGCACCGTTATTACTTGTAATATGTGGTTAAAAATGATTATTACCATAAAATTAGATATAAATTACTATAAAATTACCTACTTATTACTGATCTGTAAAGTAAAGTGTTACCGATTATTACACTACAGTCAGCGAGGCCATTATCACTATTACAAGAAAGATTATTACACTACAGTCAGCGAGGCCAGTATCACTATTACAAGAAAGATTATTACACTACAGTCAGCGAGGCCAGTATCACTATTACAAGAAAGATCATTACACTACAGTCAGCGAGACCAGTATCACTATTACAAGAAAGATTATTACACTACAGTCAGCATGGCCATTATCACTATTACAAGAAAGATCATTACACTACAGTCAGCAAGGCCATTATCACTATTACAAGAAAGATTATTACACTACAGTCAGCGAGGCCAGTATCACTATTACAAGAAAGATTATTACACTACAGTCAGCGAGGCCAGTATCACTATTACAAGAAAGATTATTACACTACAGTCAGCGAGGCCATTATCACTATTACAAGAAAGATTATTACACTACAGTCAGCGAGGCCATTATCACTATTACAAGAAAGATTATTACACTACAGTCAGTGAGGCCAGTATCACTATTACAAGAAAGATTATTACACTACAGTCAGCGAGGCCAGTATCACTATTACAAGAAAGATCATTACACTACAGTCAGCGAGGCCAGTATCACTATTACAAGAAAGATTATTACACTACAGTCAGCATGGCCATTATCACTATTACAAGAAAGATCATTACACTACAGTCAGCAAGGCCATTATCACTATTACAAGAAAGATTATTACACTACAGTCAGCGAGGCCAGTATCACTATTACAAGAAAGATTATTACACTACAGTCAGCATGGCCATTATCACTATTACAAGAAAGATTATTACACTACAGTCAGCGAGGCCAGTATCACTATTACAAGAAAGATTATTACACTACAGTCAGCATGGCCATTATCACTATTACAAGAAAGATCATTACACTACAGTCAGCATGGCCATTATCACTATTACAAGAAAGATTATTACACTACAGTCAGCATGGCCATTATCACTATTACAAGAAAGATTATTACACTACAGTCAGCGAGGCCAGTATCACTATTACAAGAAAGATTATTACACTACAGTCAGCATGGCCATTATCACTATTACAAGAAAGATCATTACACTACAGTCAGCATGGCCATTATCACTATTACAAGAAAGATTATTACACTACAGTCAGCATGGCCATTATCACTATTACAAGAAAGATTATTACACTACAGTCAGCGAGGCCATTATCACTATTACAAGAAAGATTATTACACTACAGTCAGCGAGGCCATTATCACTATTACAAGAAAGATCATTACACTACAGTCAGCAAGGCCATTATCACTATTACAAGAAAGATTATTACACTACAGTCAGCAAGGCCATTATCACTATTACAAGAAAGATTATTACACTACAGTCAGCGAGGCCATTATCACTATTACAAGAAAGATCATTACACTACAGTCAGCGAGGCCATTATCACTATTACAAGAAAGATTATTACACTACAGTCAGCAAGGCCATTATCACTATTACAAGAAAGATTATTACACTACAGTCAGCGAGGCCATTATCACTATTACAAGAAAGATCATTACACTACAGTCAGCGAGGCCAGTATCACTATTACAAGAAAGATCATTACACTACAGTCAGCAAGGCCATTATCACTATTACAAGAAAGATTATTACACTACAGTCAGCGAGGCCAGTATCACTATTACAAGAAAGATTATTACACCACAGAACTCAGCAGAACAGGCAGGAGCATATGGAGACAGGACAAACACAAAGACATTGCATAGGAGAGAGACAGAGAGGGAGAGAGGGAGGGAGAGAGAGAGATAGAGAGGTAGAGAGAGAGAGAAGAGAGAGAGAGAGAGACAGAGAGAGAGAGAGAGATAGAGAGACAGAGAGAGAGAGAGAGAGAGAGAGACAGACAAAGAGAGAGACAGACAGAGAGAGAAAGACAGACAGACAGAGAGACAGAGAGAGAGAGAGCAAGCAAGAGGTTTAACACTGCTTTATTAAATTATTGTCAGACAATTCCACAATACCACATCATCAACTACACAGCTCACATTTTTCTGTGAATAAAGGTAGCCCCACCCTCATTAAACATTTAAAACCACCATCCCCTCAGTGGTAACATGGCACAGCACCGTGACATGGCACAGGAAGCATCCCCTTCAATACCTCCACTGGGCCGCACCAAGCAGCCAGCATCCCCTTAAATACCTCCACTGGGTCACAGGAAGCATCCCCTTCAATACCTCCACTGGGTCACAGGAAGCATCCCCTTCAATACCTCCACTGGGTCACACGAAGCATCCCCTTCAATACCTCCACTGGGTCACAGGAACCAGCACCAAGCAGCCAGCATCCCCTTCAATACCTCCACTGGGTCACAGGAACCAGCACCAAGCAGCCAGCATCCCCTTTAATACCTCCACTGGGTCACAGGAACCAGCACCAAGGAACCTGTTTGTACAGCTCTTCCAGAGAGGGAGAGAGAGAGAGACAGAGAGATGGTGGACGTCTGTGCCAATACAGACAGAATAGACAGATGAGATAATTAGTCAGAAAGACAAATAGGACAGAAAGTCCACATTCTGAGACAGAGAGAGAGAGACAGAGAGAGAGAGACGGGGAGAGAGAGACAGACAGACAGAAACAGAGACAGAAAGAGAGAGCGAGACAGAGGGAGATAGGCAGAGGGAGAGAGAGAGAGGGAAAGAGAGAGAGTTGGAGAAAGAGAGAAAGAGAGAGAAAAAGAAAAAGTCAGAGAAAGTGATGGTCTAATTGAGGGTGACACACTGTTCCAGCGCTGCCGTGTCTCCTGAGCTCGTCATTATCTTTCAACAGAAAAGAGCTCCTTTTCTCACCCCTACCCCAGTGTGTGCCTGTGTGTGTGTGTGTGTGTCTGTGTGTGTGTGTCTGTGTGTCGGTCTGTGTCTGTATGTGTCTATGTGTGTATGTGTGTGTGTGTCTGTGTGTCGGTCTGTGTCTGTATGTGTGTGTGTGTGTGTGTGTGTGTGTGTGTGTGTGTGTGTGTGTCGGTCTGTGTCTGTATGTGTGTGTGTGTGTGTGTGTGTGTGTGTGTGTGTGTGTGTGTGTGTGTGTGTGTGTGTGTCGGTCTGTGTCTGTATGTGTGTATGTGTGTGTGTCCTGTCTACCCTTGCTTTTCTTTGCCAGGGACCAAAAAGTCACATAAATTAGAATTAAATTAGAATTAACAATGGAGTTTAGCTAGACAGACAGGCGGGTATCTGTCTGGTGCAGTTGTGGAGTTTGTGTGCTTGTGTGTGTGTGTGTGTTTGTGTGTGTGTGTGTGTGTGTGTGTGTGTGCGCGCGCGCACGCGCGTGACTCAGATCTGGAAGAGCTGTGGTGTACTCTTGACTGGAATCATTGCTGGTTGTGTCTGGGGGGCCAGAGTTCAGTACCCCATGTTGGGTAATAGAGTGTGGGGTAGTAGGCTGTGGGGTTAGTGGGGTAATAGAGTGTGGGGTTAGTGGGGTAATAGAGTGTTGGGTAATAGAGTGTGGGGTAGTAGAGTGTGGGGTAATGGAGTGTGGGGTTAGTGGGGTAATAGAGTGTTGGGTAATAGAGTGTGGGGTAGTAGAGTGTGGGGTTAGTGGGTTAATACAGTGTGGGGTAATAGAGTGTGGGGTAGTAGAGTGTGGGGTTAGTGAAGTAATAGAGTGTGGGGTAATAGAGTGTAGGTGTAGTAGAGTGTGGGGTTAGTGGGGTAATAGAGTGTGGGGTTAGTGGGGTAATAGAGTGTGGGGTAATAGAGTGTGGGGTAATGGAGTGTGGGGTTAGTGGGGTAATAGAGTGTGGGGTAATGGAGTGTGTGAGTGGAGTAATAGAGTGTGGGGTATTAGAGTGTGTGAGTGGGATAATAGAGTGGGGGGGGCGTGTGTTAGGACGACTGGCAATCATTTAGCTTTGTTTTTTCCCAGAATCACCTCAGGGAACATGACCCCTCACTAATGCTCTGTGTGCTAGCAGGCTAATGTTCCGTGTGCTAGCAGGATAATGCTCTGTATGCTAGCAGGCTAATGCTCCGTGTGCTAGCAGGATAATGCTCCGTGTGCTAGCAGGATAATGCTCCGTGTGCTAGCAGGATAATGCTCCGTGTGCTAGCAGGATAATGCTCCGTGTGCTAGCAGGATAATGCTCTGTATGCTAGCAGGCTAATGCTCCGTGTGCTAGCAGGCTAATGCTCCGTGTGCTAGCATAGCAGAAACAGGCATTCTCTTCAGCTGGAGTTACATACAAGTCAAAAGGAAAGGGTGTATGTGGCTGTACTTGGCGTTAAAAGAAAAGGTATCCATAATTGCCATAGACAGTAGAAGAGAATGGACTGTGGGATGGCGTCGTTTTCAATGGGAGCCGTTGAAGCACAATTTTGAGATTTTTAATTGGTCACCAGGCAACTGCGCAAGCGCGGAGTGACGTACGGTCACGTCGGCCAACAAACCCAAATACTATAAATTGAGTGGTAGATGCTCAATCACAAATCATACAGCACACGATAATTTTCTTAAAAAGTATTTTTTACCATTATAGCTGCAATCACTTACTGGAGGGGGAGGCTAATATTATACGTGGGGACTTGATTCTTCATCAACTAACTTTGGTTCCAGGCAGTCTTGCAAGTCAGCATGTCAACGGAGCTAGCTAGTTAGCATGTACATACCAAGCTATAGCGTATAGCTTAGCTTAGCCATCTTTCTCAATTCACTTGCATCAAATAGTAAAACCCATAAAGATAGCGATTCCTCTTACAAACAAATTCTATACATTTATCTATAAAGCTTATTTTTGGAGAAATACTGATGTAAATGTTTCCCCAACATGAATAGAAAAGTAAATGGGCATGATTTATGGCGTCATTTTTAGCATAATTTCAGATAAACATTTCTTACAAGTCAATAACATGACGGATTTCCGATCGAACCAAGTATGTTTTGCTGTGTCCTCTCCGGTTTACAACAATGCCAATACCAAGGTACGGATGGCTTCTCATGTAAAGTTATTTGATTTCAAAGTGACGCTAAAATGAATGGAAGTCAACGGAATGCTAAAGGCTATTGGGCCCTTACCGGGTTGAGATTTCCCCATGGGTGCTTCAACTTATAGATATATGATATGTTCCTACCCCCTTGGTAATTGCTCTTTGGTCTTTATCTTGTGACGCGGCTAAAGAATCATGGGAAATGTATGCATACCTGAAGACCAATGATAGCTTCACTATGTGAACACGATTAGCTGAGTTTGGGCAGTGTGTTGGTGACTGTGTTTCACATAGTTAAGAGGCGTATTATCTCTCCCAGCCTGGGGCATGTGGATTCAATTCAAGATATTCAGACCTTTTTGTTTCAGTTAAATCATTATCTTATCACTGCCAAACTCAATTACTTAAATTATCATCTCTGCTGAAGGGAATTGCTTAGTAAATTCCCGTCTCTAAGGGGAACTGCTTAGTAACTCCTCATCTCTCAGCGGAACTGCAGTGAGCATTCGGAGTCTGCTGATGGAAGACATTAGATCAGACTGTGAGCTAGTCTATTACTTTCTATCACACATTAAGCTAATATGGAGCAACCCAACCATACACACACACACACACACACACATACACACACACACACTTCTACTTCCTATTGCACATTTGGCTAATATGGTGCAGACCAACCATACACACACACACACACACACACACACACACACATACACACACACACACACACACACACACGCACACACACACACACACACACACACAGCTGTTTTACTTCCTATCACACATTAGGCTAATATGGAGCAATCCAACCATACACACACGCACACACACACACACACACACACACACACACACACACACATACACACACACACACACACACACACACACACACACACACTTCTACTTCCTATCGCACATTTGGCTAATATGGTGCAGACCAACCATACACACACACAAACACACACACACACACACACACACACACGCATACACACACAAACACACACACACACACACACACACACACACACACACACACACACACACACGCATAACACACACACACACCTCTTTTACTTCCTATGGCACATCTGGCTAATATGGTGCAGACCAACCAGCAGCATACACACACACACAGCACACCGACAACCACTGGACCAGCATACACACACACACACACGCATACACACAGCACACCGACAACCACTGAGCCAGTATGTGTATGCATGTGTGTGTGTGTCTGACACACACACCCCTCACATTGACATATTGACTTGTAGATTATCACCCAGGGCCAGCAGGTTCAGATCGTAGCAATAACATTTTATTACTCACACTCCCAGCCGCACGACACACACACTCAAGACACGCAGACGCCACACACATACACACACAACACATCTAACACACACACACAGAACACCCACACACCCCCTGCTGTAAAACCAGCCAGCAGCAAAAGCTCCACCAGAGTGACAGATGTGACAGTCACGTGACTCGTGTGCTGAGGGCGTGTGGCATGTGCTATAAGGTGTTGCACTTGTGTGACAGTCACGTGACTCGTGACTCGTGTGCTGAGGGCGTGTGACATGTGCTATAAGGTGTGGCACTTGTGTGACAGTCACGTGACTCGTGACTCGTGTGCTGAGGGCATGTGGCATGTGCTATAGGATGTGGCACTGGTGTGACTGGCCTGAGCTATAAGCGCTCCAGCTTGCTGAGTCATCACACCTCTCAGAGATCAGAGTGCAGTGCAGAATATGCCCTTAATCTGCTGGAGTAGGAAATATTGCTGAGTCAGGCTTTACGCCACTAGCCTGCTGATTGGGGTCAACGGGGGGTCAAGACTAACGCTCACCACATGATTGCTTGGATACATCCCACCTGCAGGTGAGAGATGGACGCCACGTGAGCGAAGCAGAGATGGACTCTTTACTAGCGAAGCAGAGATGGACTCCATGTGAGCGAAGCAGAGATGGACTCTTTATTAGTGAAGCAGAGATGGACTCTTTATTAGTGAAGCAGAGATGGACTCCATGTGAGCGAAGCAGAGATGGACTTTATTAGTGAAGCAGAGATGGACTCTTTATTAGTGAAGCAGAGATGGACTCTTTACTAGCGAAGCAGAGATGGACTCTTTACTAGCGAAGCAGAGATGGACTCTTTATTAGTGAAGCAGAGATGGACTCCATGTGAGAGAAGCAGAGATGGACTCTTTATTAGTGAAGCAGAGATGGACTCTTTACCAGCGAAGCAGAGATGGACTCTTTACTAGTGAAGCAGAGATGGACTCTTTACCAGCGAAGCAGAGATGGACTCTTTACTAGCGAAACAGAGATGGACTCCATATGAGAGAAGCAGAGATGGACTCCATATGAGAAAAGCAGAGATGGACTCTTTACTAGCCAAGCAGAGATGGACTCCATGTGAGAGAAGCAGAGATGGACTCCATGTGAGAAAAGCAGAGATGGACTCTTTATTAGAGAAGCAGAGATGGACTCTTTACTAGAGAAGCAGAGATGGACTCTTTATTAGAGAAGCAGAGATGGACTCTTTATTAGTGAAGCAGAAATGGACTCTTTATTAGTGAAGCAGAGATGGACTCTTTATTAGTGAAGCAGAGATGGACTCCATGTGAGAGAAGCAGAGATGGACTCTTTATTAGAGAAGCAGAGATGGACTCTTTATTAGAGAAGCAGAGATGGACTCTTTATTAGTGAAGCAGAGATGGACTCTTTACTAGTGAAGCAGAGATGGACTCTTTACTAGTGAAGCAGAGATGGACTCTTTATTAGAGAAGCAGAGATGGACTCTTTATTAGAGAAGCAGAGATGGACTCTTTACTAGAGAAGCAGATTGACTTCATGTGAGAGAATCCGCACAACAATGCATCAGTGTAATGGGAAGACACGCAGTGGAGGATAAATTAAAAAGAGCGATATTTACAGCTCAAATAAAAACTGTAAAAACGAGCGATATTTGAGCCACAGGGCAGTGTTCATTTTGTTCAGTTAAAACTTTTACTGTACCCGAAGCCTGCACTGTAAACACACACACACACACACCCTGACTCTTCTTGTCGCCTCTGATCCCACACCAGTGCTGCGTAAATGCCCTGGCCTGTGGTGTGTGTGTGTGTGTGCGTGCGTGCGAGCTTGGCGGCGCTCCAGTGCGGTAATTGAAACAGATGGCTGCATATGCCACCGACGACAGCTCAAGAGTGATCATGTCATCACACACACACAGGCATGCAAACACACGCACACACACACACACACTCATACGCACGCACACACACCCACACACACACTCATACGCACGCACACACACACACACACTCATACGCACGCACACACACCCACACACACACTCGTACACACACACGCACACACACACACTCATACGCACGCACACACACCCACACACACACTCGTACACACACACGCACACACACACACTCGTACGCACACACACACACCCACACACACACTCGTACGTACACACACACACACACGCATGCCTGCACACACACACACACATTCACACACACACACACATTCACACATACACATAGACACACGCACACACAAGCGCACACACACACAGACACACACATTCACATACAGTACACACACATTCACACACACACACTCACACACACACACACACACACACTCATACGCACGCACGCACACACACCCACACACACACACATTGACACAATCTGCATATTTATGCCATGACCTCGAAAGAGAAGATTTTAGCCAAAGAGCCTTTATTGCTGTGGGCTCCCTCTCTCTTTCTGTGTGTGTGTGCTTGTTTGTGTGTGTGTGTGTGTGTGTGCTGGCGTGTGTGTGTGCTGGCGCGTGTGTGTGCATGTGCGTGTTTGTGTGTTTGTGTGCTTGTTTGTGTGTGTGTGTGTGTGTTTGTGTGTTTGTGTGTGTTTCTGTGTGTGTGCGCGTGTGTGCGTGCATGCGTGCGTGTGTGTGTGTGTTTGTGTGTGTGTTTGTGTGTGTGTGACGGCTTAGCTGCACTGAGCGGTTCTGAGTGTCTCAGCATGCTAGGGTGCTGATAGGCGTGTAGCCAGCAGTTAGGACAGACCCTGACCTCAGTGTGTGTGTGTGTGTTTGTGTGTGTCGGTATCTGTGTGTGTGTGTGTGTGTGTGTGTGTGTGTTTGTATGTGTCGGTATCTGTGTGTGTGTGTGTGTCTGTATCTATGTGTGTGTGTGTGTGTGTGTTTGTATGTGTCGGTATCTGTGTGTGTGTGTCTGTATCTATGTGTGTGTATGTGTGTGTGTGTGTGTGTGTGTGTTTGTATGTGTCGGTATCTGTGTGTGTGTGTCTGTATCTATGTGTGTGTGTGTGTGTGTGTGTTTGTATGAGAGAGGGAGAGAGGGAGAGAGAGAAGGAGAGAGAGAAGGAGAGGGAAGCCCCTTTCACACTGCACAACACGGGGTGGCGACACAGTACGACACGCTAACCGTCTGTCTATCCGTCTGTTTACCCGTCTGTCTGTCTACCCGTCTGTCTATCCGTCTGTTTACCCGTCTGTCTGTCTACCCGTCTGTCTGTTTGTCTGACTGTCTGTCTGTCTACCCGTCTGTCTGTCTACCCGTCTGTCTACCCATCTGTCTGTGTACCTGTCTGTCTGTCTCTACCTGTCTGTGTGTCTGTCTGTCTACCCGTCTGTGTCTCTGTGTGTGTGCATAAGTGTGTGTGTGTGTGTGCCATAGATATCTGTGGTGTGTGTGTGGTGTGTGTGTGTGAAGGGCCATGATTGTGTGGCGTATAGCAGCATGTAATCATTTCTCTGCGAGCAGTGCTGTGGAACTCTGGGTAACGGTGCAGTGGAACTCTGGGTAACGGTGCTGTGGAACTCTGGGTAATGGTGCTGTGGAACTCTGGGTAACGGTGCTGTGGAACTCTGGGTAATGGAACGTTAATTGGCTCCCTTGTCCCACAATGCTTTGCTCTTGTTCCTCATGCACGCGTCATTGGACACACACACACACCCACACACACACTTATGCACACACACACACACACACAACACACACACACACTCGCACACGCACACACACACACACATACACACACACACACTTATGCACACACACCCAAACACACTTATTAACACACACCCACACACACTTATGCACATACACACACACACGGGTAGAATTGACGGGAAGGTTTGGCATTGGAGTTGACATTCTCACTTTCTCCTGTAATGTTGTTGTAGGCGTGTATGTAATTGTCTGTATGTGTTTCTCCATGTGTGTGTAATTGAGCACGCGCAATGATGCTATTGAAATGCTCATTCCCATAAAGGCAGAGAGGGGGGGGGGGGACATGAGATGGAGATGAGAGGGACAGAGAGAGAGAGAGATGAGAGGGAGAGAGAGAGAGATGAGAGGGAGAGAGAGAGAGATAGAGAGAGGGAGATGAGGGAGAGAGAGAGAGAGATGAGAGGGAGAGAGAGATAGAGAGAGGGAGATGAGAGGGAGAGAGAGAGATAGAGAGATAAGATGGAGAGAGAAAGGGCGAGAAAGAGGGAGAGAGAGGGAGAGAGAGATAGAGGGAGAGAGAGAGAGAGAGAGAGAGAGAGAGAGGGAGGGAGAGAGAGAAAAAGAGAGAGAGGGAGGGAGGGAGGGCGATAGAGAGAGAAAGAGAGAAAGAGAGAGGGAGAGAGAGAAAGAGAGATAGAGAGAGGGAGAGAGAGAAAGAGAGATAGAGAGAGGGAGGGAGAGAGAGAGGGAGGGAGTGATGGGAAGGTGTGTCTGTAATAGCTGTAATTTTTGTCCTTTTGGTTAATCTAAGTGTTTTAGACCTGTACAAAATAACAGCTTGTCTTTCTTTGTCATAACACACACACACACACACACACACACACACACACACACACACACACACACACACACACACACATGAACGAACAGGGGCATTGAATAAGCCACCTACACAACGCCTCCCACACTGCACTCTGTGAAACTTCACACAGTCACACGCATACACACTCACCAGAGGCACACACACACGCACACACACACACATGCCCTTACACACATGCATGTTAACACACAATAGCACAGATGAAATGTACTCCACAGACACTTGCATACATTTTACACCCACACACGCATACACCCACACACTCACGTGCGCACACACGCACACACACACACGCACACACACACACATACACAGAGATGTCAGCACTTGCTGAATGTGAAAAAGCTCACCTCCTACGCCATCTGTTCTGGTTCACACATCTACACTCTTGTAAAGTTTCAGCTTTGTTCAAGCACGCTTTTATTAAAGGCCACTTTGTTCTCCACAACGCCACTCTCAGCACTTCAGAACATCTGAACAAACAAACAAACCTTTTCTATTCCACTCTTCTCCTCCACCATCTGTCTATGTGTCTCTCTCTCTCTCTATCTCTCTGTCTCTATCTCTCTATCTCTCTATCTCTCTGTCTGTCCATTCATCTGTCCATCTATCCATGTCTTATACAACCATGAGCATGTAAATAATAACAACAACAACCACAACAACAACCACCACAACAACAACAACAACAACAACAACAACAACAATAATAATAATAATAATAATAATAATAATAATAATAATAATAATAATAGTTAGAGAGAGAGAGATGGATGGACAGAGAGAGAGAAAGAGAGGAGAGAGGAGAGAGAGAGGGAGAGAGAGAGAGGGGAGAGAGGAGAGAGCGAGAGAGAGCGAGAGACAGAGGGAGAGAAAGAGAGGTTTAAACTCCTTTATTAATCATAATCAGATAATTCCACAAC
>CM050202.1:18226273-18231273 GCA_027475355.1 Coilia nasus | reverse complement strand
TCTCTCTCTCTCCCTCTTACTCTCTCTCTGTCTCTCTCTCTCTCTCTCCCTCTTACTCTCTCTCTGTCTCTCTCGCTCTCTCTCCCTCTTACTCTCTCTCTGTCTCTCTCTCTCTCTCTTACACACTCTCTCTCTCTCTCTCTCTCTCTCTCTCCCTCTCTCTCTCTCTGTCTCTCTCCTCTCCTGCTCTCCCTCTGTCTCTCTCAGGACCCCACATTCTTTTTTCTTTCTACACAGCGCCTGAAAAAGCAAAGCGAGTGTAAATGAAGGCTGTCTCGAGTGCATGCACACACACAGACACACACAACTACACATACAGCAAGAGAGAGAGAGAGAGAGAGAGAGAGAGAGAGAGAGAAAGAGAGAGAGGGAACAGAGAGGGAGGGAGAGATAGAGAAAAGCAAAGGAATGAATGTTGAGATTACTGACCGTGATGTATAAAACATATAAACAAAAAAACAGAAAAGGAAGAAAAAGAGGAAGAGAGAGAGAAGATGGAGGAGTGGAGGCCATGAATGATAAAGAGAGAGGGAGGTAGAGAAAGAGAAAGAAAGATATAGAGGAAGAGGACCTGTCTGTTGGGAAAAGGGGGATCAGCAGAAAGAGAAGATGAGAAGAAGAGAAGATGTTGGTTCTGTCAATACACATATATGATTGGCCTGCTACTCAGCTGACAGTCTGAGGGACAGATAGAGAGACACAGGCAGAAGAGAAGAGAAGAGAAGAGAAGAGAAGAGAAGAGAAGAGAAGAGAAGAGAAGAGAGGAGAAGAGAAGAGGAGAGGAGAGAAGAGAAGAGGAGAGAAGAGGAGAGGAGAGAAGAGAAGAGCACAGACGAGGAGAGGAGAGAAGAGGAGAGGAGAACAGAACAGAACAAAAGAAAAGAGAATAGAAGAGAAAAGAGAAGAGACATGAAGAAAAGAGGAGAGGAGAACAGAGGAGAAGAGATAAAAAGAGAAGAGAAAAGAGAAGAAGAGAAGAAAAGAGAAGTGAAGAGAAGAGAAAAGTGGAAGAGAGCACAGAATTTTAGTAAAACATTCATTATAGAATCACGAGGGATATGTCAAGATTCAGGTTTTCTGTCATAAACCTGAGACAACAGAGACTGAAACATGCTAGATTGAGCTAGTCAAACAAGTTCATAATTTCTTTTCTGAGAGGCATATGAGAGGCATGGAGATATCCCCACACGGACACTTGAGTGGCAGTAATCACCCTGTGGGTGATATACTTCAACTGCTGAATTGTAGGTTGTCAGAGAGATGCTAACACATAGCATTGCATGCAGACAGGAATTTCCCTGGGTTACAGTTGACAGGTAGAGGCTGAAGGAGAGAGCAAAGGAGCAGGGTGACCAGGGGGAGTGTAGAGGTTAACATGAACCTGAATACAGCTGAGTGTTCAAAGCAACACAGCTGAGTGTACAAATCAGTGTCAGCTAAATGGCATCTCTCACCTCACTTGGCTGCTTGGTTTTTCAGCAATGCCTGACTGTAGAAACTATACAGTAGAAACTGTAGATGATCAAACAAAACAAAGCAGGTTAACATCTAACCCTAAGCACAGTGGAGTGTACAAATCAGTGCCAGTAAAATAGAGACTCTCACTTAACTTGGCTGCTGAATGATGAGGTGTTTCTGTGGAATGATGGTGTTTCTCGGCAATGCTGACTGTAGAAAGTCAAGTTTAAAGTTTTTTCTTTTTTTGGCGTTGTTGAGGAGAATGATCAAACAAAACAAAACAGGTTAACATGAACTTAAACACATCGGAGTGTATTAATCAGTGCCAGCAAATAGAGTCTCCAATTTAACTTGGCTGCAGAATGATGGTGTTTCTCGGCAATGCCTGACTCTAGAAACTTGAGTTTAAAGTATTTTCTGATGTTGTTGAGGAGAATGATCAAGCAAATTTGAAATAAACCCAATCTGGTGTTCTGGAACTCAATGAGTCAGTGGTAAATCTGCTGTATAAGAGCAGCATGGTACCCATGTTCACAGGGTTGATAAAGGATCAAGAGTCATGTGTAAGTTTAAAAACATGAAATTACACCACACAACAGTATGCTTACCAATATTGCATATACTATGCTTGCCAACAGGCCCGCTGATGGGGGTGGGCAAACGGGTCTCTTGTCCCGGGCCCAGGGAGAGGGGGTCCCAGAACTGGTCCCTCCTTAAATTAGGGAATATATATGTTGGAGGGGGGGGGCAGCCAAGACTGTCAGCGTGCCTGCTTGCCAATAATGCATACATACATGACCCACATAGCAAAGTTCCACCTATGCTTGGCCCACATAGGGCTTTTAAAGATGAAAATCTTTAATAACATATTGCATAAGCATGCTATGCTTACAACTACTGCACACATATGCTATGCATACGAATGCTACATTGCACAGATATTGCGTAGGCATCTATGGGTGTGTCCCCACAGCTGGGACTGCCTGTGGCACTCACAGCCTTAAGTGTCACGCCTAGGGCTGAATCACAGCTGCAGGGATATCCTTTACCAGCGCCACTGTCAGCCGCGTCACGCAGACTAATTATTCTATATGTCGTGCAGATTAATTATTCCATACGTCACATGGATTAATTATTCTATATGCCGGCCGTTATAGAAGGATAGGCAGGACAGATAAAGACAGACGATGAGGACCAAGGTCACTCGAGATAAGAGACAGACTGCGATGGATATACAACACTAGAGGCTGCAGACTCATGCAAATGCATCACATTAAATTGGAATTATCGATTGAGAGAGAGAGAGAAAGAGAGAGAGAAAGTGTGTGAGAGAGACAGAGAGAGAGAGAGAGAGAGAAAGAGAGGAGAGCATGAATCAGAGAGAAAAAGAACGAAGCAGGGAGAGAGAGAGAGAGAGAAAGAGAGAGAGAGAAAGAGAGAAAGAGAGAGAGAGAGTGAGAGAGAGAAGCAGAGAGTTCAAGGTTTACATCTCTGGCCCTGTAGTAAAACATGTCAATGTGTTAATTGGTTCCCAGAGCTCAGCATCACGCAGTGCTGCTCCACCAACATGTTGAGACCAGCCTTGGTTGTCAAACATCTATTAGATGTGATTACATTCTGCGACCAGTTAAACAAAAGCCTAATTTGCCTCTGGCAGAGTTGGATTTACTATCAAGAAAAAACAGTGGCTTGACTGGTTGACTGAACGAGGGTTCATGTCTTCACTGCTTTGTTGTGATCAATAATATTTATTGAGCAAAAAAAAAAACATCAAAGTAATACTATATCCAGTTGGGAAAATGAATTCATAGAATCCAATTCAGGCAAACAATTGCAAATGTAGAAATGCAGAATCAATATACAGACACCTTTTTTGAGAAAGCTCTGTGATGTCTCCACTTCTTGAGTCTGTAAGCAGAGGCAAATTAAATGGGCTCAGTGGCTTTTTGTTGACTTGTTTGTGAGAAATATAAAGGATAAATAATGGCTGAAGCTGAAATGGTGGTGAATACACAGATTTATGTGATATGAAAGAGAGACAGAAATATGGGGAAAAATAAATAAATAAAATATAATATAATACTATTAATAAATAAATAAAAAGGGATGGAGGGAGAAAATAAAGAGAATTTCTGAGGGGGGGGGCATGGTGCTTGCTCAGCATGTGTGCTGCCTTCTGAAGACAGACACCCCAACGCGCAGAAACTCCCCAACACCCCCCCAAAAACCACACACCTCACACCCAACGTGCAGAAACTCCTCCAACCCCCCCCCCCCAAACCACACACCTCACACCCCCGCTGGATTGACTTCACGTTTAACCCAGCACACACATGAGCAGGGGGCTGGCATGACAACGGCGCCCAGGGAAGCAGTGTGTGGGAAGGGTAACAGAAGAAAATATATTGTTTGTCAAAAATTGAATAGCCGAATGAGAGACACAGAGGTTGTCTATTATTTCTGCAAAAATACTACAGGGACTGTCACTCTCCCTCTCCCTCACTTCGCCTGTCTCCCTGTCACTTGCTCAATCTGTCACTTGTCCTAATTAGTTAAAGAACCGATGAAGACCGTCCGGGAGTTGCTTTAAACTTCCAAAGGTCATGGGAGACTGTGGGGATGTCTGTGAAGATGTCTCCTGTCATGAGACTAGAACAGTTTATACGACTCCTATACTTAACCTGGCAGTTACGGTAACACACTTGTGACTGCAGCATCGCAGGTTCGAATTCACCAACTGCCAGTAGTGCCACTTAGTACCCTGAGCATGGTACCATCCCCACACACTGCTCCCCCGGCACCGTGTCATGGCTGCCCCCTGCTCACGTGTGTGATGGGTTAAACGCAGGGTCAATTTTGTTGTGTACACGGTGTGCTGTGCTGTGTAATGACAAATGGGTGCTGTTTGTTTGCTTTTGAAAGATAGTAAAATAGATCTTTTTGACCACAGTGAGTGAAAGATGAAAGAGCTTTGGAGATGAAAGAGTGCAGGTCAGGCTGCGTGCACATTACATTCCTCCTCACAGTCAACACGTGGCTGAATCGGTCATCCTCTGGCTTTGTGTGGAACACTGCACTGGTAGGATAAACGGAGGAGAAAGAGTCCAGGTGAGCCCGATCGACAACTCAAAGTAAAGATGTGAAGATGTGAAAATAACGTCAGTAGCAGCAAAGAAACACTGGCGCAGGCTGAGCCGTGGCCATGAACAGGTCAATAGGACCTGGGTTAAGGGTCGCGGAGCTGATGCAGACTGAACTGGGTTATGCCTTTCAGACTAAAGTGCTGCCAGGGTTTGCGGTGTAGTAGAAAAAATGTAAGAAATATGTACATGCTTTACTGTTAAATGGAAAGCGAGAGAGAAGTGTGAGTGCAAGTGTGTAGAGGCCGGAGGTTGGTGGCAGGCAGCCAAGATCCCTTGGCAGGCCCAAGGGGTGATAAGACAGGACAGTGAGACACAGATAAGACACTTGCTTCAAACTGCAAAACTGAGCATTAATTGGAAAAAAGTAGGAAACCCAAAAATGGATAATTATGAACATAT
>CM050202.1:18181273-18211273 GCA_027475355.1 Coilia nasus | reverse complement strand
TGTGTGTGTGTGTGTGTGTGTGTGTGTGTGTGTGTGTGTGTGGACATTGCCATGCTCAGGGCACCTCACTGTGTGTGTGTTTGTGGACAGTGCCATGCTCAGGACACCTCAGTGTGTGTGTGTGTGTGTGTGTGTGTGTGTGTGTGTGTGTGTGTGTGTGTGTGTGTGTGTGTGTGTGTGTGTGTGTGTGTGTGTGTGGACAGTGCCATGCATGTGTGTGTGTGGACAGTGTCATGCTCAGGGCAGCTCAGTCACAGGGAGGGCACTGGTGATTCACTCCCCCCACCCACCTATCCACCTGTCAGTGTGGGGAAGTGAACCTGTGACCCTTTTGACTGCAAGTTCAACTCCTTCACCACTAGCCCATGACTGCCCATTAAGTATTACCTAAGGAAGCCCAACAAATCGGTGTGTCTCCCTCTCCCATCCCCGGCCACTGCCTGGCTCACAAGGCCATGACAACGGTGGGAGACCCGCCATTCCATGCAATAAATAAAGTAATTTATCAAACAACTAAGCTTAACAACATAAACAACTTGGTAATGAAATATATTCAGTGACACTTTAGTAATTCAGTGAGATCGATAAAGAAAGACGTGTATCCCGGCTTCCATGCAAACATTTTCTGAACACGCATTTTCTGAAAACTACTGAGCACACAAATCATCAGACAGAAACATGGGCTAATTAGTGAAGTCATCTGCGTTAAGTGCACATGCAGATTAAATACTGTACGTGGTAGGGTCCCTTCCTGATGAAGCAGGGATTGACACTTCCGGTTTTAATGGAAGAGGTAGCGGTGTGTAAGCGATGTGTAGTGCACAAAGAAAAATAACAAAGGATAAGCCCTCTAACCTGTGAAACACATTACTGCCAGTTCTCATCAGGCAACGTCTACAACCATCAATTAAGTGGGCAGCTACTACAGAATGCTGGTGTGTTTTTTCACTTTTATTCTCGTTTACTTTATTTACATTATTACACCCACCACCACTCCACCACTGTCTCACACCACCACCCTGATCCCTCTCTTTCTCACTGACCTCACTCTCGCTTACTGAGCTTAGCATTGCTCAAAGTAGCTCTGATGACATCTCACTGGAGAACTCTCTTCAATAAATAGTCAGGACAATAATAAAACCCACATGTGCGTAGATATGAGACCTCAAAATGCTATTTGATATGTGTGTATATGGGACCTCCCAATGCTATTAGATAAATGTGTATATGGACTTTCCAATCCTATTAGATATGTGTGCATAAGGGACCTCACATTGATTAACATTCGGTGTGTGTGTGTGTGTGTGTGTGTGTGTATGTGTGTGAGTGTGTGTGTGTGTGTGTGTGTGGCATTTTGCAATGCTATGAAATATGTATGTCTGTGGGACCTCACAATGCTGTTAAATATGTGTGGATATGGGATTTCACTGTGCTGTTATACAGCTGTGCATATGGGTCCCACACCATGTAGTTTTTCACCATCAGCCATAAAAGCATTTCCTGCTTATAATTATATGAATATGTTTATTGTAAGCATGTTTAAATAAATTTGATGTCATTTCCTGGACACATACACTCACTCATATAGGCGGGGGCATAGATGTGTCTTGCTTTTGATTACATGTACAGTGATTTTTTATTTTTTTAATTTTTTTGTGTGCCTTGTATGTTCTGGTGAGAGTGTATGCTGGCGACACAAGTGTCTTTGCTGACTGCAGCAGTCGTGATAATGACCAGGTGGGGACTGGGGATCATTTGTGACATTTGTGCTGATTGCCAGTCAGGTAGAAGGGTTTTTTTTTTGTATTTTCACAAAAAAATATAATTATTATTAATGCTACATGCTACGATCACATGAGCAAGGGGTAAGGAGTACAGTGCAGCCAGCACCCATTCATTTTTTTTAACGTAAGACAAGACAAGCAACTGCTGCATTGCCAAGTAAGCAGGTGAAAATTAGGCAAGAAAAATGTTTTGAGAAAATACCAAGCAGTGCAACACACTGAGTGACTTTATACTGTATATGTTTGTTGTCGTTCATCTGCAGTCTCTTATAGCAACACTAAGTCGTTTTTTTAACCTTAAAGTAATGTTTCCGAAATCGTTTCAGTGGTTCATCAACTTGTAACTGGGTGAAAGGCACTTCTGAATTCGCTTTGCCGCCCTCCATGGGCTATAACCGCACTACGTAATTTGGGAGGAGTGGGCCGTCTCTCCGTAGTTCGAATGAGAGACAATTCCGCTTCCAACCTGTAGGCCAACCAAAGACGAACACTGCTTAGGGTTGCTTTATTTGTTCACTAAATGTCATCTTAACCAGATGCAGCTCCTCACCATAAGTTGGAAGTTGGAAGTCGGAAGTTGGAACTACCAGAAATCAACTACCAGAAATCAATAACATCACACTAAGTGTGACACTTAAGATAAAATAGACATACCACTGAGATGCACCAAATTAAAAGCAGTGGCACTGTTCTGTAAGAGATGGTTTTAAAAGGTTTTTAAAAATACTGAGAGATAGAAGTGATTGGAGGGGCAAGAATCGAGTCATTCCCTTAGCCTTCAGGATATGTTCAGTTCTCTTCTATGCTCTGTTCTAGACGAAGCAGGATGTAAATTGACAGAAAAAAAAACGTTTACAGCCTGATGTCACCATCTAATCCGCCAAAAGACATCAATTAGCCTGCTAGCCCCTGGCAGAGCTCTGAGTTCCACATCATCTGTCCCAGCGGGATTGGGAAGAGGCCCCAGAAAAACCCTTATCTCTCTTCCAACGCTAGAGCTGCTTCGTTTTCATGCTTTTTTCAGTGATGGTGCAAAAAGAGACCAGGGTGATGAGATGTTTTTTACAAGTTTTTGTTGTTGTTGTTGTTGTTGTTGTTATGTAATTGACTGCCTACCTGCGTAATTCTGTCTGTACAGCACCTTCGCAAACACCAATTAGCCAACCACACTTAATGCCACTCTCCTGTGGCCTCTGAAGCCAACAGTGCACTCAGTTTATCATGGACACTCTGTTCTTTCTGTTTGATTGGCTTGAGAGTCTTGTTTACCTATCAACAATTTCCTTACTGATTTACACAAGCATACTTTACATGGTGTTTAGACAGTGATTGTGTATGAACAGGCCTGCCCAGAGAGATGGCCGGGCTCCGGAAAGGATCCAATTATTGGGTATTTGTACGACTACAAAACTTAAAACAATTCTACAAAAAACAAAAGAGAGTACAAACACAACACTGGGAGATTATGATGATGATGATAATCTTGTCTTCTCCTCTCTCTCTTTCACTTTCCTCATACAGAGGGTTCCTGAATAGCAGTGATATCTGTAGAATTGCCTGCCAGACTCCTACCAGCACTATTGTGATCTTTCTTTCCTACTTTCCCATGATATCCTGTTCAGCCAGTGAACAACTAGAAAGAAAAACATGCACTTAGTGGTGTTTAAAAAAACCTCACAGATCACTAGCCGGCACTCTTGGAAGAGAACATTTATATATTTTATTGTAGCAATGTAAGTCATGAATCATTCCTTGTTTTTGCAGACAGCGATTTGAACATAGTTATTAATTTCTGTTTCCAGGTCACTGGGCCTCCTAACCACTTTCGAGTCAGTTAATCTGCTGTGCAATTATCCTTAATCACTCAAAGTGATGCAGGTTATAATTGAGCGTGGGGAATGTCAGCACTCAGGTATTTGCCGGGCTGTTGAAATAAAATTCAATTAGAAAACAACAGTTTAATTTATTTAAAAAGTCTGCACATCATTAAATTGCCTTGGCCAGGCCTTATTGATTGCATGGCTAAAAATAAACAATACAAAGCAGGATTTATATATATATATATATATATATATATATATATATATATATATATTAATGTATTTATATAGATCTTTTTCCACTCGTCTTATTTGCCTGTTTTGAATACAGAACGCACGTTTGGAAGTTTGCAAGGTAGTTACAACATATCGCTTCACATATCGCATTTAAACACAACTTTTAGTTGTAGTATCAGAAGCATTTATTATTTTCTGAGAGGAATTCATATTCTATTATTAAATATCTGAGACATAGTGAATACTCACAGACATTTATACGTTTTGGACTGACTCATCTTTACCTGAAAATAGTTAAGAGATAGTAGACAATACATCTCATCAGTCCAGTTTTGCTTGCTTACTGTCCTTGTCTGTAGAGGTCTATCTCATGTGATTGGGTGAACAAACTGGTTTTCGAAGGTTGTCTCATGTGATTGGTTGAACAGGTTAATTTTGGAAGACTACCTCATGTGATTGGATGAACAGGTTGGTTTTGGAAGGATGTCTCATGGGACTGATTGAACAGGTTGGTTCTGGAAGGCTGTCTCATGTGATTGGCTGAACAGGTTGGTTTTGCAAGACTACCTCATGTGATTGGTTGAACAGGTTGGTTTTGTAAGACTACCTCGTGCGATTGGTTGAACAGGTTGGTTTTGGAAGATTACCTCATCACCGCAATAGAACACTTGTGCCCCAGAGCCCTGCATTGCCTGGTCAGTTAGGTCATGTCCTCCTTGTTATCCCCTGGGTAAATAGAACAAGTTGTAGTTTCCTACTTGGCTTCTCTCTGGATGTTAAATCTCTGTGAAGAACACTGAGTTAAAGTTTGTCAGACTTCAAGCTGTGATGTAAGTCACAGGAGTGTCATTGAACTGGGAAGAAGTTCTGTCTATGACCTCTCATAATTCCCCCAGTCTTGAAACACACTTTCACGTTTAGTCACTCTTTACAAATCATCTTTATTACCACGAGTAATAAAGCCTTGATAACACTCAGGTAGTCCATTTGCAGAGACCTTACAGTGTTTCTTTTTTTCTTTTTAACTGGATTCAGTCTTTCGAATTGTTCTCAGAACATCCCCACAACCAGAGCCAAACCTTCCCCCCCAACTTTAAAATGTACCATACATTACAGTCAACATAAAGTGTAACCCAAACTTTAAAATTTACCATACATTGCAATATAGTTTAAATGTGTGGTATTAAAAACATTTAGAACCAGTCCAGTGATATCACTTTGACTGAGTCACGTCAATGCAAAGAGTGTAATTTAATCAGTTGACAAGATATCGTGATTGGGACAAGTTTTAGGTGCCAAATTTGTTCTTGTTCTTGTGAACGTGTCCCCGCAGCTAGTGGCAGGCCTGGTGAGGCCAGATCCTGGACGACTATACATTATGAAGTTAAAGACAGAGTAAATACATGTCTGCACGCTGGAGCCATTGCTCTATTTGTTTTATTGCTTTATGTTTTATTGATTACATAGGCAGTGTTCCAACCCAAGAGGGTCTTCCTCAGGGCCTATAAGGAGACCCAGCTTTGTTAAAATCTATTTGTATTCAATTAAATATTAAGAGCTCTGCTGCAGTACGTGGGCATTTATGTGTATTTGTTTTTTATCCTTTTTGGTGTAGTCCCACGTCATTAAGCATAACTCTTCATTACTTCCACAAGCAATGGATAATCGCCTACTAATAAAACAAGTCTATTACTCACTCACAAAACGACACTGAAAATAAACTGTAATGGTGGCACCTTAGGTGTGAGTTTTTTTGTGTGCATATTCTAACAATAGAGGCCAGAGTTTTCTATGCTTATAGCTTGCTCAGTGTTCTGTGGCCCCAGCTGCTAAAGTAATTGGTTGAGTGAGATGCCAACAGTATTAACAGAATGGTTCAGATTCCCTTACAGTACATATAAGGCTGGAGATATCCATAAAGTGACTGTATAGATAAGTTTCTTTACATGAAATCATCTGATAAATGATTAAATATGCATGTGTAGTGACAAAGTACTTGTGTTATATAATATGAGGGTTTTTTAAGACTCATCTGATCTGAAGAACAGAAGGACATTTGCTATGCGCTAATCCCTGGAGGTCAATCCCTGCATCCCTCCCACTGATTCTCTCTGTTCCCTCCATTCTGAGCCGCCAGGGCAAAGGGATTGAGCGTGAAGTATCTGGTTTCCGCTCTCCACTAGGGTGTCTTCAACGCCCCCCCCCCCCCCCCCCCCCCTTCTCTTACCTTTAGACCCGCCTGGAACCGCGTCACAGATTCGCCACGCATAACATTTGATCACTCGTGCGGGGGCGAATCCTCGCAGGGAAACGGTGATTCAGTCCTCGGCTTGTTGCTCAGGGAAAGAGATAAAAACAGAACCGAGTATCGCACTCCTTCTCAACAGAATCGTTCAGAAGAATAATGACAGACAGACGATCAGAACAAGTAGTACATAAAGATTATGACTTCTGCATATGACTTCAGAGAAGCAATTTTGGTCCTAGAAAGAGAATGTTCCAATGTTTTCTCCAGGTTCCAACAGTGCGACCTTTAGAAGCAGATCTTTGGAAGTGAAAGCCAGAGAGGGTGAATAATGAGAGAATAAAAGAGAAGAGAAGAGAAGAGAAGAGAAGAGAAGAGAAGAGAGGTAATGGAAGAGTAAGAAACAGGGGGAGAAAAAGGGCAGGAGAGAGAAATGATATTGAGAAAGCGATACAGAGATGCAGGTCGTAGAAAGAGAGAAAAATGCATGTTTTTTTAAAGAAAGAACAAGAAAGATAGTGGGATAGAGAGAAAGAAAGAGAGAGAGGGAAAGAGAGAGAGGGAGAGAGAGAGAGATGTGAGTGTGTTGGTGGCTAGGGTGGTGATTCCTCTCCCAGGTTAGCCACGTTTCTGATCTCTCCGCCATGTTCTACATGTGCTCACGCTTTAGGGCCTACACCTCACTGCAGCCAAGGCCAGGACTACCACACACACACACACACACACACACACACTCTCTCTCTCTCTCTTTCTCTCTCTCTCTCACACACACACACACACACTCTCTCTCTCTCTTTCTCTCTCTCTCTCTCACACACACACACACACACACACACACTCTCACATACACACAAACACACACGCACGCAAACACACACACGCACACGCACAAACACACACACACACACACACACACTCTCTCTCTCTCTCTCTCTCTCTCTCTCACACACACACACACACACACATACAAACATGCACACATTCACACGCACATACACGCACACACCACACAACCAGCTGGGCATGTTTGTCCAGCAGTTAACACAAGGCATTGGGCGACTGAGAAGGATTTTTTTGTGCAGTTTGAGAAAATGTGTACTGTGCTGCACATATTACCAAGCTTCTGCTCTTTGACCCTGTCACTCAACTTAACTTCTTTTACTGCTATACATTATATATACCTACGTTTGTGATACATTTTTTTTTCCAAAGCATGAACTTGACATCACAGGTAACCATAGTTCAGTCAAAGCTACATGATGACTAGACAGGGTTTGGTTGCATCACCAGACCATGTTTTACAGTGTGGGGCCACCTGAAGTGAACAGCCGCTGACAGGATATATTGATTCTGCCCCTTAGAAACACTAACAACACAGAGATGCAAGAAGAAAGAGAGAGATATACATAGAAAACCGAGGACAAGAGGAAGTGGGGAGAGAGACAGGAAGTAAATGAATGAGTGATAATGACAAAAGGAGAAAGACACAAAGAGATAGAGGGTAGCAGAGAGAGAGAAAGAGGGAAGGGAGAGAGAGAGAGAGAGACAGAGGGAGAGAGAGAGAGACAGACAGACAGACAGAGAGAGAGAGAGAGAGGAAGAAGAAGAGAGTGAATGTGGAAGTGAAGTATTTCCTGAAAGACTCAGGAGACAGGAAATGAGAGCATTGTAACTAAGCCAACTGACTGTGGCCAGTAACTCAGTGATATCTTTATAATAATAGTGTAAGTGTAAGTGTAAGTGTAAGTATTTGCCCAAAGCCAGCAGGGGCTGACTGAGTAAAATATCAACGTAAATGAGATCTGCTGACCAGTTTGTGGTCTATACGGTTTATCGCTATGATAGAGAAATGAGAACTGTGACCAACCTACAGTACACTTGTGAACTAGCATGCCTTTAGGTATTCTCCACATTCAGAAGGCTGAGGTAGCATAATATGCTAATAAAGCATAAAGTAATTAATACGCATTTATTGTGCATTTGTTAACTTATTTACTTACTTAACACGTTCTTCATCATTTGGTAACCATTGCTTTTATACTATTTCTCATCGGTAAATAATTTTTGAACATATTGACACACATCTGTCTGGATGTCGGTTGGCTATCTGTCTGTATGTCTGTTTGTTTTTATGCTTTCTGCTATCTATCACTCAACCTACTGCCTGTCTAGCATCTTCTCTGTCTGCTTTAACATTTGTAGATATGTTTATAAATTATTTACTGATGAGAAATAGTGTACAACAGTGGTTACCAAATGATAAACAGAGTGTTAAGTAAGAGTTAACAAATGCAGAATAAATGCTTAATAGGAAGTAATTGTTACAAATTGCTACCGACTAACCTGTGTTCATGCATAAGTGGAGCGGCTATTGCAGTAGGTAGTCTCTAAATCACATGTAGAAAAGAGGTCTGGAGTGTTTGGAGAAAAGACATTTTAAAGGAGAATCCTTTAATAAGTTTGAGGATTTCTGGTAAAAGCTGTATAGCTTAGTCAATCTCCTTCCTATCCCATGTCCTGCATATTTTCCTACATCTTTTGCCTTTGTTTTTTAAATTCCCTCAAATCACATTTGTGCTCCTTGCACCATTGTTTCTCCTCGTAAAGCAGCCTTTGCCGAACGACATCTGTAACTGACTGGCTTGTAATCAGTAATCGTAATCAGGCCCATGGATACAGTCAGTCATTATTTATTTATTTGTTTGTTTGTTTGTTTTGTTAGGTTTTTTTTTTTCCCTTCTTCAGCAGGAAACCTGTAAAAAAGAGGAAATTGTTGTTAATGGGAAATAAATCTGATGTCATTCCCTGGCTTACCACACACACACATGTACACACACACACACACACACACACAAATCCCCTGGCCTTACCTCCAGAGTGTGCCCAGACTAGACCTCTGGTACCCGCCCGCCAGCGCGCCAGCCTGCAAAGATCGTCTCATTGGCATCTACGGATCCCGCGTCTGCAGGCCCTGCCAATCTCAGGGCTGCACAGCTGAAGCACAGCAAGCTTTTCCATTTTTCTGCTCAGACAAGAGACTGCCTGTGCGCCTTCAAAACGATTTGGTTCATGTCTAAAATAATATAATTGTGTATGACTCCACATGGAGCTTTGGACAGGAGGAAAATATTTTCGTTCATGCAAAAACACAAGGTTTTGCCAGCGGAATATATCTGGCCGTGGAGACTTGACCTCTGCAAGAGTCAAGAGTGAGAGTCTGGAGTTCATAAGTCTCTCAGGGTGTTTTCACAGCAACAGCAGTTGGTGCGCACCAAACGGTCCATTCGGACCAAAAGCTCGTAGTTTGATTCGTTTTCCTGGGTGTGAAAGCATTATGGTGTGATTGCATTATTGCATCATTGCATTTGAACTGCTTGGCGGAGGTCTCCGTTCTCTGAGTTCTTTTCTAGTTTTATTTGTAATGACTTCTCCTGAGCTGACATCATATGGATGACAAGGAGCTTCTCGACAATGATGAAGAGCTCTGATGCGTCACACGTACAACAAATCAAAAATGTTCAATGATTCACTGAGTTGTTCTTTGCTTCTTTATAACCCTTGAGGGACCGTGTTACATGGTTTAAAGAAGACTCACAGGAAAGAGAGAAGAGGAAAGTAGAAGAAAGAGAGACTAGAAGAGAAGGAGAGAACAGAAGGATGAAGAACAACTGATTTCGATCATTTCTTGAAAGTTCCCCTCGTCTTGCTGCAAGCACGGAGAAAGCCAGAAGCTGAGCAGCTCCTCTCCTCTTCCTGTTCTGTGGTCGGGGCCTCTAATGAATGTTCCAGAAGGCTTCGGCATGCCCGCGTCACGCTGCTAGACTCATTAGTCAGACGAAGGGTCTCCACTGCATCTACCAGACCCAAGTCCCAACCACTGAAGCAAGCCATCAAACCTCCAGGCTCACCGACTCACTCTAAAAGTAAAAAAAAAAAAAAAACTTGCTAACACTTGGAAAGTCCACTTGCAGGCACTTTACACTTTTCCTTCTTTTCCTTGTTTAACTGGATTTAGTCTTTCAAGTTGTTCACAGAACATCCCAGCAACCTGAGCCAACCCTAACTTTAAAATTAACCATACATTGCAGTCAAGATCATTTAAATGTATGCTGTGAAAAACATTTAGGACCAGCCTGGTGATGTCACTTGTTGCTTTGACTGAGTTATGTCAATGCGAAGTGTGCAATTTAGTCAGGAGACAAGACAACATGATTGTGATAAAAGCAAGTCCTCAATTAGAATCAGAATTAGTATTATTGGCTAAGTATACTTACATATACAAGACATTTGACTCCGGTAGATGTTAGCTCTCTACACATTCAACATATAGACATGTAATAGTGTGCACATAATGCAATATACAATAGACAAATATAAATATATAGACTCATACTGTACCATAGAGACAACAATATGCATATAGGCGCCTATGTACATAATATACTAGTGGGATATAATATACTGTACAAGACAAGTTCACATGGAAACCTCCAACCTCCAGTCTCACCGACTCATTCGCCTTCTGGATGTGAGAGATGGAACTGGACACGATCCGCTGCCTAAGGTCTGGCTGGGGCCCTCTGTCAGACGCAACTGGTATGTTGGTGGAGCCACACACACACACACACACACACACACACACACACACACACACACACACACACACACACACACACACACACAAAGCCATAGCCGTCAAACGCCAGAATTCTAATGCACACAAATAGCTGAAGTCTTGACATCTAAAAACCACACACACACACACAACCAGAACAACCTGAGTTCTGAATTCTAAACATACACAGTCTCAAAGGCTACCACACCCACTCACACACACACACACATACAGTATATAGTCTAAAGCTCTTTGAAAAATGTAGCAGAATGTTGTATGCAGGTTTACTAGATATATATACTAAATATATATATTTTAAGGATTTGATTAGATTTGACTTTGTTTGTTTGTGCTGCATTTGACATGGTCATTGGGGAAGGACGTCTGACTGGTCAGCTTACATAACTGCGTCTCATAACTGCATGGAAAACTCAGCGTCTCGCCCCATGTGCCCCCTGGCATCCGCGTCGTCACCCCAGTAACCAGCGGGCATCTACCTGTCCAGTGCCAAGCGACCAGCCACCTGGCACACCACCGCTGCTGCCAGCCCAGCACTGTTGCCTGGAGATGCATGTGGTGGCTGTGTTTGCTTGTGTTTGTTAGCCTTTTCCACTTCCCGCCCCCTCCCATGGGCCATCCGTCTTCACACACACACACACACACACACACACACACACACACACACACACACACACAGCCTCACACACACACGCACACACACACGCACACACCTCTGTGTCCTGTCCGAGCCTCTTAGCCAGGAACATCTGCCTTTGAATGGCCTTGCCTTGAGAGCCGTCTCCTCTTAATGGCCTGTAAATGGTGTATACATGGCACGCGGTGAAATCGCTGTCTCCTTCTTTGTAAGGATTCAGCAGCGCACAATAGGGTGCAGAGGACAACTTTTGTAGCCCTGCTTTAATGGGTCTGAGGAATGCCAAACATTGTCTGTGGGTGCATGTTTGTGTGTGTGTGTGTGTGTGTGTGTGTGTGTGTGTGTGTGTGTGTGTGTGTGTGTGTGTGTGCGCGCGCATGCGAGTGTGTTTGTTGTTACACTGCACCAATTATACCATGGACATTTTTTGGTGGGATCACCTTCTCTGATCTTCATACCTTTTACCTTTGTATTGCTCTAATACCTTTGCAAAAACCATCATGACACTAAAACCCAGCGGCAAATATGAATGCATATTCTTATCTTCAATCATGGTGCAATGGATATTCAAAAAGCATGTTACTTCCAAATAAGTCTGTGAATGCAGGCCTGGTATTAATAGGTCTAGCAGCTGGCTGTGCCGTCTCGCTTGTCATTATCACTTACCTGTAATTGTAGGAAGCGATTACACCTCTGTGGTGTGCAGCAAACACGTCTGGCTGCCCCTGGCATGTACCGCTGCATGAGGCAGTAGCAGCTTCCTGGTCTCACCGTAGCTAATGATCTCACACCAACACAAATGGATCAGAATCAGACTCAGAATCAGTTTTGTTAGCCAAGTATACTTACATATACAAGGAATTTGACTCTGATAGATGTTAGCTCTCTATACATTAAACATATAGAGTAGTAGTAGTAGTAGTAGTAGTAGTATACATCTAATACAATATACAATACAATGGACAAGTAGGAAAATATAGACTCATACTGTGCAATAGAGACAACAATATACATATAGGCACCTAATATAAGCAATAATGTACATAGAGCCACCTAATATAGGCAATAATATACATAAAGGCACCTAATATAGGCAATTCTGCACATATAGGCACATAATATACATTGTGGAGGCAATGTCATTAGCCAAGGTTGCTGAACACAGGGTGGAGCTTCACTGACGTAGGTAGCTAAGTTGTAAGCATCTAGACTTTTTTTGAACGTGAAAGCCAAAAGGCTTTTTCAGTTCTGGCCTGATGATGAGGAACCAGGAGCTATATCTATAGACCTCTGGATATAGTTCCCCATCATCACGCCAGAACTAAAGAAGCCTTTTGGATCAAAGGTGAAACATCTTCAGACTCCAAAAAAATTCCAGTTACTTACAACTTAGCCGTTTAGACTACCATGACCTAGATGAATGAGAGTCTTTAAAGACATATTCACTGACACAGGTTGTGTTTCTACTGTGAGAGTTGCTGTCAAGGTTGTGTATGGAAGCTTTGACGTAGGCCTTTATTAGCTTTAAATGATGTGGTAATGAATTTCCATCTCTTCTGCGTCTTAGGACACATAGCAGACAAGTGCAACATGCCCTCACATAAAAAAAGCAAAGCAAAGCAAAGGAACACATCTCTCACACAAACACATTGTGTATGTCTCGGCAAGACCTGGGGAGAAGATGACTTGACTGGTTAAAAGCTGTTCACTTACGTTAGCCGACTCTTGTCCACTTCCAGGTCGATCTGTAACAAGTGTTTGTGTAGTTTCTTGGTTCCTTTTGGGGTTTGTACAGCTGCAATTATGGAAATGTTTGCAAGATAGAACAGTTTGGGTAAATATAGCAGAAAATCCAACCTCTTCCTTCTATCCAAGTTGAGCATGTACAGTGGGATTTGCATTTAGACAGGGATTTGGTCTGAGTAACAGACAGGGTTTTTTCAGTTCTGCGGCTCTCATGATTAAAGTTATTGGCATGTAAAGACGATTTCAAGAAAAATAACAAACAATTCTTCTAAAATACATCACTAACCCTAAAATATCCAGAAAACCTCCAAGGCACTTTCATATAGCAAATGTGAAAAGGCCTTTATTGCTATGGCTTGGTCACATAAACCTTTTAAAAGACTCTGACGCGTTTCGACAGCCATGCCTTCATCAGAGAGTCAAAACAGAGGTGGACATCGGGGGTTCGGAAAGTAAAAGTCCTGCCACATGTGTCAGCCAAGTTACTGAAACAGCTGATCCTAATTAGCACAACTCTGTAGCCAAGTAGATTAGCTCATAATTAGTTAAATCACTAATCATCATGTTAGGAGCACAGGCAGCAGGAATATCTGTCAGGACTTTTACTTTCTCAAGCCAGTTTTCCCACCTCTGGAGTCAAACCTCACACATCCAACCCTGACATATTACATCACCAACCCTACCTTTCACCTAACATTAGCCAATGGGGTAAAACTTCAGAATAACTCCCTATAAATAATGTATAAAGGTACTTGTTAACTCTTAATTAACACTGTGTTAAAGTGTTAAGAGTCTGCCGTGCAGCACGTGAGTAGTTTACAAGAAAAGCTTGTGCAAAAGCCCTTGTTTTCATACAGCTGACTGAAGTGTTCCTCTACTGTAAATATCACCAGCACCTTTTCTTCATGGCTGACAGAAGATAATTGAGACATGAGAACGCAATTATCCTATTAGCCATTTTAACTATACTGAAAGCAGTGCCATTCATTGTTGCATGTGTAAAAGCCAGGAATGTGCAAACGCCTGGAATAATTTAGCATGACTGAAGCATAACACTAACAGATGACACAAGGACGCCCCTAAAAGACAGCCTAAAAGAGATCCACAAAATACTCTTGAAAAGGGTCAACTGGACTAGCCTGGTAAGACCCGCCCCTCGAGCATTTGGGGACTAGAAAATCTAACGCTCCAATCAGCGAACAGAGGGTGTGTTCGTTAGCTGTGACGTTGACCTTGTGTGCTACATTTGAATTGTAGTGCGTAGGTAGGCTAATTGCATACGTGACAACCAGGCGTTAGCGATTGGGTAAAGGCAGATGCACTTTTTTTAAACTTCAGCAGAGTCCACACCTCCAGCAAATCGTTTCTGACGGTCTCTGTTCCCGACCCTCTGCACGAAATAAAATGAAGTACGAGGGGCGGGGCTTACCAGGCTACAACTGGACCACAACACCAGCAAAATACATACATAATAATAATTCAGCCAGAAAGACTCAGAGAAAAGGAGTTTCAATTTAAACAATTTAATATAGATAGAATTAACAAGTGAACATTAGGTGGAAAGTAAATCTTCTTTGGCGTAGGTCCGGCCATCAGCCTGGGTCTTGCATCGTTAGATCCGGCAGATCCTGCCATTGCCGTTTAGCAGGAACCGGAGTTACCCCCAGGCGGACAGACAGGGACCAATCTGGTGGTGGTTGGGAGGCAGGAGGATGTGTCAAAACGCCAGCACCTGAAGCAGCAGAAAAGGTAAATTAGACAAGTCATTATGAAGCAGGTGGCGGCTACTGATTGGTTGGAGACATTAGAGTCTTCCTGGCAGAACTTTCGCAGGCTTACATTTACACTATGATAAAACGTTCTTCACATTTCATTTCATGCCGTTTCAAATTTGACTAGTGGGGGCAAGCAACTGTTTTTACAACATCGCTTGTGAGTTTATCCATGCTGCACTCTGGACAAGCAATCATTATTCTTAAAGAGATCAGGAAGGTCAATTGTTGTAAGAGACATGTGCAATTTCAATCTACGCTAACTTTTTCCACTTGCTGTTTTTTTTTTAGTATTACGTCAACCATTCTAATGGATAAACCGACCCTGACTTACACCATACCTGCACACAGACACAACACTATCACACAAACATGTACACAATTCGCATGCCATACCATACACACTTACACAAATGAACACATTTATACACTTACTCACAATCTGTCTCAATACTTCAAAAAGCAAATGACTAAGACAGGAGTTGGAGGTGATCTCATGCCTGACGTACAGGCATGGGCAACTGCAGTGTAAGGCCAGAGAACTACAGTTACTGTCTCATCATACAGGCCCAAGTATAGGTCCCTGAGGGACTACTGTGAGACTCTGATGTGAACATAAAAAAACGGGGGGGCACTTTGCCATTTCTGTCTTGTCCTGGATCTACCATGTGGTGGTAACCACATATAAAATAAAATAAAGACTTCTGACCAAATTGACTGAGAGCCGTCCCATTCCCCATCCTGCTGTGAAAACAGTGCCTTGTAATTTCTATAATGGTGACTACTTAATCAGGGTTTGTCTGAAGAACTCTCAGACATGACGGGAAGACATTTCCAGAGTTTGTGAGGTCATGATGGGTATGAGTATTTTAAGGCAAATACGTTCCCTTAAAAACTCCTCAGGCACCGAGAATGACCTGCCAGTGACGTTATGGGTCAGCCAAACCCCGGAAAGTTCCATCTTCTTACACCAGCGGCCTATGATTGATCTACGAGCTTTTCAAGACAATGTGGTTTGGATATTATGCAGTAAAAAATGACTTGATGTGTCGTAGTCACATACTGTCCTCCACCCTGGGGCGAATATGGTTTTAACAATTTTCTGTTAAATAATGTCCTTTTGTTTCCTTTCACCATATTTATTGGGCAGCTGTGGCGTGATGGTTAGGCTCAGAGGGTCACATGTTCGAATCCCATACCAGTAGGAAAAATGTGTGTGGGTGAGTAAATAACTAATTCTCTCCTGCCCCCTCATTCGTGTCCTTGAGCAAGGCATCTAACCCCACATTGTTCCACTGACTGCACCCTGTACCTAAATAATTGTAGGTCGCTCTGGATAAGCGTAATTTCATATTTACAAATTTGCTAATTCCTTACAGAAATCATTTACCAATACTTATTCTTGAAATTCTTGAACAACACGTAATGTTTAGTGCCACAGATAAGGAGAGCTACTTGGCCTGGAAGTACTTACAGGCAAACTCTATACCAATTACGGGTGATCAAACTTCTCTCAGAAGATACAACGTCTGAATGACGGATGATATCAGGCCCAAGTAAGGGTGAACAGCAGGTCTCTTACGAAGTCACTTAACATTTAGCTGTTTATTCTCATTTATTCTCGTCCTTTTTTCTTCTTCTCCTTTTTCTGTGTGCCTAAAAGCAAGCAGCTTTGTATGGGTGTGGCCGTGCTTCAAGAGCAATATAATGGGTCTCAGATGCAGATGCATAACGACTCCATCAGAGCTGTATCGCTATGTTCTTTCCAGTCTATTAGCGAGCAGAAAAAGGGTTCAAGATGGCAAGCATCAGTGAGAATACAGCAGCCGTTTGGCTACTGAAACAAGGGTATAAGATATCAGATTGATAAGTTTTCCCTCTAAAAACCCTTTCTCAGGGACAAAGCCATGAATTGTGGTTTGGAAACCAGGTTTTTCAGTTTTAAATGAAAAGACAGTCATGCTGCATTTTACATTCTTTTAAGGAATACAGCAGCTGTGGGTTTCTTAGGAAACTAATGGAGAACCAATGGGAACTTCACTATTGCCACACACTTATCAGTGAAAACACAGATTAGATCGAATAAAAATGTTCAATATTTTTATGTGCCGCTAGATGTTTTCTAACCATGCCACGGTATGGTATGACACGGTTCCAGGAAACATGGGATGAACTTTGCCCTGAAATTCACCATGGTGATTTCCTGGCCACCTGTCCAACCGCATTTTTCTCAGTTTCAGTGTTCGTGTAGTTACTGCATTTTTCTTTTGTAGGGTAGTGGGAATGAGGTAGCATGACATAACATTCCCCACAATGTGGGAAAAATAGTACAAAGAACACAATTAAGTCATCTTGATGCATTGACATAATTAGGTTTTGTTAATGTGCAGTATCAAGATTATGCCCCATAAACTAACTTTACGCAAGAGGTGAGTAATCTGGCTTTAAAGAATAAAAGGCAATGCTACACATTTGTTCCAACCATTAATTAAACAGGCTGATTGTAATTAGCATGTTGCAGCCAGGTAGGTAGGTAAATGAGTGGAATCACCTGTATTATGTGATCACACAGAAACAATATGTACCAGAGCGTTTATAAGCACATCTGCTTGACACTACACACTGAGGCAAGTCAACAAACATGCAACAAAATGAAGCACTGAAAGCCCACATCTATGCCAAAACTGTGCCACACCAGGATCAAACCTGTGCTATACTAGGACCATGTCAGGAACAAAAACTGTGATCTAATGCCTAAATTTGTTCCACAACACAACCAAAACTAGGCCATATTGAAGCTAAAGGTGTCCTGCAACAGGGCTGGATTGGTCCCAGGTAAACACTATCCTATGTCAAACCATTTCTTTTAGCCAACTGCCCAGGCAAATCCTCATCCTAATTATTGTAATCATCATCATTATCATCACCATCATGCAGATCCTTATGTTGTCGTCTGTTTATCAAACACTCAAAGAGCAAGGAAAAAGATGACTATTGGGACACTGAGACACTGTATAAGAGTAGACTGCAGCAGCCGTTTTTATCAGTGTAGTCTGTGTAAACTGTTGACGCCAGAAGGCAGAAGAGCTATTGTTTCTCCTGCAGCAGCATTCAGGGGAGAGTTCTGATTATACACACCTGCATCAAGACTAATGTGATGGGCTCTGCCACAGCCGATGAAACAACTGGCATTCGTTAATGGCTCACAAAATATGTGTGTGCATATAGATAGAAATAGATGGATAAAGAGATAGATAGATTTACTTTACTGATCCCAAGCTGGGAAGCTGAAATTGATATGTGTGCATGTGTTTGTGGGAATGGGCTTCGTCACTGCTAATGAAACATTTGTATACATTACTGTGTGTGTGTGTGTGTGTGTGTGTGTGTGTGTGTGTGTGTGTGTGTGTGTTTGTGTATGTGAGTGTGTCTCTGTGTGTGTGCACACACTGATATGTGTGCATGTGTGTGGAAATGGGCTTCGTCACTGCTAATGAAACATTTGTATACATTACTGTGTGTGTGTGTGTGTGTGTGTGTGTGTGTGTGTGTGTGTGTGTGTGTGTGTGTGTGTGTGTGTGTGTGTGAGTGTGCCAGAGACAGATCCTGGCCTCTGTGCTCTACCAAAGACAGTCAGCTGAACTACCCTGAAGTATTCTTGGGTTTGTTGGTTCTACTAGTAGAGCTTTTTAGAACTATTTTAAACATTTGTAAGAACTATTTCGAACTTTTTAGTGGTTTACTTAGTAATCTAATATGCACATAACAGTACATAACACATTTAAATGTCAATAGACGTGTTTAGCTTGCATTAGTTAGCATTAATGTAGAGCTTACATGTACAACTTTTACACACAGGTGGAAACTGACTCAGAAGGGTTCCAGTTCTAATAGTTCTGGCTGTACTGGTTCTGGCAGCACTGGGTCATACAGTATGAACTGGCTTTTGCCTTCACTCTCTACAAATGCTCTACCTGAAACTTCAATTGTGTTTTTAAGAACGGTCTGGAAACTTACATGCAGTCTTTCCCCTTTGAAGGCTGTGAGAATGTAGAGTCTCCCAGCTGATAAATGTCCTTAGACATGTCCCAGTCCCAGAGCAGGTCAGGGAGAGGACACTCCTGGTGCCCACACACACAGAAACACACACACATATGCGCATGCACACAGACCCACTCACACACACAGAAACACACACATGCACATGCACACAGACCCACTCACACACACACACAGAAACACACACATGCACATGCACACAGACCCACTCACACACACACACACACACACAGAAACACCCACACATGCGCATGCACACAGACCCACTCACACACACACACAGAAACACACACATGCACATGCACACAGACCCACTCACACACACACACACACACACAGAAACACCCACACATGCTCATGCATACAGACCCACTCACACACACACACACACACACAGAAACACAGACATGTGCATGCACACAGACCCACTCACACACACACACACAAACACACACACATACGCATGCATACAGACCCACTCACACACACACACACACACACACACACACAGAAACACAGACATGCGCACGCACACAGACCCGCTCACACACATACACACACACATAGACAGACAGACACACACAGACACACACAGCACACAAACATCCCTTTTTGCATGCAGCACACTAACATCCCATCAGACAGTACCATCAGTCAGTCAGACAGACAGACAGACACACACACACAAATGCTGTACAACAGTTTTAGGGAAGGGTGTGTGTGGGGGGGGGGTGGGCAGACACATGGGGGGTGGACATGCTGTTGGTTATTGCACGCTGTCATTTGGCTTCCTGGGGGTGTCTCCTGGCTGACCCCCTCCTGCTCAGGCTGGGGCTATATAAGAGAGCGGAGGCTGCACACACTCTCACACACTCACTGACCTGCTCCAACACCGGGGAACTTTTAATTTTGCAGGAGGGGGCGCTGAGAGAAGAGAGCGGTTGGACTCCTGAACAGGACAAGCTGACAAGACAGTCAAACAGAGGTAAGACCTTTTTTATACTTTCTTACTTTCCTGGAGTTTGCTCTAGTCAGTTTGTTTTAGTCAGATTTATGACTGAAAATGTATGTGTCAGCTTATTCTTGGACTTGTTGGAAATATACTTCGTTTGTGGAAATTGCAGATGTGGCTTGGTTGGTCATAAGTTTGAGGAAAAAAAAGACAAGTTTTGCTGATCTAAGCTATTTAAACAGTAGGAGGAATACTGTCTATGGCGAAGCCATTTCCCCACTAATATATGTGCATAAAAGCGGAATGCAATACTGCTGTCTGAAGATTTATAGTGTGTAACACAAAAAGGCAACAAAAAAAAAAGTGCTTGAGCGAAAGAGCAAGTGAGAACAGAACAAAACAGATTGGAGCATGGTGAGACAGAGAGAGAGTGAGGGGCATAGAGAGAGAGAGAGCGAGAGAGAGAGAGAGAGAGAGAGATAGAGAGAGAAAGACAGATAGAGAGAAAAAGAGAAAGAGAGGGAGAGAGATAGAGAGAAAAAGAGAGGGAGAAAGGAAGAGTAAAAAAGTGGGAAGTTGGTACAGAGAGAGAGGGATAGAGAAAGGGATAAAGAGAAAGACGGGGGGAGAGAGAGAGTACATATGGAATATGCATAGATGTTGATGCAGGAAAAATTCTCCCGATCCCTGGACACCGGGGGATGTTTTGCACAGCTGTGTTACCTGAGAAGAGGCGGCTGTGCTTCTTAATGGCGCTTCAGCTCTGCGTCACCCTGACCCTCCCTGCACCCATAATCCCACGGGGTCAAAGGTCATAGGGTGACGGTCAGACACTAAAAGAGAAAGTGTTTGATGAGTCAGAGATGGTGTGCGTGGCTTTCTGTTTAGGATTTGCTCTTATGCATTTTTTGTGAAGTTCAGATCTCATGTTTTCGTATTTTATTTCCACTGCTGATTGCTTTGCCATCTACCTTTGCTTCTTTTGTCTAATTTTTCGTCAAGCTCTTTATAATCTCCTGGATGTGGAGAGTTCTTGTGTAACAAGAGTGATCCCTCCTAATGTATACATTGCAGTAAAATTGCATTGCTGAAATATCAATCATCACAGAATTCCAAAACACACTCTGAGGTCCCTAATGGGACGAAACATATTTAGACACGGAGAAGCATGTGTACCTTCTCTCCCTGTAAGCCTTAGTCTTTAAGTGTCACTTACTATATTAAGTGTGTATATTTAGTTTAGTTTAGTTATGTGCGTAAAACTATGTAAATTGACGATTTTTTTTCTTTTCAATGTAAGAACTTTGTTACAAAGTGCAGAATCACATTCTGGTGATGAATTGTAACATCTACTCATAAAGCAGTTATTTACTGAGTTACTTTCTCAAACACAAGGTTATGGTGAATAAGCTATAAAGAAGGATCAAATCAAATAGCCCGTGAGATTAAGAGCTAATGTTGAAACAGTAAAGCCACACACCACTAGGTGGACTTTCAACTCAGATCTTGACTAAACACATAAATACCAGTACTCAATATTTTACCTCAACAGATTTTCCTAACATTGTAGTTATGTTTATAAATGATTTCCTGATGATGAACAATGTAAGAGCGATGGTTACCAAATGATGATAACAAAGTGTTAACTGAGAGTTAACAAATGCAAAATAAATGCTTCATAGGAAGTAGTTATATTATAAAGTGTATAATAATATATATAATAATAAGTATATAATTATAAAGTGTTACCAAAGTTTTTCCATAGTGTATTTGCTCTTCACTACAGCTCCTCATCTGACCAGCAGAAGGTTTGTGAGCGGACTATTCTTAGTGTCAGGGACGGCCTGGTGGTGAGCTGGTCATTCGCTGCGGTCAGAGTTCAAAGGTGACGGGTGGCGACAGCAACGAGTCCAGGATGAGCTGGGTGTCCATGTGTACTGTCCTCCTCATGCTGGGGATCAGCAGAAGCTCCGCACAAGGTATGTTCACGTCTCCTCTCGGTTCCTCTACATTCACTGTTCTACTGGTTTTCAAATGTTCTTGGGGTGCATGGACACGCAGCAATCTGCAGTAGTAATGAGCCTTTTGCCATTTTTGTCAGATTGCGAATCCATCCTGTTAAATTACAGTCACCCTCTCCACTGTGAATTTCAGGCCCTGCCCTTTGGCTATCGCTTCAAATGCCCATTAGCCAAAACCAACAAATATATGGTCAAGATCTGGAAGATTCAGGGGGCCCAGAGCTTCACAAGGGGCCCACAGGCAGATTGTTTTGGGTCTACGTCATTTGGTATTATTTATAGACTGAATTGGGCCACACGGGAGTTTTCCTTACTAGCAGTTGTGTGTGTGTCTGTGTAGGGCTAAAGGCTAAACCCCCCCCACACACACACACACACAGAAGTGATGATATACTTTAAAGCAACACTAAGTGCTTTTTGTAAGTGGCAACATCTGGCATCGTCATTTTAAATTTCATTTTGAGCCCATAAAGGTCACGTGAAGGTCAGTTAAAGACGCCTGGTATTTGCTGAACACTATATGCAATTCTATGATCTGCAACAGCACACCAAACATAAGCCATAAGGAAGTCTCTCAAAGCACACATCCCTTACTATATCACTGTCAAGTACTTAAAAGATCTAGCATGAACTAGCATGTGAGTAATATATTTGCATGCCTTTTAAAAAGTAAGCCCTTAGTAGCACCAAAAGTTGCCAGCTAGTATGTTGGTAAGTCCTTATCGCTGCCCAACAGCCCTAGTAGGTCTTTGCGAGCTTTGCTTTGTTGCATGCCTTGTAGGAAGATTATGCTGACTGTGAATGTGAACCTCTCTGTGAGTGCAACAACTGTATCAGTCTACCCATAAAAGCCTCTGGTGTTTTCACACACGTTATGTTTATGGGTGATCGACGTACCCCGTATGGAAATCCTGGCTATCCCTGCTAAGGCAGGCCTCTCCATTACCTTACTAACGCAGCCACTCATGCAGATACACACCAACGTGCTCTCTCTCACACACACACACACACATCTATATACTCATACACAAAAAAACCCCCACACAACCACATCCATAACAGGCATGTGCACACACACACACACATGCACATGTACACGCACACATACACACACATCTACAGCCATAGAAACATGCACACACACACACACACACACACACACACACACCTGCACCCATATACATGTGCACACAGCACTACACACACACACACGCACACATACACATACACACACATCTACAGCCATAGAAACATGCACACACACACACACACAAACCTGCACCCATATACATGTGCACACAGCACTACACACACACACACACACACACACACACACCACCCATTCCCTGTGCAAATTTTTATATCAAGCCACAACATCCGTGATCTAATGACCGGCGGAATCACATCATTGCGCGGCCCAATTCAATCACGCGGCTCAGCCATCAAGTGGCCCGCGGTGGTAATGGAATTTGCCGGAGGGATTGTCTTCATAAATTCTCTGGCAGGAAAGGCCCCCGGTGTCAGGCGGTGTTAAGCCAACGGAGGCACTGCAGCCTCCCTCGACTGCGGCGTAACCTGCCCGCCACGTCAACATGAGTGATCGGCCGCAAACGTCGAGGCCTGATTATTAAGACTCCCCCGTCGGGCCCTGTCAAGTTAATAAAGGAACATGTGATTTTTCTCTTCCCTTCTTCCCCTCCTTCTCTCTTTCTTTCTCTTTTTTTCATCCCCACTTCTTAAACACACTCACCTTCACAAGTGTAAAAACGACGGTTGCCGGAGCAACAGCGCTAGTCTCGGCGTGGGTAATTTGGTTACGTGTGAAATGCTGTGGGAAGTTAAGTGATTGTGAGCGGTAATTGAGTGGCTGGGAACATGAGCCTGCGTGGCGGAATCTTAGGCCCCCCAGTGCACGCTGGGATTGCGGGTGTGAAGGGAAGCGCGGTAACAACTGTCGCTTAGTCTCGCTACTCACTCACTCTCTCACTCACGGGGACCTCTTCCTTCTCCTCCTCCTCTAGTCTCCTCTCACAAAACACATCCATCATAAACATGACACCAACTCTCTCTCTCTGAATTGCTGTGCTGGGGATTGATTGTGTGTGTGTGTCTGTGTGTGTGTGTGTGTGTGTGTGTGTGTGAGAGAGAGAGAGGGAGAGAGAGAGAGAGAGAGAGAGAGAGAGAGCGAGAGAGAGAAAAACGGAGTGACTGTGTGTGCGTGTGTTTGTATGTGTGTGAGAGAGGGACAGAAAGAAAGGGAGTGAAGAAATGTGTGTGTGTGTTTTACATGTTCAGGCGAAATACAGTAGGCGCTGCTTACTGTTGGAGCAATTGGCACTTGCACCTGTTTCTGATTGGCCACGCTATCTTAGCGGCAGTCTCTCATTGGCCACGCTATCTTAGCGCCAGTAGCGCTGGCAGCAGCACTCTCTCACCACACACACACACACACACACACACACACACACACACACACACACACACACACACACACACAAACACACACACAAACACTGTGTATTCAAGGCTGGATGATGTTACAGATGATCTGATCTATGGGCAGCATGGGCTAGGGATCTCTGCCAAGCATGGCCAGAGCAGAGCAGTTTCCAGCATCCCACACTGTATACACACCACAAGCTTCACGTTGTTAGTTATTTTTATTACGTTTGTGATTCACAGAGGAAATCCCATTTAACACAGCTCTCTGGAAGAGGAAACCTGCATTTAGGATACCACATAACTACTAACAGCTGAACGAGTGTGTATGCACTCATAAACACCATAGAGGTCTGTTACAGTGATGTCTCCATTAAAAGGTACGGCCACAGTGTAGAATGTCACAAAAACAATCTCAGGTCGGAAAGTATGTCACATTTCAGGAAAATTACATTGGCCACATAGGCTAACTACTAACAGTTATGTGTGAGTGAGAGAGAGAGAAAGACAGACAAAGAGAGAGAGAGGTCTCTTACAGTGATGTCTCCATAAAAGCATAGTACTAAGCAGGTCCGGCCACATCAGTGTGATGGGAGTTTGGAACGTCAAAGATGAAAAAAGAAAACACAGGTCGGAAAGCATGTCACATTGTGAGATTCATTCACGTTTAATGTTGTACCCGACCTTTCCGAATCCATTATGATGCTGAAAATGCGTGGGTCACGACAAATTGAGGGCAAAATCGGACTGATATCCTACCTTGCCATTAGTCCACTTAATATCCTACATCAAATCTAAAATCTAAGTCTGATGTCTTGTCAAAGTGTAACAAAGCGTAGTAATGTGGCACGTTAGGCAGCGAAATACGAGATCCAGACAAACACACACACACAGACACACGCACACACACACACACACACAGACAAACACACACACACACACACACACACACACACACGCACACACACACAGGTAGAGCTCGCTCAATGTGTTTCACAAGCAGACGTGTGCTCTCAACCTGACATAATCACATCCTGATGTACTGAGGAGTAAAAAGAACCTTTTTTTCTTGTTCTCTTTTTTTCCTGTCTTCCTTTTTTGTTATTTTCTTTTTAAAATCATCATCAGAGCTTTTACAGCTCACGGCAACACCACCTAACCCCCCATTATCACCCCTTACTTGAGGCTGGATGAAAGCCTGGCGGAATATCAAAGGAGTGTAAAAGCCTAATTTACTCTCCAGGGCAGGCACCAAGGTGCCGGCGCACTGTAAACATAATATGTAATGCATATAATGAAGTGTAGGTAATGATGTGTTAATGCACTACAACACACGTTGAGTGTAGGTGACAGTATAAATGTGTTATAACACATGCACTGTTTAATGTTTAGGAGCATGGAGGAGGGACAGTTTCTCAGCAAGGGGACCATACTGGCAAGGTTAGACACCTACCGCTTTTTCAACACACTGCAGAGTAGTCTAAATTTGTTAAAGGAGCACTATACAACGTTTTTGAGTTCATTAATCATCTTCATAAGTTGGTAGATGCTTAAATGAGTCAGTACCAGGCAAATAAAGACTTCCTTGACTGCCCCCGCTGGACAGAATACCACAACTTTCTTGAATTCTGACTTTACTTACCTCAGAGGACATGACTACTTTTGTATTCACTTTTTACGAGTGTCTATTCACCTGGAGACACTAGGGGGAGCTCCGTTAAGGAAAAGCACTCAAAGTTGCATAGTATCTTTTTAACATTTACAACTATGGAACTTACATTTTTATTTTTTAAAGGAATTTGCAATTTTAGATAGATTCCTAATACACAGATTTGAAAGGCAAAAATTCTCTTAAACATCCTGCCACATACAGTCCATGAAGCCAAGGCAAAGGTATCAATCATTTTTGTTAAAAAGAGAGCTTGCTCTCGAAGCTATCATTGTTTCATCTTTATCTTCTGGTAAAAAAGTTAAATTATGATGAAATTATGAAAAATGTTTCAGCCCAGAGGAGCCCTTGAGGTCCTCTTCGCTGACCTTTAGGAGCCTAATGAATAGACATGGACACGGACACACACATACACACACACACACACACACACACACACACACACACTTTGGTTGAGACTACTGCATGTAATAGTATCATTTACAGACCTTTTAAACTGTCAGCTCAGTAAAGAATAACTTAGCTATAGCCAGCGACCCCCCCCCCCCCCCCCCACTTAATTATAATAATGATGTCAGCCATTAGGTTCTGTGATGGCCCTTAAAGTCCCCCTAACCTTTCTCTCATGGCTACCCTAGTTATAGCGCTCTATTTACGGCTGACTCTTTTCCAGGCTGTCTGGCCTGTTGTATACGGAGTGTGGTGGATGTTTGATGTCATCTTACAATTATTGATGTGCATTTGTATTGTGCATTGTGCATTTGTAATACATATTTATTCAATACTTAATAGTGTTTTTTTAATCCTCATTTACAATGTTTTGGGGTGTGCAGATGTGGATGACGTTGAGTGGACCACCTGGTTTAACGTGGACCACCCTGGTGGTCGGGGGGACTACGAGCAGCTGGACGCGATCCGCTTCTACTACCGGGCCCGCGTGTGCGCCGCTCCGCAGGCCATGGAGGCCCGCACCACCGACTGGATCCCCGCCGCCAGCACCGGGCAGAAGGTGCACGTGGACCCGGCCATCGGGTTCTGGTGCGTCAACGACGAGCAGCCCGCTGGACGCAACTGCTCCAACTACGCCGTCCGCTTCCTGTGCCCAAAAGGTAAGAGAGAGGGAGACAGAGAAAAAAAAAGAGAGAGAGAGAGAAACAGAGAGAGAGAGAGAGAGAAACAGAGAGAGAGAGAGAGAGAGAGAGAGAGAGAGAGAGAGAGAGAAAGAGAAAGAGAGAGAGAGAGAGAGATATTTTATATATCTTAAAGGTGTACTTCCATCGTGTTTTCATTAATTTTGCGGTGTTCTCTAGTATTAATAATTGCCCTGTGCTAGTGTTAATAAAATTTTTTTTCTAGTGCTTCTGTTTCAGGCTGTTTTAGTTTGGTAGAGGGGGTGGGGCGGGGAGAACGACACGATTTCACCAGAGGCACGCTCCCTGCAGCTTCCTTTGCCCCACAGTCAACTTGATAGCAGAGTGGTAAAGGGCCAAGTCAACTTGACAGCGCTAAAACTGCACACAGAATGTCTACGGAGATACAGCTGTATGTGTTTGATCCTGAATCCGAAGAGGAAGGAGAGATGGCACAAGCACAGTCGCTTCCTGACCGTTTGTCAATGAACGTTTCAGAATGGTAATATTTGCATGACAAAACACTGCAAGTGCCCGGCTAAATGCAGTTCAGTCATTCAACTAGCCTGCTAATCTTATGCCAGTCAGTCAAACAGGCTAACATTATTTAATTAAAGCCCATTCGGTCAGTTTCTCTTATATGTATCTCCGCGTCTACGTCACGCCGGAGGCACTTTTAGCATTGGGTCGTTTTTCCGCCTATTGTCTTCTTTTGACTGATGTAGAAAACGGGGATAGAAAAACATTTTGATATGCAGCATGCATAGCAACTCGGGGTGACCTATCATATTTCAAAAGAGCAAGTACTAAACGGTTTCTCGTGGTATAGTATACCACGTATGGTATTAAAGTATACCTTTAAATGTTATGCATGTGCAACACAAATATTTTGTCATAGGCTATTAATAATGCTACATATATATATACAGCAAGAGAGAGAGAGAGAGAGAGAGAGAGAGAGAGAGAGAGCATACGGAAGAGTGACAAGAGGAGAGAAAAGAGAATGCATAAGAGAAAAGACAAGGAAGGCACAGAAAATGAATGACAAAAGAAATAAGAGTAAAGTGGTGTAAAGGTTAAATTATTAATGAACAGAGGAGTGATTGAGAGATCAAGAAAAGAAGGAGAAATGAAAGGCAGTGGGAGCTAGTAAATGTCTCACATTCACGTAAATGAAGCATATACCGGCAGTCACTACGATCTTGAACTTTGACCTTTGAGCACCAGTCAATTGATGTTGTAGTCTAAGTGAATTTGAAGCACCCCTGCACCAGTATAGCAGCATTACATGAGAGAAATGTAATTAAGCATTAAGTGGGAAAACAAATAATAAAACAGGAGATAGTGAAGAAGGAAAAAAAATGAATTGACAAAAGAGAGAAAAATTTAAAGATTAGGAAAACAAAGAGAGAAATTATCAAATAAGACAATGGGAAAAGGCCAAATGAATGGAGCTGAGAAAAAGAAGGGGTAGAGAGCGGCCAGGAAAGAGGGATACGCGAAAAAGACGCAATAAAAATGAGCCATAGCTTGGCATGAAACGGCTTGGACAGAAGCCTCGGTGGAGAGAAAGGGGACCCTCGTACTCCGATAATTCATTTGTACGCCACTAAGTCTTAAGACGTCCTCATTTATCAGAGCCAGGCATACGGAAACGGACATTTGCACATTTGGGCTTTTTCATCGGTGGAGTGGTGGCGGAGGCGGAGGAGGAGGAGGAGGAAGGGGCTCAGAGCCTGGGGGTACGTGTCTCTGTTACAGTGGAGAAAAAAGCAAATGCCTCACTCGCCCCACTTTGAAGTCTCTGTTTGCTTTCACTTCTAATATACATGTAGTAGAACATTCCCCTCCAGTGCTGTCGGAACAGCGCAAGAACCTTGAAAAATTCCAGCAAAAAGCCGTACAAAGAACGCCGTCTTCCCGCAGTGGGTTTCTGTGTACAGCATACAGATCATGGCCACTAACACCTTCAAGATTACAGGTTCATTTCCCAGCAGGAGGTATAACTGATACATCGGGTGGTACGTTTTTCTATGCTAGCCGTATGAGCTGTGTGCTTCCTTGCATCTTGCAGAAATCATTTTCAACAGGAACATGAGGTATTCCAATCACCATGAATCCTATAGCAACCTTAAATATCCACTTCGTTGATGTCTGTGTGTGTGTGTGTGTGGAGGGGGGTTATGTGAATGTTGTTTCATCATGTTCCAGAGAGTTTCTTTGTCTTGGGCTATATAAATCTTGGTCTTTTTCATCCATATCTATAAGATGTCATATGTCATATATAGATGGAGATATGGAGAAAACAGCATTCTCTGAGTCACTGCAGGGATTCTAACAAAATTATTTGACAGTAACCCCAAAAGATTGCTGAAGACATGTTCTTTAAAAAGATAAATCTGCCAATTATCATTTTAATGGCTATGAACCCCTTTGCACCGTTGCATATGGCACTACAGGCTTCCCCACACATTATTGCTCAGTTTAGACTGGAGATGTGGACATTAACCCCAAATTAGCCCAATGTTTTTTTCCTGTTTACCATGTACATTTTTATATACATTACCTCAGTGTTGTTGTGTTTATGTTTGTATACAGAGAGATAACTTTGTGTGTGTGTGTGTGTGTGTGTGTGTATTTCCCCTGTGTAGATAAGAGTGCATCAGTGAAGGGGGGCTGGGGTCCCTGGTCTGAGTGGTCAGATTGTCCAGCACAGTGTGGCCAGGTTGCCGTGCAGAAGCGCTCCAGAACCTGCAATGCAAAGTCTCACCAGAGGGGGCAGCAGTGCAACGGGCCAACAGAGGAAGGGAGAATGTGCCAAGGACCAGAGTGCCCAGGCAAGGACCACTCGGTCTT
>CM050202.1:18088773-18176273 GCA_027475355.1 Coilia nasus | reverse complement strand
AGTGAGAAAGCGAGGAAGTGAGAGAGTGAGCAAGTGAGGGAGAAGGAGAGAGAGCAAGCAACAGACAGAGAGAGAGAGAGAGAGAGAGAGAGAGAGAGAGAGAGAGAGAGAGAGAGAGAGAGAGAGAGAGAGAGAGAGAAATACTACTGCAGGGCCAGCAGCCCATTTTCAAGCTGGCCACTCTGATTGACTTGGTTAGTGCACACACACACACGGACAGAAAATTGGAGAGGCTGGGGAATACTACTGCAGGGCTAGCAGCTCAGTTGGAGAAGGCCAGAGTCCAGACCAGCCACTCTCACTGACATTTAACAGTGCACACACACACATACAGATAGTATTTCTCTCACGTACATAAAACAGTTAAATACTACATTCCGCCGCCAAGCACCAGCATTCCACCTGAAGCAATGAACACCAAGTCACCGACACTCTCTCTCCAGATCCAGCACTATTCTACCACTGTTGGTTAAACACTCATACTCACACTCAGTCAACTACAAAATGCTAAAACGTGTAATATATGACAGATGTGCGAGAGGCAGCGCAGGGATATGCAACTGGGGATTTGACATTTTACGGTTTTCCTTTGAGCTAATCACTCAGTCTAGGGGGGATTGAAAATGATCCTACATTCATGTTGACTTTTCTTCCCACAACCTTTTTTCCTCATATGTGATAAGCTGTTTAATCAGCCTTGCCCTTTTTTCTGCCGTCATCTGAAAAGGTCAAGAAGAGGCGTCGTGCGACCCCAAACCACAATCCCACCTGATCCGCCTCCCACACGACTGCTACCAGAACCAGACGGACTCGTTGTACTACGACGTGGGCAGATGCCCGGTCGCCACCTGCGTGGGCCAACTGGACAACGGCATCAGGTGCAAGGACTCCGTGTCGTACTGCTGTGGTGTCGCCAAGATGGAGGAGCGGCAGATCCGTTGCCAGGTGATGGATCTTAGCTGTACGCCACACATACAGAAGTAGGACTGACAAAAGGTAGAGGCTTTTCAGTGTGGAGGACTCTCTAACCATGGTTATCTGGAGAAAGACCTGGAGAGAGCACCAAAAGCAACACAAAACAGCTTTGACAATTGCACCTGTAGATCAGGTGAAAGTATACATATAGTAAAGAGTATAGTTTTAGAGTTATAGCAAGAAAATAGACAAAAGACCTAGCTAGTTAACAGGATGACTACAGATAGAGAAGTCCAGTTCCAGAAAACGTGGTGGTGTAGATGAGCACCTGGAAGCATAGTATGAATTACCCCTCTGTAATTGGGGGGTACTACCTTTTACATTTTACATTAATTACATTAATATGTCGGTACCCGCAACCCTGCTATTTTTGTTTGGAGGGCCTACTGTAGCCCCCAGTACCACCTATAATTCAAACTGGATGCCTGGAAGGGTTACACAGAGGGAAATATAAAATCAGTGACAACAGTAAAACAGCAATATTCTATTCTTTTACAGGGATACCAGTTGCCCACCATGGTGGTGACTGAGTGCGGCTGCAAAAAGTGCGTGGAGACCAAGGCCATCGTCCGTGGGCGGGCCGTGGCGGCCGACACCGGGGAGCCCATGAGGTTCGGCCACATCTTCATGAACGGCGTCAGGGTCAGCCGAACAGGCTACAAGGGCACCTTCTCCATCCAGGTGCCTCAGGGCACTGAGAGGCTGGTGCTCACCTTCGTAGACAACATGCAGAAGTTCGTCAACACCACCAAGGTGCTGCCGTTCAACAGCAAAGGTGGAGCGGTGTACCACGAGATCAAGCTGCTCAGGAAGAAGGCTCCGATCACACTCCGCTCCACCGACTCCAATACCCTGGAGCTCGGGGAGGTGTCGGGCAAGGACCCCATGGCCTCAATCGAGGTTCCACCCAACTCCTTCTTCCGTGAGAACGGCGAAGTATACGTGGGTAACGTTCAGGCCAGCGTGACCTTCCTGGACCCCAGGGACGTGTCTACAGCAGCTGCTGCCCAGAGCGACCTCAACTTCGTGGGCAGCGATGGCGATACCCTGCCCCTCAGGACCTATGGGATGTTCTCCGTGGACTTCCGGGATGAGGAGGCCGGCGAATCGCTCAATGCCGGTGAAGTGAAAGTGAAACTGGATGCAAGCCAGGTCACAATGCACGAGCACCTGAACAACATGATGCTATGGTCCCTGAACCCGGACACCGGTCTGTGGGAGGAGGAAGGACACCTGAAGATGGAGACGAAACACAGAGGCAAGCGGGAAGAGAGGACGTTCCTCATCGGCAATATGGAAATCCGGGAGAGGAGGCTCTTCAACCTGGATGTCCCGGAGAACCGCAGGTGCTACGTGAAGGTGAGGGTGTTCCGCAGTGAACGCTTCATGCCCAGCGAGCAGGTGGAGGGAGTCGTCACCACCCTCATCAATATGGAGCCCACGCCAGGGTACTCCTCCAACCCTCGGGCATGGGGACGGTTCGACAGCGTCGTCACGGGGCCCAACGGAGCGTGCTTGCCCGCCTTCTGTGACGACCAAAGAGCCGACGCCTACACCGCCTACGTCATGGCCAACCTGGGCGGAGAAGAGCTAGAGGCGGTGGCATCCTCTCCCAAACTGAACCCAAACAGTATCGGAGTTCCCCAGCCCTACCTGGGCAAGCTGAACTACAAGAGAACAGACCACGATGACGCACGGGTGAAAAAGACGGCCTTCAGCATAAATCTGGCCAAGCCGAGCCCCAACACCGCAGAAGAGGCCAACGGGCCCATCTACTCCTTTGAGAACCTGAAAGAGTGCGAGGAGGCACCCTTCAATGCCCCTCACTTCCGTTTCTTCAGGGTGGAGGGCGATCGCTATGACTACAACACGGTTCCGTTCAACGAGGATGACCCGATGAGCTGGACAGCGGACTATCTGAGCTGGTGGCCCAAGCCCATGGAGTACCGTGCGTGTTACATCAAGGTCAGGATCAACTCCCCCCACGAGATCAACGTGCGGTCACGAAACATGGGCGGCACCCACCCCCACACCGTGGGCCAACTCTATGGCATCAGAGACACTCGCAGCATCCGGGACATGGACCAGTCGACCGTCTCCGCCGTGTGCCTGGAGTTCAAGTGCAGCGGGATGCTCTACGACCAGAGCCGCGTGGACCGGACGCTGGTCAAGGTCATCCCGCAGGGAAGCTGCAAGCGCGACAGCGTGATGCCGATGCTGCAGGAGTACCTGGTGAACCACCTGCCGCTGCCCGTCAACAACGACACCAACGAGTTCACCATGCTGGCGCCGCTGGACCCACTGGGCCACAACTACGGTATCTACACCGTCACGGACCAGGACCCACGCACAGCCAAGGAGATCGCTCTGGGCCGCTGCTTCGACGGCACCTCGGACGGAACGTCTCGGGTGATGAAGAGCACCGAGGGCGTGGCGCTGACCTTCACGTGCGGTGACCGCGAGGTGACCCGCACCAGCGTGTTCCAGCAGCTGCAGAGCGCCCAGGCGGGCCAGCGGGGGGCTTCGGCCGTGGTGACGTCAGGGAGACAACCGCAGGGACAGCGGGGCAATAGGAGGCAGAGGGGAGGAGCTACAGGGAACACCAGAGGCAACCGTAGGCGGAGCACTCGGAATCCTGTCAGAAATGCACGCGCCTGAAGTCACACACACTCACTCACTCACATATACACACACACACAAGCAATGTCTTTCACTAAGCATGTTGCTTAATGGTATCAGAAGGGGAGGAGAGAGTAAATGTTTTAATTTTGTAATCATGATGTCTGTATTTGACTGGCTTGTTTTTTTTCTATTCTGGAAGGGGAATAGTATCCTTATACCAATTCATATTTTACTCTAACTATTCAGGCCCAGGGACTATCTGTTGGGAAGCTGTTTATGTTGAATTATGCATTTTCCTCTTGTACTGTGATAATATTTAGTACTTGAAACTGTAAATAATGGTATATTTATTACACTTTTCATATGAATCCAGACAGATAAAATGAAAATAAAAAAAGAACAAACCAAAAAGCATTCTTGTGATGCATATTGATTCAAGCAGCCATGTTTTATTAGTTCACCACACCACTATGAACTTTTTTTTCTGGCCGATGGATTAAATTAGGTCCTTAAAAAAAAACATTGCAGGCAATGTATTCTCTGTAGTCCATATCCAATTGTATCGCAGTCAGCGGAGGCAAAATGCTTACCAGGAGTTAGAAAAGGAGGGAGGAAACCTACAGTGTTTCTCCAGCCAAACGCTGCTTCGCCAGACACTTGATACAAGCCTACTGAAGCTGCGCGAAGAGAGAGATCAGTTATGAAAGAACGTTCTAGAGCTTTCCCTCACCTTCCACCCACCAGCACCAGCACCAACACCTCCTCCCTTACTATCCAGCCCATTCATCCCTCACCATGCAACTGATTTTATGTTAACGACCGTCTTAAAGCCATTGCTCCTCATTAAAAAAAAAAAAAAAAAAGAAAAGAAACAAAAACTCAAAAAATATCCACCGTTAGTCTGAAACTACATTTATTGAGATTTCTTCTTGTGTTTTTTTTGGTAAATATTGTAGTTTTTAGCCTCTGCTTGCAAGGGCTACCCTGGGGGGGAAAGAGAGAGCAGGAAATGGCTTAAGAAGGGTACAGCTGCATTCCATAAAATGCATGTATTATCACCAACTTGAGTTTGCATCCCTTCATCGTAGCTAATGCTTTATTTCAAAGTATTCCCATAACTTCTAAGTCCTGTTCGCTGCATTGTTTCTTTGTATAGGAAAAGCCCTGAAAAAAACTAAACTCAAAAGCAACTTTTTGAAACTGAGGACATGTGCATCAGATCTGTGTTTGGCAATTGACGTTCTAGAACCTAGATGCTGCACACCTCCAAGTTGGAAAAAAATAAAAATAAAAATCACCAGGTAAGCAAAATACTCCAAGTAGTAATAAACATTCTGAATGAAATTTGCATAGAACATCAAATTAGTATCTAGTTATAGTTATGAAAAAGTAATACTTCTGTATGTTTTTTTTGTTGTGTTTGTAGTTGCTGATGATAGTGAAACATGATTCTATTATCTAAAAGAAAATGAACTTTCATTTCTTTTCAGAAAAACAAAAGAAAAATTCTGGCAAATGTGTGTAGGTTAAGTGCAGCCACTCATGAGGACACTTGAAGCGCAGAGAACTTACTTCACAAAGCTGTTTTTTTTTTTTTAGAAGGCTGGCCAAATCACAGAATGAGAAGAAAAAAAGGACAAAAAAATAAAATAAAAATAAAGGTAAAGTACAAGGCAATTCAATATATAATATACGTCTTATTTTTCTCTCTCGTTTCTCTTTCGGTTGACTGAAAGACAGAAGTGGTGTGAGCAGCTCCCGTTGTTAAGGGCCTCTGGGCGAGAGCTGGGTACAGAGTTGACACGCTTGTTCAGCCCGCTAGGCCTGGTGCCACGGGCTTGCACGAGGGACACGCCGGTCGAGTCGAGTGTTTGTTTATTTGTTTGTGTTTTTTTTTTTTTCTGTGGGGGAGGAATCGGACGTGAGCAATAGAAGGTGAAGCCGCGGTCACATAAAGTCCTCGTAGTCCTGTTCGTAGCCCGCGCCGAAGCCGCCGTAGTCGTCCAGGTCGTCTTTCATCTTCGCCTTTAGGCCTCCACTCGGCAGGTTGCTTTTCTTTTTCTTCTTCCCCTTGGCCTGTTGGTGAGGGAGAAAATAAATGCATGAACAACCAGACACACACACACACACACACACACACACACACACACACACACACACACACACACACACACACACACACTCATATACACCAGGGATGGAATTCCACACCCGCTACCAGCCAAATGCTGGTAAAATATATGAAAGTGGCTGGTACAATGAACAAAAAAATTACTAATTAAAATGTACTGTTAAATGAATAAAAATAATAATTTACTGCTGGGTGAATTTCCCCATGCAATTGTCAGTGGCTGGTAGAGGTTCACATTTTGCAAAGTTAATTTACATCCCTGATATACACACACAGTAACACCGTAACATTTCACACAGCCGTGGATTACAACTTTATCTGCCCATATGGATATTTCCACACGGGTGTTTAGCATGCTTTATAAGCATCAAATTACCTATTTATTAAACAAAACTCACACTGCAGCTCAACAGCTCCCCTCAGTGGGCACGAGAGGAACTACACTTCACGACACTACAACTGTTTGTCACAGGAGTGCATAGGCTCCTAAACGGCAAAGTTATATGTAGAGTCACAACCCCACCCTAAGTTTGATAACTTACTGGCGATAAGGCAGACAGCCAACATACTGCTGAAAAAAGCAGTGTCATTGGTGTATATCTCAGTAATGGAACTTTCAAGGACTATCGAACTTACCTTCTCTGCTTTCTGTTTTTCATTAAGTAGAACTGACAGAGAAGTATTGATTTTCTTCAGGTCTTCTACTTCCACTGCAGAAGAGAAAAATGACACGAGAGACAAAGAACACATCAGGCAAGGTTTCGCGTTAAGAAAGTACAAGATAAAAGTCCACATGAGAATCTCTTAGGGCAAGTACTCCACTGGAAGCACACCAAGGCTACAGTATACAATCTGAGATTGGGCTGATTCATCCACCCCCCCCAACTTTGTGGGTGGACTTTAGAAACAAAATATGGATCTGATAAGGAGACACTTTATTTTAAGATGGCCTTTGAAAAAAGCCTGGAAACTCCAGAAAGTCATTATAATATCAGACTACACCTTCTGAAACTATGACAGGAATGCTAAGTGCAAACAGTCTTGTTTGCAGTCTGCTGTTGTGAAGACCATAACTTGGGGTAGAGTGCATTCTAGAATTTAAGAGGAAAAGATGAAGATTATAACTTAGGGTAGTGTGCATTCTACAACTCGAGAGGAGAAGATCAAGATCATGACTTAGCGTAGTGTGCATTCTAGAAGTCGAGAGGAAAATCTGACAGAATGGGACAGCTAAAAGACCACTTCCTCAGCATGCCCACTTCAAGTCAGTTTAAGCACGTGTTTAATAATAGTGCTCCGACAGCACTATTATCCCCAAGACACAGGGGTACAGGGAAATGCATACCAGCCGTCAGCCAAACCCTGGTAAAATATAAAAGTGGCTGGTAAATTTTTAGATTTCATTTTGTACGGAGGGTCTGGCCTTGCTGCTTTTTGCATTCCTGTATTCGGACCAAGTGAATACGAGTCAATTAGCGAACAGAGGGAGTGTTCGTGAGTAATGACGCTGACTTTGTATGCTACATTTGAATTGTAGTGCGTAGGTAGGTTTATTGCATACGCGACGACTAGATGTTAGCGACTGGGTAAAGGCAGAGCCACTTGTTTTAAACTTCAGCAGAGTCCACACCTAAAGGAAGAAATCGTTTCTCAATGCAGCAAGGATAGACCCTCTGTACAAAATGAAATGAAGTACGAGGGGCTGATTTACCAGGCTAGGTGTATTTTGGACAATAATTCACTATTGGGTGGTTGGTGAATTCTATCATTTAACTTAATTGATGAGTTTTACAAGGTTAATTTCCACCCCTGCTAAAACACAATAAATGGAAGCATGCTCCCAATGTACAGCACTTCCAACAACATTAACAAAGCCACTTTCTAATTCTTTCTGGGTTTACACACACACATACACAAACACACACACACACAAGCCGGACATACTCACATGAAATACACAGTTCACGAAACAAGGATTCCAAAAAGTTAGAATAATGAATGGATTTCTCAAATTGTGTTATCTTTTCTGTCAGCATTTTCTCGAGCGTGGCGAAGTCTTCCCTGGACGAGGGCTGAAGGCTGTCGATTCCCAAAACTGCAGAAACGCTGTTTTTCGAGCTGCTAGAGTCCACACCTGAAAAAAAAAACATGCTTATTACTATCTTATTACACAATACTACCCTTAATGATGCCGTGTAATATGTGCTTCAAAGAATGCCCCTGAAACAATGTAGTTACTGGGGCCCTCCCCTCAAAAAAATCCCTATGGTTTTCAATGGACTGCTTTTTTTTTTTTCCTTCTCGTTTTATTGAGTACACCATTTTGTAAACAGCGTCTGCTTGGCTTATTTGTATGGCTACTGGCTAGATCTGTGCTAAATTTAAACTGTAATTCTGTATTCTGCTTGTTACTCAAGTTCAAAATTCAGGACTTCAACTGAAACTCAAAAGTCTCTTTAAGTCTGGACTTTGCACAGCACTGGCAGTGACTGAAGGACTACTTGTGTGTGTCTTTTGTTTGTGTGTGTGATATTTTGTTTAAGTTGCTAAACCTGGTACCATGCATCTTCTCTCTTCCTAAGTGTTTGATGTATTTTGTACATAGTCCCTGTAAGAGTTGAACTAAACTAAAATAAACTACATTTACCAGTCACCCAGAAGGCACAATTGTATACTAAACCAGAACCATTCCAAAAATTTAAATTCACTCAGTACAATACACACAGATTAATGACATAGACATGTTTTTAACAGTTCAACCGTGATTCACCTGAGACCCATTACAGGGCCACACTGCAGCCATCTTTTCATTTCTTCTTCTTTTTCTTCTTCTTCAGTAAGTGATTCCCATTTGTCATGTGATTACACAGCACACCACCACACACAATAAGTGCACACTATATAAAACTGCAACCAGCATTCAAACAATCACACGCGTGAGCAGGCGGGAGCGACGACGGCAACACCAAGGGAGCAGTGTGAGAGAATGGTACCTCGCTCAAGGGTACCTCAGTGGTAGCCTGGTAAACCCGCCCCTCGTACTTCATTTCATTTCGTGCAGAGGGTCTGGATCGTGCTACATGTGAATTGTAGTGCGTAGGTAGGCTAATTGCATACGTGACGACCAGGCGTTAGCGATTGGGTAAAGGCAGAGGCACTTTTTTAAAACTTCAGCAGAGTCCACACCTCCAGCAAATCGTATCTGACGGTCTCTGTTCCAGACCCTCTGCATGAAATGAAATGAAGTACGAGGGGCGGGTTTACCAGGCTACCTCAGTGGCACTTCTGACAGTCTCAGGGGTGACAGCAAAAAAAAAAACCTGAGCCTGAACTTTTCCCTGGGAGGTAAGCGGGCACCTACGGCAAGATGTATGCCCTGATCAACGTAATTGTCAAACTGTATCCATGGGTGTGAGATCATTTTGATAAATAGTCCATTAAATTAAAGATTCTGATGACTTCTGTGGACATAAATGGACATCATTCAGACATGAGATGAACAAACCCAATACAAACCATTACAGTAGAATCTTTGTGTAGAGCACCAGAGCTCTTGGGACCCTGGGCCTGGTAGGCCTGTTAAGGAATCCATCCCTGCTTTTAACTAGACAATTACCTGCATGCATATTGCTAATAAGTAACTAGGAATTGATTAATAGCCCAACCATTGACTAATGTTGTGGTTCTTAAACTTTTTGTTACCCCACAAAAAAAAAAAAAAAAAAAAAAAAAACTGATGAGGTCTGGCAACCCCACGTTTGCCCCAAACCCCTTGTAATTATTATTACATTTAGCTGACCTTGTAATTGCATTGGACAGGCTAGACCTGTCCATTTTTAGGCTGGCTAATAGCACAAGACATTTGGCTAGTAATGTTGTTTTGTTTTGATTTACAAAGTAGGAAAAGCAAGTTGTGGGAGCAGCAAGTTACACTGTTTCAGGGGTGTGGCTCCAGAAATTTTGCTATAAATTACATGTCATTTCGTGCATGCTAGTGCATTTTTACAGGCTCTTAGATCTATAGAAATTGGTTTTGCAATTATATCTGTAGAAACAGGCTTGGCCTTAATTACCACTGGTCGCCACTGAAAGCATAGCCATTTGGTGAAACTAAAATGTCAATGCAACACCATTACAAAAAGTAGGTAATTTTAACTCCTCCTGCCCCTGCCACTCCAGCACTGAGAGAACGAGAACTGGGACGACATGTTACAGACTGAACAACAGCACAATAGAAGTTTTGCTAGCTGTGCTAACTTCAACATGACGCAATAAGCAGGTTGTGGATGGATGTTAAATGCAGAAAGACAACGTGAACGACATCAAACATTTAAACAAGGACCATTGGCAACAATATCTACAAAAACACTTCAGTCTTCAGTTATTTAGCAAACTTATACGCAACGTAAAGTAGTTTAGCAACTCAATTGTAACCTCCTTAGGCTATGTTCAGACGGGATGTTTTTTTTGCAGCCCTCGGTGGATGGTTTACATTATTTTCCTATGGTACAGGGTGTTTTTAAGAAAACATCCTGGGTGGTTTTTAAAACGCCGCCCCTGGATCTTTTTTTCCACCCACCCCGGATGGTTTTCAAGTTGAAAATTTTGAACTTGCACCGAAAAAAGCACCCTACGTCAGGTGCTTTTTTGACAGCTGACCAATGAGCGACAGCTTGCGTCACAGTGAAGGCGAAGACTGAAATTCTGTAGTTTCAAAGAAAAAACATGGCGGCCAAAACAAAGTCGAAAATCCCAACGGAACAACTGGTGGTACTCGTGAGTTCCTGGGGACTTATGGCTGGCCTCATTGTGGTGGTTTGTTTGCAGATTGCAGGCGCTACAATGCTCAGGAGGCTTTCAAACTGACTGTCCAGTCGGAAAAAAGAAATGAAACGGGCATTGTCAAGTCGTAGCTCTTCAACGAGCAGGTGATAAGCGCCGTATTGCTGCCGTCTTCCATTAATATCGTGCACCCAAGGACGGGAACGCTCATTCTCACTGTCATCTAATGCCAAAATAAGGGCCAGTTTCCTATTTCGCGACATTGTAGACTATAAATTACAATTGCGATAGCAGTTGACACTGTGTAGCACTACTACAGACAGACGCTTGCTCCAGCTGCTTGAGAACGTTTATCCCCGTTGTCATGGGGATAAAAAACGCTAGGTGCTTTTTTGGAAGGGGGAAAAGACGCCCTGTCGGCTGTTTTTCTCTCGTCGAAAACCACCCGGGGCAGGTGTTTTCGGTTATAAAAAAAAATCCCGTCTGAACACGGCCTTATGGAGAAGCAAAGTTTGCCAACCAATGCTGCCCTCATTGACCTGTCAGAGAAGTTATGCATCCTACCTGCAGTGTTTCCAAGCGCACAACTTCTTCCTCATTCTATCTGCCACTTTCTCTTTCACTCTTCTTTTTGAACACCGTGAGAACCCCAGAATGTTCATTCATGTTTTTTTTTCTCCATCGTGACTATGTAAGAGTACATAACAGGATACACTTTGCAGCCAGCGCGCACCAAGCCCACTATGGGTCGCGACCATGGACTGTATATAAGACAATGGTAGCAAACCCTAGTTTAAAAATCACTGATGTGGGAAACATTCCAAACATAAAATACATTCGCATGTGGAGTGACTGCTGAATCAATCTGATTGGCCAAGACCAGCCCCTACCCTATTACTGATTGGCTAAAGTAGACCTACAGTGGTATGGTTTAGTGAAGGCGCCTCTAAGGTTTTGAACTGTCAGATCACGAGAAGCTGATTTTTTCCCCCCTCACAAACACTTCGATACGCCCGAATTCCGGCATGGCGCCGGAGTGCTATCACCACTGCAGTCTCCTTGTGTGTGTGTGTGTAGTATGTTTACTCTGTGTTCCTCTACACCTCTGTTAGCTTATTATGTCCTCCTTTTGTAAATCGCTTTGGATAAAACCGTCTGTTAAGTGTGACGTAATGTAATGCAATCACAGTTGGAGGAATCAGAGCTGTGACTCTCCAGTCACAAATCTGCTTCCTTAACCGACAGGCCACCACTGCCACCTTCCCCCCTCCTTGGTCAAAGCCACTGGTCCAGTCTCCAGAAGATGGAAACAGGAGAGGTCTGAGGTCAGTGAGAGGTCTTCCGCCAACCCAACCCGAGCCGAGCCAAGCCAAGCCAAGCCAACACACACACGCACACACACCAGGGTTCTTAAATCCCACGGAGGCGAATGCACCTGAGGTCACTGCTGCAGGGACAGGGGACCCACCGAAAGCCTCTCTGGCCAGCTCCAGGTCGGCCTCCTCCTGTAACTGCTGCTGCCTCAGCTTCTCCGCTGCCAGCTCCTCCGGGCTCAGCTCCCTCGACTCCTCCGTCTCCTTTAACTACAGGACACAGACAGGAAACACTGGTTAACTACAGGACACCCAGCATAGAGAACACTGGTTAACTACAGGACACAGACAGGAAACACTGGTTAACTACAGGACACCCAGCATAGAAAACACTGGTTAACTACAGGACACACAGACAACACTGGGAACACTGGTTAACTACAGGACACAATCAACACTGGGAACACTGGTTAACTACAGGACACAGCATAGGCAACACTGGTTAACTACAGCAGGGGTTCCCAAACTTTTCAGACCGCGACCCCCAGTTTTAAGCTGCTGACGACCCGCTACCCTAGCAACCATTCTCTGTCACGCACGCGCGCGTGTGCTCGCTCTCTATCGCTCTGTTTCTCTCCCTCCCTCTCTCATAATGTTTCTGTGTTACACATACAAGGCAATAGAGCAAAAACAAAACTGAACACAATCTCTGAACTAGTGTATTTTATTACCAAAACAGTGAAAACAAATAGGCAACATCCCATAATAATGTATATAAAATGCTGAGCATATACGGACATATTACAAATATTACGAACAAAATACAAATCGTCGCTATGCTGCTAGTTTCATTAAGTTTCCCCAATCGTGTGGAACATTTTTGTCTGCGCAATTAAATATGCCACCTCATATGAAGCCTTCTGCGCCTTTGCAGAGATAGTTGTTTGCTTAGTGAGGGCTTTCTTCTGCCCCTGCAACAGTCTTTTTTGCGAAAAAAGTCACTGGGTATATCTGTGAAGCTGGGATGTTTGGTCTTCATATGCCTACATAATTTCGCCGATTTAGAATCTCGTGTGCGAGGACTTCAAAGCACACAACGCACGGAGGGTGTTGTACCGGATTTATAATAATACACGTGAAAAACCGAAGCAGGGACACAGATTTAAACAGTAGGTGATCGCCAGAGGAGGGTCTGCTCTGCTGATAGCTATGCTAATCGGGCAGGGCAGGGCAGGGCAATAGAAAGACAACAGGTCACACATTTGATGCCCGCTAATGGGAGGGTGACGGTCCTCTGGTTAGCAAACAGGCAAAAGCATTATTTTTGGAAATCACCTCGCAACCCTTCTCCACTGCCCCGCGACCCCTACTTTGTGAACCACTGAGCTACAGGACACAGCATAGGCAACACTGGGTAACTACAGGACAGACAGCACAGTAAACACTGGTTAACCATGGGACACAGCAGCACAGGAAACACTGGTTAACTACAGGACACAGCATAGGCAACACTGGGTAACTACAGGACACAGCAGCACAGGAAACACTGGTTAACTACAGGACAGACAGCACAGTAAACACTGGTTAACCATAGGACACAGCAGCACAGGAAACACTGGTTAACTACAGGACACAGCATAGGCAACACTGGGTAACTACAGGACACAGCAGCACAAGAAAACACTGGTTAACTACAGGACAGACAGCACAGTAAACACTGGTTAACTATAGGACACAGCAGCACAGGAAACACTGGTTAACTACAGGACACAGCATAGGCAACACTGGGTAGCTACAGGACAGACAGCACAGTAAACACTGATTAACTACAGGACACAGCAGAGAGAACACTGATGAACTGCAGGGCACATAGCAAAAACAATACAGATGAAGGAAATATAAAATAGGCAAGTATGTTTACAAGTATAATATACAGTATGTATGCATGAAGAGAAGCTGTGTGTGCAATAAAGAATTAACCATCCATTCATTCATCCATCCATGTAAGGAAACCTTATCTCCTGACTACTGTAAATACAGGGCATAATACTGGTGAAGTCCACAGAAACCACTGCAGGATGTGTAATGTGATAGGGTAACCTTATGCGAATGTCACACATCGTTTAACTGGGACACACACATATGAAAAGAGGGCACTGTGGTAAATGTAAGGCAATGGCGTAGTTTACAAAGGGGTATGTGAGAGACACTCTGGTAAAATAATGTTGGCCACACAACAGCGAAAAACGCACTGAGGGACACAGTCTCCAATGCCATTAATAAGATTTTGTTCAGTGTATAAGGACATCCTCTTTCTGCCAGGCAAAAGTACACTATAAAGAGGACAAAACAGCAGATGGATTCTAGATGGAAACATTTCTTCACATCAGTATTGTCTCTAAGTGGAAGTCTGTGTCATGTCCATGACGTGTTATGACTTGCAATCCATCATTGGGCAACTTTAAAACTCCCTTTAACTGGATATGCCTTTTAATCAAAGCAATGCAGACACAAACCACAAAATCAAAACTTTAGGCTAGCCTGGTCTTAAGTAGGCAGAACTAAGGGATGAACAACTTTTAATTTATCCTGAAGACAAATCAGATAGTTATTGTCCAACGGTATTTTTTGAAGTTGTACACACATGTATCTGTCAGAGTAAAAAAAAAAAATTCAGAAAGTACTGATCATTTATAAATGTGCTTACCCTTTTCCTAAGTTCGTCCTGCTCTTTCTTTTGTTTGTTTTCCTTTTCCTTGATCTTTTCATTAATCTTTTTCTTCTGTGACAATTTTCCTTCTGCAGAAGCAGGGAGGGGAAGACATATCCACATGAGACATTTAAAAAACAACAACAACAACAAAAAGGGCCTTCACCAAACACATGGTGGGGGCTGTTTCAAGAACGTGCACTAGCGACAAGCCCTGCTTCATTACCTCAAAGTATGTGGCAAATCTTTTAATAAATAAGGCCTGTGGTTTTGTTTTGCCGGGAGAGGAAAGCCAGGGGACTTTATTATTCATTATACTCCATCATTAGAAGGTTTACTACCTATTCTGGCTTGAATTAATCAGGCATGTTACTGATCGAGATTCCTAAGAAAACCTCCCTGACCTCACACACCTTTTTAAGAGATTCTAAATGGGGGGGTTCCCAAGAACACAGGTCAGTGACAAGCCTGGCTAAATTAACAGAGGGTAAGAAATACTTCTTCTTCTTCTTCTAGTAATAACAACAACAACAAGAATTTTTGTTTGTTACGCCTTCCATAACAGCTCTCAACTCTTCCAACAGTATGTGGCTTTATTATGCAGGGAGACTGAAGCCATTGAACTCCTCCATTAGAAGGTTTACCACAACAGCCAGGCTTGACACCGATCCATGTTTCTTGGTCTACCCACCCTAACCTCACGCATTCCCTGACACACCGGTCAAGCCCTGGGCCTCTGTGGCACACAAGCTGACCTCCTCCCCTACGGCAAACCGCAGCTTTTTTTATACTCGCCCACCTGGCTGCTTCTTCTCCTCCTCCTTCTGCTCCCCCTCTTCCTCGTCATCGTCCCAGTTGTCCTGCAGAGAAACGAGAGAACCGGCAGACAGACTTAGGAGGGGACGGCGGGACTCTGAGGGACATGCACAAAGTAAGCATCAAGTAAACAAACACACTTGGCAGATGCTAGCTGATAAATAAGCTGACAAGTAGACAGCCAAGAGAAGAAAAAAAAAAGACTAAAAAATAGTTTTAGTTTTATTTGGTTACAATGAAACGGACAAACTGAACTGGTTGCCTCCTGTACAGTTTGCTGAGACCATCCCTGCATCCGAATACCCTTACTAGCCGCCTGCATAGTAGCCAAAAATGAGAAAGCCACGACCTAGAACATCCGAATACCTTAGTAAGCTTTCAGTAGTAGGCGAAGCCGGGGCAAAAGTACCCGGATGGCTTGCTATTTCTGGTAATATTTTGCAGTGTGCAAGCGAACTACACTACGCTATCCTAAAAGTCACCGGGAGGTTGAAAACCGTAGAAGAAGAACCAAAAACTTCCCGCTCGTTAAAAGTAACCAAGATGGCGGAGACTCCGGTCGCTTGTCTGACAGTGTACAAATGTGCACTTCAGTAAATAAAAGCCATGTAAATAGTTGTTCACGTCACAAATGCACATAAATGTTGAGGTTATCTGATAAAATGCAGCTAACCGTTTACTATAAGCTGGCAAAATCATGACGTTAATGTAAACATCCGGGTCAGAGGACGGGCAAGATGGCGATGTCGTAGTACGTCCGAATTGTACCTGCTACTGGCTAGTTTTCTACGTAGAAGCTACTACTGTAACGGTCGAGTGGTAAGCACTGGCCTACGGTTTCGGATGCAGGGCATGTCTATAGAAATAAGCTAAGCTAACATGCATATTAGCTCACCAGCAGACAGACGAGTGAAGAAAAGGGAGGTAAATTACAGAATCGAATCTTAACAAAATCAGCTACTCCTTTCCAGTTCTATTAATAAGCATACACATTCACACACACTATCCTCATTCCATGATACACATCCATTCAGGTTGATGGACAAGCCAAACTACAGAAAACCAAAACTTACAGCAAAAATGCTCAAAATGCTATGGAATAAATTAACTGTTTTTATGGTGTGTTTTTGTGGGCAGGTGATTTTGATTTATTTCGATGGTTTATGTGAAGCATCTGAAACACCAAGAAAACAGGCACATCCCAAATGCCATCTGGGCACTGAATTTGAAACAACTGTAACTGTAACAACTGTAAAATAGATGGCTCTACACCCAAATGTTGATATAAACTTTCAATGAAAGCTGTCCGGATTGTACGTACTAATGTTTCAATGTCTGGATTGTATGTACTACTATCGTTTCTGTTTATGTAAACACACCTGTTGTTCTTACTTGTTGTCTTTGCTTATGCACTATGCCGTTCTGAGCATTGGTACAGACACACAGATTGAATACACAATACTGTTCAAAGGCATTTCTTTAGTTTTACTACTTGGCTGCATATGCTGTCAGTAAGATTTTGCAAGACTTTACAAGAAACATTCTACACAAGATGCTCCTTTATGCTGGTAAGAACAGGCTGGCCACTTTCCGAACTGCACATGTTTCAGGTGTCCATTTGGGCTCACGTGTTAAGACACAGTCAGTGTTATAAATTATTGGGGGTCAACTCAATGCTCAGCTGGGCTACCGCATTTAGGGGGGCATGGTTGAAAAGAGAAGCTAGGCGATTCTAGGGCTCGGTGAGGGTCAGTGCGTGAAATGGGGAGGCCTCTGGAACAGGGTGCACAAAGGGTGCGATGTAACACCGCAAAACGCGACGATGACACCACATCACTGACTGCCTGGTGTCGAGATCATTTGAGACATCTCTGTTGGGGCCGGGACGAATTGACACGGTAGACAGTCAAGTCACAAGGCACAAAATGACAGTCAGGATGACGCATGTCAAACAGAAAGGCATCAAAACCACAAACTAACAACATATGCTACCAACATTTCATAAGTCTTATAAACTGTGTGATATTTCAGCTGTCTGTGGACATTAGAGGCTGTCATTAGTTAACACTACCGCAACAACACAAATAGTGTGTTGACATATGGAAACATCTGACAAATAAACAGATTGCTGGCTTTCGTAGTTGGGGTGCATTCAGTCTGACGTAGCGAAGTTAGCATGCTAAAGGCACAGGGCTAGCAGCACTCGCTTGTATTAACTGGCAACATCACGAGGGTAACGTTAACTCTCTGAGGTAATCTAACAGTGTCAGGCTACCGATGGTGGCAACTACGTTTCCCCATTAATCTGCCTGTCACTGGATGGCTGACTTTCAAAATTATGACGTTAACACATGTCCGAGATCTCTCAACACAGCACATCGAACGACAACGTGGTTGCTGGCTAACCGGCCGGCTAACCTGACAACACACTTGTTAGCAAACGTCATTCGATTATCTTGCTAACATGTCCGACATTTGGGCTCCTGTTTTAAGTTGACAGCTGCGGTGGCAGTATGAAAACCCAAATAAGGACATCTGTTCGCTTCATAACACGAGCTATCTTGGAGGCTAACGTTAACTGTTTTTTTAACTTCTCTGCTGTGTAGCCGGTCACATAAGCCTGCTAACTTGTGCTAGCTGACTTTACAGACAAACAATAACGGTCGTGAGATAAAGGAAGGACTTACAAACGCACATCGGATTTGTAAACTATATTTAGCAAAATTCTGGGGGGGGGGGGATTCTGCAATTAATTGGCTGGTGTTCACCAGCTAACCATTTGGCTAAGTATTCTGCTACCTTTACGTCTTCATCCTCGTCCTCGCCTTCCCATTTGTCCAGCAACGCCACTGGCTTCTTTACCGGTTCATTCAGCTCGAAGTTGTCAGCGTCTAAGATGAAATGCCACAAAATCAGGAGATTTTACAATAAGTACAGCGATTAATTAAATTCACCAGATCCTTATAAGTAACTGTAAAAGCTCACAATTCTTTTGAAGTTACGATTCTTACCCCACGAGTCGGAGTCCGCCATCTTGGTTATGTGTGTGAGTTTGTTAAACTACGGAGAGTTGCAGTGGCATATGCATCGACAGGGCTCCACCAGCGCAGCGCGCCTTTGTGAGAATGACGGGATACCGGCGGACGCGGGATTTTCCTGTGTGTAGTGTAGTGTCAGTAGTGGAGACGCCCCCACGTGGTACAGACCGATTTAATTAAAAATGTTATATCATGTCTGAACCATGGACTGAAGTCATTGCTCAGAACCAAATAGCCTACACTACAGTTGAACAGGTTGGTTTTTAACTCCGGAGTCTTTCGTGGTTGTAGGCTACAAAAGATACTGTTTAAATCATCAGGTATAGGCCTATAAAAAAAGACTAGTGATATCTAGTGAATGTCAGTGAACTCAATAATTTGTTGTAGTTTCTCAATATGCCTCTTAAATGTGCTAATTAATGATTTAGTCTAAAAATGATAATGTGAGGCAAGCTTGAAAGACACATTCAAAGAAGTGAGGTGACAGATTCAAATGCAATTCTACAAATATTGAGACTGCCAGGTTTATTCAAGTAAACCTATAGCAAATGCACACTGAAATCATCAACCCTACATTCCAGCAAAGCCATTGAAATGTTAAGCCATCCTTCTCATTAACAAAACCTTTTTTTATTTATTTAATTTTCATTTCACACGCACCACGCACATAAATACAAAATAAATCAAATAAATACATAAATAATTAGGCCAAGGCCAAAGTGAATCACACAAAAAATAAATCTGGTGGTAGAATGAATAATAAATAAACAATTTCATAGGCCACCTGGGAAAAATAATCAATGTGAAAAAGTCAGCGTACCATGGAAGGAAAAAGTGACTGTGCCAAAATACCTGAGATATTGAAACACTTCAACAGTTTTTTTTTTTTTTTTTAAATACTCAGTAACAATCAGTCACACTAAATAAACTTGCACACAGTAGACATTAGACACAATAGACAACATTTCTACAGAAATAATAATAATTAATAATAATAATAATAATAATACTACTACTACTACTACTACTACTACTACTAATAATAATAATAATAATAATCATCATCATCATCATTAATACTACTACTACTACTACTACTACTAATAATAATAATGTCATAACAACAAATACATTAGTAATGTGGATTATTCATCTGAACTTGTGATTACATTTGCTTCCTGAATGTGGTCTTTGGTGAAATGTCAAACTCAAACAGTATTAAACATCACATCATTCCTGTACCATGACAGTCAGTGTAAAGTGCTGTTTTGAGGAGTATATTGCACGTTTAGTGGGAGGAGCAGGAGGAGGAGCAACACAAGGAGGAAGAGGAGGAGGAGGAGGAGGAAGAGGAAGAGGAGGTGGTGAGTAGTGCTGCATCAGGTTGGGGAGGTGAAGAGGAGCTGCAGCCAGATCAGCATCAGTGGTGCGCCCACATGGCAGAGAGGACATGGGAATATGTTCACCCCAGATGACCTCCCTGTGGACACACACACACACACAGGCACACACACACGTGCACACACACACACACACACGAACAAACACACATACACACACACACACGGACGAACACACGAACACGTGCACGCACACAAGCACGCACGCACGCACGCACAAACACACACACACACACAATGCAGGATGTGTTTTCAGGCTGGCAGCTTTCACCACAGAAGCTGCATCAGCACTACAGAGAGCTGAAAGCTTACACACTCACTACAGTGCAAGAGGGATGGCAACAGTGGCAGCACAGTTCGCTTACAGTGAACTAATAAATTACAGCTGCCTCGGATTTATCGTTCAGTGGGCATACACATGATAACATGGACACTGCTAAACACTACATCATAACAACAACAACAATAATAATAATAATAATAATAATTATTATTATTATTAATAATAATAATACAAGGACATTTTATTGTCATACGCACAGACATAGTGGGTAGAGTAGCACATGCAGTGAAACAATAGTTGTTGTTATTAAACAGCACTCTTTTTGGAGCAGGGTCTGGGACTGACATGTTAAGCTCAGTGTCCTAAGTCCAAAACTGAAACAAAAGCCTTGCTGTGCGCAGAGGCACTGCAGCCCAGACAGACTTGTGCTCACCTCTGATGTCCACTGGCTTGTCCTCCCAGGGGTTGAGCACCATAGACAGAGCAGTCTGCTGCACCGGGGCCATGGCGCTGTACTGGGCCTTGGTCACCGCTACAGCCTGCTCGTATGAGAACATGCTTATCTGCACTGGGCGAAACACCACCTAGAGAGAGGAGAAAGCAGAGAGGAACGGGGGGTTGTTCCAAGTAGGTGGTGAGGTGATTATTAACCTGGCTAAGTCGAGCTAGAGAAAGTGGTAAATCTCCAAAAAGAGTAGCCTGCTTTTTCTGTTTAGTAAAGAGACTGATAACTCCAGGCTCCTATTAGCGGCTTTACCATTACTACCACTACCAAAAAAATAAATTAATTAATTAAATATTGGCCTTGTTTTTTTAATAAAATCTTTTTTTTCCCCTGGAGCAAAACAGTGCGCACAGCATCTCTTGTGAAATATTTGCTATCTCAGAAAAGCCAACAGATATGGATGAGCAAACCAAAAGTAAATTAGTCTCTGATAGCATGTAATTAGATTATTTGATTTCTGATCACACCTAATAGATTAATCACTTCCAAAAAGCATCAAATTACACAGCTTCGTGTCTGATAGCATTTAATCAGTATCAAACAACAACAATTTAGTTTGCTTCATAGCTGCTAATAATGAAAAAAATGCCTTTCCAAATTTATGGTCAAATAAGATGAAATGATTAGTTTCTAATTAGTATCTGATAGCTCCTAGATTTGACTAGTGTCTAAATAAGGGTTAGGAGATTGTTATTGAAATGAGAAGATTTTGGGCAGTGAGAATTAATGTGCAACTATGATATTTTCAGTCACAAGGTATACATAGTAAGCACTAATTCTGCCCAATAAATGTGCATTTTGACCAATTATGTAAGAAGCCCTTGGATTGTTGCAGTTCACATAATCTTTTGTAATACGTACACAAATGCATCCACTAATGCAAGTTTTTTACTATGAATGTGGATAACTGATGTAAATGAGCTGGACATGAACCCGGCTGTTGTAAAGCACTGCTGAACTGACACAGGAGGGTAAGCAGCACATCTATGGTGGAGGTGAAGAGAGGAGAGGTGAGGTGAGGTGAGGAGAGGAGAGGAAAGGAGAGGAGAGGAGAGGAGAGGAGAGGAGAGGAGAGGAGAGGAGAAGTGAGGTGAGGTGAGGTGAGGTGAGGAGAGGTGAGGAGAGGTGAGGAGAGGAGAGGAGAGGGGAGAGGAAAGGTGAGGTGGAGGAGAGGAGAGGTGAGGAGAGGGGAGAGAGAGGAGAGGTGAGGAGAGGAGAGATGGAAAGTGAGGTGGAGGAGAGGAGAGGTGAGGAGAGGGGAGAGAGAGGAGAGGTGAGGAGAGGAGAGGAGAGGAGAGGGGAGGTGAGGTGAGGAGAGGAGAGGAGAGGAGAGGAGAGGAGAGGAGAGGGGAGAGGAAAGGTGAGGTGGAGGAGAGAGGGGAGAGGAAAAGTGAGGTGGATGAGAGGGGAGAGGAGAGGGGAGAGAGAGGAGAGGAGAGGAGAAGAGAGGAGAGGAGAGGAGATGAGAGGAGAAGAGAGGTGAGAGGAGAAGAGGAGAAGAGAGGCGAGGAGAGGAGAGGAGAGGTGAGGAGAGGAGAGGTGAAGAGAGGTGAGGAGAGGTGAGGTGAGGTGAGGAGAGGTGAGGAGAGGACAGAGAGGAGAGAAGAGGAGAGGAGAGGAGAGGAGAAGAGAGGTGAGGAGAGGAGAGGACAGAGAGGAGAGGAGAGGAGAGGTGGAGGTGAGGGGCAAGAGGGGGCTCCAAGGTCATGTGACTCACAGCGAACTTCTGTGGGGGGATGAGAGACACAGCAAGTGGTGTGAGGCCTTGGATCTGCTCCCTGACCAGAGACGACATCTCGATGTCCGACAGGCCCACTGCAACGAGTGTCAATCATGTTACTAAGTTAAAAACATACAAAAGAATGAATGGCTTGTATTATCAATTAAAATGTTGATGATGAACCACTGAAACTATTTTGAAAACATTATTTTAAGGTTGAAAAAACATTAAGCGATGTTCTGTCATCCAAGAGGAGGTGTGAGGAGTACCTGCAATAGCTCCGATTTCGAGAAACACGTCAGTCCCCCAGGAGCTGATGGGCCCGAAGGCCAGGCTGTGGCTGAGCAGGCCCACCATCGCCCTCTGCTGGTCCTCTGTGCACTGCAGTCTGAGGCGGCCCAGCCACAACACAGCTTTACTGCTCACACATAAGCACGTTTGTGTTAAGAGTTAAGAGTGTTTCTCTCATTACAAATACGGTGCAATGTAAAGTAATGGTCCACACAACCAACTACCATGACAGTATGGATACCATACAGTTGTTTGTTAAAGTTATATAATTTATACATCTGGAATAACAATGTTTTAGACAAGCATTGCATGTTTTATACACATTTTTCTTTACTTTACTTTATTAATACTTGGCTTGGATTGGATACTTCTGGAAACAACATACAGATACCTCACATTCTGCATCCTGTTAGCTAAACACACACACACACCTGAACTCGACAGCGTTAAGGTTACGCATGGTGGCTGGATCGATCCCACAGACAATGTAGCCCAGGGCAACCAGGCTGCTGGACCCCAGCTGGCTGGGGGTGTGTCTGGTGGCATTCAGTACTGTTTGGAACAGCACGGGCATCTGCAGCAGAGTGGAGGTGGGAAGGTGACATGAGCACACAGGGGCTACTCTACAGTTATACAGTACAGTATAGTACAGTTACAAAGGCTCTGTAGCGTGCTGTAGAGCTGTAGAATGTGTCTATTCACTCTGACTGGGCCCCACCGTCATCTAGCAGTCACACATTTTTTTTTTTTTTTTTTTTTACTTTAAAATACCGGAAAAAAATGGCCACTGTGATAACAGGGTCTGTGCGTCTGATTCGCCTCTTTTTATATTACTTCACCAAGTGTTGGAAAGCAAGTCACCCATGTCAGTGCTTATTTTCCGTGTGTGTGCATGTGTGTGCACACGCATGTATGTATGTGTGTGTGTGTGTGTGTGTGAGCACATACCTGCTTGCTGTTCCAGCTGCTGATGTCCCCTACGACGGCGACAGCCCTGTTCTCTGACAGGTTCAGCTTCCCCATCTCCTCCAGAGAGAACTGGGAAGACAGGCGGCCCAGCTGACTAATCAGAGACGGGGAAAAGCTGGAGGCGGGGCCATACAGCTGGTCCAAGGGGCAGAAAGAAAAGAGAGGGGTAGGCGTGGAGGTAGACAGAGAGTGGTATGGTGTTAGTCACATTATAGAAAAAAAAGCAGCCAAAATAATCATTTTTACACACTTTTCTACACCCTTGCAAAATTCTAGGCTTGTTGATACATTTTTCCTGTGTTTTTTAACAAAAAAATAATGTGTTTTCTTTACAATGCAGTCAATGCAGGAAACCTGTGATGCTTGAAGTTCATTAACTTTATAAAAGCACTAATATATCGGGGGCGCTATGCCTTTATACAAAAATATACATAAATTACACATTACACACTTTAGGAATTGACATTATTGAAAATGTGTGACTTCTCCCAGTTTGAATAAAAACAAAATGAAATTCAACATAAAGCAAATCCTATCAGCTGAAGCCTGTAAAAGTAAGTGCAACATTCTTCAAGAGCTTTTTCAGCGACTGGAGCTGAGCCATGAATCAGAGGTGTGTGGAAAGGTGACTTATTTAGGCCAACTTCCCTCCGCGCCGCTTCCTCGCTCGAGCACCAAAACCTGGTGCCGGAGATAATGAATGGAGTGAAATGTGCGATACGACAACCGGTCAAATCTCCTGTGACTGCACCTACTCCCATCTGGACCTCCCTCACAGACGCTTCCTGTCTGGCCCCGTCTGGAGCTTCTGTGCGAATTTATGCTGCTACCTAGGAGCACATTCTGCATGCTCTCATCTCGGTGAGATAAAAACACTCTGCAGATGTGACTTGACAGCAACCCAAATAGGTTTTTGTCTGGCAAAAAAACAAATGCACTTTGACACCAGCATCTCAGCGGTTGTTATCTTCATTGCAGGCAGCTGCTGTGTGCACACGTTTACAAATGCTCTTTCATGAAACACTTTAACCTTGTGGACCACTGTATTCCTTTAGGCCACTAATGCATCTAGGTTATAACAACGTGTAGTCAGGCGCTAACAAAATCTAAACTCGCAGTACTGTACATGATGCCAGAAACATCAAGGTGAAGGCTCACGGTCACGCCAGCAAGCAAGCTGATGGAAAATAATTGTATATGTGTACAGTGCTGGGTGGTGAAATCACTAGATGATTACCAGGTACAACATACATGTCATTGAAGACAGAGAAAAAGTACTGCATTGCATAATCTGTGCAGTGGTGTGTTGTGAAATGATCATCTCTGCTAAACCTGTCTGATCAAACAATGATCGTGTCTGCTCTGTGTTGCTGTTTGTCTGTAGAGAGCTGGGCTGGAAATCACTTGGATGAACACATCTGTTAACAAAATAGGCAGCAAGAAGTATTGTATATCTGCACAGTAGTGCTGTTAATTGCAGTGGTGTGAATGTGCCAAACGAATCCATGTCAGTGAGGGCAGAACATTGCACTGTGTTGTATCTGTATGGCGCTGTGCTGTTAAATCACTTGTGTGAATGTGCCTTCTGAGCAAATATGCATTAATGACAGCAGTGATGGGGACACTGAGTTGTGTATCTGTACGGTGCTGTGCTGTAAAATTGCTAGGTAAAAGCATGTCTGCTCAACAAACACACAGCAGTGAGGGCATCTGGTGCATTTGTAATATACTGTATACTGTGCTGTGCACGTCATTTAACTGAACTAGTTGATGCATCAACACTCATCTGTGTTCAGCGCCACCTGAATATTTGTTTATTGCTGTGTGCGTTATTAATGGCCTTTTCAATTTAGTTTTTATTATTATTATTATTATTTATTTAACCTTTATTTAACCAGTGTAGGTCCCACTGAGTTATAGTAACTCTTCTCCCTGGCCTTACATTACATTACATTACCCATAGCCTTACGCTTGCATTTGTTCATACCTGTTTAGTTGCACATTCATTGAACATGTATGGTATTTCTAAAGCTTTAGTGATATTTCCTTAGTATTGCTTTCATTCAGAAGACCCCTTTGTGCGTTTAAAGTAACATAGCTGTTTAAAAAGAAGTTTAAAGGGTTGATTGTTACTAACAAGTTTGTAACAATGCTCCTTGCGTGCACCCTAGGCTGCAGTAACTTTGCCATGCCCTTGTTTACTCTCTGTTCCTGTAGACTTCTGTTAGCTTGTTGTATCCTCCTTTTGTAAGTCACTTTGGATAAAAGCATCTGCTAAGTGTAATGTAATGTGAAGTAGATGTGAATGAAGGAAGTAGAGGTCACAGTGTTGTAAATCGATACAGTGCAGTGCTGTAAAACCACTTAGCTTAAACGTTTGTGTCTGCGAAACAAATAGATGTAAATGAGGGCAGCAGAGGTTAGAGTGTTGCAAATCTTTACAGGTGCTGCAAATTTACATTCGCTAAGCGATTACAGGTTTTTTTTCTATCTTCTCCTTCTTTATTATCTTCCTCTGATGGTATATATTTTTTATTTAAAATTATAATTATATTTTGAATCCTCTATCCTTTTTTGTTTTATTGTTGTTTCATTTTATTTATTTGCTTATTTACTTAGTTATATTGTATTTATGCACTTTGGTCAGCTTCTGTTGTATTAAATGTGCCATATAAATGTGCGAACTGAACTTGAGCTTGAACGTGCTACACAGATAGACATCACTGAGGTCAGTGTGAGGTGGGCACTTGGCCTCCTATTTTTATTCATTTATTTACTGAGTTGTATTCTATTTATACAGCATTGTCAGCTTCTGTTGTGTGAAATGTGCTATATAAAGAAACTGATCTAGACAGACAGACATCAGTGAGTTGAATGTGAGGAGGGTGGGTGGGTGGGCGGGCACCTCTCTGGCCTTCTGCAGGAGGGCCTGGAGCTGGTAGGTGGCCAGGTAGGGGTCCTTGCCCAGGAGCTCCAGGCAGCGGGTGAAGCTGGTGGCGGACATGCTCTTCAGGCTGTCCAGGGTCCATGCCGATGGCCGCGTCACGTGCAGGCTCTCACAGCTGGGCACCGGCAGAGCAGCAGCTACAGTACACACACACACACACACACACACACACACACACACACACACACACACACACACACACACACACACACACACACACACATAAATCTGGGTCTGGGAGCTGCATCATGCTTCTGTAAGTGTGTGTAAAGTGTGTGTGGAGTGTGTGTAAAGTGTGTGTGAAGTGTGTGTTGTTGCCCTTGACCAACCCCATAGAGAAACACACTGGGCCTATAGCCAGCTGGCTTCCTGTATCCAGACGAGAGTGCATAGACACAGACGCAGACGCACACACAGACACACACACACGCACGCACGCACACACAGATGCACATGTACACACACACAAACGCACGCACAGACACATGCACACATATTCTGAATGAAGGTTTGGTGATATTTGTGTAGCCAATGCACTTACATCAATGTCTTTCATTCCTCCAAAGGAAAGTGCTGATTGGCTGGACAGCATAATGTAATTTCCAATTAGCCATGTTTGAATGCTAGAACAATTTGGAGTGCGTACTCCAAGTGCGTTTCTTTGTGCTGCACACTCACTTGGTACTGTGTTCGTTTGGAGGAACCCCAGAAAGAACTGCAGGGCAAACTGCTGCTTGCTGAAAAGCTCCTGAACCTCCTGCGCTGTCATGCTCTGCATACAGAGGGCGCCAAACCTGCTCTCCTCCCACTGTTTCTGCCTCATAAACAACCTCTCAATGCGCTCCTGGGTCATTACCGCCTGGAGAAAGAAAGAAAGAAAGAAAGAAAGAAAGAAAGAAAGAAAGAAAGAAAGAAAGAAAGAAAGAAAGAAAGAAAGAAAGAAAGAAAGAAAGAAAGAAAGAAAGAAAGAAAGAAAGAAAGAAAATAATTAAACAAAAGAATCAAAGAGACAGAAAGAAGGTAATACACAATTTGGAATTTACCAATGATAAGTAAAACCATGGTAACCATAACAATACTTGTAGCTGTTACAATCAGTCAATCAACTTGCATAGCATCTTTCATGCAGCATAACATATAATGTTTAGAATTGACGTATTTATAAGTAACGGTGTGGACATTGTGTGGGATCAACAGATCAATAGACCAATTGACTGACCAACCGACCAACCAACCAGTCAACCAACCAACCAACTAATCAGTCAATCTATTAATCAACCAACCAGTCAATCTATCAATCAACCAACCAGTCAATCTATCAATCAACCAACCAGTCAATCTATCAATCACCTAATCAACCAACTAACCAACCAGTCAGTCAGTCAGTCAGTCAGTCAGTCAGTCAGTCAGTCAGTCAGTCAATCAATCAATCAATCAATCAATCAACTTTATCTATCTATCTATCTATCTATCTATCTATCTATCTATCTATCTATCTATCTATCTATCTATCTATCTATCTATCTATCTATCTATCTATCTATCGTTAATGCTATTCTGTCTTGTATCTCTCTTGTCTTTTACAGCTTGTACAACATTCATTTGGTGTTTTTGTTTGTGTCTGAGACAGTACTTATTTCCAGGTAGGATTAAGACTACTGTGTCTGATCTCAGGTCTCTCATTTAGGCCAACATGAAAAATGGTGCCACCGCGATCAGTTTTCCGGAGCGGGCCATAGTGTGCTGTATCAGTATCACAGAACAGTAACTTTAGAAGTCCAGACCCAGAATATTCGTCCTCCTCCACATCCTCACCAATTCAGCTGCAGGTGTCATATTCTTCCACACGTCACTCACAAACACGTAACTCACATTCACACCCACGCACGCACGCACGCACGCATACGCACACACACACACACACACACACACACACACACACACACACACACACACACACACACATACACACAAGAAGGCGAGCCAGGCACTGTCGGGAAGTTTAAAAATGGCCGCCACTGACACCAATGATGAATGGTCAGAATGACATCATTGTGTCTTACTGAGGGAATTAGCTGAAGTTTCTCTCTCGGCAGGAAGAAGACCAGCCTTCCGACTTGGATCAGAACCTGTGGAGTCCAATACTGCACTGGACTGTCAGGACAGAGAGAACATTTGAAGGAGATTAGAGTGGTTATAGCGATTACCATTATTATGGGGTTTTAGTAGTAGTAGTAAGATTAGTAGTAAGATTAGTAGTAGTAGTAGTGGTAGTACCAATGCTGCATTTTTAAGTCTGTTCATTTTTTTCCTCCCAACAGGCTAGGTTTTTCACACATTCCACTAATTTTATGCATTTTTTCACAATACTATGTGATTTAAGTGTTAAATTTAACAAAATATTGAGGACATGTTTAAAGCATTTCCTAAAACTCCACAGGCGAACTGCTTAATGTTGTATTTTGCCATTTTAGCACCAGCACAAATAGTTCTGTTACATCTATTTTTACTATATTATTTGTATGCTTTGTCCTTAATATACCGGTTTGAAATTTGTAATGCTTTAATGAATCCCATTATGTCAGTTTTCATACCGATGAAGCACTTTACATTGAATTAAGTGAAACTGACTGTCGAGCCTTCGCATGAGCAATACAGGCTGCACAGTACACACACCTATGACACAGGTGTTTAAAGTAAGTTGGAAACACGGGCAATGGTTTCACACTGAGTAGTCTTACGTCATTCTGGCCACGCCAAGGAAACAGGATCAGGGAGAATACATCCGTTAATAAATTTAGCAGACAATTTGATCCCAAGCAACTTTACAACCAGAGGTGTCAATCCCAGCATCAGAAAGTAAAAACTCTGCCACATGTTTGATTCAATTCAATTAACCGTTTTCTGAACCAGCTGATTCTAATAGGCACACACATAATCAGACAGGCAGATTAGCTAAATAATGAGATTAGAAAAAAAATGAAATGACACCTCTGCTTACAGCATTAGAATATAAGAGGTTTTGAAAATAACTTTAAGGATCCACATTACAGCTAACTATTTAATAATAACAATAGTATTTTTTACCTACTAATATGACCTTACCTACTACTACCAGTAACAAGTTAATACTACTACGACTACTACTACTGCTACAACAATTACTACTATTACTACTACTACTAACAACAACGACTATTATTATTATTATTGTTTTTGTTGTTGTTGTTGTTGTTGTTGTTATTATAGCTGGAGTACCCAAATGTGCTGTTCTCCTGCAGTATCTGGGCCACCAGGTCTTTTTTTGTGTCCTCGAAGCACATCTGCTCCACCATCTCCATGTTGTCCAGGAAGAACTGGCGATTCACCTACAGGTGCAGTCGGTTAGCAAGGGGGTCACTTATACATTTAAATTCAGGATACTGTTGGAGCTTAGGGACTGGTAAAGACTGTGGTAGTGCTTTTTAATAATAACTGTCGGCCCATGTTAAGTTCTCCAACACTGTAAGACTGTTAATTTGAATTAAAGTGTTTTCTAGAAGTAGTTTTAACTCTATGGGCCCCTATCATGCCACAGTGCACTGTGCATTCGCAACATGCGCATGGTGTCATTACTATTCTGTGCCAGTGCATCGTTCATTTTTTCAGGCAAAAAATCACGTTGTCTAGATAACAGATGACACTGTGCCGTCATGGGTGTCTCAGCGAAAAGAAGAGGTGTGGTCTGGCGCAAAGCGTGCCAGATGATATTATAAGGACGCAAAAATTAAATCCGCCAGTGACCAACAAAACCCTGGTCTGTCGTCAGTTGCGCATTGCTGAAAAGCTATTTTATGGGTGCACAACGCTTTGGGATATAACGAGAGGGATCCCCCTCTTGATGAGTCGCTGTTAGGGGACGATAGCTATCCACTAAAGGCATGGTTATTAACCCATACATCATGCCAACAACAGTGCTTAAAACGTCTTCAAGCTCCAAAAAGATGTCCAATTGCATACGACTACGAATCTGAGTATTTACTAAGTGCAAAGACATACTGTAAACACTGATACATATTTTGCAATAATGCACATTTATTGAGCAATCTGTTTTTTTAATAAACATATACACATTATTCCTAACCAAAGGGAAATTATGTGTTTCACACAAACAAGTGAAAAAAACAGACCTAAATATCCATCCCCGAAGATGAACTGCTCATGCACGAGCAGATCGGTCTTTAAAGAAAAACGCTCCTGATGGGAAACACGCCATTGTAATAGCAACAGGCCCTGGACAAAGCACGTGTGGCTTTTAAAGGGAATGAGAGTATAAACTCTGATTGGTTTATTGCATGTTACACCCCGAACACACCTATGATTAATTAGGTAACTTAGGACCAACCCTTTTGAACCATGCGCCAGGCGCAATGTTCACTTTTCCCGTCGTCAAAATAGCATATTGCCTCGGGAACGCCCCCAAAGCAACTTGCGCGACAGACTTTAGACAATACGCATATGATCGTGAAAATAGAGCCCTATATCTACTAACCCACTACCTTAATAATTTAAACCTATAGACATTTCATTTCTTATTTTCATCCAGTAAAATGTCCTATGCTACGAATTGAACTACATATTCTACTCCTAGAAGCTTTTTAACTATTATGCATTTAACCCTACAAACATTTGCTTTATTTTTAATTAATTGTGGGGGCACTATCATTCCAAACGACAGTGGGAATGAATGAACTGTGGGGGAAAAAAAACTAAAAGCAAAGCTATAGACCAAAAAAACTATTTCTTAGAAATGTTAAAAACGTTTTTCTTAATGGATGTCCTTCTGTTATGATGTCAGGGTTTAAAAAGGAAGGAGAAGAGAGGGCAATACCTGAATGAAAATCTCATCTGCCACGTAGGTCGCCATGACACCCAGGCTGCGGAACTCTTCCTCAGTGTAAACACCTGTGTACATGCTCTACGAGAAGGATGTAGAGAAAGATGAAGGGAAAGAAGAAGCCCAAAAAAACAACAACAAAAAAACAATCACAATCTCTCCTTTTCTATCTTTCTTTCACACACACACACACACACGCACACGCACACGCACACGCACACACACACACTATAAGGCATTGTGGTGTTACTGCAGTACTGCAGGCATTGCTAGACAGACAAACAGACAGACAAAGACACAGACAGACACACAATCACACACACACACACACACACACACATTATAAGGCACTGTGGTGTTACTGCAGGCATGGCTAAACATACAAAGAGACAGACAGACACACGCACACACGCACACGCACGCACGCACGCACACACACACACACACACACACACACACACACACACACACACACACACACACACACACACACACACACACACACACACACACACACACACACACACACACACACACACACACACACACACACACACACACACACACACTACAGGCAGTCCTTTTATCTCTACTGACCAGCCTCTGCAGCATCTTGTCCACCACCAGCAGCTTTTTGTTGGTGGGCAGCAGCATGAAGAACTGGGGCTCCTTCAGGACCATCTTCCGGAGAGCATCCATCATGTCCAGAGGGAACTTTTTAATGGTGCTCAGCCTACAGATACACACACACCCACCCACCCACACACACACACACACACACACACACACACAATCTCATTGTACATGCCTACACCAAATTTTAAGACAAGTTGAAAATCAGCATTTTCTATAAACACTATGATACTTGTTTGCAGTCTGTCTATGTATATTGTATCTGTGCACATAAAATAAACAGTAAATAAATAAATAACTCTATAACTCCAAACTCACGAAAGGGACAAAGCGATCTGGGCTCCAAGGTCCCCCAACAGGTCTGCGAAGAAGTCCAGCTGGTCTAACTCCTGAATGATGCATTTTTTCTGCAAAGCGCAGAGGACTGTCTCGTCATCATGTCAACAAACAGAGATGATGAATGGGTGTACCAGTGATTTAGCCTGGTAAACCAGCCTCTCGTACTTCATTTCATTTTTTGCAGCGGGTCTGGACCAGACACCGTCAGAAACGATTTCTTCCTGGAGGTGTGGACTCTGCTGAAGTTTAAAACAAGCCTCTGCCTTTACCCAATCGCTAACGCCTGGTCGTCACGTATGCAATTAGCCTACCTACGCACTACAATTCAAATGTAGCACACAAGGTCAACGTCACAGCTAACGAACACACCCTCTGTTCACTGATTGAATTGGTCTTGCTAGGGGCCGACTAAATGACCCTAAAGAGATTCCGGTCCAGACCCTCTGTACAAAATGACATCAAGTACGAGGGGCGGGTTTACCAGGCTACTACTGACTGACATGGGGCAGCTAATGTCATGTTTATTTACCACTGAGGTGTGGAGGGGCACAGGCTGTGTTCGGAGGAAGACCAGGACCTGTCTCATGGATTCCAGTGAAGGTGTCTTCTGAAACATTCGGCTCATGGCCTTACAGCTCACGCCCGAGCCGATGGTACCTAATGCCCTAAAACACATACAAGAACAGGACAGTAAAACACCAGAGGGACAATTCAAAAACAGTTTTAGTGACTAAAAATATTAAATAAAACATTTAAAAACGATAGAACAATGCAACATTAAAAAAATTACATACAGTAGAAATAGCGGACAGATAAACAAATGGACAGACCGTTGGACGGACCAAATGGACATTGTTGTAAAACTGTGGCACTTTATTGAAAATAATTATGCTTTAAAAAGAAGCTTCTTGTAATGTATTGATGTGAATGTACAAATAGTGTGCCAACAATGTGTAAACATGAAAAGATCAGACACTCACATGAATTCCTGTATGGACATTGCAGACTTCCTCTGCTTCTCCGTCTCCTCAAACAGAGCTATGGCCTAGGAGGAAAAACATAGCACACATCCAGTTACACACAGCAGAGAGCTGTAACTTCAGAGGAACACACCACCTTTTTGGCAAATCAGTTTCTGGGGTGTAGTGATTGCATGCGGTGAGAACTGTGTGCCCGACAACACTAACAGTGTTTGAGCAGTCACTGAAGTATATAAGTAGCCTAGCCGTGCTTAGCTAACATTTAGAATACAGCTCTGAGGGTCTGCTTGCTTACAAAGTTGCTGTTGCTGATTTTGAGCATTGAGATTTATAGATGTGGTAATTACACAGCATGTTAATAAAAGCATTTTAGAGATTAGAGATTGTTGGTGTCCCTTTTACATTTATGCAGGTATAACTCATTTCCAATAATTTATGCGAAGCTATGCTAATAAGGAACTTATGGATCTGTGTGTGGTTTGGTGTAGGAGAGCTTCTGGTTGTGTGAGTGTATGTGTGATTTGTCTTTTTGTGTTGTACTGTTTCTGTGTGTTAATTTAAAAACCTCCTCGAAAATGGGATGGTGCATCCCAAGGGGCTTATCCTAATAAATAAATTCAAATTTCAAATATTTGGGGAGACAGAGTGTGGTAGCACACACACAAATGAGAAGGGCGTGCATCCTTTTGTGTAACTCTGGGGTAGATGACAAATGAGCTAATTAGCTAACTAACCCACCCACTCCCCCATCCCAACAAATGGTGTGTTGCTTTAAGGTGGGTAATATGCACTACCAGAAAAACACACAAGAGGGCAGGCAACATCAAGAAAATGGGGTTGTATTTTCCAAGTATGGTCAAGCACCTGCTTAGCATACTGTTAAAATAACAATCACTTCGCTTTACATGTGTGTCACAGCTTTAAGATAACTGATGCCAAAGATGTCCGACTGTTGAGTGTTGACTTCACTGCATGAATGAATGTGCAGGTATGTGTGTGGACAGATTGTTTATAACCTGTAACGTCACATTTATCAAAATGTCCTTTCTCAATAACGATAATCTATTTAATCTTTTAATAATTATTCCTGCCATAATACTCCCGATCCTGTAACAGGACCAAAGTCAATAGTTTCCCCCTGAGCTAAACAGGGTGTCTGCTAACATGAATACATTGGGTAGGTAAGATAGGTGTTTCGCATAAATTTGTTTACCAGTGGGGCGGGCAACCGGATCCTGCAGAAGGACTAAAGTCAATAGCTGAGGATAACTGCAGGTGAAGAAGTACTGTTTTCCCCAGTGCTGTATAGTTCAGGCAGCCACCTCAACATACCTCCTACATTACTAAGTTGTCCCAAATCAGAACACTAACAATAGACTTGGTCTTAAAATGAATTTAAATTCATTTTATATTAATTAATTATTTAATTCATTAATTAAATTATATAAATATGTACGACAAAATATATTTAATCAGTTGCAGTTCAAAGAACGGATGAGCAATTTTGAAGTGATGTATTTCTGGACCAAAACCCCACGCCACCCCAGACAACCAGCACCCTAACGAACAAAGGCGCCATGGGAAACACTGACGTGTCCGCGTTCGTGTGAAAAGAGGCACTTGTGGTTGCAGTGGACGGTTTATTTTCAGACTGCAAAACCACAGACAAGAAGCTGCTCGTCTCCGCAGTAAATAATTAAGTGTTTAATTAGGCAGGTGCTACTCATCTCTATTGTAGGACAGGCTCTGACTCTGATTATTATACGGTAAAACACACACACACACACCCACACACGGACACAGACACACACACCCACACACACATGCAGACACACCCATATTCAAGGCTGACACTTCTTTTAAGATCAAACTGCTCTCTGGAAACAAGGGTTATGTAACTAGGGTGCTCCGTTTAAAATCAGTGTACCAAAATAAAAAACGAACAATCAAACCAAACAAACAAATAAACAAACCAACAAACAAATAAATAAATAAACATCGAGCAACATTGAACTCATCAGTGTGCTTGTGTGCAAGAGTTTGATATCACTGACAGTTGCTGTCAGGGCTCAACATCAATTAAATTAAATGAATAATACATTAAAATCAACTAAATGTGCAGTCTATGGTTTCTGGCTGTGAAATGTTAAAAGTCTCCCAGACCTATGCTGATGATATCTATGTTAGCAATGTGAGGATACCAGCTGACAACTGTTCCTTTGTCTTATGTGCACATTCATATTTTATCCATAAGGTGCCTTTTGTGCATTTGTCAACATTTTACACCTGTAAACGATACATGAAAGGGAGCCGAGACAGTGCTACTCATGAATATATGTGGATATTACCTAGTCATCAGATAACTGTGCTGCCCTACAAAGCCGAAAGGCAGTAACTACACATGTTGTCAAAACTGAGTTTCGACTGGAAATGAGCTTTGTAACACCTCTTTTGTCTTGTGACCAAACCGTGTGCTTCTTCTTATTAGAAATGTACACAAAAGCATCACCACTATCATACCTACAAAATGTTTGACTGGGCAGTATGACAACTTTTAATTATTCACAGTTTCAGTGTTCATGTACAGTAGTTACTGCACTTTGCTTCTGTAGGGCAGTGTGGACAGAAATAAACATGATCATACTGGCTTCTCATCTGTTTTTCCCAAACTCCCCTTTGGAGAAATAAAAGCATACAATCTGAAGTTGATCTTAGAATGGACTTATATTGATCTTTATGGGACACTGTTTAGTGAGTTTAATCTAAGAAGGTTGAGACAGAAGCCAGATCTTATTGAATTCTGCACTGTTTCTCCTAAAACCTCCCCAGGAGATAGAGTCAAAAAACAGTTGAATATAAGATCTTATTTGTTTCTGAAACGCCAAGTCAAGACAATTTCTAACTTGAAGTGGCAGGACTTGGTTGTGTTACCTGCTGGGTGTTCCAGGGTTTGGTGCGTGAGGTGGTGATGTTGGCGACGAGGCGGGCGGTGCGGGGGAGCATGCTCAGTAGAGGGGTGGAGGGCAGGAGCGCCTCCAATTTATCCAGCCAGTTCGTTACCTCAGGGGAGCCCTAGAGAAAAAGGTCAAAGGTCGTTAGCACATTTCAATACAGAAATATATTATTATTATTATTATTATTTTATATTATTATTATTAGTAGTAGTAGTAACAGCAATAGTAGTAGTAATAGTGTAGTAGTAGCAGTATTAGTAGTATTGCTGTTGTTGTTGATATTAGAAAACCTACAATTGATGTAAAAATATATATCTCTTAAATGTACATAAAACTGATAAGTTAAATCTGTCAGAATGAAATTTAGTTGAATCTGGTCACATGAAATTATCCCCTTAGCTGTGATGTACTAGCGTGGAAATACCTATTGTACATGCTCCAGTGAGTCAAGACAAGTAGACTTATATTTCAATCAGTTTGTTTTTAGAAAGCTGCACTGTCAATGTGGCGGTTACCATCAAAACAGGATAGCAGCTTGAAGCAACAAGTTAGCACTTTACACTTTACACTTAGCTGACGCTCTTATCCAGAGCTGAGATATGTACATAGTTTCAGTTACAGTCCCTGGAGCAGGGTGGGGTTAGATGCCTTGCTCAAGGGCATCTCAACCATGGGTAGGTCGGGATTCAAACCAGCAACCTTCCAATTGCAAGACCAACTCCCTAACCACTAGACCACAGCTTCACCCCTTCACCCCTTAGCACTTTAGCAGCATGGCAGCCTGCTTAAAGGCCTTGCAGAACAAACCCAAAGTAGGAATCTCACTGACACACATAGCACTTAAAAATTCAGGCAGCACTTTATAATAACTACTTTCTAATACGCATTTCTTTTTGCATTTGTTAACTCTTTACACTTTGTTCATCATTTGGTAACCATTGCTTTTACACTATTTCTCATCAGTAAATAATTCATAAACATATTGACACAAATCCACCTGGATGTTGGTTGGCTATCTGTCTGTATGATTCAGGCTGTCTATCTATCTCTCAGCCTGCTGCCTGTCTGTCTGTTTGTCTATCATCTTTTCTGTCTGCCTTAAAATTTGTAGATATGTTTAGAAATGATTTACCGATAATAGTAATAGTGTAAAAGCAACGATTACTGAATGATGAACAAAGTCTTAAGTAAGAGTTAACAAATGCAAAATAAATGCTCATTAGGAAGTAGTTGTTATAAAGTGCTACCAAAAATGTGACGTTTTATTAGACTAGACTGCTTGAAAGTGTCTCACAGGGCACAGGCCTGAGAGTTGATGATGGAGAAAGAAGTGGAGCAGCAGTAGGTGGTGGGTTAAGAAGTCAAACTAGCGCCGTGTTCAGGAGCTGGGACTCCGATAAGAAGTCAAACTAGGATGGCTCTAAGGAGCGCAAGCTCAGATCTCAGATTACCCCGGCGGATACCGAGGTGCGGAGTTTGGCACGGCGCTCCTGAGCTCCGTGTGTGTGTGTGTGTGTGTGTGTGTGTGTACCCAGGGCAGTGCGCCACGCTGTCCCACCTCCAGCTGGCACAGCAGGGACACTGCCCATCTGTGCAGGTGCCATTACCGGACATGTCTCAGTGTGCAAAAGCACACTCTGGTGCCACCTGCAGGCCATTACCCGCATATGCAGTACATTAAACATTTATGAGTATGCACTCATAACCACACACACATATATACACACATAAATATAATTACAAAATAATAATATAAATGTATGCATTATGCTTGCATGCAAGCACACCAGGGGTGAAAACTAACTTTGCAAAATGTGAGCCTTTACCAGCTACTGACAAATACATGGTACAATTTACCAGCCACTCAACAGTAAATTTTTATTTTGTGTCAGAAATCTACTGGTGTGAATTTCCGTCCCTGTCTCACACGCATACATGCATGCACGCACACACACTCACACACACACACACACACACACACACACACACACACACACACACACACACACACACACACACACACACACACACACACACACACACGCACACACACTCACACACACACACAAACTCTCACACACACACACACACACACACACACACAGTAATAATGAAAATCCCAGCGCTAGGAGTGGTACCCAGAGTTTGGTGGTGATGGTGTTTTGCTGAGGGGGGGTGAGGCCGGGCGTCTGAAGGCTGATGTTGGGCAGGGAGGAGAGGATGCTGTCGGAGGGGATGGACCACAGCGTCTCCACCCGCACGCCACTCACCAGGGACCCCAGGGCTAACAGGCGCCCCGGCTGGGCCAGCTGAGCAAGGGGGGGAAGAGGGAGAAACAAACAGATAAACAAAGCAGTAATAAACAAATAAATAATTCTGGGTTGTGCTTTATTTGGATGGCCTCCTATAGAGCATTAAAGAGGAAAGAGGTGCGCACACCCAAAAAAATAAAATCACAGGTGCTAGTCAAGTGTAGAAGGTATTTCACAACAGATGGTTTTCACACTGTTTTGCTCCAGAAAAAGGTTTTATTTAAAAAACAAGGGAATGTTTCAATCCCATCAGATCTTCATCAGGCGCTGAAAGACATGGAATGTTGTCTTGTTTTTTAATTTATTTTTTCTGGGGTAAAACAGTGTGGAGGTCACCTTTCCCATAGAGTAGGCCCAGATATTCAGATTGCAAACCACTACAAACTACAAAGCATGAATAAATGTGCTATTTATATATATGTATGTGTGTGTGTGTGTGTGTTTGTGTGTGTGTATTAATATAAAGATAGTAAAATGTTGTTTTCTCTATAGGGGCAAAACACACAATGAAAACATGAACAGATTTTGCTGGCTCTAAATTTAGTTTTAAAAGGTGAACATTCTGACTATCCTATTGTTGTACGTCAAATCAGTATTTCAATTTAACCTCTATGTCTGGTAAGACATGACAGCATTTTTTTAATACTTGCTATTATAAGTTGTTATATAAAGCACCTTTAAGGTTAGGGTTAGTGTTTTGGTTAAGATGACGTACGTTGAATAGGCTAAAGTGAAGTCTTTGTTGGCAGATTAGACAGGGGATTTGTTTGTTTTAGAGTTTCATGTAGTCAGCACCGTTGATGATAAACTACATGAAAACAGTTTTAAGCTTATTCAGCACTTGTAGCCATCTGCCTTTAACTCTTCAGTTTTTCCAACTGATAATTTTTCAGTTGTTTCTAATTTTTACTTTCTTATGAATGTGTGTATCTGTGCATGTGTTTGTTTCTTCGTGTCTGTTTCTTCGTGTGTGTGTGTGGTCACCATATTAGTCTGGCACTGTGCTTTGTTACTTTGTTAAAGAATGGCACAGACAACACCAGCAAACCCATACATCTGGGCCTATGGGCTGCATCATCCTTCTGTGTGTGAAGTGTGTGTGGAGTGTGTGTGAAGTGTGTGTGGAGTGTGTGTGAAGAGTGTGTGGAGTGTGTGGAGTGTGTGTAGAGTGTGTGTAGAGTGTGTGTGGAGTGTGTGTGGAGTGTGTGTGGAGTGTGTGTAGAGTGTGTGTAGAGTGTGTGTAGAGTGTGTGTGAAGTGTGTGTGGAGTGTGTGTGGAGTGTGTGTGGAGTGTGTGTAGAGTGTGTGTGGAGTGTGTGGAGTGTGTGTGGAGTGTGTGTGAAGAGTGTGTGGAGTGTGTGTGGAGTGTGTGTGGAGTGTGTTGCCCTTGATCAACCCCATAGAGAAACACAGTGGGCATAGAGCCAGCTGGCACCCCGTATCCAGACGAGAGCACATGGATGCGCACAGACGCACACGCCCACGCACACGCCTACACACACACACGCCTACACACACACACACACACACACAAACACACACACAGACACACACACACACACACGCACACACACCCGCACATACACACACAAACACACACGCCTACACACACACACGCCTACACACACACACACACACAAACACACACACAGACACACACAGACACACACAAACACACACACACACACACGCACACACACCCGCACATACACACACAAACACACACAGACACACATGCAAACACACACACGCACACACACACGCACACACACATAAACACACACACACACAAACACACACATTCACACATGCAAACACTAATGCAGAAGATGCTGAGGAAACAGACAATACTTTAAACCTTATCACAGACTTTCTTACAAAAAAAACAAAAACCTCGCACACAACTTCTTATCACCGTATTCAAAGACAAGTTCTAAGATACAAGAGGTTTTTGTAGGCGCACGCACACACACAAACACACACACACACTCTAAAACTTACACACACATACACACACAGTCACACACACACACAGTGTCACACACACACACACAGTGAAACTTACACTGCCTGAGGTTGAGAGCTTGCTCACGATGACTGCTGCCTGTGAGGAAAGACATAGGAGAACACTGATGTGGAGGTTTACATGACGGGAAACGCTTTACTCGTGTGATAATGGGTGGAAACGCTTTACTCGTGTGATAATGGGTGGAAACGCTTTACTCTTGTGATAACACTTTACTCATGTGATAACGGGTGTAAAAGCTTTACTCATGTGATAACGCTTTACTCGCTTTACTCATGTGATAACGGGTGTAAAAGCTTTACTCATGTGATAACGGGTGTAAAAGCTTTACTCATGTGATAACAGGTGTAAACGCTTAACTCATGTGATAACGGGTGTAAAAGCTTTACTCATGTGATAACAGGTGTAAACGCTTTACTCATGTGATAACGGGTGTAAACGCTTTACTCTTATGATAACAGGTGTAAACGCTTTACTCATGTCATAACAGGTGTAAACGTTTTACTCATGTGATAACGCTTTACTCATGTGATAACAGGTGTAAACGTTTTACTCATGTGATAACGGGTGAACATCTAAACACCTCTGAAGACATGGTAAAACAGACAAACTACAATTACATCAGAAAGAAAGAAAGAAAGAAAGAAAGAAAGAAAGAAAGAAAGAAAGAAAGAAAGAAAGAAAGAAAGAAAGAAAGAAAGAATGAGAAAAAGGACATTTAAAAACAGTTTCAAACAAAAAACCAACAGATGAAGTGAAAGGAATAAGCACAAGGAAGCAGAAGAGAAAATAAATGGTGTATTGTTATAATTCCTGAGTCGGGCGCTGTAGTGACAGATGCTGAGTGGGACTATTGCCCATCTCCTAATGACGGTCACTCATGCTTATCAAACCTGAGGGGCCTTAAGGGAAAGATACTACTTGCCACACACACACACACACACACACACACACACACACACACACACACACAGGGGGACTCCGATAAAGTTCCTTGATGCTCACCCCACCGTAGTCCTAGTCTAACACCTGTCCCTGAGTTTATAGTCCCTCTGAAGACCTCTCTCTGTCCCCCAAACTTCAACCTCCCATATGGGGACAGCCCTTCTGCAAAGGCCATCTGTGTCCCTAAAAGCAACTCTATGTAGTTAGTAACGAAAGAAAGGAGGTGGCCCACTGGCTTTACACTAAAACCATATAGTGTTGCTTTAAGGGTAACACTGGTGTAAATGCAACCTAGGGTGCACTTGGCAAGACATCCAAATTGCAGGTTTGTTATAGAATACTACTTCAGTTGTAGTATATTCAGAGTCTCTACAGATAACACACATCAACCATTAAGAACACTGCACACAGAAGTGTGCACACATTTTATGGGTGTAGGTATTGTCATTAACATCTAAGTAATCATGCTTTTTTTTAGAATTAAAACATTACATTTGGTGATGCACTCTTCCTGACGAACATCGCAGCATTTGTGTGTGTGTGTGTGTGTGTGTGTGTGTGTGTGCGTCAAGACCATGGTACCTGTGCAGGTGAGAAAGGCACAGTTGCGAGGGAGGGCAGGGCAATGTCAAGCTGTGATTGGCTCAGTTTGGACAGGAAGTCGGTACCCAGCTGTGGCAGGAAGTGAGAGAGTTCAGACAGGCTCGCTGCACTGAGGTTGGAGGGAGAGTTCATGTTGGACGCCGTCAACACCAAACTGGACACCTGGAGTGGGTGAGAGTACAAGAATACGAGGATATTTAGTGGATAGGTGTGGATTGAGAGAGTGAGGGACAGAGAAGGTATTGCAAACAAGGACAAAATTGTGAATTTTAACACAAAAGTGTGTCAACTTGGATATAAGTGTCTGTCAAATGCAATTTTATTGTAGAATGTAATGTAACATAAGTCATTCATAGCCTATATGAAATGTACACTACTCAAAACAATTAAGGGAGCGAACCCATTTCGTCAAATTTGTCATATAAATGTAGGTTTAACTGAATGTTTTTTTAGTTTTGCCTAGCAGTGTATCTCAGTGAGCCAATTGGTGAGTTTGACCCAAATCATGCGGAACCTTGTGCGCTCAAACCTTGTAGCAGCAAGGCCAAGGTCCCCACATTTGTTTCACTGTTGCATCCTGTACCCTAATGGCTAAAATATGTGCCGTTTGGATCGTTATATGGCTGTGTTTGTGGTTCCTGGTTATAACCAATATTGCCAGGCGCTATCTGGATCCAGCAGACTTGGCCAACGCAGTGCAAATGTTGGAAGATGGAAACACTCGCAGGGAGGTTGCTTGTCGCCCTGCTGTGTTATGTACCATGATAAGTCGGCTCTGGACACAACCAGGAGACTGAGGAATATTCCAGGCGACCAGGCCAAGGTCGAAACCGGTGTACAACAGCTCAACATATATTCTGCTTGCTCCCTTAATTGTTTTGAGTAGTGTTAATTATTAAGCTGTGTTTATATTAGTCTGTAGCAGTGTAGGCCAATAGCATATCATTACTTGTTCAACTAGATTTCTCAGTAGTGTACAAATAATGTTTATGTATGTGTGTGTGTGTGTGTGTGTGTTACCATATCACTGGGTAGTTTCTGTCCCTGGGCTACACACTTCCTGACATTCTCTTGGATGACGGGGTAGGCCTCAGTGTTGGCATACAGCTGCAGGTTCTTGGGATTGGCCAGACACGTTAGACTGCCCAGCCTAACACACAGGACAAGTTAGGTAGTTGGGTTGTTTTGATCAAGTAAAATTGTACAAAAAAATTCAACCTGCACTTTGTTGTTGTTGTTATTTTGTTGTTGTTGTTATTATGATGATGATGAATATTATTATTATTATTATTATTATTATTATTATTATTATTATGCCATATGAAGGCACAAATCATTTTCCCATAGCAGTACCCTTAATTTGCAAATTAAAATGTTATTCAAATTCACTATTATTTTGTGTTAAACTGATCAGAGCTGTAGAAGCTGTGAAGCGTGCTGTGTGACATGAGATTGACCTCCTGAACTGCTCGGCCGTGAGGTTCCGGAAGTTTTCTGTCAGACTCTGAGCCACAAAGTGCTGCTGCAGGGATGTGAGTGTGTTGCTTAGTAACACATCCAGACCATCCAGAAGCTGAAAACACACACACAGACACACACACACACAGACACACATTAGAGTGATCACATTTCATCATTTCATTAATTTCCCAGTATTTCCGCTTGAATGCACATCTAAATGTATCACACAACAGATGCTAAGCCTTATACTTAACTCAATCTACATTAACATTCATTCCCCATTGAAAGGCCATGAAGCAAGTCAACCAAGCTGTACAGAAATTCGTTTTTGTGGGTGTGCTTATTCATATGGAAGAGTAGTAACAGTAGCTCATTCACAGTTTGGGCTCTTTGAGGTTAGTCAGTGTCCAACATCCTCTGCCACTGATTACTGGAACTCTGTGTCAACGCACACAAAACGCACACGAACGCACACGAAAACAGACACAGCCTTTCACACACACACACATACATGCAAATGCACACATGCTGTGCGCATGAGCACCCACAAATGCATGTATACTCATATACTTGTACACACATACACGCTAAAACAACACACACAAACACACTATGTAAGCATATGGGCCAGGCCAGGGCTGCTCCTTTGAGAGCACAGGGTCCAGTTTCGGAGCAAGGTGTCTGGGGCTGGCTGTTACCTGAGCAGGTGAGAGGTGCTGGAAGCGGTGGAAGGGCAGGTAGGCTATCAGGTTGCCCGTGTCCCTGATGAGAGAGAGGCCTCCGGCTGTCAGGTTGGCCGGGCCCATGGCGCGGGCGAACCACCTGCCGAACGCCACGCGCCGATCCGCCGACAGGGACGGCAGCAGCATGTTAATGCTGCTCACACTACACAGGAGGATGGAGGAATAGAAGGAGAGGATGGTAAGAGAGAGAGAGAGAGAGGAGAGAGAGGAGAGAGGAGAAAGGGGAGAAGAGATTGGGGGAGAGGCAGACAGATGGACAAACAGAATGACAAACAGAGTTAATGAAAACAAATAAAAACAAATGGGGGATCAGAGGAAGAGAGAACAAACAAAGAATGAAACGGGGGGGCAGTTAGTGAATAAAGGAAGAAAGAAAGAAAGAAAGAAAGAAAGAAAGAAAGAAAGAAAGAAAGAGAGCGATAGTAAAGTGGACGAAACAAAAGGGCCAAGAGACAAAAGAAGGCCGAAAGACATCAAAAGTCAGAGATTAAATAAAAAAAGGCGTTGAAGAGAGAGATACAGAAAAAAAGAGAAAGAGAGAAAGAGTGAGGGGATACAATGACAAGTAGAGAAGGAGAGAAGGTAAGAAGGGAGGAAGGGGGGGGGGGGAGAAAAGGAGGCCGGAGAAGGAGGGGGAGGGAGAGAAAATGAGACAAAAGCAAAAGAGAGGCCAGCGAAAGAAAAGGAGAGCTGGGTCATGCTTGCGTGACTGACATTCAAGCCCATCCCTCAGTTAAATACTATAACCCAAGCCCATCCCTCAGTTAAATAATATACTACAACCCAAGACTATTCCTCAGTTAAATACTATAACCCAAGACCATCCATGAGTTAAATAATATACTACAACCCAAGACCATCCATGAGTTAAATAATATACTACAACCCAAGACCATCCATGAGTTAAATAATATACTACAACCCAAGACCATCCATGAGTTAAATAATATACTACAACCCAAGACTATTCCTCAGTTAAATACTATAACCCAAGACCATCCATGAGTTAAATAATATACTACAACCCAAGACTATTCCTCAGTTAAATACTATAACCCAAGACCATCCATGAGTTAAATAATATACTACAACCCAAGACTATTCCTCAGTTAAATACTATAACCCAAGACCATCCATGAGTTAAATAATATACTACAACCCAAGACCATCCATGAGTTAAATAATATACTACAACCCAAGACTATTCCTCAGTTAAATACTATAACCCAAGACCATCCATGAGTTAAATAATATACTACAACCCAAGACCATCCATGACTTAAATAATATACTACAACCCAAGACTATTCCTCAGTTAAATACTATAACCCAAGACCATCCATGAGTTAAATAATATACTACAACCCAAGACTATTCCTCAGTTAAATACTATAACCCAAGACCATCCATGAGTTAAATAATATACTAAAACCCAAGACTATTCCTCAGTTAAATACTATAACCCAAGACCATCCATGAGTTAAATAATATACTATAACCCAAGACCATCCATGAGTTAAATAATATACTACAACCCAAGACTATCCCTCAGTTAAATACTATAACCCAAGACCATCCATGAGTTAAATAATATACTACAACCCAAGACTATTCCTCAGTTAAATACTATAACCCAAGACCATCCATGAGTTAAATAATATACTACAACCCAAGACTATTCCTCAGTTAAATACTATAACCCAAGACCATCCATGAGTTAAATAATATACTATAACCCAAGACCATCCATGAGTTAAATAATATACTATAACCCAAGACTATTCCTCAGTTAAATACTATAACCCAAGACCATTCCTCAGTTAAATACTATAACCCAAGACCATTCCTCAGTTAAATACTATAACCCAAGACCATCCATGAGTTAAATAATATACTATAACCCAAGACCATTCCTCAGTTAAATATTATAACCCAAGACCATCCATGAGTTAAATAATATACTATAACCCAAGACCATTCCTCAGTTAAATACTATAACCCAAGATCATCTTTCAGTTAAATACTATAACCCAAGACCATTCCTCAGTTAAATACTATAACCCAAGACCATTCCTCAGTTAAATACTATAACCCAAGACTGTTCCTCAGTTAAATAATATACTATAACCCAAGATCATCTCTCAGTTAAATACTATAACCCAAGACTATTCCTCAGTTAAATACTATAACCCAAGACCATTCCTCAGTTAAATAATATACTATAACCCAAGATCATCTCTCAGTTAAATACTACAACCCAAGACCATTCATCAGTCAAATACTATAACCCAAGACCATTCCTCAGTTAAATAATATACTATAAGCCAAGACCATGCCTCAGTTACATAATATACTATAACCCAAGACCATTCCTTGATGAAATCATAAACTAGCTCAACTTTGTTGTCCTCTAGTATTCTTGATGAGATATTAAGGGTTAAATAAAATAAAGAAAACAAACAACAGTATCATCCAGAGCCTCATCCATTATTTATGGATACCTTGAGCTTAGCTCAGGCTGGATGTTACCTTGAAGATGAGCCAGGGATGTTTTGTAAATAAAAACAAATGAAGACTATTGTCTATAACAGACTGTCTACATTATAGATTGTTTAAAATGCACAATGAAATAAATAATTGTACAATTATTTTGGCTATTTAAAAAAATGAAGTGTTAATCATTTATGTTGATCAATTAACAAAATGCAGTGACTGCACAAAAGAGAAACCTAAATCAAATCAATATATGGTGTGACCACCTTTTGCATTAAAAAGAATATCAATTTTTCTAGGTCTACTTGCATAGAGTTTTTGAAGGAACTTTGGCTGGTAGCTTGCACCAAACATCTTGAAGAACTACTACTGATATTCTGTGGATGTATGCATCCTGACATATACAACCAATTTGGCGTAATTGGTTGATCATACACCTGACTATAATTCTGCAAAATCCCTGACATTGTGTGTAAGTGTGTGTACACTCTGTTTGCACCTGCCTAAAACTGGTCAAAAAACAACTTATGCCCATTACATCCTTTCAGTCCTTTTAGCCTTATGGGTGTTTTAACATTAAAAATGTGGATAGCTAAAAAGATACAGTACTGTGCAAAGATTTAGGCAGGCGCCTTCAAACCAGCATCAATTCACACAAAAGTATTAAAAGGCCATTAAACAGAGTCAATAGAAAGATTTCAAAGTCAAAATTAGTGAAATAAAGCAAAACGTAAAATTTGTGGTGCGGGCTCTGCATGGTCATTCCAAGCGTGTGTGTGTATGTGTGTAAAGCCAGTGGTTAAACTGGCTTTTGTGAGGAGGGGGAGCCCTTCTTCTCCCGTAGTGGTCAATAAGTATTAATGCTGCAGCAGAGGGAGCAGAGCTCCGGCAGGCTGTATTGCTGAGGTGAGGAGCTGGAGCAGAGCTCTGGAGGGCCCCAGCCCAATTTAAATGTAGCCTTTCTTACACTTTATAGTAGTCCTGAATATACATACATATAGTCTGTGTGTGCTTGGCATTTCTTACTCTTTTGGGTTGCCCTGCATATTAGAGCTGAAGATCTTTGCCCGAGCCCGACGGGACCCGACTGGACCTGACGGGTTCGGTCGAGTTCGGGTTCAGTTTCTATCATTTCACACAGGCTCGGGCCGGGTTCGGGCATGCAGGCCAAGTGCGCGATAACTGAAAGGTCAGGTGATTGGTTTCGATGAGCTCGAGACAGATGCGAAAATGAATGCTGCGAAGGTGAAAAGGAGGCTGGCCTCTGGCAATTATGTTATTTATTTGTTCCAACTTACAGGTTTGTTTCAGCTTTTCATATTTGTCATAATAAATGATGTTAAAATGTATAAATGCCTCATTCTTGACGAAAGGCAAAAGATCTGTATACATGCGCATATTTGAATATGTCGGGCTATAAACGGGTTTGGGCTTTAGAAAAACTGTCAAGTTCCGGGTCCGGGTCGGGCTCGGGTCGAATTCTATCGGGGTCAGGCCTTTTCGGGCCAAAACTTTTAAGGCCCGATTACAGCTCTACTGCATATACATACAAATAGTGTCTGTGTGTGTGTGCATGCGTGCGTACACGTATATATATATATATATATATATATATATATATATATATATATATATATATATATATATATATATATATATATATATATATATATATAGTTATATATATAGTTATATATATAGTGTGTATGTTTGTGTGTGTGTGTAGCATTGCTTACACTTTGGGGTTGTTCTGCATGTCAGGCAGTGCCTGGATGTCTTTGGGGGAGGCGATGCCAAACAGGGGGGTCAGGTCAGAGAACAGGCTGGGTTCCCGTGACAGTTGTGTCTGGAACAGTACTGACACCATATTCTGCAGGAATGCATCTGACAGCTAAACAGACACACCCAAAAACACTCACACACACACACACACACACACACACACACACACACACACACACACACACACACACACACACACACACAGACACACACACACACACACACACACACACACACACACACACACACACACACACACAAAGTAAATACAACTACAAGTACTAACATATATACAAAAACATATAAATACACACAAACATCAGTGCATTAGGACTCTTTTAGTGCAATTGGGGGAATGTGAAAAACACCAATGTGATAGAAATATCCCAGTAGCCACTCTGCCTCTCATGAAGGGAAACATCCCCATCAGTCCAGCTGTCCAAGAACTGACACTGCACCAGAGTGTTTTTAAGGGAATGGGCACCCAACGTACGAGCTCTCTAGTGTATGGATCATTACTGACCTACAAAGCCAAAAGGCATTAACTACACATTTTGTCAAAAATGAGTTCAGACTGCAAATTGACTTAATAAGACCTCTTTTGTCTTGTGACTAAATATCTTGCTTATTCCTTTTAGGAAAGTACAAGCTTTACAATTCTTCTACCTACAATGTGTTGGACTGGGCAGTATGACAACTTTATATACTTTATATTCCGGTCCCAGTGGAACAAACGTGGGGCTTATAAAAATACTTTACACATCCCCAGAGTGCTCATGTGGAAGGATAACAGTCCATTTACTCTCGATCTTTGTGTGTGTGTGTGTGTGTGTGTGTGTGTGTGTGTGTGTGTGTGTGTGTGTGTGTGTGTGTGCACAGCTATGTCTTACCTGTAACGTGTTGCGGTTCCTGTTGAAGTACTGCAGGATTGTGTGTGTGTGTGTGTGTGTGTGTGTGTGTGTGCACAGCCATGCCTCACCTGTAATGTGTTGCGGTTCCTGTTGAAGTACTGCAGGATTGTGTGTGTGTGTGTGTGTGTATAAGTGTGTGTATAAGTGTGTGTACAAGCCATACCTCAACTGTAATGTGTTGCGGTTCCTGCTGAAGTACTGCAGGATTGTGTGTGTGTGTGTGTGTGTGTGTGTGTGTGTGTGTGTGTGTGTGTGTGTGTGTGTGTGTGTGTGTGTGTGTGTATAGGTGTGTGTATAAGTGTGTGTATAAGCCATCCCTCACCTGTAAATTCTTACGGTTCCTGCTGAAGTACTGCAGCATGGTGCGAATGGTGGTGGTGTCCATGGTACTAAGGACAGCACGTTGCTTGTCCAGTGGAATTCTGAAATACTCCTGCAAAATCAAGCCACATAAAATGTTCATCAAGCTGCAAAGTCTTCTTCAGTTCTTGCCTGATGATGGTGAACAAGGAGCTTAATCTCTTGGACACTGGAGGTGGAGCTGTGAGATTTAGCTCCTGGTTCATTTTGGATGAAAGATGAAATGTCCAGTTGCGTACAATTAGCTCTTTTGACTAGCATGACCTGGTTGAATGAGAATATTCACAGACAACCTAAATACTTTCTTTACTCCCTCTGAATACTCCAACCACACATTTGGAATCCCACAACTGAAGATCATGAGGCCATATGAGGACATCGTTCTTACCTTGATGAAAAATGAGGTGTCGCTGGTCACATCTCTCCCTGTCTGCATCAGGCTAGTCAACACTTTCTGAAAGGAAAGGAATACAGACAGACACACACACGTACACATGACAATGAATAGAGACATGAAGAGAGATTAGAGACTGAATAGAGACATGAATAGAGACTGATTCCTATAGAGCAAAGCTCAAGATGAGTGTTCTAAATCATGCTTTAAATTGGGCAACACCTGATGGGTAAACATTCCTATAATGCAGTAAAAATCACAGCACTTCTGATAGGTGAGCTTTGCTGTCTGTTGTGCAAGGAGGAGAGGAATGAAATTAACCATAAATGTGATTAAATGAATCACTCGCCAGAGCAGCAACCAGCTCACTGCATGAGTTCAGATGTTTTGATTAAAAATGGATTTACTGTGAGACTCTCATTGAAACATGAGGAACACAAACCAGAGGCAGGCAAAAGAACGAATGGAATTGGGCAGCTGTGGTCTAGTGGTTAAGAAGCTAGTCTTCTGATTAGAGAGTCGCAGGTTCGAATCCCGCCCTTGAGCAAGGCATTATCCCCACACTGCTCCGGGGACTGTAACTAAAACCCTGTAAATAACTGCAAGTTGGTCTGGATAAGAGCGTCAGCTAAGGGTGCTTTCACACTGACAGCATTTGGTGCGCACGAAACGTCCCATTCGAACCAAAAGGTCTTAGTACGGTTCATTTTCGTTGGTTTGAATGCAATCTCGGTGTGCACCAAGTCAACCGGTCCAAGACCGATAAAAAGGGGTGGTCTCGGACTGCTTTATCTGCCCTACTTTGGTACGGTTTCTCTGGTGTGAAAGCAACCAAACCAAATTGGACAGAACAGTAGAGTTTAGAGCATTATTATTATCGAAAGTGGCGTGTTTTCGTCCGGTTGCGGTGGCGATGATCTTCGCTGTCTATTTTGGTTAGTTTAGAACTATGCATATGTGAAAGCAAACCGTACCCACGCTTGTTTACTACATTGTAACATTTTTCTGACTAGTGCAGACCAAAGCAATCAAACTATAAGTCTGAAAGCGCCCTAAGTGTAACGTATGAATGAATGGTACTTCACCTTACTGATCGCAATCAAACACACAAAACACACTGATCAACCCTACCCTGACATACACAATAAACACAAGGTATCTGTTTCTGAGAACACACGCTGAATCACATAAACAAAAGGCGTGGTTACTTGTTTGTGAGAGCACACACCAAATCAAATAGCAGTGTGTAAATACTGGGAGAAGAGATTTGGAATGTCCAATATCGGTGACAGTGACGGTGACACCTGACACCACCCCCGCTCCTTCTGTCAATTAGGCAACCCAACAACTGTGGTCTTGGTAACTGATACGCTTGGATAATTACCCTGATATAACGACGTTTGAAATTTTGAACGTCAGAAACATTTTCCATCTCTCTAAGTAGACCGCAGGGCCTCAAATCACCCTTACCACACACACAAGCTGTACAGAGGCCACACACACATATATATATCTCTGCAGGTCAACAAACATATAAAAGACAAAGACCAGATTCGGAGTGATAGCCATTAAAAGCAGATCTCTTAGGCTCTGTAACTCTAACTAAACTCTAACTAAAACTTATTTCACAAATTTCACTATGAACATTTCATTATATTCTGGTTAAGTGCATTTTTAGAAATATTCAACAGCCTTTTTATTCTTCCTTTCATGCTCAGCCAATACTCTGTTGCTAAAATAACAATTGTGGAACTCATGAGTTGTAAGTGTTGTAATGTACATAGGCATTCCAGGTAATATCAAATTGCAGCTGAGCTGGGTTGTTTCACCTACCCAGCCAAGCCAATTAACCCAACAGTAGTTTTGTTGTTTTTAAATCAACAACAAGAAATAAAAACAGATTAATTATGAGAATTCATTAAAGTGGACTGTTTTTATTGTGGCTGCCATCCGTCCATCCGTCTACCTATCTATCCAGGTGCACACTGTGGTTGTTTCACCCACCGCCTTACCCCGAAGCACTGGAGCAGCACCCTCTTGTTGTGAAAGTTCCACTCTGTCTCCATGTAGTGCTGCACGGCATCCAGCACGCTGAGGCGGATGTTCTCGGTGACGCGGATGCTGGTCATCTCGCTCTCTTCCAGGGCCACCAGGAGCACCACGAACAGGTTGGAGGCCCGGCCCAGCACGGTGGCCCCGGTCTGGGTGAGCAGGCGCTCCACGCGGGGCTGCAGCACCTCCATGCCGCAGCGCAGCAGCGCCTGCAGCATCTGCCACTTTGTGGCGCCCGGGTGGCACACGGCGGCGAAGTCGGAGCTGCAGGACCACTTGAGCCGGCGCACCACCTCTCGGACGGGGCAGGGGTCCTCGGGGGGCGTGGTGGAGTCGGTGGTTGTGTTTCGGGTAGGGCTGCCACTGCCACCTGTACCTCCTCCACCGGTACCGCCACCACTAGTACCCCCGCTGCCGCCTGTACCCCCTACAATGGTACCCCCACTACCACCTGTACCCCCTCCACTGGTACCCCCTCCACTGGTACCTCCTCCACTGGTACCCCCACTACCACCTGTACCCCCTCCACTGGTACCTCCTCCACTGGTACCCCCACTACCACTTGTACCCCCACTACCACCTGTACCCCCTCCACTGGTACCCCCACTACCACTTGTACCCCCACTACCACCTGTACCCCCTCCGCCACTTGTACCCCCACTGCCACTTGTACCCCCTCCACTGGTACCTCCACTACCACTTGTACCCCCACTTCCACCTGTACCCCCTCCACTGGTACCTCCACTACCACTTGTACCCCCACTTCCACCTGTACCCCCTCCACTGGTACTCCCACTTCCACCTGTACCCTCTCCACTGGTACTCCCACTACCACCTGTACCCCCTCCACTGGTACCCCCACTACCACCTGTACCCCCACTGCCACTTGTACCCCCTCCACTGGTACCTCCACTACCACTTGTACCCCCACTTCCACCTGTACCCCCTCCATTGGTACTCCCACTACCACCTGTACCCCCTCCACTGGTACCCCCACTACCACCTGTACCCCCACTACCACCTGTACCACCACTACCACCTGTACCACCACTACCACCTGTACCTCCACTGGTCCACCCGCTGCCCCCACTGCCCGACCCCTCACCTGTGGTGTAGTTTGTGTAGGTGGCACAAAGAGTGCCCACCCAGGCACTGGAGCTCTCCTTTCTTAGAAGGGACAGGATAGAGGGTTTCGTGCAGATGGACGTCACAAAGTTCGCCTGGTCGTAATCCCAGCAGAACGCCAGGAGGAAGGCGTCGGGCAAGGCCAACGCCCAGCTGTTGTAGTGGCAGTGCTGGGCGGGGTCGATGCCACCCTCGATGCCCGTGCTGTAGTTGGAGCAGTGTTGGAGCAGCCAGGTGTTGTCCAGGTTGGCCAGGAGGTTTTGGAGGACCGCCTGGTTCATGCAGACCATCCGTGTGAAGTTCTCCCAGTCCTTATCGGCGCATAGAGCCAGGTCAGTCATGTCCACGATGATGGGCTGGGCCCAGTCGGCATAACGACACGTCTGGGTCAGGATGTCCAAGCGCTCCTGGTCGTCTGCGCACACGGACATGAGCCACTCGTTGAGCGGGTCTACGATCAGTCTGTCGAACAAGACCAAGTTGCAGCAGACGTTCTTCTGGAAGCCCAGCTGGTCCATCTGCCAGCACAGGCCCACCACGGAGGGGTCGACGCCGATCTTGTCCCACTGGTCGTAGTTGCACCACGTTGGGGCACTGACCTCCGCGTCCGTCGGGCGTACGACGGGCGCAGAATTGCAGAATTCCCCAACCCACCTGTGCACGTTGTTTTTCAGCAGCTCGTTGAGGAAAGTGGAGTTGCCGCACACGCGTACCCGGAAACCCATCTCATCGTTCTGAATGCAGGTGGAGAGCAGGTCCATGGTGGACAGCGACGTGACGTCCCACTCACTGTACCGGCACGCCTCGGTCACCAGAGGCACCCTGTCCATCTCCAGAGGGGGCTGTGTGCAGTTCGGTCGCAGCCACTTGTTCGCGGGGTTGGAGAAGATTAGATGGAAGAAGTCCAGATCGAAGCTACAGAGCAGAGCATTGAACTGGTCCCGCTGATATGTCCAGCAGACGGTCACCTGAGCTGGCTGGACGTCGCCATTCGTGCCCCAGGTGTCGAAGGCACAGTATTGCTTCACCATAAAGTCAGGCGAGCTGTTGAAGCAGTGGGTCCAGAGCCAGGTGTTCTTGTCGCCGGCCACCAGGTGACTGAACACCTGGACGCGGTTGCAGACCCGCGGCACAAAGTCCTCTTGGAAGTTCTCGGCGCACAGGCTTATGTCAATGGGATCCACAAAGGCCTGTGCGGTCCAGTTCTCGTAGACGCACAGCAGCTCTTTGAGACTTCGTCCAGACCGGGCCACGCGCCGCAGCACGGTGGTGCCGGAGGAGGAAGAAGACGGGTCTTGCTGGGCCTGAGGACTCTGGACCAGGGGCTGCTGGGCCTGGGTACTCTGGACCAGGGGCTGCTGGGCCTGCGGACTCTGGACCGGGGGCTGGCTGGCGCCGCAAGTGGCCTCATCCAGGAAGGGAGCAAGCAGAGAGCGGGCGGCTCGGCAGCTGTTCCTCCACACGCGCTTCACCTCGTCCGGCGAGAGCCAGCTGAGCGCCCTGCAGAAGGTGTAGAGGGTGGAGGCTACCGGCGGAGGGGCCTGCAGCAGCTCGGCGCACAGCGTGGTGTTCAGGTGGGCCAGACTGGTGCGCTCGCAGTTCAGGAGCTGCTCGTGGTCAAAGCCGTCCGTGTCGGAGGCCACGCTGCTGCTGCGGCCGAATTCGGCGTTGTCCATGTCTGCAAGCATTGCGCGGCTGAGCTCTGGACTGTTCATCTCTGGGACCATGATGCGGCCAAACTCGGCACTGTCCATGTCCGCAAGCATGGCGTGGCTCAACTCAGAACTGTTCGTGTCAGAGGGCAGGGTGTGGCTGAATTCGGAGTTAGAGACTGAGTCTGGGGGCAAGAGGCGGCTGAACTGGGTGCCGGAGTCTGAGTCGGGGTCTGGCGGTAGAACTCTGAAATGGGAGTCATCCGCATGTAAGGGCTGGGCGCGGTTCAACTCAGAGGTGGGGACGTCAGTGTCCAAGGGAAAACTAAGGCTGGGAGGCTGCGTAGAGGTGTCCACGGGCAGGGGTGCGCTGCGTGTGAACTGGGGGTTGCTCTGGCATTCTGCTCCTGGGTAGCTACAGAGGTAGGGCTCGGGGGCGAAGAACATGTCCAGGATAGAGTCCCCAAAAGACCAGCTCACATTGTGCACCATACCCCTGAAAACAACACGTTAGTAAGCACTAAGTTTGCCATTGCAACATTTGCATTCATACTTTAAATTGTATTGTAAATGAGTATACACATTAGGAATACATTATTTTACTGATTGCAAGACATGAGCTAAACGACGATAATGAAATTGTATTGTGCACATCCTCAGGGTATATTTTACTCACCACATCAAGAGTTGTTTTAAGTCACCTAATGATGGAGAGAGAAAATGTTACTACACATTTTAAAGTTTTTTGTATTAAAAATATGTTAGTGGAAAATGTATATATATGTATGTAGAGAGAGAGAGAGAGAGAGAGAGAGAGAGAGAGAGAGATGATATATATAATAAAAACAAAGGCACCTTGATAACACTGTTCTCGTTGATCCAAGGTAGGTAAATCAATGCCAAGTTGCAAAGCTAGCTTTACAAAATACATCGGTGTTTGAAGCACAGTCACCATGAAGTCAGAGACAAAAGAAACTATGGGCGGCATGGTCAAGTCGATGAAGTTATTCCAAGACGAGATAAAATTATTAGTGGCATTCAGAGGAACGTTGAGCAAAGTATTGATCAGCATATCTTCCAACCCATTAACGTTAGAGAGCGTCTCCTTCTCCATCCGAAAGTATGACGAGAATATGCTGGAACCAGTGGAGGCTTTTGATAGCGGACACGTTTGACTTCGAGCCGAGGCCATGAAGGAGCGCAGCGGCTCCTGCGATGCGCTTATTAATATGCGCGTCAATTCTGCCTCCAGGTCACAGTCTGTCCGCTCTGACAAGATACACACCAGACTCCCCGGTAGTTCGTCCAGGAACTTTTTTCTAAGTAAAGGCTGATAAATGGCGAACAGGCTACTCAAGATATCAAAATAGAGGCCGTAGCTCTTTTCCCCAAATGAAGAGCGCGCCTCAGCAGTCCCAGTGGTTTCAGCTTTGTTTAAACCGGAGGGCATTCCTCTTGCAGTTTGTTGTTCACTGCCATTTTCGCTGGACAGCTCACGTATGCCCTTCAACAACGTTTCCAGCGTCTCATCCAACTGTTTATCAGTTTGTGATCGTGCATCTTGTCTTGTTATAGTAGGAGTTTCCGAGCGCGTGCCACCAGAGTGCACGAGTCCTACAAATGGAAAAAAAACTGTAACGTTCACGTTGAAGAAACACATTGCATTACATAATGTATTGCATGCAATTTATCATGGAAGAAAGAAACGTTTCTTACCCAAGATGCACAGAATGAGGATTACCAAATTAGTTTTCCGCATTCTGCCAGTTGAAAAAAACGACACCGCTAAATACTCGGAGGCTGTCCAGAGTATACAACTTTCAAAATATCCAGATATGCTGAATCTGCAACACCAGCCTTTCCAACCATTCTTCGGTTATTACCGTAAAACAATTGCCACCAAATCGTCAGTAATCTTTAGTCCATTGTTTGGAGGCTGGCTGCCGCTTGTGCTACCTGCATTGTCACCGTTCACAGAGGTCTTGTGCCCATTGATGAGCAAGGTGACTCCTCTTACATGAAAAGGTGGACATTTCTAGCGGCCTGTCGTATCTGTCGCAGCTCCCGTGTCCGCCTGACACTCTACCCCGAGAAAAGGCCTAATTAAAAGACAACACCAGAAAATAGGTGCGAAGGATTGGCTGTGCACTACACCGAACGGATTTCTGCTTGAGGGTGGCCGACGGCTTGAAAATTTAATACAGCGTGTTGACCGTCGGCACTCCACACCTTGTCGGTAACTGACACCTGCTTTTAGTGAACCAATGATATCTGATGAGGCTTAGGACCGAACGAAGGCATGCTGGCGGGAAGAACTAATACCTCTCAACCATACTCGTGGATGAAAGACACACCCGAATTTAGATATTTTATTTTAATAAATGTATTTTTTCCTTGTATTAATTCCTTGTTTTAAACCCAAGCAGGCAAACAACTACTCCCAGTTTTAGTATAAAGATATGTTGACATCCCTTTTTCCAAACATTCCCCTCCCACATCCTAACATATTCAGAGAATGTCAAATAAATCAACTCAGAAACAGTTTTTTTTTCTGCAGAAAAAGTGCCAGGATTAAAATTTAATGAAGGACTTTACCACAAAACAGGCTTTTTTTTTTTTGTCTACATGCTAAAGATTTTGTCTACAACAGTGCCCCTATGACAGTGCCCTAACTAAACGTCCATACACAGACAATACAGTAAGAAAAACACTCCATCTCTTGTAAAGTTAAATCTTCATTAATACATTTAAAAAGTAGATGACATGCCTTTTGAAATCAAAAATACAAAAAGTTTTTTTCCTTATTTTAAGGATTTTTTTTCTTACATGAAGCTGCATGTATTTTTGTACAATAGACCCCATTGTACAATAGAAATGGCAATGCACATAAACAAAGTATTTGAACATTTTTCGAATGCCTCCAACACCGCCTTTTTTCATATATTTTTAAGCATTACTCTGCTAACTGTTCTCAGACAATTGTACAAAATAAGCTCTCTTGTTAAGAAAAGTGCCTGGGTTTAGTAGGGGCAAGTTGAACCCATCTTCTCCTATTTTTTTGGGTGGTGGGGGGGGGGGGGTAACAATTTATAATTTATTTGTTGGTGGGGTGGGGGGGGGACTTGGCTGCCACACGTTTGCATAATTTTGCCGTGGTCGGAAGTGGCCAATGTCCTTGCGAAAGAGGATAACTGTGGGGTTCAGGATTGGGTCAAGGAGGGTTATTGGTGCTCACGGGGGTAACCAGTTCCCCTCCATGTAGTTTTGTCTTTCTTGTCTCACATGGACTAAAAACAGCTTCCCACATGTGGCCCAAACGAAGGTCTGTAACACATGACAGAGCGAGGAAGAGGAGGAAGAGGAGAAAGCCTGTGTTCCAACAGGATCCTTGGGATCAAGCAGCGTGCGTGTTGATTCGCTGTCTCTTGGTGGCCGCTGGCTCGGGCCGGACAGGACAAAGAGCATCTCCAGGCCACCCGCTCCTGCCGTTGCTTAGCAACCGTGTACTAGGACCCTGGGGAAACCCCACACTACGTCATGGGGGTGGAGGTGGGAGGGGGGTCCAGAAAACCTCCACCATCTGCTTGCACACATTGCAACCAACTTTACAGACACAAGTTACCAAAAAAAAAAAAAAAAAAAAAAAAAAAAACAGCGAGAAGGAAAAAATATATAAAGTTAATATGACAAGATAAAAAAAAAAAACGATACATGTACCAAGGTCAGCTTTTAATCCATGAGGATAAGGAAACATACTTGGGACCTTACAAAAACTAAAATGATTAAAACAAAAACAAATGCCGTTTTTTTCCTCCACGCCTGAGCTTCTCCTCCCAATAATGTAGGCCAGGACTGCGAGACAAGCGCAAGATGGAGGCGCTGAGAGGCGTCTCTGAAGAGGAAGAGGAGGAAGAGGAGGAAGGGGAGGCGGAGGAGGAGTCGTATGGCACAGTCCAGGCGGGCGGAGGAGAGGAGAGGAGGAGGGCAGAGGCCCAGCACTACACAGAACTTGGGCAAGGCAGAGTAAGGACTAACGAAGCTACCATATGGAAACTCCCTAGAAACAGGTACACATTATTTCATTTCTTTTTTTTTTTTTTCTTTGTACAAACGACAAAGGTCTTATTTGCCATAAAGTGTCCACGACCCTGGGTACGACAGGGGAGGGTCAGGGAGTGTAAATCACTTATGAAGAAGTGTCTTTTTTTTCTCCTTAAAATGTATTTAAAATGTGTTTTCTCTCTCTCTCCCGGCACCCAACAAACTTGACCGGAGTCACACATTCAATCAAGAAGATGCTTAGCACAATACTTTCGACTGCATTTTTTTGTGTGTAAAAACCAAGGCATTTAAAATACAAATGTTCAGTCCACTGAATAAAAAAATTAAAGAAAAAAAAAAACTAAGAGAGGCAGCTTTGAATCCACTGTGAGAGTTACAGCACACACACCACAGTGGTCTAGTTCAGACCACAAAGACACGTCACTCTCATGATGCAGATTAGGGGTAGGACAAAAAAAAGAGAGGGATGCTTAAACAGATGAAGAGAGAGAGAAAGAGGGACACAGAGTGAGACAGAGAGAAAGAGAGCAGAAGTGGGCGAGTGACAGAAACACAAGATAGGGCCATTATCGTGGGACCCAAAAAACCCAAAGCCACCCGACCGAAAAACAGGGCTCCGTTTCAGGTACATGGTTTAGTGACACCTGTACACACACAAGTTAACATAAGGCGTAAACCTCCTAAAACAGACCTACAGCTTTGCTCAGCCACACGCCTAAGATTTACACTCTGAGTTAATTTACTTAGGTTTGTCATTTTAACTATTTACTTGTAAGAGAGCTCAGGTCAGGTGAGGTGGGGAGGAAGAGAGAGAGAGACAGGCAGACAGAGAGGGTTACAGACAGACAGAGAGAGAGAGAGACAGACAGAGAGACAGAGAGAGAGAGCGAGGGAGGACTGACAGTGAAGAAGAGAAAGGGAGCAGTAGAAAGAGAAGCCAAGGATATGACAAACAGTGCGAATGAAAGACAAAGGGAAGAGCGGGAAGCTATGCTACATAGCCGCTTGTCTGATAGCTTAGACATTCTCCCATTGCAACAATGTGAAAGGACTGTGGACGAGACAGAACTCCCACCCAACTTCCCCCCCCCCCCCCCCCCCCCCCACACACACACACACACACACACACACACACCCAGTGATCAGGGTCAGACTAGGAGGACAGCTGCTTTGGCCAGGGTGTCATTAAAACATCATCATCTCTTCTTATTACTGCTGCTAACATTAATTAATTATTACTGGTACATCAAGAAGACTTGGGCCAAAGACCTGGCATTTCATTAATCTCTTTTACAGAGGCGGGTGGGGGGTGTATAATATACAAAGGGGGAGAAGGTCACCTCAGAGGTCGACCACAATCAACTAACAGATTCCTTATAGAAATTTAACTTCATGTGTTTACAAAATTAACGAGATGGTTTAAAACAATACAATCTTTAACCCTGTTGACAAATTTTACTACTGTTAAAAGTAGGACGAGCAAAGCTCATTCCATTTTTTTTCCTTTTTGTTTTCTCTCGTTCTTTTTTTGTTTTCTTTTTAAAAGAAAAGACACAGGCCTCTCGTGCAACCGTCTGCAGACACACACTGTAGGCTAACGCACTGAAGGAAACCGACAACTTTTAAAAATACAGGACAGCAGACGCATTAACCCATCTTTTCAAAGAACACACAAGAACAAAATCCAAAAGGAAAAGGTTACAGTTCAGCTACAAAGGAATGCATTATAAGATGCTGGGGAAAAAGTTAAGCCTTTTGTTTTTTTTTCTTCTTTTCTTCAAAAATAACTATAAACAGAACCATTACAAGAATAGAGGCTGTTTTGACTTTCAACAAACCATTCTGTTTCTTCTTTTTTCTCAAACACACGCGCACGCGCACACACACACACACACACACACACACACACACACACACGTTTCGTTGCAGTACTGGCCATTCCTGTTGAAACTGGTCTGCTGCTCTGAAGATGAGCACGAGCCCACAGAAAGAGCCCCGACAATGAAGAGAAGAGGTTTAGGTCATTCGTTCCTCTCTTCCGCCAAAGCTCTACATGATCACTTCATCCAAATGTCTCCCTTCCTTCCCATGCACTAAGGGGTGGGCACTCATGAGAGAGGTGGGGATAGTGGATGGGCTGAAGTGAATTCTGGGAAATGTCCGTTATAGAGTGTTTTCATTCCACTGATTGATGACATTTGTACAAGGAAAAGGGGTGGGGCTTAAAGCCCCCACCAATCAATCAACATGTTCTAAAATGCTGTTTGTGTGTTATCTGTTTACAAAACTAGTATCGAGGGCTGACAAAAACAAACAAACAAATAAAAACATGTCAATTTTCAACAGCAACGGCGGCGCTGTGGTTGGAATCCAGGATGTGTTGGGTTGTTTTTTTCTCTGGTTCTCTATTGTTCGTTTCCTCTGTACATGTCTGTTTGTTGTTGTTGTTGTGGTGGTTAGAGTTGTCTGCTTGCGTTTATTACTTGGTGTCCATCTGAGAGGGTCCGCTGGGCTGGGGAAAGGGGGCGGTGCTTCAGTCGGGCGGGAGCAGGTCGTGCAGACGGAAGCGCTCCCTTACGTGCGGTCGCACATCCTCATTCTGCCACACACACACACACACACCCGCCCACACACACACACGTCAGAGCGAGACAGACGGCCATACAGAGATTGAGAGGAACAGACAAACAGAGAATGAGAGAAAGAGACAAACAGAATGAAAGAGAGAGAGAGGGGGACAGAGAGAGAGAGAGAGAGAGAGAGAGAGAGACAGACAGACAGACAGAGAGAGAGAGAGAGAAAGAATGAGTGATGAATGTTTATCATATCATCACATTTAATATTGAAATGATCACAGTAACCATCAGTCATACATACTGTGTAACTAGTATATTACTTAATCAACAAATACTATATTATCCCCAAGATTACATATGGCGGACACACACACTCACCAGCTCGACTAGCTTCTCCAAGAAAGGGACGAGTTTCTGAAGCTCGCAGTCGTTCCTGTCCATGAACCAGCTCTCAATCGGTATCCCATTAGACAGCTGTGCGAAAGGAAGACAGCATTACACAGCTACATTAAACAACATTACATGACTGCAAAAAAAAAAAAAAAACACAGCACAAGACTGACGAACTAGAAACGTAATGTAATACTGACCTGGTAGGCGAAGGCCTGTGGCGAGTTGTCGATGATGATGGTCTTGGACAGGTCTCTGCCCAGGATGTTCAGGTCCTTGATGTAGTTGCCCTGCACGCAGACACAGTGCTCCCGAAACAACCGGTGCCTGTGGGGACAGACACAGACGAGGGGGGGGACAGAAGGGGAGACAAAGGAGGGGACATGAGGGGACAGGAGGAAGAAGAGGAAATGGAAGAAGAAAGAGGAAGATAAATACAGTGTAAATTAAAACTAACTTTGCCTAACAGAGAAAAACAAGGGTGCGCACTCAGAGGAGGATATTGCTGGCCATTAGTAAATAAGTGCGTCGGCCGCAAAACCACAAAACATCGCAGCACACAGCCCTAGGCCACCCAAACTAGCACACAGCCCTAGGCCACCCAAACTAGCACACAGCCCTAGGCCACTTCAAAGGACTAAACACAGGGAAGTACCGGAGCTTCTTAAGTAAAGGTTTTATTGGGTGCAGAAAATAATAATAATAATAATAATAATAATAATAATAATCTTTACTTGTATAGCACAATTCATACATACAAGATGCAGCTCAAAGTGCTTTACAGTTTGGCAAGAACACCACAAGACAAAATTTCTTGCAGTCCAGTGGCGCCGGAGCGGACGAACACAATAACGTAATGACGCAGTGCCCCGTTAATGTGGGCTCTTGCGCGACGCAATAATGCGAAAACTGACTTGACTCTGAGGAAGTCGCGCAGCGTTGGAATGTTAGTGTTGTCTGCATCTAAAAAACAAAACAAAAACCTTTATAAAAACCATTCTGCGGTCCTGCTCTGTGAGCACAAAAAAAGGCTTAAGCGCAACTGACTCCTTCACTAAATCAAAAAAAAAAATAAATAAATAAAAATTCACTGAACACGCATTAGCTTATTCCACAAATCCTTCCAAAACACTGAAGATTACCCATCTACAAGCCTTGTACATAAAGAAAATGTTGAGATGTTGAACTTTCTGTACTATTTGACGAGCAGTTTAATAATATGGGTTATGAGGTAGATCGCAACGGTAATGACCTACATTGATGAAGTCGGCCATCGGCCAGAAGTTTAGAGGATCAGACAAGAGAGGAAGACACTATGGAGAGTGCGGCTAGAGGAAGGAGTTGGGAAGAGCAAAATCCTTCAGCACAAATCTTAGATGGGGATAAATAATTAAGGGGAAGCATTACGGACGACACCCTAACAATACACAGATCAGTCACGGGGATTTTACTCGCACACGCAAACATTTACACACGTAGCATTGTCCACACCAACATACACAAACACACACACACACTTATCGCCCTCACACTCTAGAGTGCAACATTATCCCCTAGATGTGGCATCTACAGCCACATCTAAAGGCCAAAGGTGGGGCAGGTTCAGGTTACTTTATGACACACACACACACACACACACACACACACACACACACACACACACACACACCATCTGATAACGCTTGACAGAGCCTGATGAGTGACAAAATGGCAGAATCGTTCTGGGGTGAAGAGATTTAACCTGTGTGTGTAAGAGGGACAGAGACAGACAGAGAGAGACAGAGAGAGAGAGAGACAGAGAGAGAGAGAGAGAGAGAGAGCGAGAGAGAGAGAGAGACACAGACAGACAAACATAGGAGAGAGAGACAGAGAGAAAAAGACAGAGAGACAGACAGAGAACCAGAGAGAGAGACAGACAGACAGACAGGTGGACCACTGACCTAACCAGCTGCTTCTTGGGGTCAAGGATGTTGAGCAGTTTGTCTGCATACACCTTCTTAGAGGCCGTGAACAGGATAATCTATGAGAGAGACGAGATACAAACACACAAGCATGAATTATTTACCTCAACAGGTAGAGGTTATAAAACAACAGTAGCAGCAACAACAACAAAATAGAAAAGCAGGTTATTCTAAAGTGAAGAGAAATACAAGAGGAGGAAATCCAACCTCATAAATCTGTGACATCCGCTCCAGGAATTCCCGAAAAAACGGCCTCAACCGCACATACACCTGCGATCAGATGACACACACACACACGCACGCACACGCACGTGCACACACACGCACACACACACACACAGAGCTTTAGGGCTCACACACAACTTTAGGGCAAACAGAGCACAGTCCACAGTGCCTAGTAACAATCTATTCACTTGTCTTCATAGCCCATTACACATTCTTGGACCGCCTGCCTTTGCAGAGCCAAGTGTGTGTGTGTGTGTGTGTGTGTGTGTGTGGGAATATTTCGCAGACTGCTGCAATTTAGTCTTCCAATCAGGTCCCTGCTGATTACCTGCACAGATGCTCGCTAGGAGCACTCGGCTGAACGATGGCTGCTGTTGTTTCCAGGCAATGCAACCAATCAGATCGCATCAGCCATCAAATGTATTGCATGTGGTGCTTCACTGTGTCATTGATGAATTATCAATGGATGTAACAGATGAGCAGTGGAGACGTTCTTTCAGGATGTCTGTCGCATGCAGTGCTACTGCCCTCTTGTGGTCAACAGAAGCTTACACGACCTATGTATGGGATGTATGTGTGTGTTTGAGACACAGAAAGAGAAAGACAGAGATCTGTGTGTGTGTGTGTGTGCGCGCGGACACGTTTGTGAGATGTGTGTGTGTGTGTGTGTGTATGTGTGAGAGATGTGTGTGTGTGAGATGTATGTGTGTGAGACGTGTGTGTGTGTGTGTTTAGGGCGGGGTGTGTACTGCAGTGTGTGAATCTGTACCTGGTAAATAACATCCTGGAAGAGGACGGGGAAAGTGAGTGCTGCGTCCTCCAGCTCGTTTAGGCTACAATGGACCAGCGTCTCATCCTGAGGACACACACACACACACACACATCACGTCAGTAGTCAGATACTTCAGTCTGTCAGCTGAGGGCTGAGTCACTAGACAAGCATTTCTCATACAGGACACACAAAACACAGACACACAGTCGGGCCATTATGGAACTACACATACACACCAACTTGTGTGCGCACGTGAACACACAGGTTTATTATACGTGAATAAAAGAGACGTTTGTCTGGCTATGACATTTTACACACACACACAGCATACATCACATCCATACACACACACGGTTGTTATTTACACACAGGTGCATCGTTCTAAATCCGGCTGTTTGGCAGGACATCACAGCTTTAAATTTAAACCCCCATCTCACAGTTCCGAGGGCCTGCGGTGTGGCACCTATTCAAACGGGGCAGGAGAGAGAACGGGGGGAGGCTGAGGGGCGGGTTTTGTGTGTGTGTGTGTGCCATTATTAGTAGGACAGGAAACGATCAACACTCTTGCACGCCCTTCCACTGCCAGTACACACACACACACACGTACGTATATATAAACTAGGGCAATAAAGCAGTGGTGCGGTTTAAATTTAAACCGTTAAATCCGCAGAGCCAAGGAGCAGCAAGAGTTGTGTGTAAGCAGGCGGCAGCGACTGTGCCACTCCCCCCTGCCTCCCTTAGCCATTCATAAATTCACACACTCTCACTCACACACTCTCACTCACTCACACACACACACACTCTCGCTCTCTCTCTCTCTGTTGGCTTTGGATGGCGGCACGGCTTCTCTGATCTGCTTGATGACTCTGGGCGACATGTGCTGGGAGACGCGAGCCAAGGAGCTGCCAGGCAGCGCTCCAACACAACAAGACTGGAGGAACACGAGGGCCAACCCCCCACAAAAATAAAAAAAATAAAATGATAAATAAAACCTAACAGGAAATAGGGCCCAGCCTGATTTGCGCACCAAATTCTTAAAATCTCCAGAGCATTTCATTCAAAAATAAATCAGTTTGTAACCTGAAAAGGCAGATTTCCCGTTAGAGCCTTTAAAAGATCTTCTTCCTCCTGAGTGCAAACTGGATTGGTTGTTATTCAACAGTTTGGAGAGGAAGTAAAAGTCAGTAGGCAATGGACCTGATCCGCCTCTGATCTAGCGTCTCTCGTTTACTTCAGGAGTGCGTCCCCAAAGGTGACGCATTTGATGACGCATCCTTCACAACTATGACTCAGCTCAACACCGATGAGAACCATGAGCTGCTTCACTAATGATGCACCCTCAACCAAAAACGTACTTTTGTTCATTTGGCTGCATATTTAACTTTTCCAATAGTCATCATAGTGCTGAACACATTAAACACCATGTGTGTGCTAAACACATTAAAACACAAATGCATTTGGGAGTGTGGTGAGATAGTTTGCCCCATCACCTACTCCCAACCACTTAGGGTTGACTTTTCCTCTCCGACGTCCTGAGGTCAAGAGGGGAATTCATGAGGACCAAGCCAAAAACAAATGTTGTGCTGCAAAATGTGACCAGACTGGCACATACATTTATTAAACAATGCTGATCAGTTGTTGACATGGGGTAGTGCTATCTAACATCTCTGTTATGAATGGTCAAGAGAAGCCCTGTGCTGGATATTTGAAAGAAAGCACTGAAGCAACATTTACAGACTCAGAACAGGTAGTACATAAACATGAACGGGTTGCCATAAATATACGCAATAGGCCAAATAAGACTATCTGACCACCATTACAACCTGTTTTTGAGTCCACTGTTGTTGAGTTAGTTATTATGCTACTCCACGCAAAATAATAAAATAATTCCACTCCTGCTCATATGGTCACCAGGCCCCATCACAGTCACGGGGCTTGTCTGAAAGGACTGGCTGGCTGTCTGAGTGGCTGACTTCATGCAATGCATGCTGGACTTGATGTGATGTTTTTTCGACAGTCTCGTCCTAATGTCACCATAGAGTACGGTGACATCAGGACGAGATTGTCCAAAAACGTCACTCGAGTCCAGAATGCATTGCATTGCTACTCTCTCTCCTCCACTCATTTCTCCACCGTGTAACACTCTAACTCACCTTCTGTAAGTCCCACCTACCGCTGCACAATCAGGTACAGGTAAATAAACAAACACACACTACTATTACCACTTTGCAGCATGCAAACATGCTATTTCTGACAGGTTTCACGTCTACGTTTTCTTTTTTTTTTTGGCATGAAACATCTCCATAATGGCCTCCGTCTACTTCTGTGTATCAACTTTGAAACTCTTATCTCTGAACAATTTAAGTTATGTGATTGGGCCAGCCTGAAGTCAGTATAGAAAAGTGTAACCAATCGGTAGCTGTTTCTGCTCTTTGTGGGCGTGCCTCGTGCGGCGGAATAACAGTCCACCTCAGTCAGGAGGGGAGGGGAGGAAGCGTTATGCAAAGGACTTATTTTTTGCAAAGGACTCAGATTTGGACGCCTTGTTCCCCTTCTCCTCCCTCACCTTCCCCGCTCCCTTTTTTACTTGCAGATCCACACAACTCACGCGGGTGACCTACTTTTGAGGGGTAAAAAACGACAAATTTTGCCAAAAGATGACAAGAACGTACCCCTGGGAAAAGAAGGGAGACGGAAAGGGGAGGAGAGGAGAGGAGAGGAGAGGCAGAGAGGAGAGGCAGAAAGAAGAGGAGAAGAGAGGTGGGAGGGGGACAGGAGTGAGGTATTGCAGGGGAGTGCAGAGGAGGTACAAAGCCTCAAGGAGACTGCACTGCACAGCACAGCAAGGGACATTACAGCACAGGTCCAGTGTCTGGCACAAGCCTGGGACACCCCAAACTAGCACACCCCACCATCCCAAACACCCCAACAAGGTACAGCCCTACTATACCCAGTACTGCCCTACAAAGGCAAAGTGCAGTAACTACATGAACACTGAAACTGAGGAAAAGGCCTTCACAGTGGTCATACTGCCCAGTCAAACACGTTGTTGTCAACAACTACACCCAGCCCTACTCTACCCCAATGTGATGCAGCCCTAGCCATCTCATCCCAATACAGCCCTAGTGGGCCATACTGGTCTGGGACTACCAACTCAGTCCAGCCCCCTCATAAGGCATGTCAAGCCAAGTCAAGTCTATTTGTAACAATATGTAAAAGCATTAAAGATAAAATAAGTGTGAAAGGATAAACGTGGAATAAGTATAAGGTAAATAAAAGACATAAAAGCATAAGCAAAATGCGTTTCCTCACCAGGTCGAGCACCAGGGAGAACTCCGGAGTGCTGCGCGTCTTCAGGGGCAGCGCCGGCTTACGGGTCAGCTGTTCCTCCGTCAGGGGGGGCACGTGCTTGATGAAGAAATACCTGCGTAGGACACACACACAGGTATGATATGCAAGCACACACACATAGAAAGAGAGAGAGGGAGGGAGAGAGAGAGAGAGGGAGGGAGGGGGAAGAGAGAGAGAGAGAGAGAGAGAGAGAGACAGGCAGAGAGACAAAGAGACAAAAAGACAGACGTGTGTGTGTGTAAATGTAATCCATCCTGTGTACTCACGGGTCAAACACCTCCCAGTCCTCCTCGTAAGAGGCCTCTGCTGGGATGGTTGCTGGAACGGTGGCTGGGACCTCCACATAGCCCACCTCTGGGACTGTGTCTGGGGCTGGAGGGGGCAGATAGAGTTCATGCTTGTCAGTGTGCAAGAGAGACTGCTGCTGTACACCAGGAACCTGCTGTAAACCGGTTTTTAAACTCAGTCAGGCCCATCTTAACTGTAACTAAACTGTTGCTTTTAATACTTTCCTGTATAATAAACAAAATGTACGAATGTAGGTTCTGCCATGTATTGCTTCTGTCAGAGCACTTAACACAGCTGATCTACCTGGCTGAGGTGTGCCAATTAACCACCAGTTGGTTTAGTCAGGGGGCTTCCAGCCACTAAATTCGTCCTTGTGTGACCCCCCGCAGTGATATCTTACCAACCCCAAGGGACTGACTGAGTTCTCTGGTGCTAGACCATAACAAAGCTTGCCATGTATATCTGTCCTGTGTTCTTTTATTAAACTTCAAAGCACATTGAGCTACATGCTCAATGCTCATGATGATTATTATTATCGCCGGCTGTGCTGTCTCACCTGTGAGGGGGGGCAGGTCTGTGTCCACGGGGTTCTCCACCTCCTCGGGAGGCTCGTCTGCGGGAGGGGGGCGCAGGGGCAGGACGGCCGTGGGGGGGTAGACGGTGGCCCTGACCACCTCGGCGGAGGTGGCGGTGCTGGTGGGGGTCTCCTCGCCCTGCTCCATGTCCAGAGCCTTCACAATCTCCTCCGCCTCCACCGCCTGGCCTGGGGAGTCCGAACCAGACGTGCCTGAGGGGGGAGAGTGTGAAGGAGAGAAGGAGAAAGGGAGAAAGAGAGAAGGAGAGATGGAGAAAGAGAGAAGGAGACAGGGAGAGAGTGTGAAGGAGAGAAGGAGAAAGGGAGAAAGGGAGAAAGGGATAAGAAGAGAGGGAGAAAGAGAGGGAGAGAAAGAGAAAGGGAGAAGGAGAGGAAGAGAGGGAGAGGCAGAGACAGGGAGAGAATGTGAAGGTGAGAAGGAGAAAGGGAGAAAGGGAGGAGAGGGAGAAAGGGGGAATGAGAGAGGGAGAGGCAGAGAAGGAGAAGGAGAGACAGGGAGAGAGTGTGAAGGAGAAAGGGAGAAGGAGAGAGGGGGAAAGAGAGGGAAGGAGAAAAGGAGAGAAGGGGAGAGGTAGAAGGAGAGAAGGAGAGGGGAAGGAGAAGGGAGGAGAGGAAAAAGCGAGAAGGAGAAGAAAAGAAGAAGAGAGGAAGGAGAGAGGGGGAGAGGGAGACGGAAAGAAGGAGAGAGGAAGAAGGAGAGAAGGGGAGGAGAAAAGGAGAAAAGGGAGGAGAGAAGGAGAGGAGAAGTAAGGAGAAACGGAGAGAAGAGCCAACTCTAAAATAAAAATCTCATTATAGCTGAGGCACATCATACAAAGGAATTGAAAAAGGCAATGCCTTATGATTGTTATAATTATTATAATTATTATGATTATTATTGTAAGTAATAGTGGTTATTATTATTGTAAGTAATAGTGGTGGTTACTATTATTATTATTATTATTATTATGATTATTATTGTTATTATAAGTAGTAGTAATTAGCAGTAGTAGTGGTGGTAGTGGCAGTAACAGTAGTACTATAGTCTACACTACTACAGTCATACTACATTATAACACGTTAACTACAAGTGATGGCCTCCCTCCCTGGGTGGTGCTGCTCACCGTTTTTGCTTGCTGGTGAGAAGTAGTTGAAGACGGGGGAGAAGATGGTGTCCAGGAGGGTGGTGCGGGGCGGACTGCTGACTGCCTCCCCCGCCTCCTCCAGCTTACCGTTCGGCTTGGAGCCTTTACTCGTGTCATGGTTTGTAGCTTCTGAAAACACACATCCACATCCATTTAAAAAAAAGTAATTGTTTCAATCTTTTTACACCAAGTCCGATTTGTTTTTACTAACGATACCGAAATCAACCACCTTGTGCCTAAGGTTAGATACGCACACACAAAAACACATGTATATGCACGTGCACACACAAACACACACATACGCACGCACCCACACACACAGACTTTAAATCATGACCTTGACACCTACCCTTCTAACTTATTACTGGGGACCATTGCAGCAGGTCCACACTGGTTACTGGTCATGTTTCCCATTTGTCTTTTATGGCAGCATGTATTCTGCAGTGCATTACTCAACACTGCGCATGGCGCCTTTTATCAGGCTGCTTGACAGCAACTAGCCGGACCCATAATGCAAGGCTGTACAATGCTGACCTTGCTAATCTGCAAACGGTTTAAAAGGAGCGCTTTGCCACCAAACTGCTATTGACGTCAGAGCGCACGCGTTAGCGGACATCAACGCCGAGCCACACACAAACAAACACACACAGAACCCTTTATGCCGGTGGACCATGACTAGGTGACCACCAGACCACGAGAATCGCATCACGACTCAATATTACATCTGAGCTCAGCTGCTTCGCTCTAAACATTTGGTGGAGAGGTGTGTGCGTGTCTGTGTGTGTGTGTGCGCGCGCGCGTATGTATTTGTGTGTGTGTGTGTGTGTGTGTGTGTGTGTGTGTGTGTGTGTGTGTCGGCTGCGGTGGCCAGAGATCTGTTTATTCAATCACACATTAATGAAATTTTAACGGTCTTGAGGGGACATGCCTGTCATCATCAGAGGCAGAAAAAACGCCACTGTGGGGGTGGGGGGGTGGGTGGGTTGATTAGCCTGGTAAACCAGCCCCTCGTACTTCATTTCATTTTGTACAGGGGGTCTGGACAGGACACCATCAGAAACGATTTTTTCCTGGAGGTGTGCTCTGCCAAAGTTTGAAACAAGTGCATCTGCCTTTACACAATCGCTAATGCCTGGTCGCCATGTATGCAATTAGCCTACCTAAGCACTACAATTCAAATGTAGCACACAAGGGGTGCCAGAATTTAACACAAGGCTTTGACCTGTCTGGCCATGCCCTCTCCACACACAAGGTGACCTCACACTAAACTTTTCTCTGCTGTTGTCCCTCAATGGTGGAACAACCTACCAGTAGCTACAAGAGAGCATCCCTCTCGACCTTTAAAAAGCTTGTGAAGACTGCTTCCCTTCCTAACGAAACTAATCTCTGCTAACCAACTCTTTACCTAGGGACCTCATGCTCGTATGAGTGTGTGTATGAAGTGTCCCTGCTCCGGGAAACTTACTTAAGGCACATGTTCCTCTACACCTCTGCTAAGTGAAACGCAATGTAATGGGTGCAGGTGAGGGCTTGGTTCTCACCTCCGTTGACAGAGCCTCTCCTGCGCACCCTGTTGATGCTCTTCTTTGGCAGGTTGCCCGTCTGCGGCGTGGACGTGATGAGGTCGCAGCTTAGCCGGCTCCTCTTGGCCGGGTTCTCGTGCTCCACCTGCAGAACGCAGAAACCGTGACGGAACTTACAGAACATCCCTTTGGTGTTCCTACGACAGCACATTATCATGCATGTAAATTTTACTCCACAATTGTAGTACAATCAAAGAAAGATAAATACTGAATATTTGTTTCTTCACCTGAAAGAAAAAAAAAAAAAACAGCAACACCAGGTACGTAACCAAAAATGTTGTGTTTTTTTTTTTCCTGTAAGTAATGTACAGTGTGGACATGTATATCTCTCCATTTTTCTTCATGCTTAGAGTTTTGAGAAAACGCCAAATGCACCTAGAAAGAGTACCTTTGGGAGAAGACATTTAAGCCTTCGTGACTACAAACCTTTTTCTAACATACTATTGTTTGGGAGAACACGTAGCACTAAGCTTATTATTATGGTATTATTTCCTGAGTACTGAGTCATGAGTCAATCATCCGATGATGCATTTCATTATCAATCCATGGCTTTCTGTGGTGTCCAGGCTAACAAGATCTATGTTTAACCTTAAATACAACGTTCTGAACCCCCTCACCCCACCTTATCAAAGCATTACCATATGCACATCACTCTTAAAGCCCTGCTAGAGCCGTTATGACTCTTACCTACTGTATAAGAATCAGCCAATAGCTGTTGTTAACAAGCAGTCTTAAGCTACTATTACTGACCCTGTAGCAAATGCATTCAAGTCCGTTTAAAGGGGATTTAAGATCTCTGTGTCAGAGAGACAGAGAGAGACAGAGAGAGAGAGAAAGAGACAGACAGAAAGACAGAGAGAGAGAGAGAGAGAGAAAGAGAGACAGAGACAGAGAGAGAGAGAGAAAGAGACACACAGAAAGAGAGAGAGAGAGTGTGTGTGTGTGTGTGTGTGTGTGTGTGTGTGTGTGTGTGCGTGTGTGTGTGTGTCTCAGGTTTAGTGCCCGGCTGGTTTGAGACAGAGCGGGCGAAGCTACCCTCTGGAATGCGTCCATGCAATTAGGCAGAGCGGCGCGAGAACAAAAGCGGCCTTCTGCTGTAAACCTTCCCTTAATGCCGTGTTGTCACTGAGATGATTAAAACCATGCTGCTATGCTCTACGCTGGGCTGGGCTGGGCTGGGCTGTGTGGCTCGTACAGCTCTGCTGGGGCAAAGCACAGACGAGACGCTTTAAAAGGTATAGCTCATGATCGTTAACCCAATACTGAAGCCAACACACTTCTTTTTTTCCTTCAGTCAAATTCTGTGAATGGCTGCTAATGGCTTTACAAGCTCTCCAATCTGGTTGTTTGTGTTTAGAAAAACTCTTGCCGTTTGTGTCCTAGTTACAGAATCTTAAGTGTGCACAAAAAAAGGCTCAGACTGGGTCCTTCAACACCTCGACTTAGGAGCACAGACATGGGAGACGTGTAATTTGACTTGATGTTGAGCTGAACAACTGTCAACGTGAACAACTGACAGTCACAGAGAGATGCCACCTTGAATCGTGCAGCTTGGTGTTCAGAAAGCTATGACAAAAGCTGCATAAGTCAATGTAAGACATGTCACCCCTGAGTCTCGGGCGGTACAGGATTTTGTTTCCCCAAACAGAAACTCAAGCTCAGCTATTCCACAACTCCAAGGTCCATGGGGCAGCTGTGCTGCGTGCTTGCTCAGGCTGTTGCTACCTAGCGCCATTATGCATGCGAGCGCTCTAGAACCCACAGCTAAAATTAGAATGCCGCCGGAGTTCTCAAACAAGCGGCTGCATTCCATGCCTCAGTTCTAGGGGAACACGACACCGGCTCCTGACAAACTCTGAATTTACATCTTAAATCTGGAGGTGGGGTGGGAAGGCTAAATTAAGGACAGACCAGAGGTTGGGCAGTGGGCTCTATCCACGGCCGGTGAGTGTGTGTGTTTGTGTGTGTGTGTGTGGGTGTTAAGAGGGTGTTGTATAACAGTGTTCCAGAACTTTCCCAGAATGTGGCACAATTTAGTTCGGGGATTGTGCTTTTTTTTCTTAGGGCTCAGCTGCAGCTTCAACCCATTTTCTAATGACAACCACCTCTAAACGTCCAGTTGACTTAAGTATGCCACTAATCACTACCTACATCAAAAGCAGACCCAAAACCGCAGGCCCATACTGTTGCACTGATACTGAATATCTAATTACTAGGGAAGTGGTGTTCTTTTCTCAACTGAAAGTGGGAATAAACATATCATTATATTTGAATGAATGATTTATAGGACTGAACAGGGTCAAAACAAATAAAATGCAAAACAAATAACACTGGACAGATTAATCCTGAATAACATACTGAGCTACACTATATGCTCAGTAGCAATAGGGAGGGAAAGTGGAACACAGCGATCCTAGCGGTGGCGTTCCTATCCCCAGAGCGATCCTATTAAAAATCCCACAAAGGTATGACACGGAACTTGTGCACCAGACATATTTTTCAGGCTATATATGGGGATTATCTACTAACTGTGAAAGTATTGTGTGAAATTTCGTCCTATTTTAAAAAATCTAAATTGTGCCTAACTTGTCATAAACGGACTACAACTTTGAGTCGCTCCCGTTACGTCAGTAAACACCATGCTGTTCACCATGCTGTAATTCGTAACTGATTGCAACCACGGAGAAACAAATGAATGGCAGTTTTCACATTTCATAAAGATTCCATAAAGCTACGGTTGTGGATTCTTATAATCAGATGAGTTTCATGTACACAATCGTTGGATTTCACTTACTTCTCTCGCCGGCAGCTAACTGTTAGATTTGGGCAGGCGCCAGATTTTGCGGTGACGTCATACACGTGCCTATCATTCAGTGTAGTCCTTTATCAGCTTTTTAATTAACATTAAAAACAATTCAGATTAGTGAAAAAAAAAAAGGTATGACCACCTGAATCGATAGAACTGCCCAGCATGCATATCATATGAAAGCCACTATCTTAACTTTGGAGTGTGAGTCCAAAATGTAATTTTTTGAAGAAAAAATCCCATTCATTTCGATAGAGGTGGGGAACGCAACCAGCAGGGGGCGATGAGATTACTTTCCCTCCCTATTACAACTCACTGATCAACAGAAAATGTATTCAGACATAAAAAAGGGCTACAAGTTACTAGGCAATGTTGCACCACTGGGAGACCAGACACTGCTCATTCAAACAGGCTAACAGGGTTTAATATTTGTTTGTCCCACATTTAAATAGATGATACGTTTTAAAACAAAATGACTGCCCTGCCTTCCCTTAAGCCAGTCAGTCCACGTTTATGACTACAGAAACTGCACTTTGTTCATCATCAGACGAGAAACAGAAAAAAAAAAAACAGACAGATATTACTCAGAAGAGAGAGGCTCTGACAGAGTAAGGTGGCAACCACAGTTCGAACTACAGGGGGCACTGATCAAGACCCAGTATTGCCCAAAGAGACAAACAGTAGCAGTGTTGCAGGGTCTTGGCATATAAACATAACTAATGTAAAACTTAAAAGATAGTAACCACCCCCCACCATAAAAGGCAGTAGCCCCCAATTACTGGGAGCAATTCATACTCCGATGCCAACACCAAGGTCAGGGTGCCCAGGAGACTAAATTTATGTGTATAAGTATGTATGTGTGCATGTGTGTGTATGCATATACACAAAAATATACACACACATACACATACATGCATGTGTGTGTATACATATATACACACACACACATATGATCATATACATATCTGAACTGTACACACATATACACATACACACACACACACGTACACACATATATAACCACACACATACCTTAACCGCATTGCCTCTGATGAACTTCTTGATGGTGGAGAGCAGACCCTTGCCCCCCGCGGGACAGTCGTCCACCTCCGAGTGCTTCCTCTTGGGCCGCGTGGGCCGGGCCGTGTGCGTGGGGCTCGCCTGCTGAGAAGCCTTGCGCATTCTCAGCCTCATGATGTTAACAGTCACATGTAAAGACTGGCAGAGACAAAAACAACAGAGGTGGGGATGGAGGGGTGGAGAGAACAAGAGAGGGCGGATTAGAAGAAAAGAAGACAAAAGCGCTGATGTATTTACAGCAGTGAAGCAACACTAAAGCCCTTTTCCTCTTCGGTCCCCCTACAGGTTGGAAGCGGAATTGTCTTTCTTATGTCTCATTCGAACTACAGATCGGATCGACACGATTTTGTAAACTTGCGTAGTGCGGTTACAGCCCACGGAGGTCTGCAAAGCGATTTCAGAGGTGTCGTTCACCCTGTTACGAGTTGATAACCTACGATTTTGGAAACATTATTTTAAGGTTAAAAAATCTACTTAGAGTTGCTGTAGCAATTCTGTTTTACACCAGTGCTCTCTACTAATTACAGGCATGAGGCTTGGCTTCAGAGTGTAGAGGGCCATTACCATTCATCTGTTCAGGTCTCTTACTAAACCAGCTGATTCTGACGAGTGAAAACCTTGAGCCAGGTAGATGAGCTAATTACTGAAATCACACGTGTTAAGTTCTCATCACACAGTTTAACCACGCGTAAGTTTGCTTACATTATTTGTTCTTTTCTAAACGTTTGCAGTGTGAACACGAAACAAACCCAGGAATACTGGCTAATATTTGTATCAGTTCAGGGTTTGGAACAAAACAAAGTAGGTGTGAAAGCAGCCTAGGACACCTTTACAAACAGTCAGCAAACCCATAGGTACATTTACAGCCAACTGCTCAGCTAGCATCAGTTAGCATCATTAAGGGTGCTGCAGCATGAAGGGCATACATCAAGATATAATTCTATGCTTGAAACTGTCAAAACATTTCAAACTTATGACTATCTGATATCCTACTGTCCCATGCCTGATTTCAGGCACAATGGTTGAGATATTGCAGCCTTGAGTGTGTCTGTGTGTGTGTGTGTATTGCTCTAGTCTACATTTAATCAAAGTGTCCTTTGTGTTTCCAGCTCTCATTTTTTGTAAGCCAGTTGTAAACACAGACATCGAGACTGGGTGAAAATACAACCAATTTCCATTTCACAATCAGAACTATGACAACACAAAACAGGCCGTCACCGATCAAATCAAACATGTTTGATTTACTCAGAATTGCATAAACAATGAAACAATCGCTTCAGATTCAAATCGGTCTCCCCAACAAACATGATGACTTATGTTGCAACTGAGCATCCCGACTTTCCGCGACTGGCCCTGACATTCCATCATATCAAAATCAGGGTTTAAAATCCGGAGTTCTGTGTCTAGCTTCAGATGGGCCAGGAGCAGTAGACTGTAAGGTCTTACCTCATACACATGTGCCACCTTTTTTTTTTAAAGCATTTTTTTGCCTTCTATGGTTGTATTGGTTTAGGACAGTGAAGATTGTGACAGGAAGTAAGTGGGAGAGAGAGACAGGGTAGGGTTGGGAAATGACCGCAGGCCTGATTCGAATCTGGGTCCCCATGTGCGAATGCCCCATCATGGTAGGGTGCTCTAACCACTGCACCCCCACGTGCCACCTTTTCAAGTGAACCAAACAAACGGTGCCCCAACAAACACCCACATTCTAAAGTTGGCACATGCTGGCACCTGGCAGGTGGCACCCTATAGAATGTTCAGGGAACCAAATGCCAGTTCCACACTGCCCAGACAGTAACTGACCAGTAGCTACCATCCAACAAGAACAAACAAACACAGACTGATGGTCCACACTGAGCCAAGTGAACCACAATTGCTACCTGTGAAGACCTTTGCCGCTTAATTCTGAAAGACAACGAATAAGAACACACCCCTGACTTTTAAATACTTTTTCATTCATGCAGCATATTTCACCACTGAGAACTACACTCAAAAATTACCCTACTAACTTTTACTACCCAGAATAAAACTTCGCATATCACCAATATGCCTCAGCTTCCACTCACAAAATGCAAACAGAAGCCCCTGCAAAAGACCGTAATTAACATTGCAGGGCATAACAGATGCTGAGGATGATTCTCACCATAGCGGAACCATTTGAAAACCGTCTTGTAGGCGCACTCCTACAGTCAAAGCATCGCCACTGCTAAGCGTGCCCCACAGAAACCTCATATTTTAAATAACTTCAACACAACCAGGATGTAACATATCTGTATCGGATTTCTGTTCTTGGGCAAAGCATTATTTGCTAAAATGGTGTGTGTATATGAGAGAGAGAGAGAGAGAGAGAGAGAGAGAGAGAGAGAGAGAGAGAGAGAGAGAGAGAGAGAGAGAGTGTGTGTGTGTGTGTGTGTGTTTAATGCTGAAACTAAGCACAGAACTGCTCTTATACGTTTCCCCCACCCCTGCTGGTTATATAACCACTGCCTGAAAATGTGTTCCCGCATGTCCAGGACCTGTCAGGATCTCAGCCAAGCATAGTCCTGCCTGCACCTTCCATACACACACACACACACACACACACACACACACCAACATCTGCAGCAAATCAAGGCTTCAGCACTGCGAGCTGCAGACACAAACACACACACACACACACACACAGAAAGTAATATTTGACTGTAACATTAGCATCCTGTACACAAAGAATGCAGAGCCAGAAGGAACAGGCTAGTGACCTCAGAGCACTTTTGTGTCTGAGCGCGCTGCTTTCTACAGGCAGGAGTGTACGCTAGCAGAGAAAACACACTCATGCACAACACACAGTTCTTACATTATTGAACCTCTGTGGCAGAGAAATGTCTACACACACACACACTTTCAAAGAGGTCTGGTGATCCCTAATGCGATTTAAATGTTATTACTAATTGCACATTTGGGTGGTCTTCAGAGAGCTGTGTGCTTTAGTGATGCATTTCCACCCTCAACCAGGCACACTGAGCTCAGTATGGACCACTTTCGGGCATGACCGTTACGCTTTTTCTTCTAAATACTGAGTACTACACTTTGTGTGTGTGTGTGTGGTGAGCATGCGTATGTGTATATATATATATATATATGTGTGTATGCACATGTGAGCGTGTGTGTGCTGATGCACAGTTTTGTGATGCCGTTGTGAGCTTTAGTACAGGGTCTGGCTGACTGTGCGGTGCCAGCGTCCACTGCTGATGGCTGGCCTGGCAAAGCATCATGACATCCCCCTCACCCGCTCTGATCCTCCCTCCAACCCACACAGACAACTGGGAGCACCCTGGCATAAACACACACACACACACACACACACACACACACACACACACACACACACACACACAATTTAGATCAGGATGAATGTTTATTTTAAGAAGTGCCAACAAACAAACACAAAAAAAAATAATTGGTAGGTTGTAAAATAAAATATTTACTAAAAAAATGATGGAACCTTACAAGAAAAACTCAAAACATGTCACACAGGCACACTCGCCTATTGTGATGTTGCCATGCAGACCTCGTCATATGCCAGTGTGGTAGATGTCGCCCCCAACCCTACTTTAGAGTGGTGTGTGTGTGTGTGTGTGTACAGCATAATGAGATATCACTCTGCTGGTGATCAAGCTACAAGGTCTGGTGGGTGTGAATAAGTGTGTCTGTGCGAGTGTGTGTGTGTGTGTGAGCGCGAGCACATGTGTGTGTGTGATAGTGATTTGGGTAGCCCCAGGGCCTCTCAGTAATGGGTCCTGGCGGGTGTCAGGCTAAGCGCGGACATGGCAGGAGAGCCTGCATGCTGCAACAAGTCCCCAAACCTAAAGAGCATCTGACATTTGCGCGCACACACACTATCTTCTATTCAGCATAAAATTACAGAAATACATACACACACAGACACACACCATCAACCATTCAGCACACAATTACAGACACACACACTCTCTCTCTCCCTCATTCAGCACACACACACACACACACACACACACACACACAGAGCGCGAGAGCGAGAGTGAAAGAGAGACAGAGAAAGAGAGAGAAAACGAGAGAGGTAACGGAATGCATCCATTCCCTAACACACAGGGAAAAAAATCTATGATTTTAACAAATACACTAACACTCAAGCCAACACCATCATCGCCAAAGGCAAACACACATGCACACACTGCTTTTTAATAATGCGGGTCCATCTTAGCAGGCAGAGATGCAGGATGCAGCCCCTCCTCTGACACACACACCCCTGCGCGCACACGCACACGCACACGCACGCGCACACACACACACACACACACACACACACACACACCCTTCAGCAGAGCCCTGTGATCTGGCAGCTCGTCACACATGCAGGAACAGCGGCAGGCTCAAATTAGGCTGCAGCATGCTAGCCGTGAGCAGGGCGACACACACACACACACACACACACACACCTCACTAACAGAGGAGAGAGAGAGAGAGAGAGAAAGCAGATTTGTAGCTTGAAGACGCTCCCAGCCCTTTTTTTCTCCCAATCCATCAGAAAGCATGACTCATCCACAGCTTCCAATACACACACAGTGGGTACCCAGCTCTAGCAAGAGCTACAGTGAGTGTACACACACACACACACGCTTTCTGCCACATATCTTACACGGGCAGAGAGGGGTTGTGTGTGTGCGTGTGTGTCTGTGTGTGTGTGTGAGGGGTTGGTGGGGCAAGTCCATGTTCTCTCAGATAACATTAGACAAAGACTGCATCCCCAGCCTGCAGAACATACTGTCCTCTTCTTTCCACTCGCTTTCAGATTATTTCTCTTAAAATTACAACCAGCTGTTACACGCGCTCTGAACAGAGGGAAATGACACCACACATGTGCCTGTGCACTGCTGGATACACACAGACAGACACACACACACACACACACTGAGCTGGGTTGAATACCACAGAACTGTTTTCAGGGGGGAAAAAATCTGAAGTCCAGTCTGCCCGCGAGGCTAATTAAACACAATAATAGCCATGTCCAGAGATGATTCACCCTCCCTCGTCTTTAATCAGGCGCGCGCACACACACACACACATGGATGTAGCGCCTGGAGTGGATGATTTAAATAAAAACCACAGGCAGCACAGATATGTACAAGCTTTTGTCCGCCTGCAGTTTAAAATCCTTGTGACAGATTGTTCCTTCCTTATCGGTTTAAAAAGAGAGCAAATTTGCAGTAATAAACAAAAACAAATGTAGAAGGTGTACATGATAACAGATCTGTCATTTTAACTGACATTACAAAATAGTTTAAAGAATCCTTAAATTAAGGATTTAATTTTAGGCAATTTTGAAGCAACCTGACGAAGGTCTATGACCAAAACATTGTGAATGAAATCTATCTTGCAGAACGGACAGTGTGCGGGAGTTCTTTTTCCCTTAAGAATCTATAATGATAGTTCTGTGGCCCTGGGCTTTACAAGCTTAATGTACACAACAATGCCTCGGCTGCATCACAGCCAGGGCACAACTACGCAATGAAAATTAAACAAAGTTTTCCTCTTCCAAAACCTGTGCCAAATTCACCTGGCATCAAGTGACAATTTTATCAATGTGTGTAAATTTGCACATCAAAACATTACTGATGACAGGAAAACAAAGCCACTAATGGCCATTAGCCCTTTCCAAAAGAAAAAAAAAAGAAATTTGTTTAGCTTTTCCAAAACCGTGCTACGAATGAACTGCGTTTCATGATTTTTTCCTGGCTGGTAAAATGGGATTTGAAAATTCCATGACCTGTCCTGGATTTCCATGACTGTGGAAACCTTGTTTCAGTCAAGCACAGTACCTGTGGCTTAGACATAACTATAAGGTTGCAATACCTAGAAGTTAAGTAGCCTACATGAAAAGACTGTTGTTTGTGGAGTACCATGATGAAAGGCTGACAGGTCGAGGGACTGAATAAAAAACAAAACCTGACTTCCTCTCCATGACTGTCATTCTTACACATAGCCCCTACTCCCAAGACACAAGGTCACTTCCCAAAACCAATGACAATAGAAAAGTTAAATTGATGTTTAACTTGAATACTGCAAATTCTACTGCTAATAATAATAATAATAACCATCATCATGATTTCATATGTCCGCACTTCGCAGTATTATTCAAGATGTTGATACTGTTGCTTAGGCATTATTGTGTATGGCCACTATCAGAGTCTATTGGTTTAGACCACAGCTCTAATCAGAGCCGCTTCACTTAGTCCTTGAGATGTCTGTTCTGTGTTTGTTTGCTCATTTGTTTGGTCTGGTTTTTTAGCACAAACACAAACTTTGCTGTTGTGCATCCACAGTCCTGGCTCCGGAAACACTAAACAAACACAGTGGTTCAGGCCCGAACCAGGAACAATCTCCGCGAAACAAGTTGCTAGAAAACCAATTACAAAAGGTAGAGTTGTAATGTGATCAGTTGTGATGGAGCACAGACATCAACAACCCTTTCACTAAACTTAATGGTGAACTGTGTCTTTAGTAAACAACATTGAGATACTTTCTAAGTCATCCACACTACTGCTGCCTGTACACTACTAGGTGACATTTAAAAACACAGAAGGGTTTATTAATCATAGGGGATGTTTTACAAGTTGGGAAATGCAGATCCATTTAGCTTTTTTTCTATGGGGTAAAAATGTGTTAATGTGTTGGGGGCTGGTTAAGCCAAGAAGTTCAGAGTTGTGGAACTTAGGTTGTATGTACAATCTGTACACACAATCTGTACACACACACACACACCTTACAACTTCATGCCACAGGTCAGACTTCAAAGGACTGTTCAGCTCACCCTGCTTGCTGCACTGAACATACTATGTCAGGGGCCAGTCGCAAGAACAACGTTTGCACCATCCCACCGTACCATTTAGTGTGTTACAGTGGCAGGACAGGATAAGGTTACACCGTCTCTACTGATTCGCCCAAGATCTTCACAAGTTTCATCGACAATTTCTAAACAACCAACTTTGCCATAGAGCGTTGCGGGGCGCGACTGAACTTTGTAAAGCTTGCGTTGCTTTCAAGGACATATGATTGATAATCACAACAATAATAGAAATCTGTTCTGATTTCCAGCGACCACGTAGCAACTTGATGCAGAACAACCTTTTACATACACCGTTAGCGAACTCGCTAGCTTGCTAATGCACTAAAAGTGGGCGGGAAATCTGGGACCACATATACTGGAGATAGTGTCAAATTATGGAGAGCTAGTGAAGATAGTCAAAATCAATACCACGCATTCCACGCAGCTAGCGTAAAAATTTACTCCTCATCTGCCACCAATGTCTACTGCATTTAACACAGAAACGCACTCTCTCAGATGTATCATCACTACAGTGGGTAGCTACACGTATGTTCTCGTTGCCCCTCAGGTTAACATTACTTTTCAGGTGTTGGGTAACTTCTATTCGCATTAGTATGTTGGTTACACATACATTTTACAGCATGGCTACATAAAAAAAAAAAAAAAAAAAACAATCCCCATATACCCTTAACATCTGCAGCGATGTTCACCGACCCTGTATTTTGGTGGGACAACGGGGACTGATAAGCTAACTTGCTATCCTAGTTACCGTGCTACCTTGTCCTGTCGCCTTTGGTAGTACCAAAGTAGCAACATGCCAAATGGAATAACGTTACCTCTGGCAATGATGCTAACTATACTTTTTCACAACTGCCAACACTACTGTTAAGTTTCAAGACGTTTAGGTCACTTTTCTTGGACCTACACAAAATTCAGAAACAGTGAAGCTTGACAACAGTAGGGCTGAAAGTAACAAATAACTGTCGGGCGGCCCATCACTTGTAATATCTTCAAAGTGAAGTTCACTGGCTACGTTACCCGCCAGGTGCTACTTCACGTTAGCATATCCATTTGAAATTAGGTGGCTAGCATGGCTTGCTAATACAGTGCTTGGTTCTAGTCAGCTGCGCCTGCTTCAACAAAACAAACCGGAATAATCTGGCAATTTATCTACCTATCTACAGATAAAACGTAAATGGCATTAACAGTGACATGCACGCATGAACCAGCCTGGTGACTTAAAGGTAGGTGAAACTTAGCTTGCTATGGCTAATCGGCTAACACTGGCTCAGTAGGTGAAGTAGGAGAGAACATGGATAGGACAAGACGAAGCAAAATATTTATGTTACGTTAGCCAGTAACAACCACACTGACCACTACACACATTTTACAAGAGTAGACGTATGACTTTCACTTACTTTACGACACTCCAAAGTATCTCTTCAATGAGATATGAGGATACCCTTAGCTGTTCGGTCACCCTACCGCAGACGGCCGCTGTCTCTGGCCACCTTCCCTCAGCTATGTTCAGGCACCGTTTGTCCGACCGTGCGCTGCACCTCCAGACGCCATTTCCCGCCTCCTTACCCTCACACTCAATGGCAGTAGCCCGGATGAGTAGAAATTCTGCGCAAGCGCAACCTTCTTAAAACCACACCTCCTCCACGAATGTAAAGCAAAAACAATATTGAGGAGTGACCGTCTACCGACGTACAGTTAACAGGACTGAGGATGCCACTACAAACCTCATTATAGAATTACTGATGCAACACTTACTGTTTGTACCGTATATACACACGTGTGTGTTGTAAGTCCACCGTCCCGAAGTAATTAAATTTCGATTTTAAAGGGACAAAACAATAAATATGTCCCCAAGACAATCAAAAATATCAACTTACGGCCGCTTATGTCTAGGTTTCTGCATGGGAATAACATACGAGTGAACGGTGATGGGGAACAAAACAACCTATCTTTAAACAAAAAAAAAAAAAAAAAAAAAAAAAAAAAAAAAAAACCTAGACCATTACTCTGGCAAACGGTTTTGTTTCTGGGGGAAAAAGGAGGACGGAGAAGAGACAAATGGTTGGATCAGGCTGCACACTGCCACTCCAGGAGGACAATAAAAATAGACATTGTGTGGCGGAGATGGAGAGGGACAGCTGTAGGGGGGAAACAAGCCCTGGTCGCCATGGCGATGCAGGTGCTGTGAGGAAAGCTACAGTGGCGAAATCACGGATCCTTTCCTTCATACTTCACCGGCGTTCGGATGGAAAGGACAGTGAAAACAGTGAACACAGAAATATAATGTAATCGAAGTGTTGCACTGATTTCTTTTAACAAGCTTATTGATCTTGACAGTGCTTACGTAAATAATAATGAACATAAGCCAAGGCTCAAGCAACAATTTCACAAAAAGATCTACCATTTTAATATTTTAAAATATTTTAACATCTTCCTGATAATCCAAACAAAATCACATCACTGTAACATCACATATACTCCGTCACAGAAATAAACACATTTAGCCACTATATGGGAAATCTTTTATTATTGTTTTAATGGTGATGATAATTTAATGCAGTTTGGGAAAAATCCATGTTTACCTCCAAGCATGTTGTAACGTTGTAGACTACGTCAATTAGCCTTTTTACAGTATCTTCACAGTGATTCAGGGGCATTAACTGTCTTAAGTAACCTAATAACAGTTTGTGAAAAAGATGGAGCAGAGTCTTGTTCTACAAAGCTGATCATTAAAAACTACATTGCACAGTTGTTTAATTGGCTACAAAAAAAAAAAAACACACACCAATAGCCCATCCAGGCTTCATGTCTGGAAATGAATTAAACACGACAACAGCGGAATACATTCACTTTTCATTGTCCCCTTCTTACTGACTATTACCATTGGCCTATCTTCCCCCACCCCAACCCACTGTTCATTCATATGCCCCCAACCCCCAACCCCCAAATCTCCACATCATGGAAGAAAACTCCACCTGAAAGGTGCCCTCTTTCAAATATACATAGCCATGCTCACATGTGCAGGCTTCAGCTACAGTTAACTCGAAATAAAAGTCCACCCTTCAAAATTGGACTCTGGTGTGTATGTATGTATTGCTAGTTTGACGTATTCTAGTGGCTTGATGCTCAAGCCTGCCATGTATATGCATGCAACAACTGTCTCAGGGTGGGGCTTGTACCTCAATGCTCTCTCAAACATTGACGGTGAGGAAGAGGAGACTGGCGCTGATAGTTCCACGGCCATTTTTGGCGGTTCTTTCCTCTTATCCACAAAAAGTTCCCACTGAGGTGTCAGCAGTCATAGCAATCAACAAGCAAGTCCCAGTAGGCACGGAGAATGTTTGTAGAAATTCCTTGGAGTGCAGTTCGGCAATAATGGAAGTGTACCTTTATTCCAAGATTCTAAAGAAGAGCTACGTAGAAAATTGGAACAACTGAATCATTATCGTCACATCCGTGCTTATCGTGAGAGCATGGTTACCATGGAGACCTTCCGGAAAAGTCTATTGTCCCAGACGAGTGTTCAGATACTCAGATCTGTGGAAGGTCTCCCCGTGTTAGTACCATTGACAGTCCTGTTCAGCAGAATTTCTTGATACAAAATGCCCCTCTCAACCCCAATAGCGTAAAAAAAAAAACTTGTAAACAAAACATCTCCCATGTACATACTGTTCGCATATATACACACACATTTCGCACAGTACATCATTATTATCACTTTGGGCTTTATACCTTTGTAGGAAGAGGGACGAAAAGTAAAAAGGGAAATAAGTTACTCACATTTCCGATGCAAGCCAACACCAAGACATTATTCCTTCAATAGTTTTAATTATAAACTTTATAAAGACCCCCCCCATTCCCAACAAGCCCTCCCCCCCAACCCCCCCAATTTCATTGTCCGCCACCTATGAAAGGTATGTTTGTCATATTGTCCACGACCTAGTAGTAGGCACTGACAATCTCTAAAGATGGAACCCCACGAATTCGTTAGATCGAAAAAGCTGCTTTGTAACCTCGAGGTTCATCGTGTCAAGGTCGCGTTGTCTGCCATTTCTCAAACAGCCTGACTGGGATTTGATGCGATGTCCCACGAGCCGTCTTACAGGATCTCGTTGGCTTGGTGGCGTTTCCCATAATCCACCCCTCTGTCACCTGGCAGGTCCCGCTCGTCATCATCTAGACACAGAGAAGCAACTGCGGTTTTAGTATTGAGAGGGTGCATACTGTACATATCAACACACACATACACAAGCTTATCTTTGTGACTTACGAGTTACTTTACATGTATGTATTACATATCAATAACATACATACATATATACTCACTCTATATGTACACAAGCATACAGATTTACATGCACACATACATATATATTTTACTATATACAAACAGAAAACAAATCTGAACTAGCTGGCAGTCTATGATCTACAGTGCATAGTTCTGTGCAGCATGTCCACGGTGAGAGAGTGAGAGAAAATCAATACGGTGAGGAAGTTGAAGATGAAAGAGGTGGCCTACCACAGTCAGGCAGACACATCAGTAACACTCCAAAACATCACCACAACACAACACAGCACACCACAACAATGCACCACAGCACCACCACCAGCGCAGCGAAACACAGCCCTAGTGGATGGCTGAGAGGGCACGCACGCACGCACGCACGCACACACGCACACACG
>CM050202.1:18056273-18083773 GCA_027475355.1 Coilia nasus | reverse complement strand
ACCTCGTTTAGTCGTTTTGCTCTGTAGGAGTTTGAGAATGTTCAATGTAAAGTGCAGGATGAATAAAATGTATTATCATTTTATTTTTTCTATTATTTTTTCGAGCATATGACTAGAGGTTGGTAATCCATCTTCACAGAGTTAAATCCATAACTTTTTTCCCTAGCCATTCATGACGATCAGATAATGATTCGCTCAACTCTACAGAAAGATTAATTAGTGGATAGCAAACTCGCCTGTGTTAAGGGCACAGGCAGAACCAATACCCATTAGGACTCTTTACTGTACGGAGCTGGCATTGTCCCCATTTGCATATGACACAAACAGTGTTTGGGGCCAGACACGAACAGCCACGAAGGCCCGAGGCACTGCCCCCCAGTGGGGACGAGCTATAAAAACCCAAATCTGACCCGTGACTGCCTTCCCTTCACCCCACCCATGCCCAGCCCCCTGTCCCAGACACTCACTCTGGCGGTGGCGTGGCGGTTCAGCGGGGGCCGGCTCTCTGGCGTGGTGCGGCTCGATTGGGTTGGGCAGCACCTGGGCCGGGTTCGGGGGGAGCGGCAGGTTGGCCTTGACGTCCAGAGGCTGGGCCTTCACATCAGGAGCTGAGAGGGAGAGGAGAGGGCAAGGAGAGAGACAGAGAAAGAGAATGTGAGAGAGAGAGAGAGAGAGAGAGAGAGAGAGAGAGAGAGAGAGAGAGAGAGAGAGAGAGAGAATGCGAGACAGAGAGAGAAGAGAGAGAGAGAGAATGAGAGAGAGAGAGAGACAGAGAGAATGTGAGACAGAGAGAGAAGAGAGAGAGAGAGAGAGAGAGAGAGAGAGGGGGAGAGAGAGAGAGAGTGTGAGAGAGAGAGAGGGAGAGAGAGGAAAAAAAAAGAACAAGAGAGAGTGTCAATATTTTTCACACTCACTCTCACAAACACAAACACAAACACAAACACAGACGACAGACAAGCAGAACGCCCCTACAGACTGAGGCGCTGTAACAGAGGCAGGCTACAGGGTAAAGATGTACAAGCAGAACGCCCCTACAGACTGAGGCGCTGTAACAGAGGCAGGCTACAGGGTAAAGATGTCAGACAATGGAGAGCACAGGAGAGAAATGTAAACACCAATTAGCAGCACACCTACACACAGCGCTAGCCCAGCGCGAGCATGTCGGAGTCTAAACAGACTTCATTAAAAGTCACTGGACTCAAAAATCTTTCCATTTCCCTCTTCGCCCTCAGCGGCCCAGAGCCAGGGGATATCACAAATATCTTCAAGAGCACTTTTCATCGAGAACAAATCCAGCAGAAGAAAGACCGATAAAAAGAATGCAGGGTAGAACAAAAAAGAGAAAAAGAAGAAAATAAATAAATAAATAAATAAAAACTGTCCCAGACAGTCTGTTCATGCCATTTGGGAGAAAGTGATTAATCACCAAAACGTCTTAGAACACACTGCCAACTACTGAGGAAAGAAGAAGACAGCGGGAGGAGAGGGAGAGAGAGAGAGAGAGAGAGAGAGAGAGAGAGAGAGAGAGAGAGAGAGAGAGAGGGAGAGAGGGAGAGAGGGAGTGATAGAACATTAGAAAGAGAGAGAGTAAAGACAAGGATGTCTGATGAGACAGAAGAGTAAAAAACTGTGGGAGAGTTGATGTGTGTGTGTGTGTGTGTGTGTGTGTGCGCGTGCGCGCATGTGTGTGCGTATGTGTGTGCATGTGTGTGTGCATGTGTGTGTGCGTATGTGCATGTGTGTGTGCAGTGTGTGGTGTGTACGGGGAATAAACAAATAAAAGACAGGGTTTAGAAGACAAAAGACAGAAGCAGGGTTGAAAAGAAAGACAGGAGGAGTGAAAGAAGAGAAAGAGCAAAAGAAAGAGGGAAAAAGAAAGAGGGAAAAAGAAAGAGGGGGATAAAAGAAGGGCTTCATGGGGTCTGCATGTTCTTCAGGGGCTTTGGAAAGGTAGGGGGGTTCGGGGCGGTTTGCAAACAGGAAGTTGCCCCGCTCGCTCTGACAGCAGACAGACGACGGCACAGGAGACGCCAAGAACAGCAGGGCTTCTACAGTACACATACATCCCAGCCTGGTGGAAACACAGACACAAGCTAGGTGTATACTCGCCGCATGCAAAAGTGCGCGCACAAAAGTGACGTCACAGCGCCGCGCGCCCATATATACTTCATTTGACACACACGGCAATCTTCTCCTCGTCAGAGGTGTCAAATGCCACAGTAGTTCGGGAACCTTGCGTGTCAGAGGAGTGAAACATGACTGAATTGCAGGTTTACATCATGATTTGGGAATTAAACTGGACAAATCCGAAAAGGTTTGAGTCAGTGTGTATTATTTACAGTGTTTTCAGCTTTGTAAGACCTTATGATTGATGATAGGCTAAGGCAAAAAGTTAGCTTAATAAACGACTTAATAAACGAACTGCAGGTTTGCACCCAAGTTGGTTTGTGGATAAAACTGAACAAAATCCTAAAAGTTTTTAGTCAGTGTTTGTATTTCTTGTGAGTTTCCAGTAATATTAGCTGATTTGTAGCCATGGAAAATACATGTTTAGGCTGGTAGTTACTAGGCTAAAGTTAGCTGAAACCAGACTAGCCATTGCCTATTGCTTTCAATGGGGCTGCCGCGCGCAAGTTACAAAAAATCGGAGGTGCAGACATGGCAAATATGCAGATGTGTGAAAATGATGTCATTTTGACGTCACTTTTGCGCGCGCACCAATGCGCGCGGCGAGTATATCCAGGCCTACACACACACACACACACACAGGCTGATATACTCCACATATATGTACTGTATCCATTTGCAGTATCCAATGCATTGCCACCCAAAAAATGTCCAGGTGAATGTGTGAGAATGTGAATGTCGAAATCAATGTGTGTGAATGTCTATGTATGTCTCTGTAAGTTGTGTGAATATGTGCTATATGTTGAATGCTTTTACAAAGCGAGACCTACAATGTAAAGGGATATACACTTACATTACCACTGTGTGCTTACTGATGAAACCACCCCTCCCCCCTTCACGAGTGAGTGCCACACCATGCCATCACCATCATTTTATTCACCATAGCCCCCCCTCTCTCTATGTCACTCTCTGTAGTAGCTGTGATCTCCACATGAGCCCTCCCTATAGCCCCCTCTCTGAGTACCTGTAATCTCCCCAACATAGTCTCCGCTCTCTATCTCTCTCTCTGAGTACCTGTGATCTCCACAGCATAGTCTCCGCTCTCTATCTCTCTCTCTGAGTACCTGTGATCTCCACAGCATAGTATCCGCTCTCTATCTCTCTCTCTCTCTGACTACCTGTGATCTCCACAGCATAGTCTCCACTCTCTATCTCTCTCTCTGAGTACCTGTGATATCCACAGCATAGTCTCCGCTCTCCATATCTCCATCTCTGAGTACCTGTGATCTCCCCAACATAGTCTCCGCTCTCCATCTCTCTATATCGCCATCTCTGAGCACCTGTGGTCTCACATGAGCCCTCCCTATCTCTCTCTCTCTCCCTCTGAGTACATGTGACCTACACAACATAGTCTCCACTCTCTATCTCTCTCTCCCTGAGTACATGTGATGTCCACAACATAGTCTCCACTCTTGATATCCCTCTCTCTGAGCACCTGTAGTCTCCACACGAGCCCTCAATATATCTACCTCTGAGTGCATGTGACCTCCACAACATAGTCTCCACTCCCTATATCCATCTCTCTGAGCACCTGTGGTCTCACCTGAGCCCTCGCTAGCGGATGAAGAGTGTTTAATAGCCCCAGTAGGGAAACTGTCCAGGAACCTGTTAAACGTGATTTATTGCACGGAGTCAGTGGCGGAGTCATGCAAGCTGGGCCAGGAGCACACAGAGGTTACCCTTTGTCCGAAAAAAGTCAATCAAATAAAGGGAGCCTTCTGATTGGGTGGGCCTGATTACCAAGTGACCAGCCCATCTGTGGCTACGCCTATGTTGGCATCAGTCAAAGCTTTCAAGAAAGACAAGTGTTTAGCAAAACACAACTTCCAGCCTGTTAGGCCCTGTCTGTTGTGTCTAACTGTTACTGAGGGGCTGCTTTGTGTGTGGGCACTGGAGGTCTTCTAGAGATGTCTATGCTGGTCAGATGTACAGATCCCAGCTTTAGAAAGTATATAAAATACGGATGAAACGAAAACATGAAATATTGCTTTACTGACAGGTTAGGGTTAGGCATGGGCTTGGTCTGGGCAGAGTTTAGCATTCTTTAGTTGTATTACAATGGGAGTCAATAGAAGTAGACCATAAGGATATAAATGCATGTGTGTGTGTCACTGTTATTGTGCATGCGTTCATACGTGTGTGTGTGTGTTTGTGTGTGTGTTTCCATCTCCTCACCTCTGAGCTGTCTCCTCTGTTCGCCCAGCTCGTCGGCGTGCACCTTGTGTGTGTGTGTGTGTGTGTGTGTGTGTGTGTGTGTGTGTGTGTGTGTGTGTGTGTGTGTGTGTGTGTGTGTGTGTGTGTGTGTGTGTGTGTGTGTGTGTATATATATATATATATATATATATATATATATATATATATATATATATATATATATATATATATATATATATATATATATATATATATATATATATATATGTGTGTGTGCATATACATCCCCTCACCTCTGAGCTGTCTCCTCTGCTCGCCCAGCTCGTCGGCGTGCACCTTGTCCTTGTTGTCCTCATCGATGAGGATGGGCCGGTCGGCCTGGGCCTGAGGGGCCTGCTGCTGCTGCTGTAGGAGGACCCCCCGCGCCTCCATGCCCCCCTCGCCCTGCGGGAGATCCGGGCGCTCTAGGAAGCCCACGCCAGCCCCCCTCCAAGGCCACGGGGGCCACCGGACCGGGACCAGGACCAGGGCCCGCTCCGGCCCCCATCCCCCCTCGGTCCTCCCTCAGTGGGATGCCTCCCCCCTGCTTCTGGGTGATTGAGGGCTTCTTCAGACCTGGGAAGAGCAGCACGTTAGATTAGGGCTGGGTATCAATACAGATTTCCTAAATCAATACGATTCCAATACACAAGGTATGATACAATATCTATCTATATACTGTATATATATATTAATTGATTTACTTATTATTGTTTCTCAGTATCAATGGCAGTTTTGCTTGTTTATGAAATGAGTGAAGAATACTCTGCTCGCTAATTCCCTACAGTCCTATAGGGAAACTACCTCTCCTCCTATTCTTCCTCCTGGTTCGTGTTCGTCAATCGACTCGTGCGGACTTTTATCATGGCGGCGACGAGAAACTATAGCAAGGTACTGCCTGTCAAAACTGTTTTACTAATAAATGTTGTGTACACTTACAAAGTTCTCAGTGCCTCGTTTTGAATGTTGTGGCCTTTGTTGTGCTACTGATGGAGTGTGGAGTTTCTTCGAGCTGTTTTAATTGTTTAATAATAGTGTAATCTTCATGCTTCATCTAAGGGATCCTACCACTTCCATTCTTAGCCTTCTGGGACAAACGGTAAAAAATAGTTAAATTCTGAATGCAACAGGCTAACTCAATTTTGCTCCTCAGCAAACATACCAACTCGGTATGATGTTTTAACATGCCAATTTTCATTTTACACCGAAGTTCTCCTTTAATTGGTGGGTCGGGACACAAAAGTGGGTCACGGAGCTGTTCTGGGTGGGTTGCGGAGCTCGTAGTTAAAAACAAAATAAATAAACAAACAAACAAAAACACTGCCAGATCTAATCTCAGGGCATGACATTAGTTGAAATGTAAAATAAAATCCCATTTATTACAAATTAGTTATGTGATTGTATGGATGAAATAGGTCGGTGGGGGGGTTGGAGTTGGTTGTAACACTTGGGTTGCGACTTAATGGTGATGGGAAATTGTGGGTCCCTAGGCCACACCAGTTAAGAACCACTGCTATAGGCAAAATCTTTTTCACACATTTTATATCATATTCCAAAAACAAAAAAAAAGAAAATCCTATGTGAAAGTCAGCTAAGTTAGCTGCAAATGCACAGCTACTGGGAGGGTATTAAAGAGCATTTGGACACCAGTGATCAGTGTGGACTACTCTAAATTACCACCAATGTAAAAGACAAAACGCACACAGCTACATAAACAACAATTTCCCACATACACAGCCTCACAGACATATAATATATAATGTACACAAGAAACAGGAATTAATTCCTGTGGCCCGCACTGGTGATCATCTCTTCTCTCTATAACCCTCTAGGAGGTACTACAGTGCACTCAACGCCCGCAACTCAAGACCCAAGAGCAAATTTTATCCAGGAGCCATAGCTTATCCGAGTAATATTAAACAATGCCCCCCTCATCATGCTATGAACTGTTATCTGAAGCATTCACATGAAATGGGTTAATTGAATGCCGTCCGTTAGACAAGTTTTTATTACACTTACTGACAGGATGATTGTGTTCGTGCATACGTCTGTGTATTTCTTGATTTTTTATATTTTTTTTCAGGCATGGCACAGCAGGTACTTCTTGCTCAATGACAATAGAGTCTATTCTATCCCAAAATCTTTCTATACCATGTCAGTTGTTAGAGCAAGCTTCTTAAATCAACTGTGATTATAGTATTCAACCAAAATCTATGAAAATAAATGTGAAATACAACTAGATATAGCATGAAAATCCTTTACATGCTGGGAGGGCATGAAGAGCGTTTGGATACCAGTAATCAATGTGGACTACTCTAAATCACCACCAGTAATTTGGCAGGTGAAAGAGGCAATGTTGCATGCTTTGCTTTCTCTGCAATAGCGTTCATCTGTAGAAAAGGGGGAGAGGGGGACCCTCACCAAACTGAATGTCCTCCAGTTTGCCCACTTCGCTGTCCTCGATACCAGGCATGCCCGCGTCGCTGCCAGGCTTGCCCATCTCCTCTTGGCCTGGGCAGATGGGGAGAGCAGACAGTTTAGATTCAGCTTTATTGTTATTACACATGTATAAATACAGGGCAACGAAATGAGTAGCATATTTATCAGAAGTGCAAGTATCAGTGTACAGTATAGTGCAGTGTAAAATTCTGTACAAATAAATAGGGCAGTATGAAGAGGTGGGAATAATTAGGCATGAATATACATGAGAAATGTAAGCAGATCTATTAAATTATTATTATCAGATGGGAGACAGGGTTCATTTGGAGCATCAGCACAGCACACTCTGTCTGTCTGTCTGTCTGTCTGTCTGTCTGTCTGTCTGTCTGTCTGTCTGTCTGTCTGTCTGTCTGTAACCCTACCTTTGAGGTCAGTGTTGTCCTTGTCCTTGGCGGCCTGGGTGTGGCGCTCTCCTCCCGCCTGCCCCTCGGTGCCACCCTCTCCTGCCCCCGCCCCCACAGCCCCCGCATGCTGGCTCTCCAGAGACTGAGAGAGAGAGAGAGAGAGAGAGAGAGAGAGAGAGAGAGAGAGAGAGAGAGAGAGAGAGAGAGAGAGAGAGAGAGAGAGAGAGAGAGAGAGAGAGAGAGAGAGAGAGAGAGAGAGAGTACATGGAAAAAAAGAGTACATGATTAACAAATATGAGAAGGAGAAAAAAAAGAGGTGGATTGCATTAGAGATAAGGGGGAAAAAAGAAAGGCAAGCAATATGATGAGGATAAGATGGATAGGATGAGGCTGTAGAAAAAATGGAGAAAATATGAGGCTACTTGAAGTCTATATGATGGGGGCTACTTGAAGTCTATATGATGGGGGCTACTTGAAGTCTATATGATGGGGGCTACTTGAAGTCTATATGATGGGGGCTACTTGAAGTCTATATGATGGAGGCTACTTGAAGTCTATATGATGGAGGCTACTTGAAGTCTATATGATGGGGGCTACTTGAAGTCTATATGATGGGGGCTACTTGAAGTCTATATGATGGGGGGCTACTTGAAGTCTATATGATGGGGGCTACTTGAAGTCTATATGATGGGGGCTACTTGAAGTCTATATGATGGGGGCTACTTGAAGTCTATATGATGGGGGCTACTTGAAGTCTATATGATGGGGGCTACTTGAAGTCTATATGATGGAGGCTACTTGAAGTCTATATGATGGGGGCTACTTGAAGTCTATATGATGGAGGCTACTTGAAGTCTATATGATGGAGGCTACTTGAAGTCTATATGATGGGGGCTACTTGAAGTCTATATGATGGGGGCTACTTGAAGTCTATATGATGGATGATACTTGAAGTCTATGGATGTGATATGAAGTCTATATAATGGGGCTATACGATGGGGCCTTAGGATGAGGCTGTAGAGAAAATGGAGAAACATTAGAGGCTGCTTGAAGTCTTGAAGTCTACAGGACGGGGCCAGATGTGGACATACCTTTCTCAGCTCAGCTGCCTGTCCCTCCAGGGCCCTCTTCCTCTCCTCGTACTCGTTCTTCAGCTGGGCAATCTGCTGCCCGCACTGCAGGCTACAACACACACACACACACACAGCTGTTAGCCTTGCTGCTGTGGTTAACACAGCAGGGTAAAGTAGACACACACACACTCTTATACACACACCTGCTGAGGTTACTCTATAGCACATTAGGATAGAGGACATACATCAAAAACATGTACAGTACATACATACAGGTTACCTTCACTTGCATATCTGCACATGGAACATACACTCTCACACACAACACACAACACACACACACACACACACAAACACACACACACATAGACTTTAGCGGTGTTATTGCTGCAGGCTAGCTAATGACCCCTCACAGGGTGCTTGATGAGCAGAGTCAGCACTGCAGTCCAGCGGACACAGGAGGGCACAGAAGCCTGGCAATAGCTCCACTGCAGACCGACACACACACACACACACACACACACACCACACACACACACACACACACACACACACACACACAGTAACAGAGACGAAGGCGGGAGCAGGAGTTGCATATACGAACTCCGTTTTCCCGAAAACAAAAGAGGGTGGATGTTTCAGGTGTAAGGAGTGGTTGAATGTGTATGCTCCAGTGGTTAAATGCATACGATGCTAGTCCAGCAACACCAGTGTCATGGGATTGACCCTGAGAGACCAAATACTGAGTATGACAGTGCCACACTATGCGCTAATGGACAGTGGGCACCTGCCAAGTCAATGGTAAAAACTAAGACTGTAGTAGGCTAAGGCAGGACACAGTAAAACTAAAATACAAACAACACACACACACACACAACGCACACACACACACACAGTAGCCTTTAAAAGAGTACATTGGACACCACACAAACAAACACAGACACACACACACACACACGGACACACAGATTTGTTGCTGTGCTAGCAATAACACCAAGTCATATCACATCCACAGGCACAGGTCAAAAACCCGGATCCCTGGAAATAGACAGCTACCCATAGGGGGGGGCTGGACACCTTACCACAGCCATTACAGCACATTAAATTACATTTCACTGATGCTCTTATCTATCTGGTAAACCCGCCCTCGCACTTCATTTCATTTTGTACAGAGGGTCTGGACCAGAATCTCTTGAGGGTCATTTAATCGGCCCCCAGCAAGACCGATCCAATCAGCGAGCAGAGGTTGTGTTCGATAGCCATGACGTTGACCTTGCGTGTGCTACATTTGTATTGTAATGCGAATTGTAGGCTAATTGCATACATGACGACCAGGTGTTAGCGATTGGGTAAAGGCAGAGGCTTGTTTTAAAGTTCAGCAGAGTCCACACCTCCAGGAAGAAATTGTTTCTGACGGTGTCTGGTCCAGACTCTCTGTACAAAATGAAATGAAGTACGAGGGCTGGTTTACCAGGCTAGCTCTTGTCCAGAGCAACTTGTAGTTATTTAGTATAGGGTACACAGAGTTCCCATTCTATTTCACTGACAAAAATTTCTAAACTTTCCATGATTTTTTTATGACCTAAAGTGAATTCTCCATGACTTCGAGGCACCTTAAGTGTGTAGAAATTTAGCATACTTTTAGGGCTAAATATGAAATGTTTAACATTCAAAATACTGTCAATGCATTTATTGTCAGCTCTAAAGGCCTAATGATAACTTAACAGAATGCTGTAGTTGCGTTAGGGAAACTTAAATTCCATGACTTTTCCCAAAACAGAGTGAACTTACAAAATTCCATGGATTTTTTCCAGGCCTGGAAAATAACATTTGCATGACTGTGTGAACCCTGGTACAGTCCCTAGAGCAGTGTGGGGTTAGATGCTTGCATCTCTCTCTGCAGCCATGGATGAAGGAGCAGGAGAGCATTAGTTTACTCCCCCACCCACATGTTTCCTATAGGCACAGGATTCGAACCAGCTGCCCCAGGCAAACTAACGAGCTGCCCCCATCTCTGAAGTCACGTAGCCAAGTGTCTATCCTGGCCGTGTCTAAGGCACTAAGGTGGCAATAAGGTGGTACTAGGTGGTACTAAGGTGACACTAAGGTGACACTAAGGTGCCACTAAGTGACAAAATGGGTCCGGTCCACCTCTCTCCTTTGCCCTAGTCTGGTACTGGAGTGCAATTCCGGAGCTAATGACTCCTGTAGTGGAGTTGGGCGCCAGGGAGGAACAGAAACACACACACCAACACCACACACACACACACACACACACACACACACAAGAGGGCAGGGCGGGAGGTTTGGCAGGAGGTTTGCTGAGCAGACACCTCTGCCCTCAAAGTGGACTGCCCAGCGGGACCGTTTAGACGCGACAGTAGGAGTAAAACATAAAACAGGCCCTCGACGTCACCGTAGGGCCATCCTAGTTGGACTTGACCACACCACAGTGGCAGTTTCTTTTTTTTGACATGTTTCTTGTCACCAGTCACCAGTTTATAAGTAAAGAAATACGTTATTTGACAAGTAAGAGACATTTCCTTATATGAGGTGACATTAAATTGCTGCATAGATCAACCACCTTAAATTTCTTATTCAAGCATCTTATACCACTGTGTTACTATATTTTTATTTAAAATGCATGTTTCTTATTCCTTTTATTTGTTTATTACTTATTTCTTTTTTATTTGACTGCATGTTTTTAAAATCAGAGTACAACATATAATGCAATTCTATACTGTCAGCAATCCCATGTAACTGTCACCTTTCTACAACCCCTGTCCTACCCATAACAAACCCTTATACTGAGGAAAGGCACCAACTCTTTTCGAACTGGCAAGAAGTCTCACACTTGGCAGGAGGTGTAGTGCTGGCAGATCTCAGCTTTAGTAAAACATCTTTTGACGTGACACTGACGTGACGTGACTGCTGTGGTGTAGTGCAACAGTACAGTGCCATCTGAGGGGGAGTTCGATGTAGGAGAAGGGGTTGGGGGACTGACAGATTTGCAGAGGGGCACTAGGACCCAGGGGAGGACTTCTCGTACCTCTGTTGTGGTGAAGTACAAGAGTATAGTGCCATCCTGTGTGTATGGCGATGACACAGGGGCTCTGAGGAGGGAGTTCGAGGTATGGGGATGAGGGGGTTGGACTGGCAGATGTGCAAAGGGGCACTAGGACCCAGGGGAGGCCTTCTCGTACCTCTGTTGTGGTGTAGTACAAGGGTATAGTGCCATCCTGTGTGTATGGCGATGATACAGGGGCTCTGAGGGGGTAGTTCCAGGAAGGGTTGGGGGTGGGGGGGGGGGGGGGCGGCTGACAGATGTGCAGAGGGGTACTAGGACCCAGGGAAGGACTTCTCGTACCTCTGTTGTGGTGTAGTACAAGGGTACAGTGCCAACCTGTGTGTCTGGCGATGATACAGGGGCTCTGAAGGGGGAGTTCGAGGTAGGGGAAGGGGTTGGGGGGACTGACAGATGTGCAGAGGGGCACTAGGACCCAGGAGAGGCCTTCTCGTACCTCTCGTACTCCAGCTTCCTCTCCAGGTTGGAGCTGTTCTTCTTCACCTCTCTCAGCTGATCCTCCTGCTTCAGGAACTCCTGCCTCAGCTCCTGCAGCTGCTCTGTAGTAGCACACACACACACACACACACACACACACACACACACACACACACGGTCACAGACACATACAGACACACATACGCACGCACACACAGACTTAATTATTTTCTTTGGAAGACCGAAAACACTTAATAAGAAACACAGCATTCAAATACTGAGCACAAGCATATTGTTTGTTACACCAATACAAAGACTGTGCTGACATACACTATACATAGTGATGTTCAATATAAGTATACAGTATACAGCTGTGCTGAAAAATGCTCTGGATATATAAGCGCTCTGACTGTCAGACAACTTTTAGAAATATGTTCTATTTTTATTATGTTTCTTTAAAACACAGGTCATTTTAAACATAATACAGGTGGTCTGAGGGGAAAAAAAAACTCGGATGCAATATTAAAACTGACGTTAAAACTCTGATGCAATATTAAAGCTGACATTAAAACTCAGATGCGATTTTAAAACTGTTGTCGGCACAAAAGGTCATGATGAACCAAAACAGAAAAACTCAGGTCGGGCCCAATTTCGCTGAGTGGCAGGTCAGGTTATGGCACATAAACATATTTTTAAGTATAACCCCACACTGACAAAGACAGGCGCAAAGATTGAGAAGTGAAACAGAGAAAGCAATGGTGGCTAAGAGAAGAACGGATCACTGAAAGAGCTAAAAAAAAAAAAAAAGCACTCACAGAGCGCAGACCTCCGCCAGGGCAGCTTAGATCACCACCAAAACATAATCACTTTCAAGTTATTTTTTATATATTTTTTTACCTACCTGAAAATTTCATTAAAATCCATCCAGAACTTATTGAGTTATCTATACATAGTGATGTTTTTCCCCAAAGCGTCTAAGCGTATCGGCACCGATACGCTTCTTTTTTCGCATCAAGTTTTGCCGAGACGCTTTCATAAAATGCCGATACGCTTAAAAATCATGCACAAAAACATTCCCCCGGGATTTTCCCCGAACCGTGGTGGGTGTGTAAACTACTATACTGGCAAAACTGGCCAATCACATGCCGATTACAGTGCTGCTTTGTTTTTTTTCTGTTGTATCAGAGAGTATTGTAGAATCTAAGATCTTTAACGCAAACCTCGGGGCTACTAAAACTGCCTGACTTTGACTGTAAATGCTACACAAGAAGGAAGGAGAACGCTCTTCTTGGGACATGCTCATGTAGCAAGAAAACTTTCTCCACAGTGTACAGAATGCGATCGAATCATCTAGCTGCTGAAAGAGAGTGAGAGAGAGCGTGAAAGGCAAAATCCTCCTTTATGTAGAGCAGTCAAGACTTTCATTGAATGGGACACTCGTGGAATTTAACTAATAAATTGGTCCTTACGTCTTTCTGGATTTGTTGATGGTTCTTTTAAACAAAGTGTCACAATCCGCAATTATTTGTGATTATTTCAAGCCTAATAGTGTACGTTGTTACTGTTTGGATTTCCAGAAAATTAGCTTCATTTCAGACCAGCTGCAGCCTGTATGGGGTTGTTAGCGCGCTAACGCTAGCGAACTACGCTAACATAATGTTTTAAACTGAAAGCTGCCACTTTACTCACCATCACCCACCTAGATACTAATACTGATATTAGCTGAAGTGGAGAAAGTAATATAAAGTTGTAAGGTTATTGCAGCGTGTTAAATTCAAGGTGAGTCGATGACTGTTAGCATTACTACATTACCAATCATTTCAATGAGCTAGTTCGTTAGCTTGTTACAAGTGGTTGGAGGCTGCGGCAGACAAGTGGGCGGCCCAGAAAAACAGGAGGCTCAACATTTAGTTTAGACATTTTAGTGACAGCCTAGTCAAATTCATGTGACATTATATAGTGCTTGCAGTATTTCTTGTGTGAAAATAAATTAGCCTTCCCACCTGGGAGTTTTGCTCTTTCAACTCACCAAGTGCACCGAGTTTTTTGTTCTATTTGTGCCAAAAAAATGCAACATTTTATTAAAAGTGTTATGTTTCCACCAGCCTTCTGGGACCAAAATTTAGCTTCAGATCTTCCTAGAATGCTCCATTTTAGCTCTAGAAAAAAAATTTTAGCTCTAGAAAAAAAAAATTTCCCATATACATAGTGATGTTCCCAGGGTGCTTGCCCACCAACCCTCCTAGCTACCAGTGCCACCGCGTCATTGTATTTACATCTAATTTAAACCCTTCTTTTTATTTCTGGGAAAACACTGTTATGTTGCAACTAACAACCAACAAACTATATACATAACCTCTGCAGGCAGAGGTGATTAGGTAGAGAAAGGAAAAAAGAGAAGCTTGAGAGTAGTGAGATGTATGGTGCTTCATCTTGGAACACTTAAGCAGTGTATTGTGCACACCTCCCTTGCTAAAACACACTGCCATGGCATGCACTTTAGCAAAGAGGTAGGGGCAGGTATCAGGCTAATGTTTTGTCTGAAGCAACAGATGAAGGAATCAAGCCCAAATCAATCATTCTAAAGGCCAGCAATGACACGGAGCCATTAGACCAGCTTTTTCACCTGACTCATATGCACATTAATTCTTTCAACCAGCGCACACACACACACACACACATCAGGCAATTAACCCTCCCACACACACACACACAGACATCCCAATAGGCCAAACCATCAAGCAGAACCCAAGAGTGTTATCCCAAAACGTTTATATTCACTTATATGGCCTTGACTGGGTTTTTCGCCCCTCTCCTGTCCATTAAAGCAATTAGTGTGCATGAGCATGTGTGTGTGTATTTCAGGCAGACTACTCATGTTCTGTGCAAGTTCTTGATGGGACACATGATTGACAGCATCCTCAGTCATGGGGCAGTAAATCTCCTAAGTAACACAACCTGATCATAGTTAATGTTCAAAGCAGACGTAGAGACACATACAGACCCCCACAGACTGGGGGTGCAACAAGAGTAGGAATGTCTGTATGGAGAGAGGGATGGAGGGGTGTAGGACAGAGAGAGAGGAGAGAGAGAGAGAGAGAGAGAGAGAGAGAGAGAGAGAGAGAGAGAGAGAGAGAGAGAGAGAGAGAGAGAGAGAGAGAGAGAAAGAAAGAAAGACAGAGACATGTTAACAGCTTCAGTATCACAACGCCAACAAACAGTCTTCCTGCATTTCACACTTACTGAAATGAGCCGCATCAGAAAATAAAGAGGCAGAGAGAGAGAAGCAGAGAGGCAGAGAGACAGAGAGAAAAAGACATTGAAAAAAAAGAAAGAAAGAAAAAGAAAAAGTGTTGAGAGAGAGGAGAAGAAAGAGGAATTGAAAAAGAGGAGTGAAGGGAGAGTAAGAAAGAGAGAGACAGCCAGTCAAAGCCAACAGAATAAATAAAGGATACACATACAGGGCGTGTACTGGGATAGGTGTGTTTGAGTGTCAGTGCACCCAGGCAGGTGTTGTGTTGACAAACTGGACGTAGGCCACACGGAACCAGGAACTGCAGGAAAAACCCAGATCTGACATTGCATCCTGGGAATTCAGTGACAGAGGAAGAACAATACTCTTCACTGACAAACCTGCTTTCACCACGTTCTCACCCGCTTTTTGGCACTCTGTGTGTGTGTCTGTTTGTGTGTGAGTGTGAGTGTGTGAGAGAGAGAGAGAGAGAGAGAGAGAGAGAGAGAGAGAGAGAGATGAGAGAGAGAGAGAGAGAGAGAGAGAGAGAGAGAGAGAGAGAGAAAGACAGAGACATGTTAACAGCTTCAGTATCACAACCGCAACAAACAGTCTTCCTGCATTCACCACTTACTGAAATGAGCCGCATCAGAAAATATCTTCTAAGAAACAGAAAAGCTTAGCTTCCCAAATGTGTCACTAAATGTCACTAACAGTGTTGGTGAATGTTGATGGATGCTAGCCTGAGCTCGCCCATGCTGCCTGAGACGCTAACTGAATTTCGCCTTCAAGTGAGTCTGGCCAACCTGCCTATTCTCAGCTGGTTATTCTTCGTTTGCCTGAAAAATCGGACACCAATGGAGAAACGAACCCTACATATTCGTCATCGAAATCAGTGGTCTAAATGGTTGTAGCTCTGTCCAGTAGTACACAGAGGCATTTGCGTGCGCGCACCCACACACACACACACACACACACACACAACACACACACAAACACGATTGATGCTGTGATGAGAAACAATGTCATGTGCCCTATTGAACAAATGCAAACACACACACAGGCCACAAAAAGCAAACAACTACCCCAAAAAACACACACACACACACACACACACACAGGTAACAGCTGGCCCACAAAAAGCAAACCACCCCCCAAACACACACACACACATTGCCAGGCAGACAAGTCGCACTGAGAGAGCTATGCGATTCACTTCTCATGCCATGTACTGCATATCAATACTCACAGTAAACGAAAAGGACATGAAGGATGGACAGAGCGACAAAATGGGTGAAGGGGCAGAGGAACAAAAAGAAAGCGAGAGATGAAAGCAGAAAGGACAAAGAAAACAGTAGGCTACGAGACAGTTCATGTCAACTAGGACCCCTAGAGAAATGAAGCCTAATGACAAAGAGACAGAGAGAAAGCAAGGAAGTAGACGAGGCTTGAAAAGTAGGCCTAGCCTTGTGGTCGCAAACACCGGAAAATCAGATGGATGCGTCTAGGGGAATCACAGCTGAGCCTTGCAATTATGCCCACCAATGGCAGAGCGGTGTGTGTGTGTCTGTGTGCGTGTGTGTGTTTCTAAGCTGTCAGTCTGTGAATGTGCTTTGAGCAGGTGCATATGTGCATGTGCAGACACACAGCCCTGCATACCTATATTGTGTGTCAGTGTACATTTTACATATGATATGATGCTTTATTATGGGGCTTGGTGAAATGTGCCACTGAGTGTGTGACTGTAACATTCAGTCATTAAGTAGGCTGTGTGTGTGAGAGGACGGAGCAACAGAGTTAGAAAGAAAAAGAGGTAGAGAGAGAGTAGAGAGAGAGGTAGAGAGAGAGGTAGAGTGACAGCGCATGTGAAGAGAGAGAGAGAGAGAGAGAGAGAGAGAGAGGAGAGAGAGAGAGAGAGAGAGAGAGAGAGAGAGAGAGAAGAGAGAGAGAGAGAGAGAGAGAGAATCTGCTGTACAAAGACCAAATTGGCAGCATAAGGTCTCAGTTAGCAGAGGTTGAGCCAGACTCATTCTTTAGCTGGCTAAACGTGCTAGGCTTCACCTCCAAACTGCTTTATTAGGAAGTCGAATTCCGTCCTCAAGTTGGTGATTAAGCCCCAACAGAAAGAAAGTCAATCTTTCTGCTAAGCATATGTCTTACACATCACCTCTCGCTCTCACTCTTCCTCACACACACACACACAGATATGTATTAATCAATAAGTTGATAAGTGATAAGTTAATCAATCACGGAACCAAGTAGCCCCGCACATTAACCCAGATTTCTGGGCACTGACTGAGCAAACATGATGCGGCCTTCCTGAAAACAATAAACCTGTCAGAGGGAGCGCCAGAGGCGGAAAGTGACTCAACTCTTTATGAGCTAGAATATGACTCTGGACACGCAGTGTTTCTTCACTGCACAGAAAGCAAGGGCGAAAATCATGCCGCGTAATAGTTTAGCCAGGGTGGGGAGACAATCCTGAATAATCCAGGATGTAGTGGAATGTTTAACCGAAGTGGGAGCGTGTGCTTCATGTCCTAGTTGGTTTAAAACAGGTTTTTAAAAAGCTCTCAAACATACTGGTCTATGTTGACAGTTAACTATTTAATGACTTGGCTGTTTGCATAGGCGTCGAAGTGTTCCTTTCACGTCTGCTCTGAAATGACAGCGTTGGAAAAGGCTTCATGTAAAGAAAAACGCATGGATAGGAAAACTGACGCTGGGCCAAGAGGAACGTATGAGAACTGTGATGGCAAAAGAGCTCGCTGTTGCATTTAAATACCCGAAGCTCTCGTTGAACAACATATTTTCAGGATTAAGGCCAACGCCTCCTGTTCCAGGAGCACAAGTGATTGGCAACTTTACTGTGGCAAGTGTTCACCATGGTTCTGGGACAAGGGTCATTCAATGACACTTGCTGTAGTCACGTAGCATTCCACAACCTAACACTCACCTTGTCATCGGTGCATTTTTTAATCAGTGCTTCCCGAGCTTGTAGTTTGCCTTCCATCACGCTGAAGTCTCCATCTTTCTGCTCGATCTGCTTCCTGTGCGTGTCCACCTGCACCATCAACTCTGAGTTGCGCTTCTCCAGGCGACTCCGCGCCGCGTCCGTCCGCTTCACTTGAGTCTGGACCTCGGTGAGCTCGTCCAGTAGACGTCCGTGTTTGTTAGACACGGTCCAGTAGTTGAAAGACAGGATGACGATAACCACCATCAAGCCGATAAAAATGAAGGACGGCAGACGGCCTCCACGGCGGTTTGCGCTGAACCCTACCATCTTAAGACGTTCACTCTACCAATAAATAAATATCTATTCTGTATTAGTAATAAATATAACGTCTCTTTGCATACACTACCCCTGTAGTGACCGCCAGGCTGGCAGACGTTAGCTAAGAAGCTAAGCTACACACCAACAGTGTTCTTCATAACACAGTCTCCATCAAGCGTTTGACCGAGCGAATTCGGCCAGCCTGGATCAGGACATAAAACTGTACAATAAAAGATTTCTTTCACTTGTCGTATTAGGTATCGCTACCTAATTTATACGTTTCTTACAGAGCCAGCTAACAACCACACAAACACAACACTTCTGTCTAAAGCTGAACAGAAGACAGCAGCGACGTGGCCTGTGTGAGATACACAAAGCAAACGTTAGCTTGCAATTTAGCAGTCTTAACTTAGACAACACAACCGTTCAAGTTATCTGCTTCAATTTTCCAGGACAACTGAACGATCATAAAATACTTTTTGTTAATACCCAACACCTTTTGCACCCAAACTTAACAGTGTCCGTCACAGAGGCGCTACTCAAGTCCTATGTGGTCAAACGCACCACGTCACATCAGTTCACAGGGATTCGTTTATTGCCTTTCAGTGATTTTTATATTGCTTGTTATCGATTATGGCAAAAGCGACCATTAAATAGCAAGCATGCTAGGAATTATTCTAACGTGATATCTGTCAAGACAGTCTTTTCTGTGGGCAATGTGCATACACTTAGCTTGCTACTTTTCTTGCACTTAAAGACATAGCATGCCTCTCATTACACGACCTGGATTGTTTGCTGACTGCTAGTGCACTATGACTAGCGTTACACACTCAAACACTGAAGCTTAGTCTGTCTGGTGGCTGAAAACCGACTAGCGTTACAGCTCCGTGTCTTTTGCCAACAGTTGACAATGTGAAGCAAGACACATTAACGCTGGCTAGTAAAGAGCTAGCTGGTTATTGTCAACAGATACGCAGGTCAATATTACCCGCGCTGGTTTTGATGGAAGGTGAAGCATAAAATGGCTGAATGACAGCGTATTTTCTGCAGATTCAACACAGTCAAATACGCCTACCAAATGTCAAAAGGTTTATCTGCAGCTAGGCAGCCAAGTCGACAGCTAGCCTTACTTCCTTCGGTATGATCTGCACCCACAGACTACCAACCTGACAGTTAAATAGCAAGCTAAGTATCACATCACAGGCGCTTGCCAAGGTCTGCAAAAGACAGAACAAATGGCTAGAAAATTTGATGAACGTATATGCCTACCGAATCAATAATGCTATCAAACCGGTCAATCAGCTTCTTCCGACATCCACGTCTAGATGGAAAAAAATCTTAATTCGAAAATGTTCCTCTGCATGTAAGGTGGCAGGGAACTGACAGTTACAATGACCAATCACAACAATACAAGTTGGAGCGTCTGCTCTTCAAGCCAAAATATCATTGGTTGTTCTTATAATAGGGTGGGTGGGGTTTGGATTGCTAGAATGAACCAAAAAAACTCAGAAGGACGGTAGCGTGAACAAAATTGTTGATGTGGCTCTCAAAGTTCCGCGCTGGTTCCGCGTTCGTTGCAGACAGTCATGTTAAAATAACTACTGCAGTAATTGCCTACCATAGCCTATCAATAACTTCCAAATTATTATTATTATTGACTTAATTGTAAAAAAGGCGAAAATAGGTAATGTACTTCTGTAAATACGTACATACTTGCGCTAATAAAATATCACACCCCAAGTTACGTGAAGGTCTGTTTTTGTTATAGCCTAATGACACAAGACATTTTTGTGTGTTTTTCTTGAAGTAATGTCTATGTTTGAATAAAAGGAGGACATGCCTAACAATTCATTTAGTCATTTAAATTTTCTACAGATTTCAACAAATCACGGCTATTTTACATGGTTAATGTAAATCCATATAGGTAATTGTTTTCATTATGACTACATTTGTGTAGAGTTTGGCACCACAGTTAAAAGATATCATATCTTGTATATAGACAGTCATGGCAGTCGGTACAAGCACTCATGCATAATCTTGTCAAAGCTATTGAGTTTAATGGCATTATGGTATATATAACAGGAACGTGCATACCTTTACTGACAGGTATGGGGCCATAACATAAATATGCATGACCTGTCTTGACAACTTCAGTTGTTTACAAAAGAAATAGAGTAGAGCAGAAAAGAGTAGAGTTACTTCATTGATCCTGAAGGAAATTATTGATCTTCTGAAGTGTTCTATGTGAGAAGAAATACAGACTTAAATTATGAGTTGAAAACACAATGGAAGTGAACACATATGATGTCTGTAGGAGCTCATATTTTGTGATATTACATTATTACATTACACTTAGCTGACACTCTTATCCAGACCAACTTACAGTTATTCACAGGTTTCAGTTACAGTCCCTGGAGCAGTGTGGGGTTAGATGCCTTGCTCAAGGGCATTTCAGCCATGGGTAGGGCAGGATTCAAACCTGCAACACTCTGCTCCCAAAACCAACTCCCTAACCACTAGACCACAGCTGCCCCAATTCTCTTATGTGTTTGGTATATATTACCTTAGGTGTTTGGTTTCTCATACAAAGTCAAAGCCACACAACTATTGACATCCCTGAACTAGACCTGCATTTATCTGTATAGAGAGCCCACAGAGCAAATGTAATTAAAATGAAACACGGGCTAGTCAGCCAAGCATCAGATTTTTCTATCTGAGTCCACCTCAGGAGTGGAGGATTGTGGCGCCTTCATCTACATCAGCAGACTCCACTGCAAAGCTGTAAAGACAAAAGGAAGTGTATGTGTACATAGAGTCAGTTAGGCTATCACAAATTCAGGGAATATCTCTCTGTTTGGGTCAGTATGGAGAAGCACTCTTTGCTGAGTTGAATATTTTTTCATTTTTTGTTTTTAAAATGATGCTTGAGTATCAGTTTAATTTATCAGAGGAGTATCACAGCGTGGGAGCCAGAGACTCCCGTCGTGGATTGTCAGTGCTTGAGGATCCTTGCGCGAAGCAAATGTTAATAAACCTCAGGGGAAGGAGGGGGCGACCTCACCTCAGTGATTTAAAATTAATTTCCGCTGTGCACAGTGCACCCCCTTCACTGCTAAAGCTGTTGGCTGTAGGCTATGAGGCGCCTCTCCTGGCACACACAAGTCCTATAGCATAGGTTTTTTTTTTTGGCCAGACATGAGTGAAAGACACCTAAGGTACTTTACATAAACAAACAAATACTAAAACAAATAACACATTTTTCTACTTCTAACACATACACAGGCCTGCTGATGAATCTAATGCAAGTAAGATACAACAACAAAACACATTTTTTTTACATCTTCTCTCTTTCTTTCCCTTGATACAAACTGCCAGTCAACTGTGTTGTCATCTTGCATGTTTTTACAGTCACGGCAGCCCATTTCCTGCTCTTTACCCTGTTTTGCAAATATGGAGGCTTACAGATGAACAAAAGGATCTCTGGTGTACTGCAATGGCTGGCCTATCAATCTGTCTCCAAAGCAGGCCATGATACTTGTCTTTATTGCTGCCTTGTTTTTAGTATGTTTAATATATGGATATCCACCAAGACCAATATGCCCCTATCTCTTGATAATGAAAAAAAAGTGTGTGTGTGTGTGTGTGTGTGTGTGTGTGTGTGTGTGTGTGTGTGTGTGTGTCAGAAAGAGAGAAAAATCCTGCATCTGGCCCTTGATCCAAACTAAATCCTTAATGTTCCCTCCTTCACACATCTACTCCTTATTCCATTTTTATGAAAATCAGCCTGGTAGTTTTGGAGTGATGCTGCTACCAGACAAATAGACAAACAGAATTGAAAATATATCCAACTTGGTCGAGGTATTAAATGTATATTCAGGGGCTGTGGATTGTAGGACGCCCATTTTAACTGTAACTGTGTTTGACACCAGAATCTACTGACAAGATATGTGTCAGCACTGGCTGGAAGTCACATGACCTCTCCCTGTGCCTTATCTGCTAGTGTGAGTTCAGTTATTTTTATCACAACGTCAAACTAGCTGAGAATTCTTGTGGGAGTGATATTCACAACAGAGCCTAAGTTAAAGGAGAAGTTCAGTGTGAATTACTGAACTTCTGTTGTTTGCGCTCACAGAGTGCTGTGGTGTGAATCAATTAAAACCCCTATTTTTGTGAGGTCACCAAGTACTGTTGGTAGGGAAAAGAAAGAGAAAATTTGATGCAACATAGACCAAATAATAAACTTACTGACAACACTTACTGAATGGGGCATAGAGAACTTAAACTGAAGGCTAGTTTCTATGCCCCATTCAGTTAGTTTTGGCTACCAGTTTATTATTCAGTTTATGTTGCATCAAAATTTTCTTGTTCTTTTCCCTACCAACAACAGTATTTGGTGACTTCAAAAACCAGGGATATAAATTGATTCACACCAAATTTTTCCTTTAAAGGTCTCATTCCATGAGAAACCTTTCAGTACTTGCTCTTTTTTAAATACGACAGGTCACTCTGAGTACCACATTCATGCTGCACGTGAAAATGTTCTTCTACCCCAATTGCCTCCATTAGCCAGTGAAAGAAAATAGGTGGAAAAATGAGCGAACAAGGAGAAGGCAAAGTGATGTAAGTTTGTTAAATAAAAAAAGCCATGCCACAGCCACATGCACACACTCACTTAGTGACATATACTGTAGGTAAATATGTGTGTTTGTTCAAAACATGTAAATCTTCTGTTTTGTGTGCTATGACTGAATGGGCTTTGAATGATTGTAGCCTGAGACTAGCATAGGCAAGAACCTGTCATTCTCCCTGCTCCATTTCCTCCACCAAACTGAAACAGGAGCACTAAAGCATTTTTTTTTTCACTAAAACTGGCTCACAGGGCATTAATTAATGCTAGAGACCACCGCAAAATTAATGAAAAAATGATGCAATGAGACCTTTAAGGTAAGATAAAGATAAGCAGCCATGACACCCACTCTCTGCCCATCTGCACCACATGTGGTTTTTATATCACTCTGCCACAGTCTCCTTTTGCACCTGCAACGTCATTCAGGGGACAAGCTATATATTAGCCCCTAGTTCCCTCAGCGGTTTTCAGGGCCTTAATCTAATTTAAGAGAGGGTAAAATAAGGTCAAATTGTTAATAAATTGCTTCTCACAGGGGATCGTTTATTGTTTGTGTAAAAGCACCTTGAAATGATTCTACTGTAGGCAGTTAAAGTGGGACTCCAAGGCTTTGGTTGCTAGGACACCTGTTCTGAAGTGGCTGTGCTCCCAACAGATTAGGCAGGGCTCCACTGAACAGCCAGCAGCAAATGATGTTCGATGTCAACCAGTGGTGTTTATGAGGACAGACACACACAAATGCTGTTTATTCACCTTTTTCCAATTACTGTATACTTGCCTTTTGGTGATAGTGAACACAAAGGACATTTGTAATTTAAACTATATTATTTAACTATACTATAATAATTAATATTATTTTTTCACTGCTGCCTGTACAGTCCACCCATCTTTCTTTTTACCATTACACCACAGTTGGTAGACAGTCTCTCAACAGTCCTTCTAATACAAGTATACACTAACCACATAATGGGAGATATCTGTAACTAAATGTCGCACCGAGCTGTTGCTGCTGATCCTTGCTCCCATTGTCGCACCGAGCTGTTGCTGCTGATCCTTGCTCCCATACTCCGGTATGTGTAGTTTAGGACGGAACAGTACAGAACAGTATGTCTACATACTTTCCAGAACAGGAGAAACAGGTCCTAAATAGTGATAATATCTGCTCCCTGTGATGTTAACACCGAAGCCTGTTTATGGCCGAGTCTCTGGAACGTCAGGCATAAGTCGATGTAGGCTATATGTCATGCACTCTGCCCTACAGAGGTATAGTGCAGTAACTACGTCAATATAGAAACCGAGAAAAATGCCTTTAAAATGGCCACACTGTCCAGTCCAACATGTTGTAGGTATAACAGCGGCGATGCTTCTATGTACTTTCTAAATAGGAAGAAGCAAGGGATTTAGTCACAAGACAAATGAAGTGTTACAAAGTCAATTTCCAGTCTAAACTCAATTTGACAAAATATGCAGTTACTGCCTTTTGGCTTTGTAGGGTAGCACTGTAGGGTGCTTTGGACCTAATATAACAATCACATGTGTGTTATACCCGTAAAGGTATTCAGTTGTATTTCATTCCTCATGCCATGTTGTAGGGTGAATAGTGAGCCACAGACTGTTCTCACAGGTCTTAAGTAACAGATATGAACATGCCAGCTTTGCACTGTCAGTTATACTTGAGGAAGTTGAGGAAAAAAATCCTCTGAAAATGTGTGTATTACATTTGAGTGACCGTGAATACGCAAGTTTGGAATTAACATATTTTGCACAAGGAAATGGTGGAGAAGAAACTCAAAATTCAAGGACTTACCTACTCAGAGCTGATATGATGTTGATTTCTGGAGGGACTATTTCAAATTGGGATGGAAGGCTCACATTTACAGTATGACATCACATAGCAGCAATTGATTAAAGGAGTTTTTGTATCTGAAACAACTTGGGGGTGTTGTCCCTGGAACAACGGTTACTTGAAGAAATCAGTCACCATTGGATTTGGAGGGCAGAGAGGCCTTTCTGAAATTGACTCACATACACACACACACACATTCTCACACACACACACAACCACACATTCTTACACACACAACCGCACAATCTTACACACACACACACACACACACACACAAACACACACAACCATACATTCTTACACACACACACACACACACACACACACACACACACACACACACATATGCAGCAAGCACCACGACACAAACACACACATATTCCCAGTGCTGAAAAATCCTTCATGGAAGTGTGCACATCCACTCAGTCATCTTAATGTGAAGTGTCAGTGTGTGTGACGAACAGGCCTGTCTCTGAGTGTGTATGTGTGTGTGTGTGTGTGATGCACGGAGGCCCTCATGCCTGTGAATGCCTCTCATCAGTCAGAGTGACACATGTTGCCCATTTCTCTTTCCAGTACTGACTGCAGATTGTGTCACGTTTAAACCAACGACAAAGGAAAGTCGGTGTTTGTGCCTTAGATATATAAAAAATGTTTCATCTTGTGCGCAAATGGACAAATGGGTGCCAAGAACTGGTCCATCCTTACATTATGGAATATTGTGGGGTGGGGTGGGTGGCTGTCAGTGGGCCTGCCTACCATCTTTACCTTGAATTGTACTTCTCTTTCTCTTCCTCTTCCAATGGTTCTTCATCCTCCTCTTCTTATTTTATTCTTCACATCCTTCTCTTTGTCGTCAAGTATGTGGTTTAATGACAAATCTAGCCTCCTAAAACAGAATGCTTATATTGGCTTTTGTAAGGAGGGAGATTACTTCTTTTCTCACAGCAGTCAATATCTCAACTCTATCGTATTACAATAAATACTACTGCAGAGGAAGCTCAGCTCCGGCTGGCTGTATTGCTGAGGCGAGGAGGCGTAACTGAGCTCTGGTGGGATGCGGCCCAATTTAAACTCTGTTTACAACTTACTCTGAGTACAGTGACTGAGGTTTGTCACTTAATCATCTTCTTGAAACACACCCTGTTCTGGTCATCTTTGTTGATATGGCTAACTGTCTTAAAACCTTTCAATGTCAGGAAAACCAAGATCAGCAAATACAGGACAGCCAACATACAAACTCATATCTTTTTTTATTTAATGCTGATAAGAGCAATCACACACTGAGGTAAGTGAGATCATCCAGAGTAGAGAAGAGGAGCGAGAGAGAGAGAGAGATAGAGAGAGAGTGTGTGTGTCAGAGATGAATGCCCTGTCTGTGGCACACACACACAATGACACACACACGGTCAGTCGGCTCCAAACTCCACAAACAACAACAACAAAATAAAAACAACAACTACAGAGGCCAGCAGTCCCATAGTCCCTTGTTTACGTTCACAGTTGGGTTGAGAGGTCAGGCCGTTGCCGTGACAACTATCTGTCGGCGTGAGCGGTGCCAGTGCCAGTGTCAGTGTCACTGACAGTTGACCGAGACGCCTCGTTCCCAAAATTAGTTTTGCTTCCACTGATGTAAAAAATAAATATCTTCTGTCCATCTGTTCTTTTCAGGTCTTTTTTATGTTAACTTCTTAAACTGTTGGCATGAGGGCAAGCCCTCCAGAGATGATGAGCAGTGTGTGTGTGTGTGTGTGCATGTGTACACGTGTGTGTATATGTATGTGTCTGTGTATGTGTCTGTGTATGTCATTGCTACAATTTTTGCTGCTGATGAAGGTCATGACCTTGGCACTTCCCCTTATGTAAGGGCACTGAAGGTTGCGGGGGTGTCAGGTGTGGGGGGGGTCAGAGTATGGTCTCTCTGCAGACGCTGATGAGGCTGTGAGGGCGGCTGGGGAGGGTGGGCGTAGATCTTGGGGGTTGGGAGGGGGCTGGGCTGGCGGGGGTGGTGGTGGTGTTCGGGACCCTGGGAGGAGAGGGCCGACGCAGGGGGGAGCAGGGTGAACTCAGGGCCCCGCAGCTCTGCAGGTGGAGGTCCTCGTGAAGCCGCTTCCTGGGGCTGCCCGCCACCCGCTGGGACTGGGCCATCACCTGAAGATGGAATAGAATAGAATAGAATAGAATAGAATAGAATAGAATGGATGAGTATAGAAAGAAATAGAATAGAACCGAATATAATATAATAGAATAGAATAGAATAGAATAGAATAGAATAGAATAGAATAGAATAGAATTGAACAGAATAGAATAGAATAGAATTGAATAAAACAGAATAGAATAGAATAGAATAGAATAGAATAGAACAGAATAGAATAGAATAGAATAGAATAGAATAGAATAGAATAAAACAGAATGGAATAGAATGGAATAGAATGGAATACATTAGCAATACAACAGTCACTTGTGTCTTCACCCATTTAAAGTGAAAAGAATGGCCACCTATCACTTTGTCGATCACCCATACGATTGCAGCTTGAAGATGTGCCTATGGTGAGAGTTCATCAGAACACAAGGGGGCACTAGAGAGCACTAAGAAAGGGGTGACCTTTACACAGACTGAATAAACATAAAATCTTTGCATTTGCGTCAGGGACAGGAAGGGGGTTTAATCCTTATTATCCATGCTAGTAAATGTATTCTAAAACTGGTTGTATATTAAATCT
>CM050202.1:18046273-18051273 GCA_027475355.1 Coilia nasus | reverse complement strand
GTCGCAGGGGGAGGGTCCGGAGGCCGGCAGGGAGGAGGGGGAGGTGTGTGTGTGTGCGTGTGTGTGTGAGGCCGAGGAGGAGGAGGAGGAGGAGGACGAGGGGGACCAGACGCTGAAGCAGAGCCGTGGCCCTCGGGAGCGGGCGTGAGAGGAGGAAGGTGAGGGGCAGGATGTGGCGGAGGGGGGCCCGAGGCCCCCAGAGGCAGCTGGGGCCCCTGAGGAAGAGGAGGACGAGCAGCAGCAGGAGGAAGAGGAGGGCAGGGTTGCCGAGGAGGCGGTGGCTGCCACCGGAAGGGTCATCTTCCTGCTGGATCGGGAATCTCGGGAATTCCGCCGCTGCTGTGAGGATTCTGCGCTTTGGGAATTCCGGGAGCAGCATTCCCTTTCTTCTTCGTCTCCGGCGACGTTTTCCGTAGAGCAGGCATGGGAGCGGGAGGTGGGGGTGGGGGTGGGGGTGTGGGCGTGGCGGAAGCGCTGGGGGGTGGAGCGGAGGCTGCTGGGCTCCAGGCTGGTGCAGCTATCGGTGGGGGTGGGGGTGGGGGTGGGAGTGGGGGTGGGAGTGGGGGCGGCGTTCCGTGGCGTTCCGAAGGGAGACATGTCGGAACCTTGCACCTCCAGGGAACAGAGGTCCTCCGATGAGCAGCTGGGGTCTGGCAGGTCTGCCAGCTCAGACACCATTAGGGATGCACTGTCCACTGATGCTGTAATCAGACACACACACACACACACACACACACACACACACACGCACACACAAAAACACATTCAGCTCTGACATAATTAGAGATGCACTGTCCACTTATGCTGCAATCACACACACAAACACACACAAACAAACACACACACAAACACATTCAGCTCTGACACCATTAGAGATGCACTGTCCACTGATGCTGTAATCACACACACACACACACACACACACACACGCACACACACACACACACACACACACACACACACACACACACACACACACACACGTTCAGCTCTGACACCATTAGAGATGCACTGTCCACTGATGCTGTAATCACACACACACACACACACAAAAACACGTTCACACACACAATCATGGTCAAAAACCTCATTTGTGGGCAGCTATTATTTCCTAGAATCTCTAAGCTACTACTTAGGGTAATCGATTGCCTTCTCATAGTAAATAGACAGTTAGCCTCAGTCCTTCAAGCTCAGTTTTGTATAAAGCTCATTCACATAAGTAATGCACATTCATGCTCATATATCTACACAAAGCCAGCGTCAGTTGGCTGTATTTGTACAAGCACTGAAACAGTTTATTGCCAATCGTAAGCATTTCTAGCAAAGGCTTTTTATTCCAATGGCCAAAATGTACATTAAAAAGTTAGATGGAAATGTGCTTGTTGTCTGGGTATTCCCATTGGGGTTTGCTTTCCTGGCAAAGACAGACAGGCCCTGGGGCCTGACAGTCCCACAGCCCTCTAGTGTTATTACCAGAGAGGGTGGTCACGCTGACTGATCAGCCTGACTAAAGCACTGCAGAAAAAGGGTCACCTTCAGTACACACACACATACATGCACGTACGCCTGCACACCCACACACACACACACACACACACACCCACATACACGCACACACACACACACACGCACACGGTGAAACTAAGGTAAAGCACTGCAGTAGAAGGGTCAGCTTCAGGACACACACACACGGTGAAACTAAGGTAAAGCATTGCAGCAGAAGCGTCAGCGTCAGTGCACACATAAACACACATACACACACGCACATACACTCACACACGCGCGCGCGCCCACAGACACACACACACATATATACATGATGAAACTGAGGTAAAGCATTGCAGCAGAACGGTCAGCGTCAGTGCACACACACACACACACACACACACACACACACACACACACACACACACATACAGTGTCAATGTTCAATGTGCCAGGGTGTACAATGCACCAGAAGGGGTTTTCTAGAGGAGAGAGGGCAGAGAGGATTGTGGGAAATGAATGAAGGAGAACGATAAGAGGCTTTCTTTCCTTTCCATGACAGTGCAACCAAGGCACCCACGTCCAGGATTTTAAACTGGGAGCAGGACTAAAGAACCATCAAGATACTGTATGTGTAAAAGAAAAGTCTGCTTCAACCAGATTTTTGCCCCCAATATTTTGTTTTTATTTACTGTGATGTTTCGGGGTTTCCAAACCCACCTCATACATCTGCAACCTTGGCCACAGTTGACTTGCCACACTGTACTTGCATGGCCCCTATAGGCTATGTAACACATGATCAGATTATAAATAACCTATCTGTTAAAACTCTGTTAAAGCAACACTAAGTAGCTTTCATCTTTGCGGTTGTGGTTGGAAGCAGAATTGTCTCTCATTTGAACTACAGAGAGACAGCTTACTCCTCCATACTTAGTGCGGTTATAGCCCATGGAGGGCGGCAAAGGAAATTCAGAAGTGCCCTTCACACAGTTACAAGTTGATGAACCACTGAAACTGATTTTGGAAACATTATTTAAAGGTTGAAGAAAGTAGTGTTAGTGTGTAGGGACTATTTAAAAAATAGTTAAACTCTGAATGCAAGAGGCTAAATCAATTTTGCTCCTCAGTACACATACCAACTCGGTATGATGTTTTAACATGCCAATTTTCATTTTACACCGAAGTTCTCCTTTAAGTGGTCTAACCAAAATTGCTGTTGTGCTTTGTCTGTGCATGCTTCCTTGCTTGTGTGTGCGTGTGTGTGCATCTGTGTGTGTGTGTGTGTGTGTGTGTGTGTGTGTGTGTGTGTGTGTGTGTGTGTGTGTGTGTGTGTGTGTGTGTGTGTGTGTGTGTGTGTGTGTGTGTGTGTGTGTGTGTGTGTGTGCCTTACCCTGTGTGCTGAGGCCAGCTGTTGTGTTACGATCACACAGACTTGACTCTGTGGCCTGCTGCTCCAAACTGGTGGTGGCCTGACAGAGGGAGAGAGAGAGAGAGAGAGAGAGAGAGAGAGAGAGAGAGAGAGGGGAAGAGAGAGAGAGGGGGGGGGGGGAAAGAGGGTTGAGAGAGACTATAAGCAAATAAGACTTTAGCTATCATTATATGCTTTGACACAGCATTGTGTCAAAGAAAGAGAGCGAGAGAGAGAGAGACAGAGAGAGAGATCATAAACACATAAGACTTCAGCTATCCATCATTATATGCTTTGACACAGCATTGTTTACAAAACAGCATTTCCAGTGTGTGTGCTTGTGTACAGAGATTAAAGTGCCATATGTCTCTCCTTGAGCACCTGAGAGGGTGCAGACAGGGGAAGGGGAAGGGGAGGTGAAATGAGTTCCAGAACATCTGGGTGAGGAGTAGCAGCAATTACCTTGACATCTGCCTGCCTGCCTGCCCCCCTCCTGCACACATGGGTCTGTCCACAAGGGGGCACTGTAGGCACATGCTCAGCTTTGATTTACACTGCAGCACCCCTTGCTTAAGGACACAGTGTTGACAATGTGTGTGTGTGGCTGTGTGTGTGTGTGTGCGTGCACAAGAGACAAACTGTGTGTGTGTATGTCTGTGTACGCAAGAGACAGACTGTGTGTGTGTGAGTGTGTGTGTGTGTCTGTCTGTCTATCTGTTTGTGTGTGTGTGTGTGTGTGTGTGTGTGTGTGTGTAGGCAAACACTACAGTGTCTGTGCATGTGTTTTCTAAGTGTAAATGTGTATACTAAGTGTATAGCAAGCAATCCTTTGCAGTATCCCCTACCGTATAAACCCCCAAAGACTGATTCTGATTCTGATTCAAATAAGGAAGCAGAAGAAGCACAGTAACTTGCAGCATGGCTATTTCTGCACCGTCTGTATTAGAAAAGCTAACAGCTAGGCTAACAGTCCCAGTGGCCACCTGCCTGTACTCCCTGAACACCATAGATACTGTATGTGTATACAGTAGGGGAGTGTAGCAGCCAGCAGAGGGCGATGTAGAGCAGCTCTCTGCGCTCGCATTAAGAAAAGCACTGCTGAAACGCCTGCTCTGCTCCTACCGGTTTTATACAACAAATCCTTTGACCTCTCCATCTTCAGTGTGCGAGCCACTTGTACTTTACTTGGGCTCTTTTTGGTTTCACGCACCTGAACTAACTGGTTAAATCTAGAGCGCAACAATACATCTCTGCATAACCATAACTTGGCCAAATAACAGTGTTAGGATCACCACTGGTGATACCAGCAGAAGAGTGGAACAGCAGTGGGCACTACAGGCAGGGCATGGCTGGGCCCTGTGCCTGGCTGAAGAGAGCTCACCAGGGAGGGACGTTTTGCTGCATTAGCCTCTCTCTCTCTCTGGACCAGGCTCCAAACCATTAAAAAACACAGCACAACATTGTACTGTGGGAGATGCCCTCAAACTATACTCACAGATGATGAAAATATTACCAGTGTGCGAGCGCGCGCACACACACACACACACACACACACACACACACACACACACACACACACACACACACACAGACAAACACACACACACACACACCAACACACACACAAACACAGAGCAAGCTGTCACAGACCAATAAAAACACTGCTATTTCTTTAAACTGTGTCCAATGATGGCAAAATTCCAATGTAAACATACACAGACACAGACACACAGACACACACACACACACACACACACACACACACACACACACACACACACACACACACACACACACACAGTGAGCCTGAGGTAAACTGCCTCGCCACTAGTCCTGTGGTATGCATACACACGCATATACCCACTTACTCCCATGCTTGGAAACACATGCTTGGAAACACACACACACACACACACACACACACACACACACACACACACACACACACACACACACACACACACACACACACACACACACACACACACACAAGCTCTTACAGTACACTAACTCTAACCCTCTGGCAAAAGCAGAGTTTATTCAGATGGTACATGGTGAAGTAGTATGGACTTTCTCCAAATTCAATTCCCTAACCACTCCCTGTGTC
>CM050202.1:18038773-18043773 GCA_027475355.1 Coilia nasus | reverse complement strand
CTAGAGATTGTTTTTTGTGTGACAGCTCTCTAAGTCTCTCCACAGTTGGGTTAGAGCACCCCGGTTCGAATCCGGCCTGTGGTCATTTCCCAACCCTTCCCCATCTCTCTCTCTCCCACTTACTTCCCGACACCATCTTCACTGTCCGGTCTAAATAAAAAACATAAAAAGGCCAAAAAACACTTTAAAATGAGGTCTCTCCATAACCACCACCCACAGACAATACAGAGACTAGATAAAGAGCCCAGATAAACACTCAGAGGTGGACTGTGAGTGGGTTCGGAGAGCGGTGACCTGAGACAGTAAAAGAATTAGCGGAAGAGATCTCATTATTATATAACCTATTGCATTACCAGCCACTTCCCTGCTGTTCCACTTAAAACAATGCCTCACCTGGTGAGAAAGAAGTTATCACAATAAAAAATAGGCCAGTTCATTTCCCATAAATGTTTGGTTTGAGTTAAGTGAACTTATAATGTTTATTTTAAACTAATTTCGCATTCAAAAGTCTCTCACCACTCAGCCGATAATAGACTTGCTGACGCTAACGAGCTCTTTAGAGAATAATCCAGACACAATTAAGGGGACCTCCAGGTGAAGGACAAAAAAAAAAAAACTGGCACAAGATATGAAGTGTTTGTGTGTGCCTTAGTATTAAAAGTGTGACTGTGTGTGTGCGTGAGTGTGTGTGTGTGTGTGTGTGAGAGAGAGAGAGAGAGAAAGAGGATGTGTGTGTGTGTGTGTGTGTGTGTGTGTGTGTGTGTGTGTGTGTGTGTGTGTGTGTGTGTTTGACTCTGTGTGTGTGTGTGTGTGTGTGTGTGTGTGTGTGTGTGTGTGTGTGTGTGTGTGTGTGTGTGTGTGTGTGTGTGTGTTAATAACTCTTCCTTGCTGGCAGGTGTTTGGCCCACCACTGATTAATATAGTCGGGGAGGCCAGACAGGTAAAGAGAGTGTGTGTCTCTGTCTGTATGAGTGTGTGTGTGTGTGTGTGTGTGTGTGTGTGTGTGTGTGTGTGTGTGTGTGTTTGACTCTGTGTGTGTGTGTGTGTGTGTGTGTGTGTGTGTGTGTGTGTGTGTGTGTGTGTGTGTGTGTGTGTGTGTGTTAATAACTCTTCCTTGCTGGCAGGTGTTTGGCCCACCACTGATTAATATAGTCGGGGAGGCCAGACAGGTAAAGAGAGTGTGTGTCTCTGTCTGTATGAGTGTGTGTGTGTGTGTGTGTGTGTGTGTGTGTGTGTGTGTGTGTGTGTGTGTGTCTTTATAAACCTTCCTGGCTGGCAGGCGTTCATCCCAACAGACTCATAAGGTGGGGTTCAGAGTGTGTGTCTCTGTATGACTGTGTCTCTGTCTGTATGAGTGTGTGAGTGTGCTTGTGTGTGTGTGTGTGTGTGTGTTTGTGTGTATGTTTGTGTCTCTCAGATTGGTAGTGTGTGTGTGTGTGTGTGTGTGTGTGTGTGTGTGTATGTCTTTATGACCTTACCTGGCAGGCAGGTGTTTGTCCCACCACAGATTTGTAAGGTGTGGAAAGCTTGGATGGGTAGTGTGTATGTGTGTGTGTGTGTGTGTGTGTGTGTGTGTGTGTGTGTGTGTATGTGTGTTTGTGTGTGTTTATGACCCTACCTGGCTGGCAGGTGTTTGTCCCACCATGGACTCTTAAGGTGGGGTCAGCTCAGATGGGTAGTGTGTGTGTGTGTGTGTGTGTGTGTGTGTGTGTGTGTGTGTGTTTACGACCCTACCTGGCTGGCAGGTGTTTGTCTCACCACGGACTCGTAAGGTGGGGTCAGCTCAGATGGGTAGTGTGTGTGTGTGTGTGTGTGTGTGTGTGTGTGTGTGTGTGTGTGTGTGTGTCTTTACGACCCTACCTGGCTGGCAGGTGTTTGTCCCACCACAGACTCGTAAGGTGGAGGCAGCTCGGATGGGTAGAGGTATCCGGGGCTGTTGATGGGCACCCCGTAGATGGCGCTGAAGGGGGCGTGGGGGAAATCCAGATGAAGGCTCCTGTGATAGGACAACGCACATAGGGCCACTTAATATCAGCCAATAGGATGTCATAACTCAGCTGTCAATCATACTGAGAACAAACCAGTCAGTCTCAGTCTCAACTGAGTTAGTAGTCATCTTTCAGTTGTAGTCTGTAGTGTGATGTAGAGCACACACACACACACACACACACACACACACACACACAAACACACACCCCTGTGCTGCCCCCACCATATGCTACCCTCGATTGCACAGGCTGCTGCAGAGTGTGTGTGTGTGTGTGTGTTTGTGTGTGTGTGTGTGTGTTTGTGTGTGTGTGTGTGTGTGTGTGTGTGTGTGTGTGTGTGTGTCTGTGTCTGTGTATTGCTATGACAGCAGGGAGATTAAAGGCTGGAAAGAAAGGGCTTTTTATTGTCCACAGGGTCTTACTGGGCAGAAAACAATCATTCAGCATCACACTCATTCAATAGCACGGGCGTTTTATATATGACCCTTCTGTATGAGTCTTAGAGATGTAACTCCCCAGTCTAAGGCCCTGTCCACATTAATGCGGATACATATGCAAACGCATAATAATGTATTCGTTTGCGCCTCCCGTCCACATTAACACGGTGAATTCGAACACGGCAAACGGAGCTTTTGGAAAACGACCGCTGAAGTGGAGAGATCCGAATACGCCGGCTTGGAATGGAGGATAAAACATTGAGGTGCACTGGAGTTTGGCAGGACTGGAGTGACGTAACAATCACAACATTTCGGAATTTTTGATAGCAGACATTTCTAAAAACGACAGTGTGGACGGAGATTGTTTTTACTACGGATAAGCGAATTTGTATTTATCCGCATTAATGTGGACATAGCCTAAGACAAGAAATCTTTCGTCCATCTCAGCAAATCGCTCCTGGTGGTGCCCTAACTGTCTGTCCTTATTAGCCAATAAAGGTGTTTCCAAAACAAAATAAAGTGGCCTACAATTCCAAACAATAAGCTACTTTTAAAGCATAGAAGAAAATGGTGTGATTTGATGGACTGTTAAGTATTAAAAACCTTTAGCGAAAATCGAACAGTGTATCTTTACCCATTAACATGGGTTCTGCCGGAGGTTTCTTCCTAAAATTAGACAAACCAACACCAACAGGGAGCTTTTCCTCACCCCTATCGCTCCCTGGGGACACTAGCAACAGACCTCGACAGCACCCCAATGGACTTTCTCTTTCTGGCGCCACTGGACAGCAAGAGTTGTTGTCTTGAGTTTTTCTTGCCAAAATGTTGAAGCACTTTGAGCTGCATCTTGTATGAATTTTGTTATATAAGTAAATATTATTATTACCTTATTATAATAGGACCTAAGAGCTGAGGACAGGCAGGAAAGTGCAGGACATAGTGGGAAAAGACTTCAATCATTTTAACAGGGAGAAAAATCAGGCAGAACACATAAAAAACGACCCTTTTAGAACTGATAGTTCTCATACTTATTCATGATTAGCTGATTTTGTATAACGCACCATAAACCATGTACAGCAAATGGGCCGCATTTACATAGGGCTCATAGCCCTATTAGCACCATGATTATATAGGGCTTATTCACACTCAGCAAAGCCCCCTAAGCACTTTAAACGTAATGCCTCACATTTAGCCACTGCGGAAAGCTACCACACAAAGTGCCAACCAGTGGGCGAGTCCAGTGTCAACCTGTCAGCAGTGTCAGCAGCCGGAATCGAACCAGTGACAGGCCAACGCCTGAGCCATTCCCTGCATCCGAATACCCAAACTTGCCTTCTATGTAGCAAGCAAAACATGAGGAAGCCAGGACACTGCATGTCTAATGACGTAAGTAGGCTTTCAGTAGAAGGCAAAAGGTACCCGGATGGCTTCCTACTTCTGGACTAATTCTGCAGTGTGCAAGCAATCCCATAAGTTACATTACATTACATTACACTTAGCTGACGCTCTTATCCAGAGCGACTTACAGATATTTACAGGGTTTCAGTTACAGTCCCTGGACCAGTGTGGGGTTAGATGCCTTGCTCAAGGGCAACTCAACCATGGATAGGGTAGGATTCCAACCGGCAACCTTCCGATTACAAGTCCAACTCCCTAACCACTAGGCCACAGTTGCACACGGTTACCATACGGTGCAGAAACGCTTGGATTGGACAAAGGCAAAACATCCGGGTCGAAGGACAGATGATGGGATTGTGGGATTGTGCTATGTCTGCACTGTACATGCTGCTAGCTGGCTTGCTAGGTACTGTAGGCACTGTAGGTCACGTGGTAGGCACTGACTAGAGGGCAATGCCTTCATAAGTTTTGGATGCAGCAACTGTCTCTCTTAAAACCAAGTTAATGTTAAAACCACGCAACGTTAAACACAGTCATGGTACAGGAAATAAAAGCTTTATATTGACAAAACACCCAAAACACCCACATATTCTATTCATCTGTTCATAATATTTATTCTCTGTATTTCTCTTGCTATCCCTTTCTACATGTATAAATAGTAACGCTTTCTCTGTCTCTGTCTCTCTCTGTCTCTATTTCTCTCTCTCTCTCTCTCTGTCTCTTTTTCTCTCTTGAGAGGGACGGAGGGAGAGAGACAAAGATGGCATGATAAAGGCAGAGAGAAGCAGAGGGGGTGGAAAGAGAGAGAGTATGAGAGGATTAGGGAGAGGGATAGAAGAGAAATAAACAGAGGTGGAAGAGAGATAGACACTGAGATGGAGAGGGAGGACGGGAGGGAGGGGGTGGAAAAAGAGGGAAAGAGAGATTGAGAGAGAGGGAGAAAGTGGCAGTAGGACAAAAAAAATGCGGTAGAATGCAGGGTGACCAAACGTCCTGTTTTCACATCCTGTCCTGACTGCCCTAGTTGTTTTTTATAAAGTCCAGGTTTTTATTGCTTTTCATTTCATTTGTATTACGCAACTCTCCTGAAACAAGATAAAATTATTAAAGGAAAGTGGGAACTTCTGCTTCTGTTGTGTTCTGTCCTGGCTTCCGGTAATCAAAATACGGTAACTCT
>CM050202.1:18031273-18033773 GCA_027475355.1 Coilia nasus | reverse complement strand
GATGGTGGTTTTAAATGTGTAATAAGGGTGGGGCTACCTTTAAAATTCACAGAAAAATCTGAGCTGTGCGGTTGGTGTTGTATTGTGGAATTGTCTGACAATGACTTATTAAAGGAGGGTTAAACCGCTCTGCTCTCAAACATAACAAACATATCCTCCATCTTGTTTTTTTGGTACAGTACCATCCTCACTCTGTGTCTGTTTCTCTCTCTCTTCACAACTCTATTCTTGTTTTTCACTTGCTTTATTTTGTCTATCTGTTCAGCATCACTTATTTTTTCTCCCTTGCTTCATTCTTTCACTTGGTTTCTATCAGCTTTCTTTCTGCTTCATCTCCTTTTTGTCCCCCGGTTTTTCAGTATCACAATCTCTCCTCCATTTTCTCTCTGTTCCCTGACTATCTCCTTCATTTTCTCTCTGTTCCCTGACTATCTCCTCCATTTTCTCTCTGTTCCCTGACTATTTCCAGTCCTCCATTTAGCTGAGGTGTGTGTGAGGAGCGGAGTCAACTGGGTGCTGTGACAAGGATGTGTTTACGCCATCCTGTCAGGGGACTCACACCCACACACACATACACATACACATACACACACAGACACATGCACACACACACACCCGTTGGACACACACACATGCAGTATGCAAACACACAATTGTATGTGTGCACACATCCTTTCACATGCAGACATGTACATTTACACATACACACACACACTTTCTCACACACATACGCATGCACGCAAGCACACACACTCTGTTTCACATACACGCACACGCACACACACACACATATACACACACACACACACACATCATAGCTCTTAGACATATGCTAATTTAGTCCAGCTGGAGGTAACTGGGTCCTGACACCCATAGGACTTGTCTCTCCTCTGCCATTGGACTAGCACAGTCAGGACACACTCGGAGCCGCCTACTGACATATGCCTCGTTATATCACCCACTGAAGACTCGACGAGAATTTAAAAACTGGACTCAATTTTATGGCCATTGAGGGAATTACATTTACAAAGCCAATGGCAAGCAGTTAGCTTGCATAATTTAGCAGCTCAAACTGAGAGACCCACATGTCTTATACACGGATCAGAGCTTAGCAAGAAGGGTGTCACTTGCGCTCTATCCTCTTTGGTGCTCACGGCCCAGGACCACAGAATCAGAACAAACAGTCTGGGCTACTTCTAGGAGACTACACCCAGGGATGACCGGGTGCATAGACATGACTGACGTTTCGCTGATAGAGCAGCTGGCAGCTGATCTGGCAGCTGACTCTTAAGACATGATGATACACTAGGCAGCTTTTTGGGCAATACTGCCAGGCAACTTTACTAACACAACACACACACACACACACACACACACACACACACACCACACACACACACACACACACGCACACTCTTGCACACATACATACACAGACTCTAGCACACACACACACACACACACATACACACACACACACACACACACACACACACACACACACACACACACACACACACACACACACACACACACACACACACACACACACACACGCATTGCGCCTTTTAATCTTTAAACACTCTTCCTCACCCAAAAAGTGGGTATAAATCACTTGGCAGTCTGCACGAATCTCTAGTAGGATCCCAATGAGGATATTTCAGCACCTTGGCCAGTGACATGCATGTTCATTCACAGCAAAAGCTTTTAGCGACTGACACTTTGACAGGGATAATTTACAGCCTGCCAGTCAGTGTCAGAACATAAATACCAAACAACAGCCCAGCACACCACAGAGGGGGTTTGTTGCCCAGCTTTGACTGGCAGTGTTAAAGCTACAGGGATGATTTCCATGCTGAGGAATCTACAGTGACGATAGCCCAGACAGACGAGCACACTAAAGAACATAATGATGTTAAGCGCAATTCAATCTTCGACATTTCTCAAGCGTCATACTATGCTCTCTGTCTCCATTTATTCAAATGTGTCAGACACATACCTGATATAAACTGACAGTCAATGAAAAAACGCATCAGAACACTTATCAAAAAAGAATTTAATTTCCTTTGGCACATTAAGAAAATAACCGTTTTTCGGTGTGAAATATGACACATTATTCAGTCACACAAGTGTGAAATAAAGGTCAGAAAAGATCATTGAAATGCAAGGTCACAGTAAGAAAGTACAAGAAAGTTTTCTGATGCGTTTTCATTGACTGTCAGTGTAACTACAGTACTGTAAATTCTACACTATGTGCACTACTGTACTGTACCCAAACAAAGGCAAACAAACACACCAACAGTTGGGTCAGTCTGACCATCGTTCTGTTTGTTTTGTTGTTGTTGGATGGTAGCTAGCTTGGTCAGTTACTGTCTGGGCAGTGTGGAACTGGCAGTTGAAGTCAGTACCCCGATCCATCCTGCCTACCCTATTCATTCTGCAAGTTGATACTTATAGAGTATCTGGAGTCAAGCAGTTTTCAACAGAAGTTTTCAAACAA
>CM050202.1:18021273-18028773 GCA_027475355.1 Coilia nasus | reverse complement strand
AAGAGAGAGGAGATTAATGAAATTTTCTTTAGGACATAAGCACATGTGAATAAAGAATTAATAATTGCTATTGATGGTCACTGTTATTGGTAATCAGTCAGTCTCTTTATTGTACTGCACTTGTTGAGTGTTGAATGTTTCAGTTCTTTTCCAGTGTACAGTATGCTTTAGCTGTATTAGCACACACGTAGGGATAATGAATGACATGGCATTCATGTAGCAGCAGTTAATGCATGTATACATAGTGATGTTGCATGTTCGAGATTAGCCCTGGGCTCGCCCATACTGCCCGTGACACTACATTGAATTTTGCATTGAAGTCCTTCATCTACAAGCTTGGTGCGACAGCCAGGCTAGTTCGAGATGGTACTGGGATTAAAAATCAATTTTACGCACACATTCATCAGAGAGTCAGTGTTCTTTGTTCAACATGTTGCTATTGCGTGTATCAGACCGCTGATTCCGATGACGTATGTGTAGCGTTCATTTTTCATTGGTCAGAGGAACAGCCGAGAACAGGCAGGTTGGCCAGACTGACTTTAAATGACATGAAATTCAACGCAGCGTCACAGGTAGTATAGGCAGGCCCAGGCTAAATATCTCCCACAACCAGAAGTGTTATGGGGGCAGCTGTGGTCTAGTGGTCTAGTGGATTGGAGAGTTGCAGGTTCAAATTCCGCTCTACCCATGGCTGAAATGCCCTTGAGCAAGGCATCTAACCCCACACTGCTCCAGGGACTGTAACTGAATATCTGTAAATATCTGTAAGTCGCTCTGGATAAGACAAGTGTAATACTAAACCCAACTTATACATTACGCCCATATGTCAGAGGGTCCAGCAGCAGTGTCCAGAGTGGTTTATGGCTGTTTTCCACTGCCCAGTACCAGCTCAACTCATCTCAACTCAACTAGCATGTTTCACTTTTCCATTGGAAAAAAATGGGATATGGTACCCAGTACCTAATACTATTTCTTGTATCACTTTTGTAGAGGGGTGTAAGCATGTTGAAGTGATACCACATGATGACAAACAGTACACCTATTACTAGGTTGCTATAGAAACCAATTACATTAAAGGATACTTTTTTATGCAATGGAAAACAATACACATGGTACCAAAAAAAAATGGTACCCGAGTAAAATCGAGTTGAGTCAAAATCAGCTGAGCTGGTACCAGACAGTGCAAAATAGGCTTTTAGTCTGAGCTCCACTCTACTCTAATCCTGCCAGAGGAATACCAGAGAGGAATGACAAGGAGAGACTCACTACCTGTCTCACTACCTGTCTCACTATCCATCTCACTGCCTGTCTCACTATCAGTGTCACTGCCAGTCTCACTGCCTGTCTCACAACCTGTCTCACTATCCATCTCACTGCCCTGTCTCACCACCTGTCTCACTATCCATCTCACTGGCAGTCTCACTGCCTGTCTCACTACCAGTCTCACTACCCATCTCACTGCCTGTCTCACCACCTGTCTCACTATCCATCTCACTGCCCTGTCTCACCACCTGTCTCACTATCCATCTCACTACCCGTCTCAATGCCCTGTCTGTCAGTCTCACTACCCATTTCACTACCTGTCTCACTACCCGTGTCACTGCCAGTCTCACTGGCCTGTCTCACTACCTGTCTCACTATCCATCTTACTATGCATCTCACTACCCGTCTCACTGCCAGTCTCACTGCCTGTCTCACTACCAGTCTCACTGCCAGTCTCACTACCCATCTCACTGCCAGTCTCACTGGCTTGTCTCACTATCCATCTCACTGCCCTGTCTCACCACCTATCTCACTATCCGTCTCACTACCCATCTCATTACCAGTCTCAATATCCATCTCACTGCTAGTGTCATTACCAGTCTCACTACCTGTCTCACTGCCCTGTCTCACCACCTATCTCACTACCCATCTCACTACCCGTCTCACTGCAAGTCTCACTATCCGTCTCACTATCCATCTCACTACCCGTCTCACTACCCGTCTCACTACCCGTCTCACTACCCGTCTCACTATCCATCTCACTATCCGTCTCACTGCCAGTCTCACTATCCATCTCACTACCAGTCTCACTGCAAGTCTCACTACCCGTCTCACTGTCAGTCTCACTATCCATCTCACTGCCAGTCTCACTATCCATCTCACTACCCGTCTCACTGTCAGTCTCACTACCCGTCTCACTGCCAGTCTCACTGCCCTTTCTCACTGCCCTGTCTCACTGGTCAGCCTCCTCTTATTTCTCCAGAGGGTGATGGAGAGACAGCTCAGCTCAGCTCAGCTGGCTCGTAATGAGGACACACATCCCCTTAATGACTGTCGAGTCACCTCAGAGAGAGACACTGCACCACTTCAGCAGGTCCTCTTATCAGTGTGTGTCCCTCCGTGTGTGAGTCCATTGTGTGTGTGTGTGTGTGTGTGTGTGTGTGTGTGTGTGTGTGTGAGTGTGTGTGAGTGTGTGTTTTATTATCTTGGGTGCTTGGGAGCTGTTTCAAGGACCATCATGTGTGTGTGTGTGTATGTGTCTGTGTGCGCGCGTGTGTGTGTGCATGTGTATGTGTGTGTGTGTGAGAGAGAGATAGAGAGAGAGAGAGTGGGAGAAAGAGAGAGAGAGAGAGAGGGAGAGAGAGAGAGAGAGAGAGAGAGAGAGCGAGAGAGAGAGAGAGAGAGAGAGAGAGAGAGAGAGAGAGAGAGAGAGAGAGAGAGAGAGAGAGAGAGAGAGAGCATGTGAATGTATGTGCCTGTGTATGAGAGAAGACAGTTGCAGCAGGGTTCATACCCGGAAATTTCACATTGCTGATCTAGTTGTGTTCGTAGTATGTAAGAGACAGGAAGCATGTAATAGTGAAAGAGCCATTCCAGACACCCTGCACCAAAAGAAAAACTAATCATGTAATTTAATCTGGAATCGTAGTTCCACTGAACTTGCCCTGGGTGAGTAGGTGAAATGTTAAAGAGATGCCACAGATGTTAGCACTCATGGAAATCAGGCTTAGAAATGCTATCGGCATTTTAAAGTGTTGTGGTATTTGTGAAAGAGCCATTCCAGGCAAGTCCCCCTGCATCAAATGACCAAGATATGACCTTAAAAGTAAAGGTAGTAAAAATACCCTGAAAATAGCCTAGGGCCCATAGGGTTAAAGTGGCATAGTATGTAATGGTGAAAGAGCCATTCCAGGCAAGTCCCCTGCGTCAAAAGGATTCCCAGGGTGCATTGCAACACGTGCAACTCACTGATAAAGAGCACCGTGTGGCACAGCACACCCTGCACTGAGCTCTCATGCTACACAATAAAGTGACCATATTGGCTATAAGTAGCTAATGAAATAAAATATATAAATAGCCTGCCTCTGTACTAGAACGGTTTGATGAGAGAGAGAGAGAGAGAGAGAGAGAGAGAGAGAGAGAAATGGAGAGAGAGAGAAATAGAAAAAGAGACAGAGACAGAGAAATAAAAATACAGAAAGAGAAAGAGAGAGAAACAGAAAAGTTTCTCATTACTCCACATGTTTTTGCTTGAAGGCTATCTCTCCTCTCCTCTCCTCTCCTCTCCTCTCCTCTCGTCAGCAGCCATAAAGGGAATGAGTGTAATCCATAATGGCGGCACCATAACTGTGAAAATCTCATCATAGAAAAATGATATTTAAAAGATGGAATGAATTGAGCGCTTAAAGGCTTATCGGCCAGCTCTCTTTTCTCTCTCTTATTCCGGCCTCCCATACCGCCATGACAAAAATGCTGAGTCATGCTTACTGCAGAGAGCGATGGAGAAATACTCAAGTAAGGGAGACACACACACGCACACACACACACACACACCCACCCACCCACACACACACACACACACACACACACACACACACACACACACACACACACACACTGTATTGTGCTGTATTGTGTGTCGCTATGATGTATCGTATGCTATTATATCTGCGAGAGATTCTGGGTTCAAATCCCAGACGAAACCCCACTTGTTTTAAATGTCAAGGCCCTTTTTATACTACCAAGAGAGTGTGGAGCTACTTTAGGCTTTTTTAAATAGTTTAAACATACCAATGTCTTCAAGCTAACTTAAAGCTAATGCTGTGCCCCAATAACTAGCATGGTGGGATTCTCGATGAATCCAATAAAAATAATTAAGTTTGGAATGCAACACGCTAGCCTAGTGTTGCTCCCCAGCACAAATACCAACTTAATATCATGTTTTAACATACTCAAAGTTTTACACCGGATTTCGCCTTTAAACATGGCATAGACATGCCTTTGCGCAGGCAGTGCAAAGGAAATATGACAAGCAGTTGCATACACTCACAAACGCACACAAACACTCATCAAACACGGAACAGACTGGATGACCTCCTAAGGGATTCGTCAAAGTCTGGTATTTGTATGTTCCATCTATATAACAAGTGCTTTGGCAATACAAATGTCTACCTTTTTGTCATGCCAATAAAGCACATTTGAATTGAGCAGGAGAAACAGAGAGAAAGGCATTTTGTGACAGAGAGAATAAAAGATTGAAAGCGTGGGGGGTCCCCCCCCCTACAGCTGGATGCACAATGTCCTATGATTTTCTGACTACGTCGTAGAGTGTAAACTCATGAGAGAATGCCTGTGGGCTGTGTGTGTGTGTGTGTGTGTGTGTTTGTGTGTGTGTATGTGTGGGCTGTGAGTGTTTGTGTGTGTGTGTGTGTGTGTGTGTGTGTGTGTGTGTGTGTGTGTGTGTGTGTGTGTGTGTGTGTGTGTGTGTGTGTGTGTGAGAGAGCTGTGTAGTGTAGGAGAGGTGTGTAGGAGACTGAGAGCTCATTATCACTGTGACACTTGACTGACCCTTGGTTAAGTAAACATGACACAGATCTTTTGTGCATATAAATAACTAAGTATTTTATTTTAGTAATTACGTTTTTGTGCGTGTGTTTATTCAATAAACACATACATTTCCCTTCGGACATGCCAAATCACAGCATGGTCTGGACTGCTACATTCCCGCCCTACAGGAAGCTGCTAATGATCTTTGCACCAACCCCACTTAACCCCCATCTGACTGACCTGTCCTCCGGCCAATCACAGGTCACACAGAGTCAAGACCACGACTTAACCCCCGCCCCCACCCAATCCATTATCTCCCACAGCCATGTCATAAACCAGCCTACACTAGGACACAGGATACAGCAGTCACACACATGCCTGTGAGAGGTGGGCAGTTTTCAGCAGAAAGCATAAAATGAAAGATATGTAGCAAAATGTTTAATTTAAAAAAATGCACTGAATGCCCTGTAGAATGAAGGAGGCCTAATGCATAGCTCAGCACAGAAGGCAAGCTTAGAAGGCAACTCTTGCCACTCTACTTGCTGGGGAAATTTCAGAACACAAATGACGCTGATTGGGTAAGTAATTAAAAACGCCTATCAAATGGGCAAAACAAAAGCTACCTCAAAAGTCTGTTGCAAGTCACTGCATAGCGTCGCAACTAATCATGTCGTTTAATCTGGAACCGTAGTGCCACTGAACTTGCCTTGGGTGATTGAGATATTAAAGAGATGCTACAGATGTTAGCACTCATGATGGAAATCAGGCTTAGAAGTGCCATCAGCATTTTAAAGTGTTTTATAAACAAACATGCTTTTTATAACATTAATTTATTTTATTGTCTCCTCATAAAAACATGTAAGCGGGGGAACCAAAGGTTTTAAGGTTTTGTTAAAAAAAAATGTCCTAAGACCTTGATAGCCCTGAACGCTGAGGCAAGCTGCCTCTCTTTTAGGTTTTAATCGCTCCTTGGTTCAATTAGGAAAAAAAAAAATAATTGTGCTGGACTAAAACATCTGCTGAAGGAAAGTGATAATTAAACACTTGACCAAGTTTATTATGTGGCAGTGGTGCTGACGGCACCTTTAAATATAGAGAAAATGGTGCTGGATCAAGAGTGCTAATATTCAAACTCAACAGCTAAAAGAAATATACGCTTAACTCCCTCACTCCCGCCTTGCCTTCCTCGTCAAGCCATGACATGACTTGTGTTTGTTTGAGTGCACTTGACAAAAATGGAGTGGAAACTAAATAGCTGTGTCATATTTACAGGTGAGCCATTAGCTATTGCTTTGCTGCATCACTTCATTTGATAACATTGTGTCAACCCTGCCAATAACCATACAATGCAACAACAAACATGCCATTTTCACGGCTTGCATTTTGACACAATACCGAGACAGGTTGGATTTTAAAGAAACAAAAGTGTTGAAAAAAATGTCTGTTGCTCTGGGTCAGGATGGAATCTGTGTGAGTGCTATGGGAATGTGCCGCCCCTACTCATAACACACACACACACACTCACAGAAATACACACATGCAAACACACACACACACTGATGGTATTACACACACACAGAAATGCACACACACAAAGACACACACAAAGACACACACACACACACACAAATACACAAACACACACAAAGCACGCACAAAAATAAATACACACACATGCAAACACACAAACACCTACATACACCAACACACCCACACACACACACCCACCCACACACACCCACACACACACACACACACACACACACACACACACACACACACTCCCACACACACACACACTCCCACACACACACACACACACACACACACACACACACACACACACACACACACTAACTAACACACACACACACACACACACACACACACACACACACACACACACACACACACACACACACACTCACACACACACACACACACACACACACGCACACACACACACACACACACACACACACACACAGGCTGCTCTGTGTGGTATCTTAGGTCAGGGCAGAAACTGTATGAGTAAGAAGGGAACTTTATTTGGATGCAGGGAGAGGCCTGGCTGGGGCTTACACAGTAATAACGGAGCGCTTTAGGGGGATTGGGGAGGAGAGGAGGGAAAGGGGGAGTGGAGGAGAGGAGGGGAGGAGAGAAATGGGGAAGGAGAGATTTGGAGGGAAGGGGAGAAGAGGAGAGGAGATTTGGAGGGAAGGGGAGAAGAGATTTGGAGAGAAGGGGAACGAAGGTGAGAGGAGAGAAGAGTGGAGGAGAAGAGAAGAAAGAAGAACAGAGGAGAGGGAACCAGAGGAGAAAAGAGGAGAATAGAGGAGATGAGAGAAGAGGAGAGGGGAGGAGAGGAGGAGAGGGGAGGAGAGAAGAGAAGAGGCGATAAGAGAGGTGCATAGAGGAGAGAGAAGGAGAAGGGAGGAGAGAATCAGAGAGAAGGAGAGGGGAGAAGAGAAGAGGGAACCAGAGGAGAAAAGAGGAGAATAGAGGAGATGAGAAAAGAGGAGAGGGGAGAAGAGGTGACAGGACAGGAGAATAGAGGAGAGAGGAGGAGAAGGGAGGAGAAAAGCAGAGAGGAGGAGGGGAGAGGAAAGGAGAGGAGTGGAGTGGAGAATAAAAAGGCTTAATCAGGGAAGTCTTAAGGGTAGGAGAACAGCCTTCAACATGACAAAACCT
>CM050202.1:18001273-18016273 GCA_027475355.1 Coilia nasus | reverse complement strand
ATGACAGTTAAGGAAAATGCAGTGGCTTCATTAAAGCAATATCCATTCATTCGCCGTTCGGATGAAGAGAAGAAGAGGGTGAAAGACCTTGGACCTGACCGTCCTGAAATTAATCTCCATCAAACCACCACCGATCATGGCAGGACTTACTACAGGAGCTTCTCTTGCAATGTGTACGATCGCACAAACTGGCTGACTGGGTGTACAGTGAGTAATTCTTTGTACTGCTTCCCCTGCCTTTTATTCCAAAGTCCGGGAACAGAATCGCTGTGGATAACATCTGGAATGACGGACTTAAAACATTTGGGAGAGAAATGCAAAAAGCACGAGAACAGCCGAAGCCACTTGGACAATAGCTTAAAGCTGCGCCTTTTTGAAAGGCTTAGCATCAGGGAGCAACTGGACGAGGGCTACAGAATCGGCATACGAAAACACAATGAAGAGGTGTCCAAAAACCGGCACATTTTGTCAAGAATAGTCGACTGTGTTAAATTCTGTGGGGCATTTGAATTGGCTTTGCGTGGCCACGATGAAAGTGCTGACTCCAACAACCCTGGTGTCTTTCTCGGCTTAGTCCACTTCGTTGCCTCCATAGACGGCACATTGAAAGAGCATCTGGAGACTGCAACAGTCTTTAAAGGGACTTCAAAAACTATTCAAAATGAGCTCCTCGACTGCATGTTTTCCATGGTGAGGGAGCGGATTGTGGAAGAAGCGCAAAGTAGTGATTTCATCGCCATCCAAGCCGACGAGACGACGGACATAAGTACCAACACTCAGCTAGTGCTTGTGCTTCGCTACATAGATGGCAAAATGAATGTGCAAGAACGTTTTTTTTAATTAATTCTCCTGCAGTCGTCAACAGCTGAGTCCATTACAAGAGAAATCAAAGACCGCCTCGCCGTCATCCTTACTGGTGACCAGAAATCCAAGAGAAATACCCAAATGCTCACGACATCCAATTACACTTGATAATTGACATGTATATATTTATTAATCCAAGTGATCTGATGGATGACTTTAAGTATTGCTCTGTTATTGTTCTGGGACTAACATAACTTGCACTAAATTAATTACACACAAATATATCAATAGCTAACATGGATAACACGTATAGCATTGTAAACAGAATTGTGCTCATTGTTAAGGTTTTCCTCTTTGATCTAAATCATTTCAAAATAAATCAAAATATATTTATAAATGTCAATGAACATTTTATTTAATTATTTATATCATTACATGTTAAGGGTTCACTTAGTAATTTGAGTATTTACATTTGATCCAAGTGAACTGATGAATGGCTTTACTTTTTCATCTTTAGGTCTGTGATACCATACTTGGACACACCAGGGAAAGGTTTGCATTCACAGACCACCTTGTCTGTGCAACCTTGTTCCAGTGTGATCGGTTTGGGGATTACCAGAAGGAATTTCCTGATGAGGCTCTGAAGATCACCGTAAAGGCATATCCAGTGATCGACAGCAGCAGGCTGAAGACCGAGCTTGGTCTCCTCTACAGCAAAGAAGAATTCAGTTCCTGTGCTGGTGCTGTGGACTTCCTTCAGTTTTTCCTGGACAACAACCTATTAGAGCTGTTTTCAGAGACGGTAAAACTACTCAAAATCATCATAACCACACCTATGACCACTGCAGAAGCAGAGAGGTGTTTTTCAACACTGAAACGTGTGCAAACCTTTCTGAGAAACACCATGTCCCAGGATAGGCTTAATGCCTTGGCCACCTTGTCCATGGAAAGGAGGATTGTGACTGAGATGACAGACTTTAACGTAAAAATGATTGAGAAATTTGCCAATTTAAAGGACAGAAGGGCTAAATTCCTTTACAAGTAGTACTTCTGCTGGTGTGCGCATACATGAACACACACACACACACACACGCATACATGAAAACACACACACACACGTCTATTTTTTTTTAATAAACTTAAGTGTGGTCAGGACTTGCTGTGTACTTTCATTGTAAGACTACATTTCATTATCACTTTGCAATTGTCATTTTACAGAAAATTGCATCTAAGAAATCAAAAATCTTCTGAGGGAGGAGCCCCAGACCCCCCGCTAGGGGTAGGACACATATGCTCACGATGTCTACCTTCGTGCCCCACCAAACATTTTTTCCACCAGCCGCCACTGCGTATAACTATGACTGTAAAATGGGAGAAGCTCAAATTTGTCAAGCTGTTAGTTTGCAAACGTTTGATCTCTCGTCGTAACACAACAGCTCTGATGCAGAAGGATGTGAAATGTGTTTACTGTCGTAGTAAAGCTAATATTCTGGAGTTTTCTCTGATATATGACAATGCAGAAGGATGTGTTTATATATGACAATGCAGAAGGATGTGTTTATATATGACAATGCAGAAGGATGTGTTTATATATGACAATGCAGAAGGATGTGTTTATATATGACAATGCAGAAGGATGTGTTTATATATGACAATGGGCCCATGAGTAATTTATATGACAGTGATGCGTGTGCAGGATTGCACACAAACTATTACAATGTGACAGGTTTTAGGTAGGTCACTCCAATTCTTGAGCGCATAAATGCATTAAAAAAGGCCAGGTCATGCTGTTTCATGGCACATCTCACCATTTTGGAGCAAAAAATGGCGTGTACACTTTGTGTGCGTGATTCTTATTCCTGCTGCTGCTGGTGTGTGTGTGTGTGTGTGTGTGTGTGTGTGTGTGTGTGTGTGTGTGTGTGTGTGTGTGTTTGTGTATAACGTGGACATGCAGCACAGAACATAGATATAACGTTCTAATGATGCCTCTCTTTGTGCCGTGTGCTACTGTATTAAAGCGACACTATGCAACACTTTTTAGTTAATTAATCATCTTCGTAAGTCGGTAGATGGTTAAATGACTAATTATAGGGCGAATTAACGTTCTCTTGGCCGGCCCTGTAGTCTGCAGGGGGGAAATCACACCTGCAAGATGGCTTAAAATGCCATGAGTGACCAGGAAAGGGCAGGTGGAGAGAAGGAGATAGGGAGAGAGAGGAGAGAGAGAGGGGGGGGAGGGGGAGGGAGAGAGACAGAGACAGAGATACAGACAGACACAGAGACACAGTGAGAAAGAGGCAGAGACAGAGAGAGAGAGAGAGAGAGAGACAGAGAGAGACAGAGAGAGACAGAAACTGAGAGTCAGAGACAGTGACAAAGAGACAGAGAGAGAGAGAGAGACAGCGAGAGAGAGAGAGGGAGGGAGAGGGAGACAGAGAGAGAGACACAAGTGAGAGAGACAGTGAGAGAGACAGAGAGAGAGAGAGAGAGGCAGTGAGAGAGAGAGACACAGAAAGTCAGAGACAGTGAGAAAGAGACAAACAGAGATAGAGAGAGAGAGAGACAGAGATACAGACAGACACAGAGACACAGTGAGAAAGAGGCAGAGACAGAGAGAGAGAGAGAACGAGAGAGAGAGAAACTGAGAGTCAGAGAGTGAGAAAGAAAGAGAAAGAGAGAGAGAGAGAGAGATAGGGAGACAGAAAGAGAGAGAGAAAGAAGGATGGATGGACTAAAAGCTGGCGGGGTGCAGTGGGGACAGTGACAAATGAGCTGTCACTCATGCTCTAAATTATGAACATGAATAATTCAACATGGGCACAATGATAGCAAAGCTGCTGCTGGTGTGTGTGTGTGGGTGTGTGTGTGTGTCTGTGTGCTTGCATGCGTGCGTGGGTGTTTGTACACACAATTCAGCACGACAATCACCCACACATAAACCTGTGTGTGTGTGTGTGTGTGTGTGTGTGTGTGTGGTGTGTGTGTGTATGTGTGTGGGTGTCTGCAGGTTGGTCTGTCATATTAGTTCCAAAAAGTTTTCCCAGTAGGCATGTGCTATTGTTGTGCCATGTCAGACCTGAATATATGAATGCTTTTGTTTCAGATCTTCCAATAAACTGTATGTGTGTGTGTGTGTGTGTGTGTGTGTGTGTGTGTGTGTGTGTGTGTGTGTGTGTGTGTCAAGTGATGGCATTGCATGTCTGCATGTGCATGTGTCCGAGTGTGTGTTTGTGTGTGTCTGTCTGTGTGTGTCAAAACAAGACAAAAACTGGGTCAAAAATAAAATACCACCTGTGTTTGAGGGTGTGTGTGGGCATGTGTGTGTGTATGTGTGTGTAAAAAACAATGAGTGAGTCAAGGTAGTAGTGTTTGACCTAGATTATGTGAAAGCGGGACGTGAACTTCAGTAGCAGGGTTAATTACATGAGGGGAGTCTGGTCCAATTATACTGCTGTCATGCAAGGACCCATGTCTCTGAGGAGGCCTGTGTGTGTGTGGGCATGTATATATATGTGTGTGTGTGTGTGTGTGTGTGTGTGTGTGTGTGTGTGTGTGTGTGTGTGTGTGTGTGTGTGTGTGTGTGTGCACGCGTGTGTCCATGTGTGTCCGTGTGTGTGTGTCTGGGCGTGTGTGTGTGTGCGTGTGTGTGTGTGTGTGTGTTTGTGTGTGTTAGACACACACACACAAAGCATCTGATTAAAGAGAGCAGCAGGAGTAGGGGGATGGAGATCAAAGACAAAGAAAGCAGACAAGCAGCGTGTGTGTGTGTGTGTGTGTGTGTGTGTGTCTGTGTGTGTGTCTGTGTGTGTGTGTGTCTGTGTAGAGGGGATGGACATTGTTAGCCTAACATGTTAATCTGAGGGACAGATGCAGTAGAGTTGGACCTACCATATGCCCCCTGTGCCAAACTGGCATCTGTGCCCTCAGCTCTCTCTCTCTCTCTCTCTCTCTCTTTCTACAGCTCTCCTTTCTCTCTGTCTCTCTCTCTCTCTACAGCTCTCCTTTCTCTCTCTCTCTCTCTCTCTATTACTCTCTCTACAGCTCTCCTTTCTCTCTCTCTCTCTCTACTACTCTCTCTACAGCTCTCCTTTCTCTCTCTCTCTCTCTCTCTCTCTCTCTCTCTCTCTTTCTCTCTCTCTCTATTTCTCTCTCTACACTCTTCTTTCTCTTTGTCACTCTCTCTCTCTCTGTTTCTCTCTCAACCGCTCTCCTTTCTCTCTTTCACACACACACCCTGTCAGTCTTTCTCTCTCTCTCTCTCTCTGTCTCTCTCTCTCTCTCTCTCTCCCTGTCTCTGTCTCTTTCTGTGAGTGTGTATGCATGTCCATGTGTGTGAGATACAGAGGGAAAGAGATATGGAAAGGTGAATATCAAAAACATAAAGTGTGGAAGGAGAGTGTTGTGTGTGAAAGGAAGAAAAACACACACACACACACACACACACACACACACACACACACACACCGATCTCTCCCTATTCATGCTGAATAAGGCACACGTATAGTGCTGTCCTACAGCTGTTTCTATGGCAACCAAAGATGTTATCCTCCCGATTTCAAATCTGTGAACATCTGCGTCTGCTAAGTGTAATGTAAGGTAACACAACTAAACTGCTGCACGGGCTATACAGTAATACACATAGCTCGATGCGTTACGGTGGGTCAGAGGGGGCTAGTTGGATTTTTGGCAGCCAGCTGTTTATACCATTTGACCTCAGGCTTAAATCCACCATGGAATCCCAGATCGCACCCTCTTTAGTGAAATAGCTGAACGATTCTATGCATTCTCATTGCAAAAATGTCCATAAATCGCTCCGGGTGAGGGAACCATGTGAGTTGGCCAATATAAGCTGCCCCGAGGAAGCTTTGCACCACTGTTATGGGAAAGTGAAAAGTCAACGTATTTATTTATGCATTTTGAAAAGCGTGTAAATGTACTGTCTTGCCACCATGCACTTAAACTCCACCATGCACTCTGTTTAGCGGCAGTTTAAGTACAGTTTCCGAAAAGTTTGCTACAGTGATGTGCAAAGGTTCACACCGTGCGATAACAGATAGGGAGAAATAATATACAATCTAGCCAAAAACAGCTGACCAACTCTAAACACCATCTGAGGGAATAAAAGAAAATCTTTATGATTTTTATGGTAAAAACACATTTATGTCTTCAGGATGTGTCATATGACATCATGTTTGTCTTTGTTATCCAAACTATTAAAATTGACATCCTATAAAGAGGTTATTCGGTGTGTGTGGACCATCTATTTAAATGAAGCCATTGACCTTTCTCACTGGGCAGAATTAATAATATCTATAAACCCTGTTTATCTCACCCTATCACCACTTTTATGGGAGCTCCAGGGAATTACAACCTCATTACTCTTTCATTAGGGCATAATACAGTGTGCTTAATTGTGTGCAAGAGACTACATGCATTTGGTTTGTGTGCGGTTGTGTGTGTGTGTGTGTGTGTGTGTGTGTGTGTGTGTGTGTGTGTGTGTGTGTGTGTGTGAGGGTGTGTGTGTGCGTGTGTATCCATTTCTTAGCTTCTAAAGTGGTGTATGTGTGTGTGTGTGTGTGTGTGTGTGTGTGTGTCTGTACCAACGAGGTTATTATAAAGACTAGAGCACGCCGTGGCTTGAAAACGTGTGATTCTATGGTGACATTATCATGGCCGACAAAACGGGCAGAAGTCAAGTCAAGTAATAATAAAAATCTTTATGTCTTTTATAGCACAATTCGTACGTACAAGATGCAGCTCAAAGTGCTTTACAGTTTAGCAAGGTCACCACAAGACTGTGGATCTGGCCATCCAGTGGGGCCAGAGCTGACAAACAGAAGTCAAGTCAACTTATTTTTATAGCACATTTAAACACAACAGAAGTAATGATATTTAAAAAATTTGGTAAAACAGCATACAATATTATAATATTACGATATTTCTTCTTTCAGAAGAAGACACTAAAAACATAATGCCAGACAGTTGCGTTTGTTACGAGTGTATAAACAGAAGAGTGAAAGGGAATCATGTGTCCTTCCACAAGGAAGGAAATATGTGGACTTACTATTTAATATTTTAGTGGAAAAATAAGTTGTTACTGCTTGGCTAACTTTTGGTGTTAATATTTACATTCCGGTTAGCTTGCTAACAGGGACATTAGACATAACTGGTAAACATAACTAACTGGCTGACCTTTTAAATATGACTGTATGGACATCTTGTACTATGTACATTGACATGAGGGTAAATTTATTTTACAAGTAGCTACATTGGTGCTGTTCTGAGAGTTAACATGCTACACACAATGGCACTAACATTCTGGTGCTTGCTTTTGTTAACTAAAAGACTAGCAATCGTATAAGATTAGCAATCGTATTACCCTGAAACAAACCCAGGGCTATTCCAATTGTCTTGCTGGTTGCCCCAGATAGCTGCATTAAGCATTTTGCGTCGTAAAGTAACTCTTTTTGGACAGTCGATGTTGCAGCTTCTGTTTCTTTACGTCTTTTTTGCCCTGTTTGGACGCCGTATTGGATCCTCCACAACGTCACAATTTAAGACAATGGCACAGACATTCTAGCGTATATACAAAGATGTTATACACTGGTTTGTGTATGTGTGTGTGTGTATTAATGTAGACACTTTACCATGTACTGTATGTAAAGACTCATGGGTTTTAGTTCTACACATAAAAGCAGCAACTGGTGAAGCACCTTTGATGTCATCAGCAAGTTGTGTATGTGTCTGTGTCTGTGTGTGTGTGTGTGTGTATGTGTGTGTGTGTGTGTGTGTGTGTTAATGTAGACACTTTAGCATGTACTGTATGTAAAGACGGATGTGTTTCTACTGGGCCGATATCATTTTCACAGTGAGTAATAAATTGCCACAGCCTAAACTGGTAATAGAAAGCCTGCAATTAATATGTCTGCTTGCCAATATGTCGATCTGACCTGCTGTGTCCAAAGCACTTTCCTTTCCTCATTTCCAAGAGGTAGATACAATACAACAGCAGGAAACAACACATGAGCGATTTATTCTTTCTCTCTCTCTCTCTCTCTCTCTCCCTCTCTCTCCCCCTCTTTCCCTCTCTCTCTCTGTCACACACCCACTCCCTTTCTTCTTTCTTTCTTTCTTCTCTCTCTCTCTGTTTCTCTGTACTCTCTTATATCTCGTGTTATCCGATTATTTATATCCTTTCAATAACAAAAACGCTTTATTTTAAGGTTCGTTTTTAAGTACAGTATATCTACATGTAACAACATGCAATATTATGTACTTACACTGTACATACCTAACCTAACCCTAACCCTTATTATACAAAATACATACCTGTGGCCGAACCACAGCCGTGGTGATATCCGCCACCAACCCCATATACCGTTTCTTATATTGCTTAACGGTACAGTCTAAGTACATAATGTTACATATTGTTACACACTCTGTTACACTGTACCTAAGCGATGTAACCTCGTCAGTAAAAGTAAAGTGTAACCGCAAAAACAACATTAAGATTAACATGTTGATCTATTTTTTTGACAAAGCTACTTTCACAAAACTACTCTCCTCATTGGAAATGCCTTAACGTGTCTAGCCTCATAATGCACGCTGTACCGTATACGGTACGGAAGGGGGGGAGGTGGTGGGGGGCACCCAGGTCTTTCGTTGTTTTAGTGCTCAGATAAAAACAAATATGGTAATGCCACATACTGTTGGAAAGCTTAGATCGTCAGGATTCATTTAAGCCCATTCTCGAAGAACAAAGGTTATTTACAGTGCTAAAAGTGATATGATCTTCTCGGTATGCCACCGAACTGCAGTATAGGCTGACAAAATGCCTACGTACCTTCAAAACCTTCTCTTTATCCACAGCGACCATATTACTGCACAAGATTTTTATGCAAAGCCACGAAGTGTCCATGGATATGAAATATTCAAGCCATTTTTTCGAAAACAATGTATTTCTGTTATAATCGGCATGTCTCGTGACTTCCGCGTTACCAGCCCAACGCGAAAACCGAATAATACTTCATCTACGCTTTACATGAAGGTTTTCTGATTGGTGATTGGAGGTTAGGGATGTTCTTCAAGCTGTTCTACGTCATTCAAGACCATCCACGAGCCAATTGATGCATGGGGTGGGGAGATAGCCAGCTTGAAAGCCAATGAGCACCGACTACGTGAGTTTGACCTCCTGTGGTTTGACTGACAGCACATTTCCAGTGACAAGACCCTCCTATTCTGATAGCCAATAGTCAGGGCTTTCGAACGATATATGACACCACGTTATCAGGTTTGGTTGTCAAACGTTACTGCCGTGCGTACTCGCGTACGTCAAGTTTTAGGCGACCCCACTAAGTGAGACGGAGCAGAGAAGATTATAATAATAATACTAATACTAATAATTATAATAATAAAACAAGTAAAAAAGTGAGCAAGAAGGCAAGTAGCTTGCCAAGTAAAGGGAAATGTACTGCACAGGAGGCAGTGCAGTAGATTTTTGAATGGTTTTGTTTTGGACAGGGTTTTTTTTGTACACTTTAGTGACTGCACTGTTTGTATAATACAGTGTATAAACACTGTAGTTTGCTTCTGTATAATAGTTTCCTTGTTGAATATCTGTATTTGTATTTATATTTTCTAATATTTCTATAAAGAAAGTTTGTCAATGCACTTTTTGCCCTTTTTATCAATATCCCATAGGTGGAATATGAATATGGAATATGGAATATGAATATGATGTTTACTGTGTTTATGCTTCTGTCATTCTATTCCAGAATGACTGACATCCAATCCAAGTCCAAGCAAGAATCCTGAAAGTCTTGGCTTTCAGTAGAGACCAAGATTTTGTTTCTAGGCAAAGGGGTTCTCAAGTTATAGGCCTAGAGGTTTGATTGCTTTGGTAACCAAATGTCCTTTTGGAGTTTTCAAAAGAAAAACGCATGGACATACCTATTGAAAAAAATGTGTAAAAAAATCAGGCCTTGATCTTTTGCCTCCATTTTTTTTACTGTATGAGGGTAAGACCTGTGTCTGTGGCCTCATTATACCTATGTTTTCACCACAGGTTCCTGAAATTATAGGTCTCAGTTTCTTTATAGGCTCAAATGTTGGACGGAAAGTAAAACCTTCATTCTAACCTCTGTACCTCTGTAATAGTGCATCACAGATGCTTTAGAAATAAACCTGAGAGTGTTACCTTTCCAAAGATACCAAGAACACATCTGAGTCTAAAACTATGTAGGAACTGTGCTACGTATAACTTGGGCATTCCATTTTCGCAAATAAACTTGAAATAGGGCTGGAATTTTAAGAGGCTAGTTAGTTACACTTCTGTTACAGTATGTGTCTCTTCATTGCTGCTGCTGTTTATAGTGTCTTCCTGTTGCTGTTAGTTAAGTGCTGACTTTCTTGGCAAGGGCTCACTTGCAAAGGAGACTACTGCCTCAGTGTGACTACCTTGGTGAAGCAATGTTGTTTATAGTGTGACTACCCTGGTAAAGCAGTGTTGTTTATAGTGTGACTGCCCTGGTAAAGCAGTGTTGTTTATAGTGTGACTACCCTGGTAAAGCAGTGTTGTTTATAGTGTGACTACCCTGGTAAATCAATGGATAAACAAATTGGAAATGTTAAAGCAGAAACCCAGTGGGAATGCTAATGATGCTAATAAAGCAAGCTCTCTTGAAACGCTCTTATTCCTCTCTTATCTATAGTATATCTTGATTTCACATGGACAGTAAAATAAAATGCAACTGCAAACATTAAAACAACCAAACTAAACTAAAACATTTAGTTTTACAAAACTACACTGCTACTTCCCCTAGATTTCTCCTCACTGGAAATGCCTTAACATGTCTACTTCAGTTACAGTTCTACAGTTACACTTCTGCTACGTACAGTATCTCTTCACTAGAAATGTTAAAGCAGAAACCCTGAAGCCTATAAATCAAACTCTCTTGAAACGGTCTATATCCCTCTCTTATCTAGATCTATATTCCTGTCTTTTTCAGTTCTTTCTTTTTCTATCCCCCTCTACCATCTGGGAAGTGCTGCCTGTCTCTTCTCCTCCCCTCAACTCTCGACTGACACCAGCGAGGATAATAAATACCTAAAAGGATGAAAGAAGAACGACAACAAAGAAAAGATAGAAACACTCAAGAGTAAAGAGTGGAAGAAGAAGACAAAGGAGGAGAAGAAGGATAAGAAGAAGAAGAAGAAGAAGAAGAAGAAGAAGGAGGAGGAGGAGAAGAAGAAGAAGATCATAAGAGAAAGTCACAAGAGACAGCAGCGGGAGGAGGGCTGAGTGTGCGTTAGGTCAGGGGTTGCCATCGCGACGTGGACCTCTTTGTCACACCACGGTTCTGGCTGTGACTCAGAAGTGGATTGCTCAGACCGGCTGGCACCAGCACACACACGCACACACATACACATGCACACACGCACACACACACACACAAAATACCAGTGTGCATTTGCTTTTGTTTCTTTTCAGAAGTATGAGCTTCGTGGATGAAAGCTCAAGTGTTTTGCACCTCTTTTCTATCTCCCCTTCATTTCTTCTCTCTATTACCTACTTCATCTGGTTCATTTTTCACTCCTCTATATCGCTCTTCTCTTTTCTCATTTCTTCTTGTTATTTCTTCTGCTTTTCTGTCATACAAATCTTAAGTCCTAGCAAGTCTATTATCGGCCGGGTGGTGAGAGACCTTTGGATTCAAAATCATTTTAACATAAACGTTATAAGTTCACTTACTCAAACCAAAGGTTTACGGGAGCTGAATGTGTTTATTTTCACGTGGCTAACTTCTGTTTCACCGGGTAAAGCCTCATTTTAAGTGGAACAGCAACAGACGTGGCAGATAATAGGCACTATGCTGATAATAGGATCACTTCCGCTAATTGCCTTTTCTATCTTTCATCCGTCTTAGTTCACCTTCAGTTTACTTCTCTTTCTTCTCTTTTCACTCTCTCTTTGCCTAATCTACTCCTCCACCCATAGGGAGGGAAAGTGGAACACAGCGATCCTAGCGGTGGCGTTCCTATCCCCAGAGCGATCCTATTAAAAATCCCATAGACCGATTTTTAAAAAAATCCCACAAAGGTATGACACGGAACTTGTGCACCAGACATATTTTTCAGGCTATATATGGGGATTATCTACTAACTGTGAAAGTATTGTGTGAAATTTCATCCTATTTTAAAAAATCTAAATTGTGCCTAACTTGTCATAAATGGACTACAACTTTGAGTCGCTCCCGTTACGTCAGTAAACACAAGTTCACCATGCTGTAATTCGTAACTGATTTCAACCACGGAGAAACAAATGAATGCCAGTTTTCACATTTCATAAAGATTCCATAAAGCTACGGTTGTGGATTCTTATAATCAGATGAGTTTCATGTACACAATCGTTGGATTTCACTTACTTCTCTCGCCGGCAGCTAACTGTTAGATTTGGGCAGGCGCCAGATTTTGCGGTGACGTCATACAAGCGCCTATCGTTCAGTGTAGTCCTTTATCAGCTTTTTAATTAACATTAAAAACAATTCAGATTAGTGAAAAAAAGAAAGTATGACCACCTGAATCGATAGAACTGCCCAGCATGCATATCATATGAAAGCCACTATCTTAACTTTGGAGTGTGACCCGAAATGTAATTTTTTGAAGAAAAAATCCCATTCATTTCGATATGGGGAACGCAACCAGCAGGGGGCGATGAGATTACTTTCCCTCCCTATATCCTCCTACCTTATAGTTTTAGCTGTTGATAATGATCACGAGGTCAAAGAAGCTTTATAATGTACTGCGTCACTAAAAGTTGTAAAGGCTTATAACATAGCATTATAATACATTACAAGTGCAGTCGAGTATGTATAAATAGTTGTGAGTTCTTCTCAATATGTCAATCATTAGCCTACAAAGTTTTTTAAATGCGTTATAACCCTTTATGAATGTCTTTATAGTGTCTTACGATGACTGGGTTTATAGAAAGTGATACCAAACATTCTTTCTTCTCCGCATCCCCCTTTTCATCTCTCTCTTTCCTCTCCTGCCCGCCTGATCCTCCATTCTCATACAGCTGCCATCAGCACCCCCTCTCTCTCCACTCACCTCCCTTACAATGACCCTGAACACGGCCCTCTCCAAGGTCACACACATCTTTTTCTGCTGACGCTACACAGGGATTTGCTTCCTGGCGTGTTGGACTGTGACAAGATCTGTGAGGGTGTGTCGGATTTCAGGAGAGCATGACGAATAGCCTCATCACGCAAACGGGTCCCAGGCTAGCTCTTATGCTATGGAAATCAACACAATAAAATGGTCTCAAGCTAGCTCTTATGCTATGGAAATCAACACGATAAAACGGTCTCAAGCTAGCTCTTATGGTACGGAAATCAACACAATAAAAGTGCTAGTTTTCTGGTGGTAAATAGAAGTGCTTATGCTTTGGACATGAGGATAATAAAACTCCTTTTCTGCTGTTGTTGTTGCTGCTGTTGTTTACAGAGGTTGACCAAAAAACACTTCAAGCATTAAATTGCCTTCACAGGGCAATAAAATAAAAACGTGGATAAAATCGCGAGGAGCCAGAGTGAATAATTATGAAGTTGCGCTTATCCGAGGACACGAACCCACCCTAATACTGAGAACCTTATGCGGCAAAACTGCAGGTTATGGCGTATATTTTGTGTTTTGTGTGTGTGTATGTGCCTTTATCTCTTTGTCTGTCTGTTTGCCACAGTGTGTGTGTCTGTGTGTGTGTGTGTGTGTGTGTGTGTGTGTGTGTGTGTGTGTGTGTGTGTGTGCAGCGCTTAGTGAGCTGCTCTTTGTTTGAGAGCCAGAGTCTGAGTCAATCTGATTAGTCATTCAATCATCACACACACCCTTAGTCACACACACACACACACACACACACACACACACACACACACACACAATAGGCTGTACTGAACCAGGCTGAGCCGAGTCGAAATCCTGTCCCAAAGCCTAAGTGAAATTCTGGTCCTGGATGATGGAACTGTCTGCTGAGTTTGGGCCGGGTGTCTCTTGGACCGGGTGCCTATCAACCCTGGCGCTGATAGACCCGAACACAATGGACCAGAACACAATGAGCTGTGAGGTCAGGCGCTGTCTAGGCAACTTTGTGATAATACCCCTTTCCAGCGCCATTCATTTGCACAATGGGCAGCGCACACAGTCACACACACACACACACACACACACACACACGCACACACACATTCACTCCCAAAGCCCACTGTGGTGAAATGATACGGTTTGCCTGAAGCTAAATTCCTAAAATTACAGTCATATTTCTTTCTGGATATTTCTTTTGAATGCCGCGCGTGTCCTCACAGCACCCTGATTAGAGCACACATCCAGGGATCTCAGTGGGGTATTTAAGACATGATAAAGCTCAGCATCTGATAGTGTCAGGCGGTGTCCCCCTAGCTCTATGAGATCATTGCAGAAGGTACTGGTTTTGTGTGCATGTGTGCAGTGTGTGTGTGTGTGTGTGTGTGTGTGTGTGTGTATGTGTGTGTTTTAAAAGGTAATTGTTCAAAAACACCGCGCTCCCCCCGTGTGCGTCTCCGATGATACATACAGTGAAAGTAGAAAAAGGGTGGATCGCACTCAAAATCCTTGTACGTGTGTTTATTTTTACATTAAGCTGTTCAGGCAGCAGAAAGACAAGAAAAAGAGACAAACGTTTCGGCTACTGCCTTCGTCAGTGTCTCAGTGGAGACAAACGTTTCGGCTACTGCCTTCGTCTCAGTGGAGACACTGACGAAGGCAGTGGCCGAAACGTTTGTCTCTTTTTCTTGTCTTTCTGCTGCCGGAACAGCTTAATGTAAAAATAAACACACGTACAAGGATTTTGAGTGCGATCCACCCTTTTTCTACTTTGACAGTGTTTTAAAAGGTGCCATGGGTGTTGTTAACATGTACCTGTATCACACAGGCACGTTTCCAGGAGTTCTGGATATTATAGTATATGGGAATGATAAAGATAGGTTACGCTTTACTTGAAGGTGTCTGCATAAGGGTGACATGAGCCCTTTATAAACATGACATGACACATATCATATACATTACTGACACTTCACTCATATTTATGACTGTTGTTAGTAAGTGACATTCAGTTTTTGCAATGTCTGCATCCCAAAAAATATCAACTTAACATTACAAAAACTGAAT
>CM050202.1:17986273-17988773 GCA_027475355.1 Coilia nasus | reverse complement strand
CCGGTCTCAACAAACAGCATAGAATGTCACAAGAGTCTTCTCGCATGTTATTTCGGCACTCTTTTGCATTTTCTTGTGTCATTTCACACCACCAGTTAGCTTGAAATCACCTTAAAATCTCCCTCCTGCAGCGAGGAAGTAACGGCTAACTTTGTTAACCTGTGTGACGTGTTAGCATTCTAAGCATTCAAAGCCAATAACCCTAACCTTAACCATCTCTTCAACATCTTTCGATGTTAAAACGTATCCACAAGTTACTTATTTCGTAGTCTTACAGTCATGTTATTCTTCTTTGTGAATAATTACATATCAGCGTATACTATGTAAAATGACATATGAAGATGAAAAAATGTGTTTCTATGACATGCGAAAATGCTTAAGAAGTGGCGTGCGTCTCATCCCGTAAAATCACGTACTGTAGGTTAGCAATCTGACTGCAGTACCTGGAATACTACATGTATGACACGTACTTATTGTAGAAGAAGGTATGCGACAACCCATCATTTGTGAATAATGTTATGAGATTGAAATGCAAAATGTGTCGCTAACAGACAATATGTACTGGAAGCAATACTTCCGCCTGTGTTTACAAAAAATGCTACAAGCAAAAGCACTATACACACACAGAAAGCAAAACAACAACAAAAAAACAACAACTGCAGACCCAGAAACTGCTTTAAATTGGACTACTTTTGAACAGATACTGTTCAATCTGTAGTCTTTACCTTTTATTGTTACTTTTTAAAATATATAAACATTTTATGTCAACCTTTTTTTCTATTTCTGCTTTACTTTGGTAAAAAAAAAATGTTATGCCATTGTGTAATGCATGCCAGTGTGAATGCTATCATAATGCAATTACAGTACAGTAAGATTTAAAGTTTACACTGCTAAGCGGAGACCTCTTATTTATTTATTTATTTATTATAAAAAGGTCTTTATAAATTTAAAAGTAAAAGTCAGTATAACTTCTAAGTCTGCGTGGAAATCATGTTTTAAATGAGGGGGATCCAATAGTGGGGGGTATGAGAGTACTGAATGAGGCGTAGGAACCATTATATGAGCTCCCTGTTTATGTGTCTAGTGTGTGTGTGTGTGTGTGTGTGTGTGTGTGTGTGTGCCAATGCCTCCGTGAGGACTCCTAAAATGATATTTCTGCAAGGGTGATGCATGGAAAAGCTGCATGAGTGATAGCCACATTATATGAGTCTGTGAGTGCCTGACTGAGTCTGTGAGTGCCTGACTGAGTGTGTGTGTGTGTGTGTGTGCGTGTGTGTGTCATATTTGTATGCATGTTTGCCTGTGTGCCTCTCCCCTGGCCTGGAGAGGTAATTACCCAGACTGGCACTCATTAGCATGGCCTCACACACACACACACACACACACACACACACACACACACACACACACACACACACACACACACACACACACACACACACACACACTCATATCAGGGCACAGCAGACCCTGGTTAATTACATGCTGATCGCCATATGAATGCCAAGTAGGCGTTGCCAGGACATATAATGCCACCTGCCACTCAACGCTACTGGGCCAATGGGAGGAACCTGAATGCCCAGAGTCTGTCTGATTCACCTTTGCCTTGAACTGAATATACACGCACACACACACACACACAAAAGCGTGCCATCATACACACCAATATGTTACCTAAATCCTGCTCAAATCCGTGAATATACCTTGACAATAGAAATAAATACACACACACACAAAATGCACACACGTCACTAATATCCTGCTAAAAATTGTCAATATATGCACACCACAAAAATATAAATAAACATACACACACACTGAACTAATATCCACTTCAAAATGTTCCTATGCATGCCACAACAATACAAATAAACACACACAGCCATATCCACACACACAGGCACACACACACACACACACACACACACACACACACACACACACACAAATCTAATATCTAGCTCAAATCTGTCATTATATGCACACCAGAACAATACAAATAAACACACACACACACACACACTTCAAAGAGATTGAAAAAGATTGGGGATGGGATTTGCATTATTCACTCACATGAGTGAACAAACAAACCCAACCCAAAGCTGCCTCGTCTTTTATTCCCACGGATCAACAGGTCACAGATATGAGAGTAAAGAAGAAGGCAGCCAATCAATCAAGCATCAGATGTTTCCCCAAACACCTTTTTCACTCTTATTTCCTTCATGATTGACTGGCACATTGATAGGATCTCAGACTAACAAAATAACACACAAATATAACTTTAAAAACAAACAAACAACCAAAAGCAGGTGTCACCAAAGCTAAAAAAAACAAAGGCACTGAATCATTGCTTTGACACCTAGAGAAACTTGTGTGGTGTGGATTGCTTGGTACAGGCCTGTAACTGCCAGCCCTTTTAACCTGTAAACTTCCAGCACCTTAACCTAGTAAGCAGGTGTGTTACTGTGGGTGGTAGTGCTTTTAGCTAGCAGGTGTGAAC
>CM050202.1:17978773-17981273 GCA_027475355.1 Coilia nasus | reverse complement strand
CTCCTGCACCCTCATACATGGCTGATGTGGCCTTAAGCAAGGCATCTAACCCTGCATTGCTCCAGGGACTATAACTGAGACCCTGTGGATAAGGGCGTCAGCTAAATGTAATGATAACGTTTGGTTATATTAAATAATAAGGTTTATTGGTGGTCAGTTTCAGTCTATCCATTGTTCACTGAATGCCACCATAACTATAGACCATTTCAAGAGAGTTTGATTATTATAGTCATGGCTGTTCTCACACGGACACTGTTTTGACGCAACACAGACCAAATAATGAACTGGAAGGTAACACTAACTGAATGGGGCATAGGCAATAATGTGAAACCTATTACAAGTAGTTAAGCAATGGCATAGCATGTTTACCCAGCCAGTTCTATAGGTTATAGCCAACAGGGTTTACGACAGATTATTTGCAATCTCATTAGGTAGTCTATGGGACAGAACCTGATTAAAGGAGCCTTAAAGGAGCCTTAAAAGGAGATGTTAGGAGTGAATCAATCCATAGCTCTGATATTCGAGGTCAGAGAGTGCTGTTGACAGGAGAAAAAAAACTAGAAAATTTGATGCGATATAGACAGAATAATGAACTGATGACTAACACTAACTGAATGGGACACAGAAACTAACTTTCAGTTTATTTCTCTATGCCCCATTCATTTAGTGTTAGCTATCAGTTCATTATTGGGTATTTATGAGCCTCTGGAACGTGGTGCTGCTTTCTGATTGGTTGCTAGGCATGCAGTAAAATCGTATATCATGCACGCCTTGAAAGTAGTTCTGGCAAAAAAGTTTAAAACTTCAGCACTGTTCCATATCAATACCCAATAGAATGTACGTTCAATTTCCATGAACTTAAAAAAAAATAGTAAACCGAAAATAACAAATAAATCAGGGTCTATGTTGCATCAAATGTTTTCGTTCTTTTCCCTACCGACAGCACTCTGTGACCTCAAACAACAGAGCAATGGATCAATTCACACCAAACCTCTCCTTTAAATCCTAGTCCTCTGGTACTGGTGCACACTGGTGTATGGATAAAGATGTAATGTCAAGTGAAATAGTGAAAAGTGTACTAAGCAGGCAGGGGCCCGTATCATTCCGCTCTGTACCTACAAACGCATGGCCGCAATGCTGATCACGGAGAGTACCTGCTGCCATATTTCCCTATTATTTCTCTGCTGCTGTCTGAGAGGCCATTTTCTTTTTTTTTTACGGCTCTGAGTGGTGAAGCGTGTAATGGCTGTGATCACCGGTTTCAATCTGATGTGATTCGGTCTGCGGCAACTGTGGAGCCAAAATGCCTCCCTCAGTGTCCCGTGGCCAGGGGAACAGTGGTCGATAATGCCAGTCAGAATGTGCCTTAAAGGAGTAGCTGAACACCTAAATAATGTTCTCTGTGTGTTGCTCGGAAAAGGCCACAGAGGCTTTGATGATGACAAAAGAGATTGTTTGTACACGCTGTGCACTGCCATTATTTCATCAGTGAAAACTGCCGTGGAACTGAAAGGAGAAAAGGATTCACAGAAGATGACTACACAGTCGGGTCTATCTGACGGTTCTGACAAGAGATGGACAGGGCTTGAGGTTGGACATTATTAACAGTGTTTTAACAGCTTCCACTCTCCTCTCTCCAAAACACAGTGGAGCTGACCCTGAGGAAGAGAACAGAGACAGCAGCAGCAACAGCCTGAGATACTGACTACAGAAAACATTCCCATAGACTAGACCACACTAGTGCAACATTAGGCTAGACCGCACTAAAGCAGAGTAAAACAAACTCGGCTACACAAAAACAGACTAAAGTACAACGGAATAGCACAAACTATAGTAACATGGACTGGAAGAAAATCTTCTTCCAGCTTTTAAGTCAGTTCAGTTAATTCTGAGTGGAAAAGTGGAAAAAGACTGATAAAGTTCTAAAGTTTCTACAGTGAGGCTATAGAAGTGACAAAAAAGAAGTTAGAGGGATGGAGGACAAAGAGCTCTCCTCTCACCAACAGAGAGAGAGGAATACAGAGAGAAATAGAGAGATACAGAGAGAGATAGAGAGAAAGAGGTACAGAGAGAAAGAGAGAGAGAGATAGAGAGATATATAGAGAGAGAGAGAGAGAGAGAGAGAGAGAGAGAGTGAGAGATACAGAGAGAAAGAGAGAGAGAGAGAGAGATAGAGAGAGATACAGAGAGAAAGAGAGAGAGAGAGAAAGAGAGAGAGCGAGATACAGAGAGAAAGAGAGAGAGAGATACAGATACAGAGACAGAGAGCTATACATAGTGATGTTGAGATACAGAGAGAAAGAGAGAGAGAGAGAGAAAGAGAGAGTGAGATACAGAGAGAGAGAGAGATACAGAGACAGAGAGAGAGATACAGAGAGAAAGAGAGAGAGAGAGAGAGAATACAGAGAGATACAGAGGGAAAGTGGGGAGGGCAGAGGTGGGTGGAGGAAACAGTATTGCTGCAGTGTGATAAATTAGGGATGGTCATTAAGCGATGGAG
>CM050202.1:17958773-17961273 GCA_027475355.1 Coilia nasus | reverse complement strand
CTAGAGGTATTGCCAAGTCTTTGAGAAATGTTGAAATTGAAATTATGGATATGCAGCAGCCTAAATCCCCAGCGGGGAATCAGCATTTTGATGAAACATTTAAGGCTCGGAAAGTCACATTGTCTGAACTGTTAAAAGTTAAGGCTCAGGGGGCTCTAATAAGATCACGTTTTAGAGATATTTCTGAAATGGATGCCCCTTCCAAGTTTTTCTTTAGCCTAGAAAAAAGGAACAGTCAGAAGAGATATATACATGGGTTACGCTCACAATCAGGAGCGTTAGTGTCTGATTCGTTTCAGATCTGCAAGGAAGCTGTTTTGTTTTTTGCAGATTTATACAAAACGGAATATGTTGAATATCCTTTTGTGGAAGACATTTTTTTCCAAGACCTGCCTATTATCAGTGATGCCTCAACTAAAATGCTTGATGAGAACTTGTCACTAAATGAGTTGGAAGACGCTCTTCTAAGCATGAAAAATGGGAGAGCACCGGGAATTGATGGGCTCTCTGTTGAATTTTTTAAGGTTTTTTGGCCTGTTTTGGGAAAAGATTTTCTTGGAGTTTTTAATACCTGTTTAGAAACAGGAGAGTTGCCTTTGTCATGTAGAAGGGCAGTACTTACATTACTACCTAAAAAAGGAGATTTAAATTACATACAAAATTGGCGCCCAGTTGCCTTGCTTGCCACTGATTACAAGATTCTTTCCAAAACACTAGCTAGCAGGCTGAGCAAAGTTATGCCAGAGGTTATACACCTTGACCAGACATACTGTGTTCCTGACCGATCTATTTTTGATAATGTCCATTTAGTTAAAGGTGTTCTTGACATTTCGAAACTTTATGATCTTACAACTGGACTTATCTCACTGGATCAGGAAAAGGCTTTTGATCGTGTTGAACATATTTACTTGTGGAAAACTTTGGCACACTTTGGTTTTAGTGACAAATTCATAAGTATGATTGAAATGTTATATTGTAACATTGAAAATGTGCTTAAAATCAATGGGGTTTTGTGTGCTCCATTCAGTGTTAACAGGGGTGTTCGACAAGGTTGCTGTCTTTCAGGTATGCTGTATGCTCTGGCTATAGAACCTCTGTTAAATCAGTTAAGAGCCAAACTGTCTGGCTTCTCCGTCCCTCCTCATAAGAATGTTTTTAAACTGTCAGCTTATGCTGATGATGTCATGGTGTCAGTAGCTGGACAAAGTGATATTGATGCACTGTTTGAAATGACTGCTTTGTTTGGTTTGATATCATCTGCAAAGGTGAATTGGACTAAAAGTGATGCTTTTCTTGTTGGGAATTGGTCTGGAGACCATATACGACTCCCTGCTGGTCTCAAGTGGAAAAAAGAAGGTCTGAAGTATCTAGGAGTGTATCTGGGTGACCAGAATACCACCCGGAAAAACTGGGAGGGGGTCTTGGAGAATATCAAAGGCCGTCTAAACAGATGGAGATGGATTTTACCTCAACTGTCCTACAGGGGGCGCATTCTTATTGCCAATAACCTGGTTGCTTCATCTCTGTGGCATAAATTGATATGCATTGACCCTCCCATGGATTTCCTGGCAAATATCCAAGCACTTCTAGTGGACTTTTTTTGGGATAACTTGCATTGGTTGCCTCAAAGTGTCCTCTACCTGCCCAAAGATGAAGGGGGGCAAGGACTAATACACCTGTCCAGTAGAGTTGCAGCTTTCAGGCTCATGTTTTTACAAAGATTTCTGGCGGGTCCAAAAGAACTGTCCTGGAGGATAATTGCAAACCTGATATTTCAAAAAGTTGAGGGCCTGGGAATGGACAAAGCTCTCTTTTTGATGGACACCAAGAAATTGAAATCTTCTGGTCTACCGTCGTTTTACAAAGGTGTGTTTTTGATTCTGAGTTATTTCAGATTACACAGGCCAGGACGCGATATGTCACTGCACTGGCTCCTGGAAGAGCCTTTAATTCATGGCTCGCGCTTTGACGTTTCTGGAAGTGACAACCCAACTTTGTCAAGGCTCTTGTGCAACTCTGGGGTTTTTAAAGTGAAACATTTAGTGGACTGCGCAGGTCCTAACCTTTCCTCATCCCAGGAGTTAACAACACGGTTGGGCGTAAGATCAGCTCGATTGGTCAATAAACTGTTACACAGATGGAGAGTGCTGTTCACAACAGACGAATGTGAGATGTTGAAACAGTACAGTTTGGGTTTCCACTCCCCGAATGAAGAAGATCCCTTTGTGTGTTTAAATATTCACCCTGAACTTGGCGATTGCACAGGGGTCCTCTTAGAAGAGAAAGAGGAATTTGGGATGTCGTTATATGATTGCTGTGGTAAATCCTTTTATAAAATGTGTGTTATTGTTCTGAACAAACAAAAACTCAATTTAAGAGTCGACACCCCGTGGAGAAATGTGTTAATGTTGGAAGATGGTGTAAAACCTGAGTGGAGGACATTATATAAGCCACCATTGAGAAAGCAAATTGGTGATTTACAATGGAGACTTCTCCATGG
>CM050202.1:17928773-17946273 GCA_027475355.1 Coilia nasus | reverse complement strand
TTCATCTGTAAAAAGGAAATCATGTAAGGTACAAAACCGGGATAGCGTAGGTGATTTCACTACACATTATAAACAATTACCCACTGCAGTGACTATTTCCATTATTACTTCCATTGTGATGAAAAACACTGGGCTCGCTTTGGATTGCACACATACTCCATGATACCGTAGCAAAGAAATAATTAATTGAGTCCATTTGGAAAAAAAAAACAAGCTGAGACACTGACAGGTGAGCGGTGAATAAGTTACCTGAAAGGTTAGTAAGATGGGCATGGCAAATTTCGTCACGCTCCTCCTGAACTTTTGTTTTTTTAGGAAGCGCCCTTTCACTAGTTAACGTTCCGAAATTTGAGAAAATAAAGCGTTGATGAAAAGAAGAGGTTTGGCGCGCTTCTCTTGATCCAGTGGCTCTACCAAATACCAAACTTAATGAAAATTTAGTAAAATGGTCAAAACATAACATGAAGTACGGTCACAACAGTGTGAAAAAGCAGGCTGCATTTTCCATCCACCAACACTAAACTATAGCCGCACCTATATGACCTTAAACCTGTGATGTCACCATGATGACGAGTAATACAGCATTAAACACTAATTAAATGCCAATTCATAACCATAACCAGGTCAGAATCATGCATCTACTGTAGACCCTCCAAGTGGATCAGACAGGCAATTAGCCTCCTCCTAGCACTAGAGGTTTTATGGAGGTTTTAATATAATCGTCACAATGCCCTTGTGTTATTTTCCTCGTCTTGTTTCCTTCCCTTGTCAGGGAGAGGTCTACAGCTAGCCCTATTGCACGGGATTATTAGCCTGTGTTAGCAATAAAGCTAGATTATGAGAGGACAGGGTTAGCACATTTTAGCCATATAGCTAAATCACTGGAAGGGCAGGTTAAGCTACCTTTGACACAATGCTGGCTTATTCTCTTATACAGTTCATGCCTTAGACACAATTCTGGCTTATTTTAGGTGAAGGTTAGCCTCTGTTAGCAGTAACTCTAGATTATTTGAGGAAAAAACTTAATACATGTCAGCAATAACATTGTCACTCTCCCTTATTCCACCTGTCTCTCTGTCACTTGCTGCATCTGTCACTTGTCCTTGCACTTGCTACTTGCAGATGTCTGGGAGTGATTTTTCAAATGCGGGACACTCGCAGAGGTCGCGGGGAGAGTTGGGATGTCTGGTAATAGTTGCAGTAAGGCGAATTATTACGACCATGTAGTGTAACAGAGGAGAGGTGTAGAGACTCATGGAGAGACAGTGCAGTTGTGAGCAGAGAGTAAAATGCAACAGGAAAGAGGAACAGACAGACATGGACACATTAGGGAAGGTATGTGTGTGTGTGTGTGTGTGTGTGTGTGTGTGTGTGTGTGTGTGTGTGTGTGTGTGTGTGTGTGTGTATGTGATATATAGACAAGCAAGCTTTAAACACAGTTGACAAAGTTGTCTATTTCCCCTCTCTACCTCCCTCCTCCTCTGTCTCTACCACTTCCTCAAATGTAGTTTTTAATAATTATCTTAATAAATATGTGCTAACTCGTGATAATCCCTGACACACACACACACACACACACAAACACACACACACACACTTTATCTATTAAGAATTTAACATATTATTAAACACTCTTTCATTGTTATTCCCCCCACTCTTCTCTTTCCCTCACTCTCGTCTTTCTGTCCGAAGTTTCTGTTTTCTTTACTGAACAGTGCAGCAGTGCTGCTGTCCACACGGACACCATCATGAATTATTTATCCGCAACCCGTCTCTCTGTTTCTCTCTCTTGCTCTCTTTCTCTCTCTCCCTCTTCTCTCTGTCTCTCTCTCTCTCTTGCTTTCTGTGTCTCTCTCCCCCTTCTCTATGTCTCTCTCTCTCTTGCTCTCTCTCTCTCCCTCCTCTCTCTCTCTCTCTCTCTCTCTCTCTCTCCCTCTTCTCTATGTCTCTCTCTCTCTTGCTCTCTGTCACTCTCTCCCTCCTCTCTCTCCCCCCTTTCTTACTCTCTCTCTCTGGCTCTGTCTTTCTGTCCCTTTCTCTCCATCTCGCTCTCTTCAACCCCCCCCCCCCTCCCTCCCCCTTTCTCAATTCAGTTCAATTCACATTTTCTTTATTTTCTCTCTTTCTCTTCTATCTCTCCTCCCCTCCAGTGAGACATGCTGTCTCTTCCTGCAGCACAGTCTCCATGCAGGATGGGTGAGGAGGCATCTCCTGAGGGCCACACCCGCGCTGTTAACAGTCAGGAGTAACGGAGGCCAAGCCAGGTAAACCCACCCCTCGTACTTCATTTCATTTTGTACAGAGGGTCTGGACCGAAATATGAGGAGCATGTAAGCGGTCCAAGCAACACCGATTCAGTCAGCGAACAGAGGGTGTGTTCATGAGCCACGACGTTGACTTTGTGTGTCCACACCTCCAGGAAGAAATCTTTTCTCACAGACTCTGCTCCAGACCCTCTGTACAGAATAAAAAATAAAGTTTACCAGGCTAGGCCAAGTCAGGGTTCTGGGCATAGATTTAACCCTTTAGGCGCCAGAGGTTTTTTCCTAAAACATTCAATTTTGACATCTTAATTTCAAAAGGCTATAACTTAAAAATGATATGAGATAGAGACTTACTGTAAATTAGAGAAATATTAAGGATGATCCAAAGTTTATGTAGGGATTAAATTTACCCATCTAATTAGCATATTATGACGTCACATAGTGGCGGCCATCTTGGATTATAGAATTTTTATAAATTGTCACGTTTGAAAGATAAAATGCAGTACTCCCTCCCCCAAAAATAGTGTATGTACCTTCTGTATGCTATACTGCATATACTGAATGCTCATTAAATAGCAAACAAACAGTGTAAATCTTTACTAATAAATGGCAGAACCAAACCGAATGCATGTAGCAGTAGGCTGACCTTTTGCTATAGAGATTTTCCATTTATTACATAGGCACTCAGATTCCATATTTGGGGCACATATATTATTCTATATATATCATATCATATATCAATAAGACCTGTTTAGTTTAAAATCTCATGAGTGAGATGACAAGATGAGAGGAGAGACAGTGTTAGTAGTTTTTTTTTTTTTTTTTTTTTTTTTTGGATTTGTTTGTTTTTTTGGTTGGGCTTTTTTTTTGAGCTGACAAAGGCTAAAAACTGATGGGCAAAGCGATTTGTCTCATTTGTAACATTTGTAAGATTTGTAAGAACATTCCAGAAATCATCAGAGAAAGAGTGACAGAAAATCTAGGGGCGAATTGGCATTGGAGATATCCAATTGGCTGATCAAAGGGCGTGAGCCAATTTTGATACCCCTCCTCATTGATCAACTCAAAGCATGTGCGACAGTACACCGGCATTCCCATCATCTAAACTAACGAGCATATTAGCTTCTCTGCCCCGTGCCACACCGCCTCTGTTCCTGCTGCGAGCAGCACGCCCAGATCTGCTACGCACTCGTGCCGAGTGGAGAGAATTTTCATGGGTATGACTCTCACTGCGTCTTCTCACCCTGCTTCTATGTTGTCCCCTAGCTCTCCTAGAAACACTTTGACCTTGTCTAACATACACAGTGGCATTAGACAAAGGCTCCACCACGTTACTGTCCCCGCGATTAGGGAAAGGCACCGTCGGAAAACAAATTAGCTACATAGCTAGCGCAGTAAAAACACTGGACCCCGACTTCACTTCCAGCCTCGTTCCCCACCCTACTAACACGCCTGCTTACTCCCTGATAAACATTCCCACCCCATGAAACACTGTTCCCATCGCTGACATTGAGCAAATGAGTATCTGAAGATTGTGCTTAGTGTAGATCTGAAGTATCCGAAGACTGTGCTTGGTGTATGGCTAAACAATCACTTTGTCCAGCTGCATCACTGCAAGGCAGGGACGCATCTGAAGCGTCGTCGCTAAACGCATCACTGTCATATTCTGGAGGCAGATATTCGCCTTCAAAATAAGTGTCTGCGAATAGAAGACCCAACACTTCATTGCAGGTAAACTTCTTTGATGCCATTAGACGAAAAACGAAGGCAAACACTCGCTGACGTTGACAATATCGCTCTAATAATATGGCTCACACGCAAACTAGCTCCGCTTTCGCTCGCACTGATTCAGCATGCTCTAGCGCGACTATTTTGTATAAAAACATGACGTATTTCTGAGTCAGGGACATAGTATGACATGTCTACCACCTAGTGGAAGGGAGTTCAAACCAAATTTAACACCCTATTTCACAAAATCGACCGTTTTATTCAGTGCGGCATCTTGTCGAGTATACTCGCCTGTGGCGCCCAGAGGGTTAAAACAGACTGAAGCAGACAAGTGTTTTCTTCCTCCATGCTCTCCCCCCTGTTTTTATAAACTCCTATTTTGCTGGGGGTCACTTCCTCTCTTGGATTTAGGCTGTATATATCTGCAGGGATAACACATTTATTTCTTATTTCTTCTGAGATTACACATCCATCAGCTCTTCTGGGCAGCTGTGGCCTACTGGTTAGGGCTTGACACCGGTTGCCGGTTCAATCCCCGACCAGTGGAGCGTGGCTGAAGTGCCCTAGAGCAAGGCACCTAACCCCAGTGTCCTTTCCAGGAGCCGCGTCAGGTAGACAGCTCAGTGCTCAGCTTAGTGTTTACGTCACTTTACTGTGTGCCTGATGTGTAATTCACGTATTAGGATAAACGCAGAGACCAATTACCCTCAAGGGATCGAGAAAGTATATTAGTTAAGTTCTACAAAATGGTTAGTGGCACCCATTGAAAAGAATGGGGGGGAACCCAAAAGTAATTTTTTTTATGTGTCCATCCACCAAAGGTGCCAGAGGCATACTCTTCTGTGGTCGGCCGTCCGGGGGCATAAGAGCATACTTGCCTGATTATGACACTTTGAGCCTACAACACTGAAGATTTTCACAGTATTCTCATTTTCTGAGTTTTTGGGTTTGAGGTTTTAATAAGCTGTAAATCATAATCAGCAAAATTACAAGAGATATGTCACTTTGCATGTAATGAATCTATAAAAGGTTTTGGTTCCACCTTTTATGTTGGATTGCCTGAATAAAACAACTTTTACATGATATTCTAATTTTCCAAGCAGTACCTGTAGTTGCTCCCACTACCTGGACTGTACATAAAACCTCATTCATTACTTTTACTTTTTAAATTTGTTATCTTGTCTTGCACTTCTATTTATTGTATTCTATGTTGTAAATATTCTTCCTACATGTCTGCACTGAAGAAGAAGTTACTTTCAATCTCATTGTGCGGGAGTATAGTGTACATTGTACATATATGTATAGTAACAATAGGCATTTTATTCTATTCTATTCTATTCTATCCTGGACTGATGCCTCGAGAGCCTCATTTATGGTTCATCCAGGGTGCCTTCCAAAATGAATTAGGTAAAGAAACAGTACCTATGGAGCAAGTGCACCTCAGCTGTGAATAAGGGCACACCACACACACACACACACACACACACACACACACACACACACACACATTCACACACACACACAAACACACATACACACACACACACACACACACACACAAACATAACACACATAACACACACAGACACACACATAACAAACACACACACACACACGCAAACACAAACACACACACACACACACACACACACATTCACACACACACACAAACACACATACACACACACACACACACACACACACAAACATAACACACATAACACACACAGACACACACATAACAAACACACACACACACACACACACACACACGCAAACACAAACACACACACACACACACACACACACACTCACACACACACACACACACACACACACACACACGTCTTCTGATCTTGCTATGCAAAAAGTGCATTAGATCACTGATAGAGATAGTCCCCTGAAGACAGGAGCAGCTGGCCTCCACCTACATAACAGCAGCCATAGGAAGCAGTTGCACCATCCTTTACCAAAATGTCACTCTCATGACAAAATTGCACACACTTGCATCTTATGAAAACATCAGAACCAACACACTAGTCTACTTTATATAAAACACTGCTTTTTGTATTTTGAATAGATGTGTATTGCCAATGATACATCGGTATTTCATTTTTGAACGAAGTGTCTTATGTATGAAATAGTGTGTAGTGTGCAGGAGCAAGTGTTTTGCAAAAAGGAGCAAGTGTGTTGCAGAATTGCAACTAAAGTGTAAAGCAGCGTTTGTGTTTAAGGTATGGTTACACTGTGTTTAAGGCATGGTAACACAACTTCAAGTTATGTTACTTTGGTTAAAGCATATGTCTATTGCGTTCAAGCAGTGGGCAAAAACTGTAAATGCAGACTCTGTGCGCAGGCGTGTGTGTGTGTGTGCGTGTATGTGTGTGTGTGTGCATCCATAAGCACCTGTGCTGTAGCCTACATTTCCGCTGGCTGTTCTGTGACCCACTCAGATCACCCTTGGGAATATCTCTCTCCGTCTTTCTCTGTCTGTCTGTCTGTCTGTCTGTCTGTCTGTCTGTCTGTCTGTCTGTCTGTCTGTCTGTCTGTCTGTCTGTCTGTCTGTCTCTCTCTCTCTCTTTCACACACACACTGCTGATTGAGCTCAGGGGTTAACACACACCACATCCTCCTCATCTCAAGATATACACGCACAGTCACGCACATAATCACATTCACACACTGACACACACACACACACACACACACACACACACACACACACACACACACACATTCTCAGCAGGATTTTCTAGATGCAGCCTGCAGATTTTTCTGTCAGTGTATGTTAGAATCTGCTAGGTTACCAACAACTGTAAGATGGAAGCATGTAGTAGACTAGAATATGGAATGAGAACTTGGGATCAGAACACTGCCCTACAAAGCCACAAGGCAGTAACTGCATACAATATTTTTGTCAAATTGAGTTTAGACTGGAACTAGACTTAATAACAACTCCTTTATCTTGTGACTAAATCTCTCGCTTCTTTCTGTGAAGAAAGTACATAGAAGCATCACCACTATTATACGTAAGAGCAGGTTTGACTGAGCAACATGACAATGTTAAAGGCAATTTTCTCAGTTTCTCATGTTGACGTAGTTACTGCCCTTTGCATAATGCAGAACAGACCTTGCCGATTATGACATATTGATTGGCACCCCAGCTGAAGATGAAGACAGCCTTACTATTTCTCCTGGCATCACTGCCTGATGCAATTCTGAAGCTGGCTCTTGTAGCTAACTGGTTGTAAATAAGAGTCTCCTTCACTCTCTTCTCTCCCCCCCTCACCACACCTGCTATGGCAGTGAGTCAACAGCACTCAACCCAACGTAATCGATCTAGGCGCGCGGATACACACACACACATACACACACACATACACACACACACACACACACACACACACACACACACATACACACACATATACACAGATACACAGACACACATACACTCTTACACAGCATGTAGAAACACATTCACACAAGCACACACACACACACTCACTTACAAAACATGCACAAACACATGTACACACACACACACACACTTACATAACATGCACAAATACATGTAAATACACACACACACTTAAAGGTCCAAACACACACACTCACACAACATGCACAAACACACACACACACACACACACACACACACACACACACAAACACACACACACAAACACACACAAAAACATAGGCACTGCATTGATTCTTTTCAGTCTCTAGATTCTCTAGACTCGGAAGCTCACACCTGTGTCCTCATGCTTAAGGCCGAGCTGTGTCGTCATGCTGGAGTCCACACACACACACACACACACACACACACACACACACACACAAATACACACACACATACACGCACACACACTCACCCACACACAGATACACACACACACATACACGCACACACACACACAGACACACACAAAGACAGATACACACACACACACACACAAAAACACACACGCATACACATGCACACACAGCTATAGCGCGTTCCATCGATCCATAGCAATCTGAGCCTCCTGTCCTCCCGCTTCTGTTTGTCTGTTCGATTAGCAGCTGATTGAGTCAGCTCGGTCTAAACAGCACTCCCCCTTACCAATAACACTTCTCATCAACACCGCAGTGTCTGTGTGAGTGTGTGTGTGCGTTTGTGTGCATGTTCTGTGAGTGTGTGTGTGTTTTGGCCTTTGAGTGTGTGTGTGTGTGTGTCTGTGTGTGTGTGTGTGTGTGTGTGGGGCATCTTTTGAAAAACAGTCCTTCTTCTGTTTATGTGTTGTACATTAGTCATTCTGGAGTGGAGGAGAGAAGGAAACAGATAGATATAGATAGATAGAGAGAGATATGATGGAAAGATATATATATATATATATATATATATATATATATATATATATATATATATATATATATATATATATATAGAGAGAGAGAGAGAGAGAGAGAGAGAGAGAGAGAGAGAGAGAGAGAGAGAGAGAGAGAGAGAGAGAGAGAGAGAGAGAGAGAGAGAGAGAGAGAGAGAGAGAGAGGTGGAGAGAAGGCAAAACAAGGACAGCAAGAAAACAAAAACAGCCTCCTTCAAAAATGGTTTTACTACAAAATTCACTCACACACACAGACACACACGCACACACACAGACACACACACATTTGAAAGTGTGTTCAGTGATGTGCCATACAGTATGTGTTAGTCAGTGGTGAGAGGCTTCAGGATTGAGGCTAGCCCTGCTGGGAGTGTGTGTGTGTGTATGTGTGTGTGCGTGTGTGTGTGTGGCTCTTTACCAATTCAAGCGTATTGATTAGCACATCATCAATATTCACTTTGAGCTAGCCCTGCTCCTTGGTGTTGTGCGGTGTATTGGAAGACGGGAAAGTGGAGACTTGTCAAAATAAAACAGTATTAGACAGCAAGAGGTAGGCTATAAAACCACTGGGTAGCATTAGCTTTAGCATTAGCTTTATTGTACAGACTATTACCCAATTCACACTGACTAAATAAGGACATCTTAGAGGACAATATCTAACTAACTGGATACTGGACACATGCTAAGGACTAATCACCTTAAGCGGGGCTGCCTTAGAGGAGGGTGTATAGTGACTAAGGGCTCATTTCCACCAAACACTCTGCGTATACAGTGCAGAGTAAGCGAATATCCGTTTTCTATATTCATTCAGAATGCACGTTCACAGATTAGACCATTTCCACTGCAAGAGTGATCTAAGCGTATTCTGTCCGTGAAAGACGCGCAGAATACGGGCTGCAGCTAGAAAATAGAAAACTAGTCTATTTTTCTGCGCGTGATGTGAGCGTATTCAGCCAAAATCCCATTGAAAGCTATGGCATAACAATACAATTCATGTCACCTGTGCTATCAATGCATGTGTTGACACAGGGCATATCTCAGAAAACCTTTCGAGTGTCTACAAAACAGTACCACTCGCCACATGTCAAATATTCCGTTGGCCTTATCAAAGTGCTCAGTTGTGCTTTCTAAACAACGTTTAAAAATAAGGAAATAAAACCAGAGAAACACATATTGTGTTTATTAAAGCGAGAGATCAGCGAGAAACAAGGCTATGTGCACTTAAAGACATTGGCCAAGTGCATTTAAAGACGGGGCTGGCAGCTGAATTCCCCCTCACGCACTGTACACGCAGACATGCCCGGTGGAAATGCAAATACGCTCACTATACGCTCACGGGCTGTACCCGGTTACGTGCTGTACACGGTCAAGTTGGTGGTGAAAATGAGCCCTAAAGGCCTGAAGCACCCGTTGATCCCGAGGTGCACTACTGATGGGGTGTCCAGGAATTTTCCACAGACCAACTACACCCCGCTACTTAGCAAACAAACCTAACAATAGGACAATTGACTCAGGACTCAGGAATTATAATAAACCGAAAGTGCTAAGTGTTCCAACATCTGTCATCTCCATCAACATCTGAGCACACTTAGACAAGACTCATCAACAACTGAGTAGAAAGGAAAGACTACAATCAACTAATGTTAGCTTCCCACTTCACTTCTGAGGGAATAACAAGTGTGAGTGAGAGCAAGAGAAAGGAGGGGGGGGGGGGTGATGGAAGAGCAAAATGAAGAGTGAAGAAGGGCAGTTGCTGAGAGAGGAAAGAAGAAAGACAACAATAATGAAAGACAAGGACGTTGCTCATCATCTCCAGTTAGTCATCTCACGCTAGTTTGTTGAGAGAAGAAAAACACAAAACAGATGCGTCACATAACACACGCGTCACAAAACACACGCGTCACAAAAGCTCTATCCAAACCAAGAGCTCACTGGAGGACAGTGGGAGCTTTTTAACATCAGTGTGTCCATAAAACACATTGGCCACATTGCGTTTTCACATATAAAAAGACACTTGTCTTACGGGGGTACTAACTTTTACATGAATTACGGTACCCCTGTGTACTGGGTCTTGATAAGTGGTGCCATGCTCCCACAGTACCCTCTGTACTGTGATTCCCGATGCCACACAGCACAGGTACCACACCATATGCACACCCCTTGCCACTCATGGTGGATCATTTCACTGATATCAGTTAATTAGTCAGTTCAACATGTATGTGTGTGTGTGTGTGTGTGTGTGTGTGTGTGTGTGTGTGTGTGTGTGTGTGTATCTGGAAGGGTGTGTGTGTGTGTGTCAGGGAAATTGGAAATTTGCACCAGCCACCAGCCAAATGCTGGAAAAATGTGAAATTGGCTGGTAAATATTGGACACAGTAATAAGTTACTGTTGAGTGAGTGGTGAATTTGACCATTTGTTTATTTGTTACTGGCTGGTACAGGTTCACATTTTGCAAAGTTAACTTCTACCTCTTGTGGGGTGTGTGTGTGTGTGTGTGTGTGTTTCTGTTTGTGTGTGTGTGTGTGTGTGTGTGTGTGTGTGTGTGTGTGTGTGTGTGTGTGTGTGTGTGTGTGTGTGTGTGTGTGTGTGTGTCTATAAAACAGGGCAAAACACCCATATCAGATAGCTGTACTCCTTCTCCAGCACAGTACCGCCTGAAGGTCCTTTCCTCCCCATTTGACCTTTGAGCCGGAAAGGTCGCGCATGCCTGTGTGAACTAAGGAGACGTTTTTCTGCCTGACTTCCTTCCTTCCTCAGCTGTCCCAGTACTCTCCTTCAGGCACTGAATACGCTGCCGCCCCACTGATGGAGGGTCTGCTTCCCTACTGAAAGGCCTCCGCAGGCTGTTCAGTGGGGTGCCTGACCATAAAGTCATTACAGCATCTAGTGGATGGTAGAACACTAAACACAACTGACTGGGGGCATTTTGCCCAAGCTCTTAAGAGACTATACAACACAGAATACATAATGACATCAACTGCTTCAAACACACACACAAACACAGATACACATGCATACACACACACACACACAAGCGTGTACACACACATGCGCACACAAACACACACACACACACACACACACACACACACACACACACACACAAACACACACAAAGCTACTCACCACCAGTGACAGAGGCCTCTTCCATGACACCACACCTATCAATCCAGACAGCAGCACCTACAAATGGAAAGAAGGCATAATTAAGAACATGAGTAAACACATACACACACACACACACAGTGTCATTTCAATACATCTAGGGAAAACTGACATGAATTCGGAAGGTATGGGCCAAACAGTTTGCAAACACACACACACAAACACACACAAATTCAATGCGTGCACAGTTGCCATGAGTTCGCACTTTGCAGATCCAAATGTTCCGTGTTGCCACGGTCACTTGCACAGTAGCCTCCAGCATTCCGGCATCCATCCCCCAGACTGTCTCTCTATCCCTCCTTCTCTCTCTACCCCTCCTTCTCTCTCTCTCTCCTCTCTCTCCTCTTTTGTTTTCTATCCCTTTTTTCTCCATCAGTCCTTCACAGTCCATTAACCAGCAACACCATTCCTTTCCGTTTCTCTCTCTCTCTCTCCTCTCTCTCTCTCTCTCTCTCTCTCTCTCTCTCTCTCTCTCTCTCTCTCTCTCTCTCTCTCTCTCTCTCTCTCTCTCTCTCTCTAATGTTCTGACACTTTTTTATTTCGTCCTACCCCGCAGCTATTATTCATTTTCTGTCCATCTCTCTCTGTTTCTCTCTCTCGCTCTCTCTCTCTCTGTGCCTAGCTCTATGCCCCTCTCGTCTTTCTCTCTCTCCCTCTCTCCATCCCTTCCTCCCTTCGTCTCTCCATGAAACGCTGCAGTGTAAAATTCAGGATAAAATACTCCTCGTGGGAAGTCAGCAGAGTGTGCGCATAAATTAATAACCACACACACACACACACACACAAACACACACACAGGCACACACGTGCGCACACAGACACACACTCACAGACACACACACACACAGGCACACACACATACACACACAGACACACTCTCACCTCCACCAAAACGCATCGACTGGAGCTCCAGGCACCGGCAATTAACCAGCTGCGCTGTAATTTATATCAATTATGTATCGCACCACTGTGCTAGCTACATCAGAGGGGCACGGCTAAGGCACTGGGGCTAAAGACAAACACACACCCTCTGCACCAATCACTTAGCAGGATTGGGGTCATGTGACATGAAAGTGGACCTTTAGGAGTTTGTGTAAAAGTATCATTAGTATTCTACGTGTAAAAGCTATACATGTAGGCTAGATTAGTGTGTCGGTGTGTGCGTGTGTGTGTCTGTGTGTTATGTGGGTGTGTGTGTGTGTCAGAGTGTGTGTGTGTGTGTGTGTGTTTGGTTTTTAGTGGCACAGTGTCATGGTGGGAGAACACAAGCAAAGCAAACACATAAACAACAAGCAGTGGCAGAAACTGGCAATACCTGACAATATGACAGCAAGTAAGAATTCAACACAAACACACACACACACACACACACACACACAGGAATATTACTGAGGAAGACTTGGCTGATCCTCAACACAGCTGTAAATTCTGATAACCTCTGAGCAGAGAAGACTGAAGGAGAAACTCAGACACTCACTCACTCACTCACTCACATACTCACTCACTCACTCACTCACTCACTCACTCACTCACTCACTCAATGTTACGCCCCACTGCTGGATGGCCCTACTGGGGCGAACAACAAAGCCACCACTGACCCAAGTAAAAGCACAACACCTTTAAAAGCAACCCAACCAGTGGGATTTATTACATTAACACATAAGACTAAGACGCAACACAAAGTCCAAATCATAATGACAGACAATCCCGGGCTGAGAGGCAACAGCCAGAAACCAGCAGTCCCACACCAAAAGCCTCTCCTATTGCAGCAGAAAGCAGGTGGTTTTAAGCAGTAGTTGATCACATGACCAGGTGCTCCTAATTAGGTCAATCAGCTGGATCTCTGGAGCAGGTAGAAGGTACGGGAGAGCCAGAGGGACAAACAGCACAAGAGACAACACAACATACAGCCGTAACACTCACTCACTCACTCACTCACTCACTCACTCACAGACACACACTCACATACTCACTCACTCACACACATACTCACTCACTCACTCACTCACTCAGAAACACACACTCACTCACTCACTCACTCACTCAGAAACACACACTCACATACTCACTCAATCAGAAACACACACTCACTCACTCACTCACTCAGAAACACACACTCACTCACTCACTCACTCACTCACTCAAAAACAGACTCACACAGACTTACTCAGAAACACACACTCACATACTCACTCACTCAGAAACACACACTCACATACTCACTCACTCAGAAACACACACTCACATACTCACTCACTCACTCACTCACTCACTCAGAAACACACACTCACATACTCACTCACTCAGAAACACATACTCACTCACTCACTCACTCACTCAGAAACACACACTCACATACTCACTCACTCAGAAACACATACTCACTCACTCACTCACTCACTCAGAAAAACACACTTACATACTCACTTACTCACTCACTCAGAAACACACACTCACATACTCACTCACTCACTCACTCACTCAGAAACACGCACCGACATACTCACTCACTCAGAAACACACACTCACTCACTCAGAAACACACACTCACTCACTCACTCATAAACACACACTTACACAGACAGACACTACACACACTCATTTGCACTCATTGCTTACACTCCAGCATTCACTCACTTCCATTTCCACTCATCACCTTTATTCCATTGCTTGTTGGCATTTGCCATCTTACGCTCTATCACACTCAGATTTTGAAATCCTCTAGAATTTGATCAATCCTCTAATGTGTTTGCTGGTTCAATAAAACACTTTATTTAAAACCGCTTTTGTTGTTGTTGTATCCCTTTTATGTTACGTTCCCAAAGAGCTGGGGTCGTAACGCTTTGCTTTGCTTTAGCAGGAGAATAAAGCCTTAGGACCCCTCCATTAGGAGGTCTACCGCTTGCTTTGAGTTAACATGCCCAAGTAAGTGACTGAACCTTCTTCCAGGAATACCCCTCTCATGGGATGTTTGTGTTAAAGGGGAAATTCGGTGTAAAATGAACTTTGGGTATGTCAAAAACATAAAAACGAGTTGGTATGTTCACTACGTTAGCCTGTAACTGTATTATTTTATCGTTTTCATCGAAAGGCTCACCATGCTAGTCATCAGGGCACGGAAGAAGCTTGAAGACATCGTTATTTTTTAACATTAAAAAAAAAAACGAGGGCCCTGACATTTAAAAGGAGGCACTCTGAACTTTGTAAGTGTTCAGGTGGTTTATTAAAAGGACTGTTTGTACAGGCTGTCCCTTGTGGTAGTTTCCGGTCACCACCATAACCATGCGGATTGAGCCAGCCAGGATGAGCAGCTAAAGTTCAAAAGCAAGGGTTTTATTTGCACACTAAACTAAACAAATCAAACCACGCTATGCATCAACCAAAATTACCAGAGAACAAGGGGCACAACTATAAAGCTCAGAAGGTTAAAGGCAGAACTGAAACACACAAAGGGTCCAAAACAGGGCAGGCAAACAACTCAAACAGCACACAAACGCAGAGAAGGTGATACAAATGAGCAAAAGCACAACCAAAGAACACCGTGTAATACAATACCCAAAATAAGAGAGTCCAAATAACCAAAAGCGCAAAGCAAAAAGGAGTTCAAGGCAAAAAGTCTTCACTGGAGTAAAACGAACCACGACTGACTTGGAGCAGATCCAGGGGAGGATTGACGAGGCCCGATGACGAGAGACCAGGGGAGTGCTGTTTAAAAGCTGTGGATACCAGCCCCCGTCCGAAACCTTATTAGGTACTGCGTTATATGCAGTGCTTACCACTCGACCGTTACAGTAGTACGTTTCTACGTAGCAAACTAGCCAGTAGAAGGTACAATTCGGACGTACTACGACACCGCCATCTTGCCCGTCCTCTGACCCGGATGTTTACATTAACATCATGATTTTGCCAGTTTGTAGCAAATGGTTAGCTGCATTTTATCAGACAACCTCAACGTTTATGTGCATTGGTGACATGAACAACTATTTACATGGCTTTTATTTACTGAAGTGCACATTTGTACACCGTCAGACAGGCGACCAGGTGTCTCGGCCATCTTGGTTACTTTTAATGAGCGGGAAGTTTTGGGTTCTTTTTCTACGGTTTTCACCCTCCCGTTGACTTCTGGGATAGCGTAGTGTAGTTCTTTTGCACACTTGCAAAATACTACCGGAAATAGCAAGCCATCCGGGTACTTTTGGCCCGGCTTCGCCTACTACTGAAAGCCTACTAAGGTATTCGGGCATTCTAGACCGTGACTTCCTCATTTTTGCCTCCTATGCAGGTGGCTAGCAGTAAGGGTATTCGGATGCAGCTCAGGTGAAACTCATCAGTACTACGGGGGAGTGTGCATGTGAACCAGGAAGTGGCTGTGAACGAGGTGACGAGCTGATTAAGGAGTTGTGTGTTGTGTATGTGAAGCAGAGTGAGGGGGCGTGGTTGTGGCCAGATCTGATGCAGACCTGACAGCATGGCCAATGGTGGTGGAATACTGGGCATGATGAACCGGAGACTCCCCCAGCAGGGGTCAGAGTGAGGCTGAAATGGGGGGAAAACTGGATAAAATGGGAACAAAATGAGGACAAACGTGTGGGCGAAATGGGGACAACACAAACGAGGCAAAATAGAATGAGGGAAAAAAAAAAAAACAGGACGACACGAGGACAAAAAGGGCCGAAATTGTGACACAATAAGGATGACATGACAGAAGGAAATGGGCAAGAATTGATCACGAAGCGTGAACAAAATAAGGACACAAGGGAAGACTGAAGACACATGAGTCTGCATTGTGTTCTGGTTTCTCTACTGTTTCCTCTTACACGTACAAATGAGTTGAAAAAAATTTATAGAGTGTGAAGTTAAGAAGTGTTAACATTTTAGGCTTACACATTTGGGGGCTGATTTTAACTCCCAAAGTGTAATGTCAACATACTCCAGATTTAAATGGAGTGCAGAGTCGGGGTTAGTGTTAAAATGAAAGCTGTGGGAGTCAATTCAACACAAGTTCTAAGCAGGACAAAGCAGAACTCACAGCACAGACATTGTAATTCAAAGGAGGAATGCAATCCCACATGGGTGGAACTTCTTTTTTGGGAGGCAGAGTCACAGCACAGACAGATTCATAAACATTATATGTAATTCAGAGGAGGAACCCACCCATACACGTGGACCTTATTTTGTGGGGGCACGTAGAGAGACCTTATAAACCCAAGAATCAATTTGGATAAAGACCGTCAGGATTGCTCTGACACGGAAGACAAGCACCAAATCCGAGGGAGTAAATATTAATGTGTGTGTGTCGGTGTGTGTGTGTGTGTGTGTGTGTGTGTGTTTTGTCTGTCTGTGTGTGTGTGTGTGTGTGTTTAGTGTACTGTACGTACATTCTATGTGGAAATGTGTGTATATACATGCATATGTACATATGTGTGTGTGTGTGTGTGTGTGTGGCATATATGCGTGTGTGTGTAGCTCATCTCTATGATAACCAGAGCCTAAGCAGGCACTTCTGTGGCTCAGGGGAGCACTAGAGCCGTGTGTGTGTGTGTGTGTGTGTGTGTGTGTGAGTGTGTGTGTGTAGGAGTATATGTGTTCCTGCATGTGTGTTTGTGCATGTGTGTGTGTAGCTCATCTGTATCATAACTAGAGCCCAAGCAGGCATTGATGTGACTCAGGGGAGCGAGGCACTAGAGCCGTTGTGTGTGTGTGTGTGTGTGTGTGTCGTGTGTGTGCACGTGTGTGTACTGTGGCTCAGGGGAGCAAACACTAGAGCTGTGATTTAACTCATAACGTGATATCATCATCACTATTCCGCTATGCTCAGCGTAACACATCCTTCAGGGGCTGATATTAGTCTCACCTCACATTTTCTCACATTTGTTTATTTATTTATTAATTTATGATCTATCTTCTTGTATATGTATTTGCTGCAGCACATTTTCATACAGTGGAAGAAAAGCAAGCTGAGAGACTTT
>CM050202.1:17918773-17923773 GCA_027475355.1 Coilia nasus | reverse complement strand
CTCAAAAGATGAAATGAGCTGAAGACAGCTTTCTGATGTTTGTAAAGAATATGTGTGTGACTGAAGAAGAATATATCTTACTGTCAAAAGGGTGCTGTGGAGGTCACAGAAAAATGTAAGGAGCTCAGAGATTGATGGCAGGCAGCCAAGACCCCTTGGCAGACTCGAGAGGCGATAAGATAGGACAGTCAAACACAGATAAGACACCTGCTACAAAAAACAAACACTAATTGGCAAGAAGTAGGCTTTCAGAAAAAACCCAAAATGACACGTTAGGAGTGAAAAGTGCCCGAAAGATGAAGATGAGCTGAATACTTTCTGAGAATTAGGAGCTTGGTAAGAAACCTGCTGGTCAGCACTTTGGTCAGCACCATTTTTAATAAACAGGATAACGAGGGGCCTTTCACCAATTAATACATAGTGATGTTCCATTTTTAATAAACAGGATAACGAGGGGCCTTTCACCAATTATGAACTGAGATAAGAGCCCACCTGGCCAAAGAGGTGATAAGCATAGGAAGGTGGGGGCCACCGCCGAGCAGTATAAATATTGGTAGCGGAGGTAAGCGCAGTTCAGATCGTTGTTGGATCTCAGAGGCAGCATTTTTTGGTCTTCTGCAGAACACCTGGTTGGACTTCGATTCACTCGCCATCTCTTCAGCGCAGCAGACTTGAAAGGCAAGCGAGCTGTTGGCTTTGAGTGGTGTGGTGAATAAAGGCTCTTCAATTATCTGCAACTTCTCGTCTCAACTAGTCTCTTTGTTAGGGGTTCCAGAGTGCTACTTTTGCTGAATTTATTTAGCGTCAATAGAGCTGTTTTTATCCACGACACCCTCCACATGTACAATGAGATCACAAGCAGCTCCTTCTCTAGGCTTCACCAGTACCACAGCGCATGTGAGGAGTCCATGCTAAAGTCAGGCATAGTCACAAAAGCACAATCTTTAAGTTACTCTGCTTATTGGTAGTTGCACTGAAACCCCAGCTTTTTAAAAGTAATTCTGTGAACACACAAGCATCGTCTTGACCTAAAGGCATTTTTAAAAAGTATTTACTTTTAAAATCAAATGAAAGGCAACAATAGCATTTTCTCAGTTTCTGCATTTTATGACAATGCCTGTTTTTCGTGTGGACTCCTCAAGTTATAGCACAGCTAAGGAGTATTTAAATCTCCTACGTATAATGCTCAAGTAATTAGTGATGTGTCAATCATTCATTTGGGTTCTTTTCCTAACCTCTGGTTTAAGAACCTGATTTTTACAAAACAATGTTTTAAAGATGCACCACACCCTTACCCCCGTCTATGATGACAATGATTGACAGCTCATGTACCCCTGCCTCCTTACTCCCCCACTAAGACTTTAGCACCATAGTGGTGACAGTGTGTAGAGGACACAGTGCCACGCCGGTGTCACCATGGTATGACAGCTGTCATTAACATGACTTTGACATATCATAAACAAGTCTTCAAGATCGTTGTCATCATCGCATCATGTGCGAGACAGTCTTGTCTTAAGTGAGAGGTTGACACTGCTTGGGATGCCTTCATTATGACATCTTGGCACATTTGATATTTTATTTTTGTTTTCATTCTATCCTGTTGGGTGTCTAATGGGTTGTGTCCAAAATGGAAAGACAATGCTGCCTTCGAAGAGAGCGTGTGGTGGCAGCAAGGGCGTCGTGGCTGTCCCGATCAAATAAATGCATAGAAGCTGCCTTTGCCTAATTTTGAAGGAAGCATGGATGCATCTTTCATGCTGCCTTCAACGTCCAGCATTCTATCGAACTATGAAGTCAGCTGTTGGTGTTGTGGCAACAGCGTTCTGTGTTGCTGTCCGTCCGAAACAAAAGTTTTAATCGGCACCTTGATGCCTGCTTGAGATATGTGACTTGTTAGACAGTAAAGGCAGCATGTCACTAGCTTCCCTTTCTGGACATAGCTGTTGTTTTTCTTTTTAAAGTTCAACTGCTGCTAGGCAGTGCTTTGTGGTTCTTGACTGCGAATAGCTCTGTATAAAATGCTTTGTTACCCATTTCCACACTCACTCACATAATTACTTACTTACTTTACCACATAACACAAGCCAATATAATCTGCCATAACAATGACAAGCCTTGTCAATCACAGTAGTGACGACTCAATCATGTTCATGACAGGTGTCGTGCTGTGGTTATGATGTTGTCTAATTGTCATGTCCTTTGTGTGAAGTGTTACTGTGTAGCCTACATTAAAGGATTTTATTTAAAAAACATCAAGATAAGGACGAAATTGGATCCCATCAGATGGGATTGAAATGTTGCCTTGTTTATTTATTTATTTATTTTTATTTTTAATTAAGTCTTTTTCCGGAGCAAAACAGTGTGCAGAGCAGTTCTTGTGAAGTGCTTGCTACACTTGTCTAGCACCTGTGATTATATATATTTTTGGGATGTGCATATTTCTTTCATTTTTAAACTGTGTAGCCTACACCCAAGCACCCCCCAACCACCAAGTAGCATTCGGCTGCCAGTGTTTGTGTGTGTGTGTGTGTGTGTGTGTGTGTGTGTCTAAGAGAGAGAGAGAGAGAGAGAGAGAGAGAGAGAGAAGAGAGAGAGAGAGAGAGAGAGAGAGAGAGAGAGAGAAAGAGAGAAAGTGCAAGCACTGCGAACCAGGTATAGTTACTTAGGTAGTCACATCACATCATACAGCCTTCCATACCACAGCTGTCACACACACACAAACACACACACACACACACGCACACACACACACGACTACACATGTAGAACCATGTTCATCAAACAGCACCTCTTCAGTCCAGTCCAGAGGAGTTGTGTGTGTGTGTATGTGTGTGTGTTTTCCTTGGTAACAGGCTGCTGGCCACTTGCCAGGATCCATAATGCCTTTCCATCTGCCCCCTGCAGTCAGGGACTACACCGAGGAGCAGAGATGCATCCCTCACTCTTAAACACACACACACACACACACACATACACCATAATACACTAGCACACACAAACACACGCACACACACACACGCACACACAAACACGCACACACACACACACACACCAAAATACACACAGACACAGACACAGAGACACACACACAAACCAAACTACACAGACACAGAAAAACGCATACACATACAAACAGTGAAAAAGGAAACATGCACACACACACTCAAACAGACAGAAAAAAACATTAAAGATACACGCATGCATCCGTTTGTACACACACACAAACACACACACACACACACACCACACACACACACACACACACACACAAATAAATAAATGCATGGGCTGCTGTGTACTGCTGAGGTCTAGTGTGTTTTTTGAGCACTGGTGTGAATGAGTGATAAGTCACTCTATAAGTCACTCTCTCTATAAGTCACTCTCTCTATAAGTCACTCTCTTGCTCTAGTCACTCTCTCTATAAGTCTCTCTCTCTATAAGTCACTCTCTCTGTAAGTCACCCTCTCGCTCTAGTCACTCTCTCGCCCTAGTCACTCTCTCTATAAGTCACTCTCTCTATAAGTCACTCTCTCTGTAAGTTGCTCTCTCTAAGGTCACTCTCTCTGTAAGTCACTCTCTATAAGTCACTCTCTTGCTCTAGTCACTCTCTCTGTAAGTCACTCTCTTTATAAGTCTCTCTCTCTGTAAGTCTCTCTCTCTGTAAGTCACTCTCTCGCTCTAGTCACTCTCTTGCTCTAGTCACTCTCTCTATAAGTCACTCTCTCTGTAAGTCGCTCTCTCTAAGTCACTCTTTCTAAGTCACTCTCTCTGTACGTCACTCTCTCGCTCTAGTCCAGTGATTCACATTTATATTACATATACATTAGGGGTGTGAATCTTTTACCCACAAAACGGTCCGATTCAATCTCGATTTACAGGCTATGATCCGATTCAGGGACGATTAATAAAAAAATAGTCACCGATTCGGTACGATTCAATCTGGTTTGGTTCAGTTCAATTCGATACATATTGACAACTCCAAAGCCCTTTGTTACTAAATAAAAGAGAAAAAAGCAAAATGACATTTCAAAACAGCATTCTTTTGTTTATTTTGTATCCCAGAGAATAAAAACACAAAACACTGGTAACCAGATGCCTGCTTTAAGTTCACAATCTGCATGTACTTGAAATATAAAACAAAACAAAAACCAATAAGGTTACCAGATGTCAAACATGAAAAATTGGACATTATTAAACAAGTAAGTACCATTCATTGGCAAAAAATCTAAGTTATTAGTTTTTCATGGAGTGTTACCAACTGAAAAACAAGTACAACATGCAGTATAACTTAAAGGAAGTGTCCACAATGTTTCCATAATGAACTGTGTTCTTCTCTGTTCTGAGACGAGTTGATATACCTCTCAGACCTTTATGCATCCTGCCAGGCAGTCAGACACGCTGCGATCATTTGTTAGAAGGATGGCATTGAGTAAAAAACAGGGCTGGAGTTAGAAGTGGCCATGCTCTTCCCTGTTTTCCCCATTTAAATACGCTTACCTGACGTGTTACACAACTCAAGTGTAGTTACTCAAAATGAAACTTTACTTTTTTTGTATGTAGATAGAAAATGGCACTACAATGAAAGGCGTAGTAGCACCTTGGGAGCACTATGACGACACATTGATATCTTCACTCCTATTTTTCCCTCTACCCCCTCTGGTGGGAAAAATATTAGGAGTTAAGGTATCAATGAATCAGCTGTCCATGTTCATTACAAACACAGTTGCCCATGTAACTATATTTTCTCTAAACTTAGAGGTTAGTTTGAAGAGAGAATCGTATTATATTCCGATTAGCAAACTAATTTAGCATGCTAGCAGACTAATACTCTTCCATGGTGGAGTATTTTCATATGCCTGCTTGAGGAAAAACTTACAGTCTGTCAAACTCAGAGTTGTAGGAGAGCTTGGCTGTTTCCATAATAAAGCATTTGACTATTTGCTATGTGGTGCACAACTATTTCCTCAGACAATTAATTACATTCTTAAAACATGTTTACT
>CM050202.1:17903773-17906273 GCA_027475355.1 Coilia nasus | reverse complement strand
GCAATAACCTTACAACTTTATATTACTTTCTCCATTTCAGCTAATATCAGTATTAGTATCTAGGTGGGTGTTGGTGAGTAAAGTGGCAGCTTTCAGTTTAAAACATTATGTTAGCGTAGTTCGCTAGCGTTAGCGCGCTAACAACCCCATACAGGCTGCAGCCTGGTCTGAAATGAAGCTAATTTTCTGAAAATCCAAACAGATCCAAACAACGTACACTATTAGGCTTGAAATAATCACAAATAATTGCGGATTGTGACACTTTGTTAAAAAGAACCATCAACAAATCCAGAAAGACGTAAGGACCAATTTATTAGTTAAATTCCATGTCCCATTCAATGAAACAGTCTTGACTCTGCTCTACATAAAGGAGGATTTGCCTTTCACGCTCTCTCTCACTCTCTTTCAGCAGCTAGATGATCCGATCGCATTCTGTACACTGTGGAGAAAGTTTTCTTGCTACATGAGCATGTCCCAAGGAGAGCGTTCTCCTTCCTTCTTGTGTAGCATTTACAGTCAAAGTCAGGCAGTTTTAGTAGCCCTGAGGTTTGCGTTAAAGACCTTAGATTCTACAATACTCTACTGACTGGCGGAAAAAAAACAAAGGAGCACTGTAATCGGCATGTGATTGGCCAGTTTCGCCAGTATAGTAGTTTACACACCCACCACGGAAGTTTCCTAAAAACGCAGCCTACATTTGACTACATTGGGGCTTCTTGTTCGGGGAAAATCCCGGGGGGAATGTTTTTGTGCATGATTTTTAAGCGTATCGGCATTTTATGAAAGCATCTCGGCAAAACTTGATGCGTATCGGCGAAAAAAGAAGCGTATCGGTGCCGATACGCTTAGACGCTTTGGGGAAAACACTGGAACGAGAGTGAATTGGAGAAGGAAGAGGAAGAGAGAATGAGGGAGGGAGAGAATGACAGACAGAGATGGGAAAAGAAGGGATTACAGAGTGAAATATAGAAGGAGGAAGAGAGAATGAGGGAGGGAGAGGGGGAGAGAAAGAGGGATGCTTTTATGAGTTGTTCTCTAGTGTGTATGCTGAGAGCTGTCTACAGTAATGAAGACAGATGGAGGAGAAAGAGAGACAGAGAGAGAGAGAGAGTATGTGTGTGTGTTTCTGTGTATGTGTGTATGTGTGTGTGTTGATGTGTGTGTACATACGTAAGTGTATGCTATGTTCCCCTGCCTGCACTTGTGTTATTTTTGTCAGTTGTCTATTAATTGCATGTTGTCATGTGATAATTAAGATATGCGTGGAGTTGAGACTGTGTGAAAGTGTGTGCTAATGTGTGAGTGTACATGTGTGTGTGTGTATGTGTGAGTGTGTGTGTGTGTGTGTGTGTGTGTGTGTGTGTGGGAGAGAGAGAAAGACAGAGAGGGAGAGAAGGAGAGTGTGAGTGAGTGTCTGAAAGTGATACTGATATGGAATCGTGCCCTTCTAAAAGTCTAAGAAATATGATATGGATCTCTGGCAAATACAGAGTTCAAGTTCACTCAAACACAAACAAACCAATAGATCATATAACTCAAAAATCTGCACAGGCAGGACTGCCATCCATCACAGACCAAGAGCACCTCAATAGAATTGTCCAATGTTTACCCGTGTTCACACAAGAGCCCGCATCAACGGGGCATTGCGTTGCTGTGACAGTGCATTATTACGCCACACAAGAACCCGCATAAACGGGCCATTGCGTTGCTGTGACAGTGCATTATTACGCCACGTAAGAGCCCGCATTGCGTCACTACGTCTTTTTGTTACTGTATTCATCCGCTCCGACGCCACTGGACTGCAAGAAATGTTGTCTTGGGGTGACCTTGCAAAACCATAAAGCACTTTGAGCTGCATCTTGTATGTATGAATTGTCCTATACAAGTAAAGATCATATTATTATTATTATTATTATTATTATTATTATTATTATTATTATTATTATTAATGGAGATCCACTCCCTCTGGGTCAGTGTTCTGAGAGTTTTTCAGACCTCGGACCACTTCACCCGTTGTTGTAGGTATAATAGTGGTGATGCTTTTACGTGCTTCCTTAATAGGAAGAAGCAAGAGGTTTAGTCACAAGATCGAAGAGGTTTTACAAAGTTATTTTCCAGACTAAACTCGGGTTTGACAAAATATGTAGTTACTGCCTGGCTTTGTTGGACCACACTTTGAGAAACACTGCTCTAAGTATTTACCTCAACTCTACCCAACTCTAGGGCCAAGATGGCACCTCCATGTCACTCTGGGCTCAGCAGAGCCAACATGGCACCTCCTTCTCTCAGTCCCTCAGTCCCTCAGGCTCAGCAGAGCCAAGATGGCGTCTCCTTGACTCAGTCCCTCAGGCTCAGCAGAGCCAACATGGCATCTCCTTCTCTCAGTCCCTCAGGCTCAGCAGAGCCAACATGACATCTCCTTCTCTCAGTCCCTCAGGCTCAGCAGAGCCAACATGGCATCTCTTTCTCTCAGTCCCTCAGGCTTGGCTGCCTTACACTG
>CM050202.1:17891273-17896273 GCA_027475355.1 Coilia nasus | reverse complement strand
ACAGCCCACCACTGACTGCTGTTACAATGCAGCAAAGGCTGCAGTACAATTATATTTCTACTTTAACGTATATGCTAATCACCAATAACACAGGCGTTAGTCAGGCTTACCCTATGCTTTATTTCTAAAGCACTATGACATGCAAGTAACTTTTTTACTGTGTTCTGGGGCAATAGAGTGCAATGAATTACCCTGCACCATTACAGCAATCAGAAAATAAAACTGGCTTTCAAACAGAGGTCAAGTAAGTGAGATCTCTCAGGTCTGATAAAATTCACAAACAGCACATTATGATGCACTTCTGAGCAAGTGCTGCATATTTCCTCATGTACAAAAGCTGTACATTTACTTTTCTGTTTATATTATCACACAGTTTGATTAACTTCACATGTTCAGGGGCAGCTGTGGTCTGATGGCTAAGGAGTTGGTCTTGGAACTGGAGGAGCACAGGGTTAAATTCATTTACCAATAGGCACAATGTGGGTAGAGGGGGTGAATAACCAGCATGGTCCTGCACCCTCACCCATGGCTGAGGTGCCCTTAAGCAAGGCGTCTAATGCCGCATTGCTCCAGGAGGGCTGTCCCTGTGCCTAACTTACTCTAAGTCCCTCTGGATAAGAGCGTCGGCTGAGTGACAGGTAATGTAACGTTGATCTCTGTTGATCCGTCTCCTCTCCTTATCTTCCATTCATCAGGGACAGCATTGGAGTTAACCCTTTAAGACGCATCCCCCTATTACAACTTTGTTGTTACCAGAATGGCAATGACCAAGCAGTAATGTGTTACTAAAGACGTTCTGTAATGTTGTAATAATGTTGTAATGTAGTTACGTTTTTTTTTTTTTTTAGTCACAGCGAGTTGTAGCGCTGGCGATACGGTGACCGGTAGGATGCTAAGACTCAGGCGTTATCTTTTTCTTCTCTGATATGGCTTCTGTGGCTGTTACACTACCATGTGTACTGTATATGTCAAACGCAATCAACCATTCAATCAATCGAACAAGCAAGCCAAAGCAAGGGGGCCTGTTTGGGTTGACTCGCAAGTCTAGGCAGTCACAAAAAGTGTACTGGTGAGACAATTATGTTAACCAGCTAAATTAAACAACTTACAGAGCATCTGTTAGAAATGCAGTGTCATTAAGTCTGAGGTGGGGATTTAAATTTAAGAAAGGGTGAGATATAGGCACACACACATTATCATGAGATGCTGCACGAGTTACAAAATGGAAGATGGCACACACATACGTAATTTAAATAGGTGCTGAACCAAAAACCAGAAGTAACCCCAGACAGGGTTACAAGAAAAGCTCCGCGCACCTTCAGCTCCTCTATGTTTTTGGCTTTAATTCACGTTTCTCACCCTCTCAAGTGACGTTTCGAGCCAACTGCTCTTAATCAGATTTTCACCCAAGTGCTGTTTCGAGCCTACTGCTCTTCATCAGACTTTTTGGCGGGTTGGAAATGAGCCAATTCCAAAAATAATTAGACTCTGATTATGCGAATGGCAGTCTGTATCCAGGAACTTTTTAAAATTTGAACAAGTTAAAAAGGATTCTTTATTCTAGAGGTTTGCCCTCTCCGTGTGCTTTCTAGTTATTATTCTAGCTTTTATTCTTCTTATCCTTCTTGTTCTCCATCATCTTCTTCTTCTCCTTCTTCATGTTCTTACCATCAGTATGACTACTGCTGCTGCTATAACGCCTGCTCCTACTGCTGCTGCTATAACGCCTGCTCCTACTGCTATTTCATGGTTGATTGTAGTGGCATCCACAGCGAGATCAAAGCTTCCCTGATGGCCTGGGAGTTGTGTTTCTTATTTATGCATGAGGCTGTTTTGTCGTTTGGAGAGTAATGACTTGTAGTTGTATGCAACCCTTAAGCAGCAGCATAATGTATGTGGTGAAGGATCAAGTGGAAATACACACACACACACACACACACACACACACACACACACACACACACACACACACACACAAACACACACACAAGCAAACACACACACACACATACATATTGTACACAGCATAATGTATGTGGGGAATGATCAAGTGGAAATACAACAAAGACAGTCACACAGGCGCACACACACAGACACACACACACACACACACACACACACGCACACACACACTGGCACACACACACATACATACACACACAGGCACACACACACACACACATACACACACACACACACACACACAGGCATACGCACACACTAACACACACACACACACACACACTCTCTCACACACACATTGGCACACACACACATCCCCTACACAAGCCCACTCAGTCAAAACATGGTATAAGTGCTGCTTGAGCCCATGAGCTTAACATGTGCATGGCCATATTCCATTTAAAATCCATCACAAATGCAGTCTGGGTTGGTGCACCAAGCAAACAGTACTGCATGTAATTATGCTGAGTGATGTTTCTGTGGACTCTGCTGTGCTGCTCGTTACCGTGCTGTAAGTAGCTCTGCATGCTTTGTGCACTCGCTCCACGCCGACCTTCAGTGACCCCTCCATCACATCTCATCATCTGCCTGTCTGTCTGTCGCTGCTTACCGGGCTGGGCTGGTGCGGTATGCTGCCTGAATGTAAAGAAACTAATCCGCTCGCATTTGCTTGAAGCCTGCCGTTCCATATGCTCATTAATATCTATCTACAGATGGCTAGCTTTCCCGATGCTCATTTAATTCTCACAAGTCGAGATTCCTGCAGTTGCGAGAAGTGTTTACCACTGCCGCCGCTAGGGACAGCATAGGACCACAAAGGTTTACGCTGAAGTAAAGATCTCACTTCCGAGGTTGACCCACCCACAGCAAGACTTGCAGTATTTAGTTGACTGTAAAAGTGCTATTATCTCGTAATCCTCACGAGAACCTCACGAGATTCCTTCTGAGAACTGAGAATCGGGAAAGCTAACCATCTGTATATCTCATTAATATCTATCGATCAACCCAGATAAGATTTAGCTGTCGGGTTTATACATATAGAGTTATACGGATTCTCAGTGTCTGTGTTGCTGTGTCTGTGGGGACTGGATACCTGACCATAGAGTTGAATTTATTTACAGTAATAAAATCTTTATCAAGAGGTCATCACTGCCCTACAAAAGAAAAGTGCAGTAACTTTATGAAAAAATATGTAGTTACTGCCTGTTGGCTTTGTACTGCTGTAATATATACTCTATCAACTCCGTAAAATTATTTTATCTGAGCATTACATTTATTTATAAGGACAGGATATTTCTTTTCACTTAGAAATGATTTTACACGCCTGACCACATCAAGACTTTGCTTTAACTAATAGAATGAATGATTTCACAGAACTTGTTAACTACCCAAAATGATAATCACAGAACTTCACTGAAACCCATTGAATAATTATGGCCTGAGTGTTGTGTAAGACTTTGCTGTGTGTGCTTCATGATTTATTCGTGTGATTCCTGACTAAGGGAGGACTGACCCCGTGACTGACTCCCGTTTGGCCAAGGCCACACACAGACAAACACACACACATACATACGTAGCCTGGTAAACCAGCACCTTGTACTTCATTTCATTTTGTACAGAGGGACTGGCCTTCCTGCATTGAGAAATGATTTCTTTCTAGAGGTGTGGACTCTGCTGAAGTTTAAAACAAGTGGGTGTGCCTTTACCCAATCGCTAACGTCTGGTCGTCACGTATGCAATTAACCTACCTACACACTACAATTCAAATGTAGCACACAAAGTCAACGTCATCGCTCAGGAACACTCCCTCTGTTGAGCTGATTGGCTCGGATTCGCATGGTCCGAATGCATGAATGTCAACGACAGCAAGGCCAGACCGTTTGTACAAAATGAAATGAAGTACGAGGGGCTGGTTTACCAGGCAAGGGCGGAGCAAGAAGTACCCAGGAAACCAACCATCGGTTAACAGCCCAAATGGAGACGCAGTGAATGCTGACAGGGTGTAGGGGAGAGCTAGCCTGGCTGTGAGCCTGTCCACGCACTTCCGCTTGAATATTTTCTCCCTACAGAGGTAGTCTGGGTTTGCTTCCATTGACATGGTTGACTTTGATAGAATCTTTACCGGGCCAATCAGTGAACAGCAGGAGTCTTCGTGAGCGATGACGTTGAATATGTGGGCTACATTTGAATTGCAGTGCGTAGGCAGGCTTATAGACAGGATAACTGCATACGCAACCAGACGTTAGCAATTGCTTAAAGGCGGATCCAATCATTTTAAACTTCAGCAGGGTCTACACCTCCAGGAAACGATCATTCCTCCATGCAGCACAGCCAGACTCTCTGTACGAAATGAAATGTAGTAGAAGGCGCTCGTTTACCAGGCTAAGGGGACTCTCTGAGAAATATTGATTGTAACAAGTTATATTGTTATTGTTTTTTTTTTAATGAATTGTGTTATAGGTAAGTAAATAAACCTGGGTAATATACTGTAATTGCAATTGGAATACATTCCAGAAGTTTACCACACAGACGTTTTAAGGATTTAATTTCATCAGTAAGAATGATTAAGGTTTGAAGAGAATGCTGCTGATGCCTTGTGTACCATTAACAGTGCAGATGTGTGTGTGTGTGTGTATGTGTGATTGTGTGTGTGAGTGAGAGAGTGAGGGAGGGATAGAGAGAGAGAAAGAGAGACAGCGAGAGAGAGAGACAGAAACCAAGAGAAGTGCTCTCACTGTGTTCACCTCCTAGTGTCTGATGTAACATGTAACACACAGGCAGACAGACACACACACACACACACACACACGCAGTGGCGGTTCTACATTGAATTACTCCCCGGGCGAGACCCCTCCGAAAAAAACATAATTTTGCACGTTTTGTTATGAGCACATAGTGATTCTTATTATTGAATTGCACTTGAAATTAACATCAAAACACTGTAGGCTACAAAAACTCTTATACAAAACATCCATAAATTACAATTTCATTATGATAGCATGCCCTTACATGCCAAATGTCCGTCATTAGACGCTATC
>CM050202.1:17883773-17886273 GCA_027475355.1 Coilia nasus | reverse complement strand
ACAGACAGACAGACAGACAGAGAAAGAGAGAGTGTGAAGGGTGAGTGAAGGATGAGGTTGACAACTGAATGGGCTTTGCTTGATAAAAGACACTGGGAGCTCTCTCTCTCTCACAGCCATAACCAATCACCAACACGATTTCACACTCCGCCATTCACGCTCTCTCTCAGTCTCATCCACACAATTAGCCACCATCATCCCATTTGGCAATCAGGGAAATCACTCTAAGCTTGTGTGTGTGTGTGTGTGTGTGTGTGTGTGTGTGTGTGTGTGTGTGTGTGAGAGAGAGAGAGAGAGAGAGAGAGAGAGAGAGAGGGAGAGATGAGGGGAGCTGGATGAGTGTACATGTGTGAATGAGAAACAGAGATATGGTCTCAGCATCTGTCTGTGTGTGTGTGTGTGTGTGTGTGTGTGTGTGTCTACGTGCGTGTGTGTGCGTGTGTCTGCATGTGTCTGCATCCGTGTGTGTGTCTGTGTGTGTGCCCGCTCTGAGTCTTGCTGTTGGCATTCTCTGTCCCTGTCTGACAGGCTTAATGAGTCCTCTGAGATTAGCGCTGGCTGTCAGCGACGACGGCCCAAGCAAAACATCGGCGTTGTCATGGCGATGTTTACGGCCGGCCATCATCAGCTAATGAGAAGGAGGAGGCCGCCGCTGGTGGCGGAGATATTAATGAACAAGACGGAAACAGCTGCGTGTGTGTGTGTGTGTGTGTATCTGTGTGTGTGTGTGCGTGTGGTGTGTGTGTGTGTGTGTGTGTGTGTGTGTCATCCTGAATGGACCTCTGTGGCTGTGTGTTCTGGCTGGGTGCACGTGTGTATGTACGTAGTGTGCGTAGGTGGGTGTGTGTGTGTGTGAATTAGTGTGTGTGTGTGCATGTGTGTGTGAGTGTGTGTGCATGTGTGTGGGTATGCGTGTGTGAGTTAATGTGTTTGTTTTCGCCCTTGAGACTTGTGTGTGTGTGTGGGTGGATGGGTATGTGTGTCAATGTGTGTATTGGTTTTCTAACGTGTGTGTGTGTGTGTGTGTGTGTTGGTGAGTTTGTGTTTGCCCTTGACTCACCTGCTACCTGCCAAATGCCCTATTACTTCTAACAATCCCACAATGCTTTGCACTGTATCCTCCCCAAGGAAACAACCCACCCCTGACCAAAAGTGGACAACAGAAGTCTGTGGAAACAGAAGAAGGTGCCAACTCCCTTCCACCCACGCACACACACACACACACACACACACACACACACACACACATAAGTGCACACAAATGCACACACACACGCTTCAAGCTGGGTATGGATGGAGAGTATCTAAGGAATTTTTCATAGATTCAACACAAATATCTCTCTCTCTCTCCCCCCCCCCCCCTCTCTCACTCACACTCACACACACACACACACAGACAAACACACATACACATACACACAAACACATACACACACAAATCTCTTATGTACGACTGCATCATAGTCAGGCCCAATACTGTATGTCTGTACATTCCTGTAAATACATATTTAGATTGATGTGTTTATCACAGTCAGTAGACTGAATTGAGTGGCTGGTGTAGGCATGCTGCCAGTGTCCATGCTGCCCTCATCCATCTTCCCCACAGGGGCTGTGGCGAGCGCTCGGCCCCGACCCAGTGCACCCCGATGGGGCTTGTCTGCCACGGCCACAGCCTCCTCTGTGTGGAGCCACACGCACAGACCCAGACGGGGAGAGAGAGAGTAATGCAGTAGTCACGGTGTCACTTTACCCACACACATCTCTCCCAACTCTCCCACTCTCCCTCTCTCTCTCTGTCTGTCTCTCTCTCTCTCTTTCTCTTTCTCTCTCTCTCTCTCTCAGTGTGTGTGTGTGTGTGTGTGTGTGTGTGTGTGTGTGTGTGTGTGTGTATGTATGCATGTATGTGCTGGTGTGCCTGTGTATTTTGTGTATGTGTGGGTGTGTGCATGTGTGTGTGTGTGTGTGTGCGTGTGTGTTTGCACATGTGTGTGTGTGTTTGATTGTGTCTGTGTGAACACAATTCCCATCTTTCCAATACACTCCGGCACAGGCTTTCTAGTCTGTTTTGAGACAGCCACCTGTCTCTAGAGAGAGAGAGAGAGGGAGAGAGAGAGAGAGTGAGGCAGATAGAGAGAGGGAGGGACGAAGAGAGAGAGAGAGAGAGATGGATTAAATCGGAGAGGCAGAGATGGGATTTTCCATTTGGGAATTTGGGCAAGATTTTCCATTTGGGAATTTGGGAATCTGAGTCTGTTGCGGTCAGACACATTAAATGGAATTCCCAACTGTGGAATAAATGAAGACTCGCCATTAATTTTTTTTTTTCCCTTCTCCTTTGAAGTGGATGGAGCAGCTTGCTCCAGATGGACCCTCCCCTCAACTCCATTAGTCATTTCGGAAATGATTCTGGCTCATTAGGGGGGGTCTCCCTCACCTACGCTATTAAAATCGAGATTAAATCCCGAGGAAGGAGAGTTACGACGGTCGCCCCTCCGTTTTC
>CM050202.1:17863773-17876273 GCA_027475355.1 Coilia nasus | reverse complement strand
AATCAGGTTTTCAAGTGTGCGGATCTTTCTTACTGGATTGAGGATAACGTTTTTGCCCTGCACCTTGGTGTGGGATGTGCACTAGCTGTCTGTTTTACAGTTTTTGCCCACTGCTTAAACACATTTTGCAAAACTTGGCTCACTATTTGTGTAGGGTGCTGGAGCAAGTGTGTTACAAAAAGGAGCAAGTGTGTTACAGAATTGCAACTAAAGTGCAAAGCAGCACTTTTGGTTAAGGTATGGCTACGCTGTGTTTAAGGCATGGTAACACAACTTCAAGTTACGTTACTTTGGTTTAAGCATACTGTATGTGTATTGCGTTCAAGCAATGGGCAAAAACTGTACTGTAAATGAGCAGATGCAGCAAAATCATAATTTTTACCAGACAAACATCCTTTCCATGTCCTTTAACTCACCTATTAACATTCACTTCCTTACCCAGTGCACCGATCTCCTCCTTCTAATGCTAAAATATGATTCCTCTGAGGGTATTTCAGCTGTCTTAGTCTGATGTTGTATGTGTGCTGCAGGAAAGCAGATTTTCTTCCCTCAGAAAGTTCTACACAGACCCCCATTCAGGCTGACCATGCTGCACTAGTGCTGTAATGTAATGTATGCCATTCCACGGATGCCAATCACAGCAGAGTAAAAAAGCAGCTGCCGGATATCTGACTGACTGCAGCGTTAGAATGTCTCAGTGAATGTCTATATTACAGTAAAAATGTATGCGTCTTCTGAATTCATAATACCATGTCTGTCCTTTAAATCAAACCCATTTAACAATCACTCTCTCTTTCTCTTTCAATTTTTGTGCTTCTCTGTTTCTCTGTTTGTGTGTCTGTATGTAACTGTGCATGCCTGCATTTCAGCGTGTGTGTGTGTTTGTGTGTGTCTGTATGTAACTGTGCATGCCTGCATTTCAGTGTGTGTGTGTGTGTGCGTGTGTGTCTGTGTCTATCTCTGTATTACCCATGTGTATGAATTTTGCTAAATAATCTTGTACAACGGTGGCAGACCCTGGGTCAAACTTGTGCAAACCATTTGGTAATTGGGGCAGCTGTGGCCTAGTGGTTAGGGAGTTGGTCTTGCAATCGGGAGGTTGCCGGTTCGAATCCCGCCCTACCCATGGCCTTGAGGCCTTGAGCAAGGCATCTAACCCCACACTGCTCCAAGAACTGTAACTGAAACCCTGTAAATATCTGTAAGTCGCTCTGGATAAGAGCGTCAGCTAAGTGTAATGATGATGGTGTTTGCGCTTATCATTTGACAGCAGGCCACTACCTCATAGCCCTCTTCAACACCAGAGCAGACTTGAGGACAGGGTTTAGGGAACAGCTCCAAAAGCTGTACAACTCACTGCTAAATAGCTGATAGAAACAGCAGACAAAGCTGAGTCCCCCATGTCCAATTTGCCGGGTGGTGGCAGCTCGACCTTTTGATGTGATGCGTGATACAACCTTGTGACCCTGAGGGTAACCGACCAAGCTCGTGACACGTACAGTACACGACATCACTTCCCTCATGTTGACTCCTCCCCTTCCCTCCAGCTATTTCACCTCCCTCTCCTTCCTTCATTTCATTTATCAATCTTCACTTCTTCTCCTTTTCATCCCTCCATTCCGTACCCCGCACTTCTACATGGGAAGTGTTCATTGTGCTAATGTTTTTGTTTGTTTTTTGGTTTCTTTGTTTTTCGTCTCAGACTTCAGGACAGTTCGTGGCCTCCATCGGTACAGCCCGCCCCAGTCTGCTGTTGTGTGTGCCACCTAAATGACACACTGACTTTTCTTTTAGAAAGAAGAAAGAGAAAATGATCTGCTGCTGTGTTGCTCTCTCTCTCTGTGTCTCTGTCTAGGTCTCTCTCTCTTTTAAACACACTCTTTTGCTGGGTTATTCTCTATCTCTCTCACACTCTCACTGTCTTTAAAACACACTCTTTGCTCTGACAGACACACACACACACTTTCTTTTTAGCCAGCACATAAATAAACTAGAGGAAAGGAAAGTCTTCCACTCTACACCCCCTCCCAGACACACACACACACACACACACACACACACACACTCCCTTCCTTATTCTCACGCTCTCTCTCTCTCTCTCTTTCTCTCTCTCTCTCTCTCTCTCTCGGCATGCTGTCTTAAGGGCAGTAGGTAAAAGCACACGCAGCTTCAAAGGCGTGTTTGGCCAGGAATGAAGAGTAGTTCTACTACAAAGAGAGCTGTTCCAGCTCAGATGACACACCACTGAAGGCATACCTGCAACCGCTGCGGGAGACCTGAGTGTGTGTGTGTGTGTGTGTGTGTGTGTATATGTGTGTGTGTGTGTGTGTGTGTGTGTGTGTGTGTGTGTGTGTGTGTGTGTGTGTGTGTGTGTGGAGCGCTCACACACCCAGACAGGCACACACACATAACTATGCATACATACTGAAAATTTTACATGGAAATTTTTTAAATTTAAAAACACACAGACACACACACAAACACACACACATACACACATAAACCAGGCACGGGTGTGTGCCATGGGAAAATGTACAATATGAAACGCCATAGCACCACCATACCACCACACACACTATACTCTCGTCTCCAACACACACACACACACACACACACACACAAAAGTATGTCTTGAATGACAGATGATGACTGCTTATCTTCTCAAACCGACCATCTCCACCAAACGGCTCCAACAGTGTAGATAGTCGCAGGACCATTCCCCTCCATCGACCTTTAAAAGTTACAGCCAGCCACCAATCACAGAGAAGAGACACTTTATGAAAGTGTACGCCCATAAAAGCCCCCTCCAAGGGCATTGTGGGATACGGTTATGGCACCACTAAAGCCCAATGCCCAGAATAAGCAGGAAATAATAGATGCTGGCAACGTGAACTGTGGACCACAGCAGTATTATGGGTCTAGATGAGTGCGCCTGCTATAGCTAACAATAAACGTTAATATGCACGGATGAGAGGTCACGCACAGCCCAAAGGTCATGACCTTACTCAAACCTGTGTGCATAACATCACTGCTGTTTCCTTCTTCCTCAGTGGTCTTGGCACGCTGAAGTGTATTATATGTGTGTGTGTGTGTGTGTGTGTGTGTGTGTGTTTAAAAATATTCACACGTGGGTTAAAAATATACACGTGTCCGTGTGTGTGTGCGTGTGTGTGTGGGCTGAGTGCTCTATTGCTGACATGTCCGTGTGTGTGTGCGCGTGTGTGTGCGGGCTGAGTGCTCTATTGCTGACATGTCTGATGTGTTAGATGGATGCACAGATGCACATGCCCGCACACACACACACACACACACACACACACACACACACACACACACACACACACACACACACACACACACACAACTCTTTCTCTCTCTCATATGCACACACACACAGACACACACACACTGCACACAACTCTCTCTCTTTCTCTCTCTCTTTCTGTCTCACACACACACACACGCACACACACACAGATGATGATGATGCCCCTGCTCTGACCCTCCCTGTGGCCCTTTCACCCCTCACACACACACACACACACACACACACACACACAATTCTGGCTTTGGGCAACAGTGTGGTGAGTCTGACAATGGTCACAGTCACGCAACCTCCCATATTCTGCTCTTTCATATACCCCCCCCCCCCCCCCCCAACCTACCACACACACTCACACATGCAACACACAGAATACACAACACACAGTATACACACACCATAGAGACTTACCTACATTACATACACATAATGCTGGCAGACAAAGCACACACACCTTTGTTCATAGGACAGCAGCCACCCACATAGTCATTTATAGTAAGTGCATTCACTACCTGCAAATCCACCACTAACGAAAAAGACAATGGGCATACACACACACACACACACACACACACACACACCGCATACAACTCTCTCTCTCAAACACACACACACACACACACACACGCCACACACAACTCTCTCTCTCAAACACACACACACACACGCCGCATACAACTCTCTCTCTCAAACACACACACACACACACCGCATACAACTCTCTCTCTCAAACACACACACACACACACACACACACACACACACACACACACACACACACACACACACACTTGCTGATGAGAGCACAAAGCTGTATCCTCTTGTGTGTGTTCCAGTGAAGTGTCATTGTGTGCAGCACGCCAGGGCAACAATGCTGCTTTGTGTGAGGGGGAAACACACAGACAATAGCCACCCTACCTGCCCTGGGGCCCAAGCATGAGGAGATTATGTGTGTGTGTGTGTGTGTGTGTGTGTGTGTGTGTTTCTGTGTGTGTGTGTACGCGCGCGTGTGTGTGTACGCGCGCGTGTGTGTGTGTGTGCGTGCGTCTGTGTGTGCGTGCGTGTGTGTATGTGTATATATGTGTACGTGTGTGTGTGAGTTTTTGTGACTGTCTGTAAATGTGTGTGTGTGTGTTTGTGTGTGTTTGTGCAAGTGTGTGTGTATATGTTTGTATATCCATGTCTGTGGATGTGTGTGTGCGTGTATGTGTGTGAGGTGTGTGTGTCTGTGTTCATAGACTTATATCTCATAGTCATATCTCATACCCTCAAGGCTTAAGGCTGTGTGCGTGTGTGTGTGTGTGTGTGTGTGTTTGTGCAAGTGTGTGTGTGTATATGTTTGTGTATCCATGTCTGTGGTGTGTGTGTGTCTGTGTTCATGGACATGTGTGTGTGTGTGTGTGTGTGTGTGTGTGTGTGTATGCTTCTGTGTCTGTGTCTGTGGATGTGTGTATACTGTACAATACTGAAATGTTCACCTGCTCACTACATAAATAGGGAACAACAGCATGTAATTCATACCCTATGTCATGCACTATCTACTGAAGGAGTGAATACTTCTGACATGACCAAGACGTGCTGTGTGTGAGTGAGTCCACTGTATACTAGTGAGTACGTGTGTATCATGTCAAGGGAGAGAGTGAGAGTATGTAAGAGATGTTTAAAAGCAGCCACCAGTAGGGAAAAGGTAGCCTGGTAAACCCGCCCCTCGTACTTCATTTCATCACTGACCACACTGAAGAACAACATTTTCACAGCAACATTCTAGTCGTGATTTAAACATCTAGTACAACATGACGTCCTGTGAATTATTATGAATTGGCTGACAGTGCTTTCATAGTTCATAAAATCGCTCTGAAAATGATCCCAATGATATCGTTCAGCCTGTCGTTGTCGTTATAGTTTACATGTAAACGGCACCCTTCACTGAAGTTAAAACGAATTTTACAAAGTTGCAGTTATCTTCATGGTTATCGTTCTAGGTGCGAACGGTCTTTAATACTTTTAGACTTCCTGCCTGCGGACGACATCGTCAGTGTCAAGTGGATTCAGTGAACATGCTGATGCCTCGTGTCTTCAATGAAGCAGAGTGTAGCGTCCCTCTGAGATTCACACAGGAGTACAATTACTCTTCTGTTTGCTTGTATCTCTGTCTTGACCCTCTCCATCTCCCTCTCACACACACACGCACACACAGAATGGAGAGTCTTTGACATACACTGTATTAGCAGTACACACACTCTTTCACTTAAACTTCAAAGCAGACTCATTTATCTCTCTCTCCCTTACACACACACACAGCACGCATCAGTGACTCCATTCTAATACACACATAGTGGGTCATGTATCTGAAGGTATCTGGCTGACAGTATTTACTATTTAAGCCCCCTGAAGTTAATTGGATGGTGAAGGAGACTTTTTTTTTTTAAACTTTTGAACACCACTTTACTCTTGCTATGAGGACTGAAGAAGACTGACACCTAAAATACTAGTCCCATCATGGATCAGAGAAAGAAAGAGAGAGGGGGGAAGGAGGAAGGGAGAGAGAGAGAGAGAGAGAGAGAGAGAGAGAGAGAGAAGAAGAAGAGAGAGAGAGAAGAGAGAGAGAGAGAGAGAGAGAGAGAGAGAGAGAGAGAGAGAGAGAGAGAGAGAAAACAAGAGAGAGGAAGAAGAGAGGGAAAAAGAGAACAAGAGAGAAAAAAGGGAAAAAAGCAAGGGAGGGGGCAGAGACAGAGACACAAAGAGAGAGAGAGAGAGAGAGAGAGAGAGAGAGAGAGAGAGAGAGAGAGAGAGAGAGAGAGAGAGAAAGAGAGAAAAAGAGAGAGAGAGATACAGAGTGTGGCGTGCCCTGAACATCTCTGGTTGTCGAAGACATCAGTGTGCTGAAGCGTGTGCCTCGGAATTTCATTACCACTTATCAAATGACAAGCGTGGTGTGCATGTGTGTGTGTATGTGTGTGTGTGTGTGTGTGTGTATGTGTGTGTGTGTGTGTGTGTGTGTGTGTGTGTGTGTGTGTATGTAAGTGTAAGTGTGTCTATGTATTTCTATCACAAACAGATGATGGTGAAGCATTCCTAAGATGTGTTTGTATGTGCGTGTGTGTACATACACTCTTCACATCACACACACACACACACACACACACACACACACACACACACACACACACACACGCACGCACACGCACACGCACACGCACACACACACACGCACACACATACACTGTCTCTCGTTAGTGTGTAAAGTATGGAATGAATTCCCTGCCAGAACGTCTGTACTCGTAGAAATATCTTGTGCTCATGAAAAGAATTTGTGTACACGTGGAAATATTTTGTGCTTGTGAAAAGAATTTGTGTACACGTGGAAATATTTTGTGCTTGTAAAAACAATGTGTCCTTGTGTGAAAAACTGTCATGTCTCTATAACAAAGTTTTGTGCTTGTAAAAAAATAAATGTGTCTCTGCGTGAAAATCTGTTTTGTCTCTGTAACAAAGTTTTGTGCTTGTAATAAAAATTTGTGCTTGTAAATAGATTTTTTGTACATGTAAAAATACTTTGTAATTTGAGAAAAAAACCAAATCTCCCACAGGCACAAAATCCTAATCACAAGCACAGATTCTTTTTACGAACACAAAACGAGTCTGTGAAATCTCTGCCAAAACTTCTCAGCCAATCACCAAACGTCTTACTCACCGGCCAATCAAGTTGCCGCCTTTACTTAGAGCAATGAGCGGGAGCAATGGTACGTGAATTCTCTATGTAGCCATGTACAACAAAGTAGCCAGGTTAACGGCGAACTTGCTGCAGTTGTCTGGTGTTTTTAGCGGAGTGTCTATTTGCACCCCTGGGTGTTAAAGAATCTGTGCTTGTGAATAGGAATTCATTCCATAGTAAAGGCAGTCTTATGCTTCTCTTAGCACTTTCAAAAGTTAATTACACATAAGAGGCCTTTGGACAGCACTGACTGAAAGCACTCAAGTCTTTCTGTGTGTGTGAATGTGCGTGCATTTGTGTGTGTGTGTGTGTGTGTGTGTGTTCCTATGTGTGTATGTACTGGCCACCGTCCAGTCTCATCCCCACTATGCCGTTTCTTATTCCCCATTAGCCTCATTTTCTACACCTCTCTCTAAACCTCTCCCTCGCTCCCTTCATCTCTCTCTCTCTCACCTCTCTCTCTCCCTCTCTTCCTCTCTCTCTCTCTCCCTCCCTCTCTCTCTATCCCTCTCTCTCTCTCTCTCTCTCTCCCTCTCTCTCTCACTCTCTCTCTCCTGATTTGATTTCACTGTGTGTGCATTCTGACTCACCTCAGCGCACATCCCTCCCTCGATAACTATGACTGTAAGATGACTACGGGCTTCTTTTTACCACATTCTCACATTGCCCCCTCTTTATTCCCTCTCTCTCTCTCTCTCTCTCTCTCTCTCTCTCTCTCTCTCTCTCTCTCTCTCTCTCTCTCTTTTATTTCTTGCCTCTTTCGCTCTCTTCTTTTCTTCTCGGTGTGATTTCACCAGTGGCTCCATTCCTGCTCATGTCTCACCTTGACTCATAACCTCACTTCTCTCCCACCTGCCAACTCCATAAGATCCACTCCTTCTCCTCCTTTTTTTCTCATCCCCTCTTTTCTTTCTCACATTACCGCATCCCCTCATCCCCCCTTCCTTTTCTTCCTTTTTATTTCTGCCCCACAAAGGCAAAGTGCAGTAACTACACGGACACTAAAACATCCCAAACATACTAAAACGGATAATAATATAATAATAAAAAAATTGAGAAAATATGGAGTTAGGTGTTCACATTGGCAGTTTTTTAATTGCAGAAAACACTTGACCAGAGCGTTTTTTTTTTTTTTTTTTTTTAAGATAAAATGCCAGCAGGGTTTTCCCCCCAAAGAAGCACCGAGCGTTTTTTTTTTTTATCCCCATGACAACAGTTTGTTCTGAAACACAGGTACGTTGCAGAATCAAAGAGGCTACGCTAACTTGTATCAGTGTTACGTAACTAGCAGTTTTTACTGTTATTTACAATGTCGAGGATGAGAAAATTAGCCCTTGGTTTGGCGTTAGATGCCGACGAGGATGGCAATTAACATTCCCGTTTTGTCTGTGTGAAGAACTTCCGAGTTTTCACTGTGACACAGTGAAAACTCTTGTTCATTGGTCAGCTGTGAAAAAAATCACTTGACGTAGGACGCTTTTTTCTTGGAGAGTAGACATTTTCTCAACTTGAAAACCACCCGGTGAAGCAGGAAAAAACAACACCAGCGCCAGTGTTCTTGAAAAGCGCCCAGGACCTTTTTTCAGAAACACCCTGTATCATAGGAATATAATGTCAAACATCCACCCGCATCTAAGAAATAAACTGCCAATGTGAACACCCCCTTACTGCCTTTTGGCTTTGTAGGGCAGATAACCTCTCTCTCTCTCTCTCTTTCTCATCCTCTTTCCTCTCTTTTTTCTCCACCTCTCTTTCTGTCCTTTTCTCTCCTCCTTTACTATAGACTCTATTCTATTTATTCTATTGTAGGTTTCCCTCAGATATCACCCTGCTCTCCTGCAGCTAATCAGTTCTGTTCATTTGATTAAGTTTCCGTTTAATTCCGTACAATAATATAATTTCTTCAAAGGCACGGGCGTTTAAACGGAAATTAAAGTTGGCAAAGATGAGCGTAAGTAAAAATTGAAAAATGAACAATGTGCCCCATGACCTGCTGCCCTTTTCTTTTCTCTCTCCGCGCGTCTGTCGTCTGCCCTGCTCCCTTCATCCCTTCATCTTGCTCTATCCCTTTCTGTCTTTACTCCCCTCACTCCATCATCCTCCTGTCTTTTCACCTCCCCTCACCTTGCATCTCTCTCTCTCTCTCTCTCTCTCTCTCACTCTCTCTCTCTCTCTCTCTCTCTCTCTCTCTCTCTCTCTCTCTCTCTCTCTCTCTTTCTCTCTCTCTCCTCTCTCTCTCTCTCTCTCCTTCTCTCTCTCTATTTCTCTCTCTCCCCCCTCCCTCTCTCTCTCCAGCAGTGGCAGCTCTGGTAGATTTGTCCTTCCATCACTTACTTCTCCTCTCTCTGTTCTCCTCTCTGTTGTCTCTCTCCCTCCCTCTGTCTACCTGTATCTCTCTATCATTCTCTCTCTGCCTCTCTCTCCCTCTCTCTGTCTCCCCCTCTCTCTCTGTCTTTCTCTCTCTCTCCCTCTCTCTCTTTCCAGCCCCCTCTCTCTTTCCACCCCCCTCTCTCATTCTCTCTCTCTCTCTCTCTGTCTCCCTCTCTCTCTCTCTGCCAACATCACTATGTATAGCTGGCAGTGTGTGAGTGTGTAGGGAGTGTGAGTGTGTGTGTGTGTGTGTGTGTGTGTGTGTGTGTGTGTGTGTGTGTGTGTGTGTGTGTGTGTGTGTGTGTGTGTGTGTGTGGTGCTGTGGACGTGAGGTGTTAGAGATCAGAGAGGGTGCGGTGCCAGGCTGCTCCAGACAGGCTGTCGTAGATAAAGGAAGATTCTGGAACGGATGAGATCGCACATAAAGATGGCCGACAGATCAGTGTGCACACATACACAGACAGACAGGCAGACGCATACATACACACACACACACACACATCCACACACACAAACACACACACACACACACGGCCCTATTGTCTCTTCCCTCCTGTTAGCTGGGTACAGACTGTGACTTACAGATGAGCTTCTCCACACCCCAAGGCACATCACACACTGAATGTATGTAAATGTAAATGCATTATGCATATTTACATCTACATTTGTATATAACTGTCATTCTTAAAGCTTTGGCAATACAAATGGCTTTTTCGTAATGTGTTCAGTCGAGCTGAGAGAAAGAGAAAGGGGGGGGGGCAAAGAGAGAGAGAGAGCGAGAGATAGGAACATAAGGACACATTTGACAAAATATGTATTTACTGCCTTTTGGCTTTGTAGGGGAGAGTTCCAACATGATCTGAGTGTAGTTCTACAATGTTCTGAGCGTAGTTCTAGAATGTTCTGAGTGTAGTTCTAGAATGTCCTGAGTGTACTTCTGGAATGGTCTGAGTGCTGTTCTAGAATGTTCTGAGCGTAGTTCTAGAATGTTCTGAGTGTAGTTTCCAGAATGTTCTGAGTGTAGTTGTAGAATGTTCTGAGAATAGTTCTAGAATGCTCTGAGCGTAGTTCTACAATGTTCTGAGCGTAGTTCTACAATGTTCTGAGCGTAGTTCTAGAACGTCTGAGTGTAGTCCTAAACTGTTCTGAGAGTAGGTCTAGAATGTTCTGAGTGTAGTTCTAGAATGTTCTGAGCGTACTTCTAGAATGTTCTGAGTGTAGTTCTAGAATGTTCTGAGCGTACTTCTAGAATGTTCCGAGTGTAGTGTAAAATGTTCTGAGTGTAATTCTAGAATGTTCGAGTGTAGTTCTAGAATGTTCTGAGTGCTGTTCTGTGCTGTTCTGGGTGGTGATAACAGCACTAAGCTCTGTGACTGCGATGCCCTGCAGAACTGTCTCCTGTGGCTGCAGAGGAGAGCTGTTCCTGCCTTTCAGCAGTCCCGCAGGTCATTAACGCAGATTTATTTACGCATAACAAAGAGTCATTACCATGGCATCACAGAGAGAGATCCTGCCCAGCATGCATTTCTGCCCATTCCGCAGGTCGTTAGTCTCCCTGTATGGCCGTACAGCAGCGCACGACCGTGACTAAGCTGTTTTAACGTGCACCCGTGAGCTCTAATTCAAACTACGTGCGTCGGCAGTTGTGCCGCTAAGTGTGGGGGTAGATCAGGATAATTCTGCTCTGGGGCCCAGAGCTTTACACGGGCCCACAGAGGACTATGATATGGTTGTGGTGGTGGTGGTGGGGCTCAAAATGATGTTCTTTTAGGGGGCACACAATTGCTAACGGTGCCCTTGTGCATTGCACTTGCCTGGCATCCATGTTAGGGGCTGTCCATGATATATTTCTGTAGAAAGAGTCTCTGTATTAGCCTGGGTGTACCCATAATGCCTGTGATGCTGCATTTGCATTTCGCGAGCAAGTCAGTCTGGCCAAGCTGCCTGTCTACACCATTTCTGATTGTGCCCTGACATGGGAACCAATGAAAATCGAGCATTTCAAAAAGGCAATGACGCGGTAGTTTAGCGTCCGGAAATCTATCTCAGGTCACTGTCAACATGGCGAACGTGGAGTAACGGCAAGATTTCAATGCAGCTGTAGCTGCTGTTTTAGACGTATTCAAAGGGAAGTTCTCTCTGAAAATAGAGCAAAGGGCAGCCCTTGAAACATTTGCTGCGGGAAAGGACGCTTTCACAATGCTACCAACCGGCTTCGGTAAAAGTTTAATTTATCAGTTAGCCCCGCTGGTAGCCAAGTCGATGGGGCTTTGCGAGAACCCTGTTGCTGTGGTCATTTCACATTTGATTGCACTGATTCGTTTTTTGAATATCAATATTGAATGACCAACACCATGTTCACCTCACAAGCCCGACAAAAATCATTTAACGTTTCGTCCAATAGCAAACAGAGGCATTTGAAAGAGTCGGGTTAAGCCCGCCTCCTGAGAAATGGGTTTACAACACAGCTTGGCCAGACCAATGCTCGCAGAGCATTGACAAGTTGTGATAGCCAGGCTATCTCTCTATTGTTTGAATGGCATAAATCTCCTCATCTGAATAAGGCATGCGATCAATCATCCACGCACCTCCATCAACTTATGAACAACACCCAAACGGGGCCTCCATCACCTGACCGAAAGGCAAACCATGTAACACACAGGCAGCTGCCCCCCACCAGTCCACACTACACAGAAGAGAAAGATGGTGCCTCCACAATGACCTACATGACACTAGCCTGACAAAGGCATAAAGCATGTGGACCCGGGGTGAGAGGGAGAGAATTAGCTTTGCAAAAAAGGGAAACCTTTACCAGACACTGACAAACAAATGACAAAATTCACCAGCCACTCACTAGTTAATTATTATTATTATCATTATTATTATTATTATTATTATTATTATTATTATTATTATTATTATTATTATTATTATTATTACTACATTACACTTAGCTGACACTCTTATCCAGAGCAACTTACAGTTATTTACACGGTTTTAGTTACAGTCCCTGGAGCAGTGTGGGGTTAGATGCCTTGCTCAAGGGCATTTCAGCCATGGGTTAGGGCGGGATTTGAACCTCTCCAACTCTCC
>CM050202.1:17816273-17838773 GCA_027475355.1 Coilia nasus | reverse complement strand
GGAGAAAATCACCAAAGACCCAGCAAATTATTATGATGACTAAATGACAGGGGAAATGGATAATGCTTTTGGGTTTGCATTCATTCCTGTTGGTTTAGTGTTAATGTAAACGCCAACCACAACACCATGGCGAAGTCGGTGGTTCTCTTCTACTTCAACATCTGTATTAACATGCAGCCCACTGTTGAAATTGAACTCGTCAGTCTTGTCAACATAGAGAACACGTGTGTGTGTGTGTGTGTGTGTGTGTGTGTGTGTCGTGAAATTGCTGACAGAGCATTCTTTTCGCGCACTCTCCAGGCCCGCAGAAATTCTCGCTATGCGGGCGCATCATCGCATCACAAACCAACGCGCCAGCGTAACAGCGCAGCATCTGTGTGGATGGAAGCGGCGTATAGCCTACTCACCGAGAAGCCTGCCCAGAAAGGACAAGAGTGCCTGACCCGGGGGAGGTAGTTAATGCCAAAGCCGCGAAGCTAACGGCCAGGATTAGACTTCCCAGAACCATCTGAGACACTCCGAGGGACAGCATGATCCTCGTCCGCGTCCTAAACTCTCGGAGTCGGGAGAGACTCCTGGACAGAGACGCTGGACTTAGGGACCGACCCCGTGGCATTGCACTCACTGGCATAGTGCTGTTGGATATTTGGAATAGGCATTAGAAACTCAGGCAAGATCCAAAAATCACGTTAAATGAAATTTTGGCAACAGCATCCAAAGGACAAATGTTGTTTTCTTATCCAAAAAAGCTACACATCCACGACGCATCCAGAAATGCTGTGTTTAGTTTGATACCACGGGTCCAGGCTATCCACTTTTTGAAAGAGTTCCAGTGAACTTCAACTGACAAAACGTTCGAGTGATCTTGCTGTGGCGATGGCAAGTGTAGAGAATCAGCCAGCTCTGTGGTTATTGATCAATCCCATTCATTTGGTCAATAGTCGACGCAAGAGACGACAGGGTTGTTTCGAGGAAACGCACTATGACAGATGTTCCATCAAATCAGTCTGCGGGCTATTTTGCCTTGGACTTCCTCTTTCGCTGTGGGGAACGGACGGAGGTCTTTCACCCCGTAACCACCTCTCGCTTCTGTGAGGTGAAAGTTGAAGTAAACGACGTTTGTAAAATACATCCTCTGGTATCACGCGGCGATGGAGATATCCAATGAAGCGTTAACGCTGAGCTCGTTCCACAAAGCTGGCGAATGATTCCCTTATCTGTGGAGTAGCGAGTGGTGTGTGTGGTGAGGAAAAAAAAAGATTCACGTTGCAGACAGGTATGGTGGGTGCCCGTTATCCGTACAGCGTTCTCCAAGAAAATAGATGCAGTTGTTGAGGCACCGCAAGCCTCTTGCCAATCATCCACCAGGAGCCTGGGTAGGGCGGAGAGAAAAGGAGGAATGCGTTTAGCGCCGCGAACAGCAGGAACCGTTTGTTACTATCACTGTGCTGTCTACGCTGCACGAGCACGACCACTCAAATGCTCGGAAGCACCCCTGCGCATGGCGCTGTCAAGACAGCTAAGCGTCACGGGCATGTCGACTCGGGCTTGCTTTAACTGTGTTATTGCTAAAGCTGGTGCGCCAGGGTGTAACTCGAACTTCGGTCTAATTGGTATGATAACCGACATCAGCATATAGGCGCAGTGTAGGACTAACGGGAATAATTGCCAGGCATTTAGGTTGACAGTTTCGCCAACACAATAGCATACAGAGTAAAGATGTAATGCCATCCATACTGGAGTATGACGCCATACAGTATCCTACCTGGATCTTATGCTCAGGTGATCTAGATTCAGGTCTCGTGTGGTTTAATTTAGTCAAGAAAATTACTCAGTACTAAGTATACCCTATTTTGCCTCCTCCACAGCAGATGCAATAGCCTCGGCCATGACCTGTCGTTTGAAAACACCCTCACTGATCATGCACATGCTTTAACACATTGCACTGGCGCGCATCGCCTATACATGAGCTCGTGAGCAAAATTAATTGGCTGGTAGTCGGTAGTTCTGGGTGCAGTGGTGACAGGAACGCGAAGCTCATTCCCGCCAGAGGCAGCTCTGCTGTTATTCCTCTGGTGAGAAACACAGCCTAATCAATCACTGGAGCCAATCAGCAGGGAGGCAACGACAGCACATAGTCACAGCCTGTTGTAACGGCTAGTTCCCGGAGGAAAAATAAGGTATACTTCGACTGGTCTAGTGAAATGATTGCATACATAATCAGCAAGCTAATTTAATTTACAACAATCGAGGCCATTTGTCAAAACAGAAGAGGTGTCGCAGACTGCAATTCCTGCAGAGAGTCATTTTGACTTATCAGAAAGACGCAGGTTAGTAGTCCAAACTCTTGCTTCTTTATGGGGTATTGAATACAGAAATAGCCTACAGCCTACTTTCAGAGAGCAAAGTCAGACAACATTTTCATTAGGCTATTAGGAATTCCACATATTCACAAAAGAATAAAAAATAAAAACAAAATGTTGTTCGGGCACCATCTAGTGGCGAACCTGGCACCTTAACAGGAGAGCTTGAAGATCAGGCTAATTTCACAGCCACATTCCATCCATTTAGCCAGGTGGGCAGAGGTGGAGATTTCTCCAAGTAGTTGCTTGCACACAACAACTGCCCTAAAACAATGCAAAAGGACCAACAGCTGGGTCAGTGTGGACCATGGACAGTCAATAGTATCAGCAGAGGTGGATTAACTGGCTTGAGAAAGTCCTGCCCTTATTCACTTCTCCTGTGCTGTTAACAATGACAGTTTCATGAATTACTGAAGAGTCGGTCTAATTATGCCCAGCTGGTTAGTGTATTGGCTGGAACAAATATGTAGCAGGGATTTTACTTTCTGAACCCGAACGTCTGTCTCTGATCATTAGTCTGTTTGTTTGTTCTTGGTGGATGGTGGCTAGCTGAATAAAGTTACCTTTGTCAGTTACTGTCTAGGCAGTGTGGAACCGCCCGTTCTGTTGATAACTGAACATTTGAAAGATTCATAGCTCATTTAATTGGCTGAAGAGTTGAGCTCATTAGAATTACATGGTTTAGTAATTCCATATATGGAATCAGGGCTTTTATTTCCTAAAGCTGTACTGCCCCTACCCTACATAGGCAAAGTGCAGTAACGTACATGAACACTGAAACTTAAAATTGCCTTTAAAATTGACACACTGCCCAGTCAAACATGTTGTAGATACAGTAATAGTGATACGTTTACGTACGTTCATAATACGAAGAAGCAAGAGATTTAGTCACAACACAAAAAGGTGTTATAAGGTCAATTTCCAATCCAAACTCAATTTCACAAAATATGCAGTTACTGCCTTTTGGCTTTGTAGGGCAGAGTACTTGTCCACCTCTGCAACAGCATCAATCTTGAGAAAGCTGTGACATAAAAAACTATACAATAAGCAGACACACAGGTAATACTTTAAAAATGTTTTTTTTTTTTATTATTAATTAAGTGGTATACTGAAATTGTGTTGGAAAAAAAAAGTTAGCCACACGTGAAGAGCTAATATCCATTTGAAGCAGTGTTAGCTAAAGAAAATAGTACTGGTGTGCCATAATAAATTGTCTATTAGTACAAAAATACATTTGAGGGGCACACAATACAGCATCCAGTATCACAGATGAGAGAAAGAGGAGTTATAGCACACTCTTTGAGAAAGAACAAGTTTTTCTTTTTTATTATTCAGAGTAGTTAAGGTCAAGCACTTTTCTCCTCTGTGAAGAACCATAAAAAGCCTTTTACAGTTGGTTTGTTGCAGTGACCGTCAAAAAATGTTTGTGTGTTTTTTTTTGTTTTTTTTTTTGTGTACGTGTATGTGCTGGTAGAAAAGGTAGACGTATTACTGTTACAAGTTCCAAGGCGCAAGGGTATAACCAGAATACAAAGATAAGCATAATCATTTTTTTAAAGAAATGTTTTTTTTCCTTCTGCTAGGTTTTATACAAAATAATAAAGACATTACAAAAGTTCATTTACAAACCAAGAACCAAGGCCATATGCTAGCATTATGTACAGCCAAGTCATCACCCCTCCTCTACTTTCTCCCTTTCTAAACTTTCTTCTCCATTCCATCTTATACTTCTTTTTTGGAAAAAAAAAAAAAAAATCATCTATCCAAAGTCTTAAGCACAGCAGACAGAAACACCTTCTCTTCTCTACTGCCTCCTTTAGTCTTTCCCAAAGGAACCGTTATCTAAAAAACAAAAAACATTTCAACTTCAGTGACATCTTTTTATATCTAACCTTCATTTTTGTAACCATGCAAATGTCATCATCTTCATTATCACCACAGTCACCATAACTGTTATCACCATAACTTAGAAAAAAAAACAAAACAAAAAAAAAAAAAAAAAAAAAAAATACTTTACTGTAAATTGTATTGAAAAAGTGAATAGTAGTTGAGATAAGGCATCACAGCGTGCTGGAGGTGGAAGCCCGTATCTGGCTGCTGTGTGTGCGTGTGTGTGTGTGTGTGTGTGTGTGTGTCTGAGAAGGGCCTGAGCAGAAACCACATGCATAGATAGTAGATCAGAGATCAGAATTTAGCCCAGCGGGTAAAAGGTAGCTGACCCTGAGCTCCGGGCCCAGATCCGGCTCCAGGTCTTTGCTACAGCCAGATATGGGGGTTCAGGTGCCAGCGACATCTGCGCCAGATCTGGGCCAAAAGTCAGCATCCCCTCCCCGCAGGGCAGCAGGAAGAGCTATAGTAGCGGAGCGAGCTCGTCTACAAAGGTAGGCCAGAAGGTAGATCGTCATTGTAAGACAGCCAAAAAAATACATAAACAGAAATAAAATAAAATAATAAAATAAAATCAGCAGATGTTAAAACTAAGGAAAGGCAAAGACAGGTTGGTCTTAAAGAAAGAGGGATAGAGAGAGAGAGAGAGAGAGAGAGAGAGACAGAGAGAGAGAGAGAGAGAGAGAGAGAGAGAGGAACAGATGGATGCTGATTCTAGAGAGCCTATCTTGTACTCACAGCCGCATGCTAGTGGCCAACATTGGAGGAGGTGCTGGGGTGTGTGTGTGTGTGTGTGTGTGTGTGTGTGTTGTAAAAAGTGGTTTGGTCTCATCTCAGTCTGTCAGTTAACAGACCTGCTTGTGTTTCACACTCTCTGCTTCCAGCAACCTCTGGGCTTTTTTTTGCAACACACTCTCCCCTTCCAGCATTATAATCTGCCACAGGACCCCCAGTTCTTCACATGTCTATAGACTGTGTGTGTGTGTGTCTGTCTTTGTGAGCGTTCAAACAGTCCTCCTTGGTCAGTGTCATTTTGTGACAGAGTGAAGTATGGAAAGAAAAAAAAAAAAGCTAGAACGCTAGACGTAGAATAGAATACTATAAAATCACTATTGTCTTCATATCATAACATATATATGCGGTGCATATATAAGCTTCAGTATGCTCTGTAATGCAGTAAGTGACTATCTAGCTAGTTATAAACCAAAGAGCTTGTGTAGGCTTACACACCATGTTGAATGTAACATAAGGATTAGTTGAACGTTGGCCAAACAGTGTTTAATATCCAGTGGCACTCTAAGCATGCATTCCATCAAAGCACATTTTTTTTTTCTCTTATAAAAATGAAGTCTTTTCTTTTGTGTGTGTGTGTGTGTGTGTGTGTGTGTGTGTGTGTGTGTGTGTGTGTGTGTGTGTGTGTGTGTGTGTGTGATTATTCTCTTATGTTGTGGTTATGTTACGAGCCTTTGAGCACTTAGAAATAAGAAGGAGCAAGGAATAGAAGAACAGCACTTCAGAGAACAGTCTGGGTCCCCCCTGTTCCCATGGTTACAGTAAACGATGTCTGGAACGTGGAGAGGCAATCCTTCAGCAAAGCGATGCAGAGGGAGCAGCAACAATACACCCCCCCCCACAACCGTCCTACAAGCCAGGGCAGTGACCATCTCATCTGTGTGTGTGTGTGTGTGTGTGTTCAGGGTGGGCAGCTCTCGTCCTCTGCGTGGGGTCTCCAGGGAACACAGTGAGTGTGTCATGGCCAGCTGTCTTCTCTCCCCCTTCCCCCCTTTAGAAATGGTCGATCAGCACAGACACACAGTTGGCCCCCACCAGGTAATTGGGGTCCCCCTGCAGGGCCTTATTCTGCCAATTCTTGGGGTCACCTGAGAGAGAGAGAGAGAAAGAGAGAGAGAGAGAGAGAGAGAGAGAGAGAGAGAGAAAGATAGAGAGAAAAGTTTACATAAGTGTGATAGGAGCAGAGCATATAGCGTAGCCTATATACTTGGACTAATCCAGCTGTAGCGAAGTCACCCCACCCGGCTTCACACCCGAGTCTCCGGGGTACCCCGGCACCTTGACTGCAACTTGACAGGCCCATTGGTATGGCAGTCAGAGCACATTTACAACCCTACTGATGACCACTCCATCACACCAGTTAATACTTATTAATGATCTGATATCTCTCTCTCTCTCTCTCTGACAGATTGATGGATCCTCAAACCACTGTTCTGTCTGAAACACTACAGCATACAGCGCTATAGCAACTACATACACACAAACTCACACAAAACAAGAACAAAACAGAATATTGCTATGAATAAGTGAATTAATTTGAACATATTATTCCAGCATATGTCATGTTATATGTTATGTATTACATAAGTCGTGTTAATTTGACCAATTTCAAAGTGTGAGTGGGGGAGGCAATACTACCTACAGGAAGGACATATTTCATCCCACCAAAATGACCTGCCAATCCAGTGGACACATGTTGTGTGTGGCTCCACCTCTTGGACAACTACTCTCATAGCATGCCAGTGACCCATTTCCATTCAATCCTGCAGTATCCTTACTATTTTTTTTTTCTGTTTACATTGCACAAGTACAGTTGGGCAGAATTGTTGTGCTGTATGGCCCTCCTCTACCTAGCCTGGTAAACCAGCCCCTGGTACTTCATTTCATTTTGTACAGAGGGTCTGGACCAGACACCGTCAGAAACGATTTCTTCCTGGAGGTGTGGACTCTGCTGAAGTTTAAAACAAGCCTTTGCCTTTACCCAATCGCTAACGCCTGGTCGTCATGTACTGTATGCAATTAGCCTACCTACGCACTACAATTCAAATGTAGCACACAAGGTCAACGTCATGGCTAACGAACACACCCTCTGTTCGCTGATTGGATCGGTCTTGCTGGGGCCGACTAAATGACCCTCAAGAGATTCCGGTCCAGATCCTCTGTACAAAATGAAGTGAAGTACGAGGGGCGGGTTTACCAGGCTATCCTCTACCTGCCTCTAGTCACAGTAGTCTTTACAGTTAGCAGCTGAGCCCTAAACTACTTTTTTCCTAACACTAAAACACTTTTCCTCTTCAGTCGTCCTACTTTCTTTATAGGAAGAAGCAAGAGATTTAGTCACAGGACAAAATGAAGTACTCCATTTCCAGTCTAAACTCAGTTTTGACAAAATGCGTAGTTACTGCCTTTTGGCTTTGTAGGGCAGTGCAACTCCAAGTCCACCTGAAAGGCATTAGGAGTTACATTAGAGATGAACTTACATTAGAGATGAGAGGGGGAGAAAGAGGAGAGGAGAGAGAGAGAGAGAGAGAGAGAGAGAGAGAGAGAGAGAGAGAGAGAGAGAGAAAGAGAGAGAGATGAGAGGAGGGGCCAGAAGAGAGGGAGAGGAGAGAGGGGGCAGAATGGAGGAAAGAGGGAACAGAGAGAGAGAAGAGGGGGAAGAATGAGAGGAGGTGGACAGAGAGAATAGATAGACAGGAGAGAGAAGAGGGAGAGGAGAGAGGGGGGTTGACAGAAGGAAGGAGAGAGGGAAGAGAGAGGGAGAAGAGGGGGAAGAGTGAGAGGAGGGAAATAAGAGAATAGATAGAGATAGAGATAGAGAGAATGGAAGAAGGAGGGAGTGAAGACAGACAGGAAAGAGAGTAGACAAGGATTCTGTCCATCTGTCTGTTTCTGTCTTTCTCTTTCTCCTCCAGTCTCCCCTCCCTCTCTGTGTCTGTCCATCTGGGGGGGCAGAGCCTCGGGGGGCGGATGGGCAGATGGGGGGAGGGCAGGACTGGGAGGGGCAAGTCTGGGATCAGGTGAGTGGCTGTGTGAGACACCAAAGCAAGCCTAGAGGTGAAGCCCTAAGCGCACACACACACACACACACACACACACACACACACACACACACACACACACACACACGGCATGACTGCTGGCAGGCAAAGCAGAGCCATTAGCACCCAACACGAGTGCTAGGGTGATTATGGGTGACATTCAGCCAGAAGCTGTCACCACACACACGAAATAAAAATGTGTATTTATTTGTATATATATATTGTGTGTGTGTGTGTGTGTGTGTGTGTGTGTGTGTGTGTGTGTGTGTGTGTGTGTGTGTGTGTGTGTGTGTGTGTGTGCATCTTGGCTGTTGGATACACTCGCTCAAGAGGCTGCTGGCAGGGTTGACTTAATGAAGACAGAATTAGACACAGAGACAGCGTGTGGTGAGGGAGAAAGTGTGAGAGAGAGAGAAAAAGAGAGGGAGAGAGAGAGAGAGAGAGAAAGAGAGCGAGAGAGAGAGGGAGAGAGAGAGAGCGAGAAAGAGAGAGAGAGAGAGAGCGAGAGAGAGAGAGAGAGAAAGAGAGAGAGAGGGAGAGAGAGAGAAAGAGAGAGAGAGAGGGAGAGAGAGAGAGAAAGAGAGGGAGAGAGAGAGAGAGAGAGAGAGAGACAGGGAGAGAGAGAGAGAGAAAGAGAGAGAGAGAGGGAGAGAGAGAGTGAGTGGTGAGGAAAAAAGGAGAAAAGGGAGTGAAGGGGTGCTTTAGAACAACACGCGTGCTCTACTCCTAAGATTAAGACGTTTGTTCGACAGTGAGTAAAAGCCAAATTATGTGTTAAACTTGCACTCTCTTTCTCTCTTTGGTGTAATAATTTATTGCTCCATGTCTACAAATGAACGTGTTGAAATGTGATGACGCTAATGAATGCTGAAAGACGTTGGTTTCTAGACATGATCCAATACATCAGCACACCAAAAACAGAAAGAGTGTGTGTTTTAAAGTTTAGTCCCTTAAAGGAGTCCCTTTGAGGAGGATTCATGAGGCACACACACCTGTTCTGTCACACCTGGAGGGAAACGGTCCGGAGCCAAAGGCAGGGGACCCTTGGGGCTCATTCACACCAAACTCTCTGTGTATTCAGCGCGTGGCCGTATTCTGAGCGTATTCTGTCCGTATTCATTTAGAATGCACGTTGGCAGATGAGACCATTCCCACTGCAACCGTGTTCTGAGCGTATTCTATCACCATAGAAACATATTGTACAGACAGAATACGGCCACGCGCTGAATACGGAGAGTGTTTGGTGTGAATGAGCCCTTAGCCTCATAGAGTGCAAGGATTTTTTTACACTTTTAAATATTTTTGTTAGAATTTAAAATTCAGCGTGTTCAGAAGTTTTTGTTCATAATGTGGTGTTTTTGATATTGTACATCACTTTGGAGAACCCTTTACTACTGCCATAACTGGCTGAAGAGCTGTCCTTAGAATTAGCTGATTTAGTGCATGACTGGAACAAATGCAGCTGTATGGGCTGTTCCTCTCTGAATCCAGATTACCCATCTGTGGCACAGACACAGGGCTAGAACTGGGGCAGCTGTGGAACATATCCCATGATGCATTTCAGCATTCACAGCTGTACTGCCTTTGAGGATTTGGAGGTTTCCCTGACCTTGCAGAGATACTGTAAGTTGTAGCAACAAGCAAAAAGCTGTTGAGTGTTCCTTTTTTCCAAGGCCAATGTCAGTCGGATTAAAATGTTACTTGTCTTAGGAGATGACTCCTGATTCTTATTATTTAACACTGGTTTGTCCTGCTACCTCTTACTATGCATCATCTATAGCATAATGTGCAATACCCACCTCATACTGCAATATTACTATTCACAGCCTCTGTACACAGCCCATTTACCCTTTACTATTTATTATGGCCCGGTCAAACAGAATGCTGCTTTCTGATTGGCTGGCGAGGTATGCATTAATTTTGTCAAACCATTCAGCTATGGAAAGCAGTTCTAAAATTCTGGCATTAAGTTTAAGCACCGTTCCATATCAATGTCCCACAGAATGGTAACAATAATAACCAATTTAACGGTTGCTTTTTTGGTCTACTTTTTAACAACAAGTTGCATTACACAGACAATGATTCCTAATTGTAAAGAAATTATAGAATAACTTAAATGTTCCGACATAAAGTTTTAAATGTTTCCTAAATTCACGAGTGGGGTAACGGGGCCATAAACGGGATGACAGCCTTCGAGGCGTGCATTCGACGTAATTAATCAACTCGGCGGAGCAGAACTTTAAAGTTATTCGCCTCCGCCAGTGTTATCCCTTACTTAAGCCCTTGTATATACTCCCTTCTTTCCTTGTTTCTTCCTCGCTTAACACTTTGCCACTTTAACCTTGTTTCTTTGTGGCCTTGCCATGTAATTCCATTGTACAGGTAATTGTTCACAATAAAAAAATATTTAAGTCTAATAACTGGAAACATGGTTAGATTGCGAGTGTTGATTTCTTTTAGTCTTCACAGGAGTGTCATAGAACATGATGATGAAATGAGCAAGCGAATGAGAGTGAGAAAGACAGAGAAAAGGTGAAAAAGCGCATTCGCTGAAATGAAAGAAAAAGTGTGTCGTTTCCATGGTGACCAGAGTGTTGTTCCCATGGTGACCAATGCCCCACACAGCCATTTACCCAAGCAGTGCCCCCCCCCCCCCCCCTTCCCCCATCTTGTTGCCCCGTCCCGTCCCCCAGAAAGGCCGAGAGGCCGCCAGACAGACAGGCAGAGAGAGGGCGGCGTACCCGACGAGAGGTCGGAGGATTTGAGAGCAAAAGACCAACCATCAGGGCTCATAGACGCACAGTGAGGCAGGCGCAGCTCCACCGGCTTCTGGAACTTCAGCCCGTGAGGACCGCACATCACCAGGGGACTCAGCAGGGTCTCGCCTGCAGTACACACACACACACACACACACACACACACACACGCGCGCGCACACACACACACACACACAGAAAGAGAGAGAGAGAGCATTAGTTCCATACATACATGGCAAATATACAAACATGTCTATATGTCACACACACACACACACAAATTTTACTTAAAAGGCACACACAATTACATATGGGCACAAACAGGAATGTACACTCTAACAGAACACAGGCAAAACACACACACACACACACACACACAGATAAACACAAAGGCACAAAATAAACACAAACACAAAACAAGACTATCTGACACACACACACACACACACACACACAGTAGCACCAACACACACGCCTCCTCAATCACTCACCTTTCTCCTTGTCGAGGGGTGGCAGGATGCTGTTGTCGCGGCACACCTTGAAGTAGATCTCCTGCTCCACGCCGTCGGGGATGGCGCCCTGCGGGATGATGATGCTGACGCCCGTCTCGATGGAGCTCAGCACGCCCCCGTTGCAGTTGAAGATGCCCCTCGCCGTGGCCACCACCGTGTGCTCCTCGTCCTCCTCGTCATTGTCAAGAGCACTTGGACTGCGGGGGGGGGGGAGAGGGAGGGATAAAGAGGGGGAGGAGGAAGAGAGAAGGATAGATGGAGAGAGAAAGAGGAGGGAAGGAGAGACCGAAAGAGAAAGGGAGAAGGGAGAGAGAGAAAGATGGAAAAAGAAAGAGGAAGAGAGAGAGAGATAGAGTGCGGAGGGGAGGGTAGGAGAGAGAGAGAAAAAGAGGGATAGAGAGAAAGCAAGAGAGGGAGGAGGGAGAGAGAAAGATAGATAGAAAGAGAGAAAGAAGAGGGAAAGAGAGACAGACCGAAAGAGAGAGAGAGAGAAGGAAGAGAGAGAAAGATGGAAAAAAGAGGAAGAGAGAGAAATAGAAAGCAGAGGGAATGGTAGCGAAGAGAGAGAGTAAGACAAAGGGAGAAGAGAGAAAAAGAGGGATACAGAGAGAAAAAGAGGGAGGAGAGAAAGAAAGATAGATGGAGAGAGAGAGAGGAAGAGGCAGACAGAGAGCAGGGGGGAAAGAGCGAGAAAGAGAGGGAGGAAAGGAGAGAGAGAAAGAGAGGGATAGAGAGAGAAAAAGATGGAGGTGAGAAAGACAAAGATAGATAGAGAAAGAGAGAGGAAAGGATAGATAAAGAGCAAGGGGGAAAGGAGGGAAGAGAGAGGGGGAGGAAGGAGAGAGAAGAGACAGGAACAGGGACAAAGAGAAAGAGAGGAAGGACAGAGAGAAAAAAATAGAGAGAGAGCAAAAGGTAGACATACAAAGCAAGATACACCAAAAAGGAGAGAGAAAAGACAGACAGACAGAGAGACAGACAGACAGACAGACAGACAGACAGACATTGGGAAAACAAGATTGCAGAGTAAGAAACATAAAACCTTCACAGGGTACAAGGACAAGCATCTCCTTTTGTGTAAAAATGATATATCCAGTAGAGGGTTATAGGGTTCTTAAGGTTAAATACCTCTTCCTAAAGACACCTGGAAGACATTTAGATATCTTCCTACAGGTCACGTTGTGAAATAATTGACATTTTATGTGCACTTTCATTTCTGAAGGCTGCTGGAATTATGTGTTCTAGAAGAGTTTTCCCATATGACAGCTGTGGTTATGTGTTCTAACAGATATTTCCCATATGACAGCTGTGGTTATGTGCTCTAAGAGATATTTCCCATAGGATAGCTGTGGTTATGTGTTCTAACAGATATATACCATATGACAGCTGTGGTTATGTGTTCTAACAGATATTTCCCATATGACAGCTGTGGTTATGTGTTCTAACAGATATTTACCATATGACAGCTGTGGTTCTAAGTTTACACTTGGGTCGAATCAACCCTTCCTTCTGCTTTAAACTGCAAGGGCAATATGATTTATTACTGGCTATGTACCTAACTAAACCCTGTGTTTTAAAGGGTCTCCCCATTTTATATAACACAGATCTACTGGGAAATTATTAATATTTCTAGGCTGTTTTGAGAGGTTTCAAATAGTACCGTGTGTAGTCTCTGAAAGACCACCCTGAGAGTGTGGTTTCTGACAGCCCCTGTGTAAAGGTGTGTGTGTGTGTGTGTTCTGTGCTCAGGGTCTTAGATCTGTGTGATTTCTGAAACAGTCTGAGTATGTGGTTTCTGACACGCCCTGTGTAAAGGTGTCTGTGTGTGTGTGTGTTGTGCTCAGGGCTCCTTGCTTGCTCAGGTGTGTGGTCTCACACCCCCCCCTCACCTGACAGGGATGGCCTTGGGCACGGCGTTGATGTTGTTGTGCGGGTACTTGCGGTGGTCCATGGTGCGCGTGAAGGTGTCCACGCCGCTGTCGTGGTCCGGCGGCTGGGGGGAGCCGTGGGGTTTGGGCACGTTGTTGACGGGGCTCTTCCCACCTCCGCCCCCGCCCCCCTCGCCGGGCAGCAGGTTGTGGTTGAACTTGGGGCTGTCGAACTTGCGCTCGAAGGGGCGCGCCGAGGTGGTGTACGGCTTGGGGACGTAGCGGTTGTAGCCGGCCGGCGCCTTGGGGTCGTTGCCGTTGACGGGGGCCTTCTCCGGGTAGCTCTTCTGGGGCAGGTAGTTGCTCTGGACCAGGTCGTCCCGACCCAGGGGTTTGGACTTGGGCGAGGCCAAGGGGTCAGGTGTTGGACTCACTGCTGGTGTGTGTGTGTGTGTGTGTGTGTGTGTGTGTGGAGGGGAGAGAAAGAGAACATATGAGCATTGTTTGTGTGAGTATGTGTGTGTGGTGTAAATCAATGAAACAAATTATACCAGTTGCATACATTTTTTACTATTATTATTATTATTATTATTATTATTATTATTATTATTATTATTATTATTATTTGTGTTTGCATACATGCTTTTGTGCTTCAGTGCATATAATTACATATAATATCATATATATGCATGTGTGTGTTTGGGTGTGTGTGTGCACACAGACACGCATGTGTTTTTGTGTGTGTGTGTGTTTGTGTGTATGTGTGTGTTTGGGTGTGTGTGTGTGTTTGTTTGTGTGTGTGTGTGTGTGTGTGTGTGTGTGTGTGTCTTTGTGTGTGTGTGTGTGTGTGTGTGTGAAAGAGCAGTCTCACCATCTAGTGAAGTAGGCTTGGGCAGTATGGGCGGGGGGCCGCTGGAGTTGGTGGGCGCGGCGCTGATCTTGTCCGGCTTGATGGAGGTGGGCTTGGAGTCGAAGCTGCGGCGGTCGAAGTAGGAGAGCTGCTTCCTGTAGTACTCCTCGTCCTCCTCGGGGTCGTAGTGGTTGGAGCGCACAATGTCGTCCGCTGGGGGCTGCTGTGGCTCTGGCATCCTGATGAGGGAGAAGGGAGGGACGGAGGGAGGGAGAGGGAGATGGAGGGAGGGAGAGGGGGAGAGAGGGAGGGATGAGGGAGGGAGAGGGAGATGGAGGGAGGGAGAGGGGGAGAGAGGGAGGGATGAGGGAGGGATGGATGGAGGGAGAGGGGGAGGGATGGAGGGAGGGATGAGGGAGGGAGGGATGGATGGAGTAAGAGGGGGAAGGATGGATGGAAGGAGAGGGGGAGGGATGGAGGGAGAGGGGGAAAGATGGAGGGAGGGAGGGAGGAAGACGGGGAAGAATGGAGGGATGGAGGAAGAGGGGGAGGGATGGAGGGATGGAGGGAGGGAGGGATGGAGGGAGAGGGGGAGAGATGGAGGGAGGGATGGAAGGAGGGATGGACGGAGAGGGGGTCAGAGAGAGAATAGGGAGAAGAAAAAGCAGAAGAGAAAAACAGAGATAGAGAAAGAAAGAGAGAAAGGGAAAGGGGGGGCAAAAAAACAGGCAAAGAGACAAAAGGGAAAAAAGTATTTTTTTTAAAGTTGCCAACTGGTTCTGTGAAATCTGTGGAAATGCAGGCTCCAAAGACTTGCACTGCAGTCCATCTCCACCAGATGGTGGTAGAGTGCTTATGTTATGGTGACCCTGCCAAACTGTAAAGCACTTTGAGCTGCACCTTATATGTATGAATTGTGCTATACAAGATTATTATTATTATTATTATTATTATTATTATTAAAATTATTATTATGTTCTTACCCACTCTTGACAATGGCACCTACAGGGAGCCAGCTCGTGTGTGTGTGTGTGTGTGTCCACGTGTGTATGTCCATGTGTGCGTGTGCACGTGTGCGTGTGTGCGTGTGTGTGTGTGTGTGTGTGTGTGTGTGTGTGTTTAGCAGCTAAATTGTTGGCTGCCCTCTCAGGCTGAGTCCTTACCTGAAGGTCTTCTCCTGGTCCAGGCTGCTGAGGGAGTTGGCTTTGGGTACTGAACCCGGCCCCACTCCAGTCTTGGCCACCATGTCCATGGGCTGCACACAGAAACAACGACAGCGACAACAGTTTCAGTACAGGCTCATAGATACACACACACACACACACACACACACAGACACACACACACACTCTCTCTCACACACACACACACACACAGTGTCAGTACAGAAATAACGATAGCGAGAACAGTCTCAGTACAGGCTCACAGACACACACACACACACACACACACACACACACACACACACACACACACACACACACACACAGAAAGAGCCAGAGAACGTTGGAAAGATGGACAGAGAGAGAGTAAGAGCAAGGGAGAGACAGATAGAGAGAGATAAAGAGAGGAAGAAGGAGAGAGAGTAAAAGAGAGACAGAGAGAGCAAAAGAAAGAGAGGAAAAGGGAGAGAGAGGACGTGAAAGAGACACAGAGAGAGGCACAGAGAGAGAGACAGATAGAGAGCGAGAAGAGGAAAGGAGAGAGAGACACAGAGACAGAGGGACAGGCAGGCACAGAAAAACCTGGCTGCCAAGAGAGCAAAGATTATGTGGTCACTGTGAGACAGTCAGGAAGGTTGAAAAAGAGGAGCACTCTCTCCTGCACTGTGACAAATGCAATCAGATAAGAGGGTCCCTTTTTCCCTGACCTGTACAAAGCCATCCCATCCTTCCAAAGTTTTAACAAAAGGACAACATGGCCATAGTTCTTGGCAAAGGCCCTTCAGCTGCATGGGCAGCCAATACATACTACAGTGCCATGACCTAAGGGACTCTAGTCATATGACAAGCGTATGTGTGTGTATGTGTGTGTGTGTGTGTGTGTTTGTTTGCATGTGTGTGTATGTGTACGTGTGTGTTTGTATCTGTGTATAGGTGTGTGTATCTGTGTATAAGTGTGTGTATGTGTTTGTATTTATGTATAAGTGTGTGTTTGTGTGTGTGTGTGTGTTTATATTTAAGTAAAAGTGTGTGTGTGTGTGTGTGTTCTCACCCTCATCCCCATGTCCCCATCGCGGGCGCGGTCCACCGACACGGAGCGCTTGTTCTCGAACATCTTGACACGCGTGAGCACCGACTGCGGCCTCATGGCGGGGTCATCCTCCCCCTCCCGCCTGCCGCCAGCACCCCCCGCCGAGGCCGGTGGGGGGGGCGAGCGCGCCCTGGGGCCCCCCTGCTCCTCCGGCGAGGCCAGCCCCTCGGGCTTGGGCGGGGGTACGGGCGCCAGCGCGGGCGCGGCGTCCATGTTGGCGTAGTTGCTGCGGTGGCCGGGGGGCGTCTGGCTGTAGGGGGGCCTCTGGAGCAGCACGGGCGGTTGGGGGTCGGGGGAGTGGGAGACGGGCGAGGAGTGGGGGTAGGAGGGGTGGTGCGGGTCGTACCCCGAGTTCAGCTGCTGCGGAGGCTCGTCGTAGCGGACCGGCCCCGCCGGCTTGCTGTAGCGCGGCCGGCCGTCGTAGCCCAGCGGGGGCTCCTCGTAGCGCTGGGGGGGGCTGTAGGCGCGCGTGGGGGGGCCCGCATCCTCGTAGGGCAGGCGCTGGGGTGGGGGGGGCTGGTCGTACGTGGGCCACGGGGGCTGCTGCTGCTGCTGGAGCTGCTCGGCGTAGGGGTGCACGCGGGGGTCGTAGTGGAGGCGCGAGGGGTCGTAGCCGCGGGTCTTGGGCTCCAGGTAGCCGCCGGCCTCGTAGCGGTAGGGCAGCTGGTCGTACTCACGGTAGGGCGGGTCCTCGCCATACGGCTGCGCGTGATAGGCCGGCTGAAGGGGCTGCTTGGGGCTGGGGTTTAATCTGATTGGCTCTTCCATGCTGTAGATCTCCTTCTTGTACATCTGCAGAGGAGAGGAAGAGCAGTGAGCGATCGAGGTACAGTAGCCCAGCAGACCAAACACCAGACCAAATCAATCAATAGATGAGTGAGAAAGATAGAGCGAGGTAAACGGATAAACGGAGCGAGAGTATTAAATACAGATTAGGTGCTGTGGAACACACGGAAGCGGAGCGAGACACAGCACAGGACACCTGCAATAGAAGAGACTCAGAGTGAAGGGTTACTGCAGAGAGTTGAGTGCACACTCACACTCACACAACACATGTGCATACACACACACGGGCACACACACACACACACACACACACACACACACACACACACACACACACAGGCATACACACACACACACACTCAGGTATACACACACACGCACCCACACACACAAACACACACCTAGGTGTACACACACACACACGCACGCACTCAGGTATACACACACACAGACGCACCCACACACACACACCTAGGTGTACGTGTACACACACACACACACACACACACACACATAAACATACACACGTGGAGAAGGACGAGGAGCACTAAAGAAGGGTGGGCGCAGCCTGAAGAAGCAAAACAAGGAGGAAGAGAAGAACAAACCAGAACAAAACCTGCAGGAAACAAACCCAGTAAACGTAAGGTCAAACCGAGGTCAAACCCAGGTCAACTCAACGTAAACAACAGCAGCACTACCAGTGCTGCAGAGAACAGCAGGCCTCAAAGGAACAGAGGAGTCCAACTACAGAACGTGAAATTTGAAAAGTAGCCCTTTAAAAATGACAACCACTTAACTTCTCCTAGCAGAGAGAAAGAGACAGAGTGAGAGTGAGAGAGTGAGAGAGAGAGAGAGACAGAGAGAAAGGAGACAAGGCGAGAGTGATAGAGTAAGAAAAAGAGAGAGAGTGAGAGAAAGAAAAAGAAAGAGACAGAGAAATACAGAGAGAGAGAGAGAGAGAGAGAGAAGACAAGGTGAGAGTGAGTGAGAGAGCAAGAGAGAGGTTAAAAATCTCCTTTATTCAACCTCTGTCTAACCTTCTCACATCATCAAGCTTAACCTTGTTGAATAATTGTATTGACATGTGTCAGAGAGGCAGAGGGAGTGTGAGAGAGACAGAGAGAGTAGCGTGTCGGAGTGAAAGACAGACAGGGATAAAGAAAGGTTAGAGAAACTTCTTTTAAGACAGTGGCAGGCTACCTTTCAAAGTCAGTAAAAGCAGCAGAGAAAACACACACACACACACACACACACACACCAAAAAATAACCCAATTGTAGTTATTCTCTCTCTCTATCCAAGCGATGAGCTTTGGAAACAAGAGCAGGAGCTCAGTGCCCACCGCCTCTGCCGTGAACACTGGCGCCCCCCTCTGGTCGCTCACGGTCCCTCGGCACACCACGTCTGAAACGAACAACGCCCCCTCCTGGCCTGGTGTGGGTTATGGGTAACAACACAACACTGGGCACAGGGCAGACGTCTCCACCTTCCACCAAGAATGCCACTATCTGCGGTGGGCCAAAGTGTCCCGGACACGTGGCAAATATGGGTATTCTCAGTGGAGTCGATGGAGGCGGTTGGTGGGATGGCGATGTTTGTGTCGCGATGGAAAAAAAGTCGTTTCAGGTGATGTGGCCGAGAAGTAGCTTTTTTTAAGAAAACGCACACCACTGCGAAGAAAGGAAGAAATGAAGGACGGAGGAAACGAAAGGAAGAGAAAGAGAAGGAAACGTGAAGGAGCCATGAAGTCCCGCGACAGAGCCGTGCAAGTAGGAGGAAACAACATTGGCCGGGCGACATCGAGCATCACGCAACGACTTCACAATCTTTTTTTTTTTTTCACCAGTGTTGCTTCCTCAACACACACTCTCACACACACACACACACATCGCACATGCATGTATATACATACCTGCACGCACATACACACACACACACACACACACATGACACACACACACACACACACACACACACACACACACACACACACACACACACCTACCACACAGCAGTGCCGCATGCATGCAGTAAAGAGAGAGAAGCACGTGGCCAAACACTCGCAGGCAGACGGCGGTGAGGTGCTGGTGACAGCAGAGGGGGTGTGTGTGTGTGTGTGTGCGTTGAGTTGGGGTGGGGGCACGAGCAGACAGGGCAAAGAGTGGAGGGGGGGGGTGGCAGGTGGTGGGGCAAACCGAGTCAAGCCGCACTGCACCCCCAGCCGAGACGAGGTACCTTTGGCTCCGCCCCCGCTGTCCCTGATTGGCTGGGCTCGTGACTCTGGGGTGGGGCTAGCTCTGGGACAGGGCTGCTCCTGATTGGCCCAGCCTCTGGGGGGTTGAGGCTGGAGGTGGAGTTGGAGTTGGAGATGGTGGTGATGGGTGGTGGGGGGGGCTCGGTGGAGGTGGAGGGGGGCTCCGGGGTGGAGGAGGTGTTGGTGGTGGTGGCGCCTGCAGCGTGTTGAACTGTAGGGGGCGCTGTCTCGACCACAGGGGCCACGGCAGCCACAGCGGCAGCAGCAGCAGGAGGAGCCTCTGCTGTCTGTGAACGGGTCAGACACGTTTAAAACACACACCTTGGCACAAGCGCTCGTGCACACACACACACACACACACACATATATACACACACACATACACACACCTGCAAGCTGCATGAATCGCACACAACCAACACCACTTGAAACATCCACACCTTGTTTGGCCACTGAATATAAAACACTTATTCAAACTGATTCGATACGCACTTGGCACGCGGTCCACCAGACAGAAAAAAAACGAAACAGTATAGTATTACAGTGTTGTCTGGCATAATATATCTCTGTCACTTTAACAACAACCACCCCAGATATATTTCTTAATATGGTTCCAGTTTCTCTTAATTACATGTATGTGTTCTAATAGTGTTACTTCTGAAATCCTCAATATGGTGCAAGACCAATTTTTTCTCTTTTAACATAGCTGAGAACAATTCCACCTCAGCAAAATGGCTACTGAGAATCCTAGCACACAAAATATAACAAACTAACTTACAATACTCCCTATATTGTAAAAGTGGACAGATCACAATATTCCCATACTGTGGGCCAGATCTCGCAATAGTACTGCATCATAACCTTTCTAGTAATTGCAACCTCACCAGACCGGTGTTGTTACGACAGCTGTACAACAAACATACTCACAAACGTCTAATCTACCCGAAACAAACCTCTCACCTGTTTTACAAAACACACACTAGCCTTCATTGGATACTCTAGTCTACCTAAACCAAGAGGGACTATCAGTTATGTATAAAAATATACAAAAGAGAAGTGTCACAAACAAAACAAACACATCAATCGTAGATGTGGGCCTGTTATAATATAATACGCGCATAAGATGCTAATGTGCTAATGAAGGAAACCCACTACACATCACAACAGCAAAGACAAACATAGCATGGGATATCGAAACAGTTAAAACAGCCTGCTGTATATGAAACACGCATCTTGCTAAATGTGAAACAGACACACACACACACATACACACACACACATAGACGTCTGCTCATCATGACACCTCATCATCATTAAAAGTGTTGCCAACAATTTTCGTTGGAAAGTCGCTAAAGCCTGCTCCAAATGTTGCTAAATGTCACTAGATGACGTCACACGTTAATTTGCATATTTGTGATGTCATAACTCTGTATTGGCTCGTAGATCTACAGAACATCCACTTCCATGTAATGATAGGGGCTGATTCTACATAGGCTAGTCTTCACTTTTATAACTCTGGGGCAGCTCTAGAGACAGAGGCAGTCAGGCAGAGCAGTATGAGAAAGAGAGATTATTATTGATGTTTTTCTCAACAAAACAGTTGGTCTGCCGTTTGCCAAAGTTGTGAAAGTCGTGAAATTTGTCGCACAAAATACGATTTTTTTTGTCACTAGGAATGGCCAAAAGTCGCTAAATCAACATGTGACAAAGTGGCTAAATTGGCAACACCGCTCTTCTCTCACTTTGTGTCTTCCCTGTCCTTCTAGTGGCAAGTTAAAGACTTACACCGGCACAGGAGTTTCAGTTGGTAATGTAGTCTGCTTGTTCTTTAATACGGAGATACATACAACCTTTCGTATACTTCATGATATTAGTCCAGCACATTAGACGACTCCTAGGTCCAGATAAATACTATTACAGCAGTACGATTTTAACATGGATATTACCCATCATGCACTGGGACACTGGATACTTGCTGGTACAACTTCAGGTGGAACCAAAAGAACAGCAGCTATCACAGACCACAAATAATGACAAGACACGGGGGCACGTGTAGGCCTTGGCTTGGCCTAGATTCAGCCAAATCAAAGCCGAATCTGGACAACCAAGACCAAACCATAGCCAAACCTGAGTCAAATCTGGACCAAACCATAGCCAAACCTGAGTCAAATCTGGACCAAACCATACCCAAACCTGAGTCAAATCTGAACCAAGCCAAGAACAGGTCTGTGCCAAATCTGGACCAAATGCAGAACAGGTCTGTGCCAAATCTGGACCAAACCAAGAACATGTCTGTGCCAAATCTGGACCAAACCAAGAACAGGTCTGTGCCAAATCTGGACACCACCAAGAACATGTCTTTGCCAAAATCTGGACCAAACCAAGGGCCAGATCCGGGCTAAATGAAGGTCAAAATTGACCCAGATTAAGGTCAATGTCTTACGTGTCCACTGTTTAGCAGAGTGGGCTCTCATACAGGCACTGGGGGGGGATATTCATAGTAACATCGACATCATTGAGAGAAATAATGGCAACCGTCACACACGACAACAGCAGTCATGGTTACGTAGGTATTCACTTTAGCATAGAATATATATCTTTTTTTGGCTTAAATATAGTTACCTGTTTCTTCTTATATAGCTTTCAAAAATTAAACATTCATATACACATACCACACACTCACACAAACACACACACACACCAACACACACATACACAACAATAAATATGTGGCAGAGGTTATTATATCATATATCATATCAATAGTCACTTTTCCCATATAATATCTAATATATACTATTTTCATAGATATATCATAGCTAGCTGTGGGCTTCTTCTGTCTTCTGTTACCCTCTCTCCATTGTGCGATTACAGTGATAATGTATAATGCTGTTAGTATCTCGGATCTCTTCTCCTGCTAATAGCACCTCCACATTTGGGTTACGTTACGTTAGTACTGTCAGTAGCACCTCCGTTCGGTTCTGTCCTGCGTTGGATTTTTTTTACTTTAGTACCTGCGTACAGTACAGTTCGAGTGTTACGTACACGCTATAATCACAGACAGTTTAACAGCACACGCTTACTAAACCAGACACGTTTTACGCAACACCTAGCACCTCTTTCTGACTGTAGTGGCCTC
>CM050202.1:17791273-17796273 GCA_027475355.1 Coilia nasus | reverse complement strand
TTACACTGTGTCCTCACTGCAAGCGAGGCGAGCGAGTGTTAATGACAAAATCAGTTTGATTACTTTAATCTTAGTCGGAATGTCCTAACTAGATGCCATCTGAAGCAGTGCTGTGTGGCACGATGCATTGTGATCTTCTGGTAGGAGTTTTGCTGTTCAACCTGTTTCTATTTTTGAGTTTTGTGACAATTTTACAGTTTTAGTATTCATACGCAGGGCATTGCTTAAATTAATATAACTCCATTGCTAAATTGGGTATTTCTAGAGCAGGGCAAAGTGTGTGTGTGTGAGATTTTTTTGCTCTGCAAAGTGCAGGAGAGCATTCTAGAGTCTTTTTCCATTGCTCTGATTGGGCAGTGGTATACATTATCTAGAATCTACAATTCTATCTTTGAGTCTTTGAGTGCAGTATTTTAAAACCTTTACTAATTTGATTAGAGAGCAGGGCAAAGCATTTTTAGAATACTAAATGAAAAATGTTTGATTTGATGGGTACCAGTCTGTTCTAGGTTGTCATGGCTGCGATTGTGACATGGAAGTAAGTTGTATTTTTACCCTGGGTCTGTGCTTACAACTGACTCAAAATCTCATCCGACACTGTAGCTAGGTTTGGTGTGCTTAGTAGCACTATAATTATGAAAGACTGAAAAAATATATATTTTTGTGAGACCCAAATATAGAAAAATGTTTTAAATTTTGAATGTATTCAAAAATGTTTTTTAACCCTTTAGATGTTGCTGTAGGAGGCATATGATGCAGAAATCAGTGTTTACTTTCACTTTTGACATCCAAAATTAAAATGCCGTCCACATCAAATCCAATGCAATCCAATGGACCAGGTGCAACAAGGTGATGTACTTCAAGGCAGGTTCCCAGGTCGTATGACTTTGTGGCCAGGTAGCTGAGCCTATTTATACAATCTATAATAGCATTGCAGAACTGAACAATATGACCTATTAGTGTTATAAATGGTGGTTTTAAAAAGACAAAAAGGGAAAGGCTTATTTTCGTAGACTTAAATGTAATGTTGTAATATTGCAACACTGGGCCTCTGAGGGTTAAACTGACATTCACGACTGATGCATTATGCTTAAAAAAACACGATTCAAAGTACCATTCCCAGGCTGCTGTGTGAGACTAGAAGTAATAAATAATATGGAAAATAACAACTCCAGCTTTTGCTGTTCACGTCCCTGCTCAGAATGACCCCCCAGCTGTGAGGTCACTTCCTCTGTGGGAATGAGGGAATTCTCAATGGAAATGTATAAACATCGACATTCTCCTGCTGTCACACCCACTAATGCAGCGGCGCATGAATTTATCAATCACTCCACCGCTGTGGAAGAAAAGCATGAACGAGATGAGAAGACGGGATTAGCCATGAGCCTTCTCACCCCCACTGAGCCCCTCCCCCCGTCACCAGTCTCTGCTACTGGCTGTAGGGTTGGTGGTGGAGAAAGGAACTCTGGGACATGCAGCAGATGGCCAGTATGGTAGCTCTTTCCAGACAGCAATTAACAGATTTTGACTATTACTGACCTATGCTTGTTATATTGTAGAATCTATCCAAGATGGTTGCTCATAATGTGTTTTTTTTTAGTATTGTACTCAAGTATGTGTCAGTTTAGAAGTGTCAAATATCATAAGCATAACCATAAAAGAGTATATAGGCTGCTCTAATTTTGCTATGTCTTCATGTGCTTTGTGTTCCTATACACTTCTGTTAGCTTGTTAATGTCCTCCTTCTGTAAGTCGCTTTGGATAAAAGCATCTGCTAAATGTAATGTAATGTAATGTAATGTAATATAATATGCACAGTACACGGGGGGATTATGGCCACCAAGATGTATATGTGTGGCACAGCACACGGTGCGTAATAGGCACTGAGACAAATAGCCATGCTGCACAGGAAAGGACATTCGCTGAGACATACAGTATTATATATGCATAATCTACAGGTAATAAAATATGCACTGAAATGTATGTGCAGCGCACAGGAAGTCAAATGCCGTGGAGATGTGCAGGAAGTGACACGCACTGAGATGTATAGTCACAGGGGCAAAGGAGGAATGTGCACTAAGCCATATGTGCAGTGTGCAATCAATAATATGCACTGGGATATATGTGCACTGCGTATGGAAAATGGAGAGGTATAGATATTTAGTAATGGAAATGACTTCAATGGCAGCTGCATATACAGACATGGTGCTGCTGTGGATATCTACTGGTATTGTGCTGGGACAATGTGTATAAGAGTGTGATATAATGTGATATTGGTCTGATACCAAGAAATGCTATGTGCTGTTGGTCAAATATTTGTGAATTCTTAGTGCTACGCTTAGCACATTCCTCAAATAAAATATATTAAAACATTTCTAAAGTATGCTAGAATTAGGTTGAATGTAACTGAACCTCAAAATGTTTCGTTGTTGTTGTTGAAAAGTGTTTATTCACGTGCCACAAGGAGGCTGCATTAAAGATACATGGGTGAGTAGCAAAGTCGGAACTGCTCCGCTACGTACTGTAGCATCAAACGCTGCGAGAAGCTGGCTTGATATGGTCCCAGGTTTGTAAAACTGTCAGAGCTGACAGAGGTGAATGGGTTCGAGCAAAGGAACAGTCTGTGTTTAAATGTAGTGGGAATTCGATTAAAAATGATCAGCAGCCACACATCCCGTGGATTTCATTTTGGTGGGGAGATAATGAAAAGCTGTCACTGCTGTAAATAAATTACTTGTCATGGGGAGCGGGAGCGCAGGTGTATATATTTTGAAGCGAAGGGAATAAGATGGGGTGGGGGTGGGGGGGGGGGGGGGGGGGGGATCAGTGAGATACATTTTACGTCATATGTATCCATTGTTCTTAAAGACGAATGTCTATGAAACAGAGATGTTCAGAATGGCTAGCACTTTTCGTATGTTCTTGAATGTGAGTAGACCACCATTCGTCAACAAAGACAGGGTAAAAAGGATCTCCCACTCAAAATTCATTTTAACAACAAACCAAGTAGAATGGTGTATTGTGTGTGTGTGTGTGCGCGTGTGTGTTTTGAATGTTGTATTAATAATGTCTGTGTTTGAATGTGAATGTATGTGTACGCATGTGAGCATGTGAGTGTGAAAGTGTGTGTGTCTGTGTGTCTTGAATGTTGAATTAATAGTGTGTGTGTGTGTGTTGAATGTTGAATTAATTTAGGGTTAGGGTTAGGGTGTGTGTGTGTGTGTGTGTGTGTGTGGGTTAGGGTTAGGGTTAGGGTGTGTGTGTGTGTGTGTGTGTGTGTGTGTGTGTGTGTGTGTGTGTGTGTGTGTGTGTGTGTGTGTGTGTGTGTGTGTGTGTGTGTTTTGAATGCTGAATGTTGTATTAATAATGTCTGTGTTTGAATGTGAATGTTTGTGTACGCATGTGTGCATGTGAGTGTGAAAGTGTGTGTGTGTGTCTGTGTGTGTTGAATGTTGAATTAATAGTGTGTGTGTGTGTGTGTTGAATGTTGAATTAATTGTGTGTGTGTGTGTGGGTGTGTGTGTATATACAGTATATGTATGTATTATTAGATAGTGGCTCGTGTCACCTAGGTGACTATTGGCCCCTCCCCTCTCCCTCTTCCCCCCGCCCCTGCCCTGGTCTCCGGCGCGCATCAATAATGGATTAAGTCCGCCACGAGAACTGCAAGTCTGGTCGTTTCTAAATTTAGGCGCGATAAAGTCCCCAAAGAGCGCGCCGGTGGTGGTTGTGGCGGCCCGGCGCTGACAGGCTCCGGCTGCTGAGGGATGCTGGGTAATCAGGCTGCTCTCTCGCGGGGCCTGTGGGTCTGCTAATGCCCTGTAATTACACGTCAAAGCGGAGAAAACACTGCGGACAGAGCCTGCCTGACACCGACGATGGAAATCGGCTTTTTTTCACGCTGTCTTATTTGATAGTTGCTCTTCTCCTTTGCTCTCTCTCTGTTAATCCCTCCGTCTCTCTTTCAATCTTAGTCTTAAACTCTCATTCACTAACTCTTAAGCTCATTCAGCCAGTCTGTTTGTCATTCAGTCTTTCTATTCCAGTCTAGTTTAATTCCTATTTTCATTCTTATTTACTTTGTCTCGTGTCTCTTTCCACTCTTGTTTCTTTTAATCTCTTTCTGTTACAACTTTTCAGTCTTCTCTCTCTCTCTCTCTCTCTCTCTCTCTCTCTCTCTCTCTCTCTCTCTCTCTCTCTTCATTTCACTCACTACCAGTTCATGTCATTATGTTTTTACTGGCATGACCCTTTCAATAGCATAGCCAAATTCACTGAGTAAATTCAAATTCAAATAGGCAACCTGGCTTTAGAAGCTGCAATCCAGTGTCACATATTTGTTTCAGCCATTCACTCAGTCAGCTCATTATAACTGGCACAACTCTTCAACCAGTTAGAGGAGTTAGCTAGTGAAATCACCTGTAAGAGACGCCTCCTGTTATAAGTTTGTTACCAGAATGGTAATGACCAAGTTGTAATGTGTTACTAAAGACTCTCTGTAATGTCATAGTAATGTTGTGGTGTACACACGGAACCAGGTGATTTGGAATGTGTGGTATTGGGCTGTAGCTTCTGAATCCTGCCCATTAATCATTGCTCTTGGACAGTCTTCAGGCCATCAAAGGCTGCCTACCATAACTGCACCAAAACACAAATTATTCCTTCGCCTGTGCTCCTAACACAGCTGATTTCACTAATTAGCTTATCTACCTGACTGAAGAGGTGTGTTGAGTGGAATCAGATGGTTCAATAAATTTGCTGGAACAAATACAAGGCGGGACTTTTAATTTACGAACCCCGGATGTTCGTCATTGGCCCTGGCTTCAGAAAACACAGATATATTGAGACAGCCGGTACAAATCTGATTTTTTCACGTTCAGATCGTAACCAATTTGACTTTTGCCAGTCTGGACATGAAATCCGATTTTGCCAATCTGTTTCAAACTGTGGTTGGTGGTGGTTTAAACACGATTTCCATTGTATTTTCACAGATGTTTCTC
>CM050202.1:17781273-17786273 GCA_027475355.1 Coilia nasus | reverse complement strand
CTCTTTCTCTCTCTCTCTCTCTGTCTCTCTCTCTGCCTCTCTCTGCCTCTCTCTCTCTCTCTTTCTCTCTCTCTCTCTCTCTCTCTCTCTCTCTCTTTCTCTCTCTCTCTCTTTCTCTCTCTCTCTCTCCCTCCTCATATCAGGATGGTGTGATGCGCCTGTCTGTGGAGACTGATAAACAGTCTGGTGATTCCTACAGGGGGATCCTCCCGCACCGTTCCACTAGACACAACACTTTTAAACGCCCACTGAAAAATGTTGACTAAAACACACTTGACTGACAGTTTAATGGCTGTTGCAAAAACATATGCTATCCATACCCAAACACAAATACACACACACACACACACACACACACACACACACACACACGCACGCACACACACATGCACACACACACAGCGCACACGAACACACACACACACACACACACACACACACACACACACACACACACACACACACACACACGTATAGAGTTGCATGTGTGTAGTTTTACTCCACTTGCTCTTTGTCTGATGGAAACTCTGAGCTTTTCTGATCTATAGTAATCTCTCGTAATGGTAAGCTATCTTATATAGTGCCCATGCCTGCACGTGTGTGTGTGTGTGTGTGTGTATGTGTGCGTGTTGACCTCTTGGCATAAAAGCTTTCTTATGTCAGAAAGGCCTCTTAGCTGTCCCATCTGCTTTATCTCTTCCTCTCTCTCCAACACACACACACACACACACACACACACACACACACACACAGAAGAGAGAGAAGTGACAGTAGTAAAATCTCAGGCTTATGTCTGCTATCTCTTCCCCAGGGGCCATCAACAGTATATTGCATATCCTCATCAGTCAAAACATTCAGTCACTCAGAGATGTGCGTGGAGACCAGGGCGAGTATGTGTCTGTCTGTTCACATGGCTTCTGTTATACCAGAGACCAGTAGACCAGTATACCAGAGACCAGTGTGTGTGTGTGTGTCTCATTTGGCTAGTCTCATACTGCTGTTGACACATTTGTGTGTGTGTGTGTGTGTGTGTGTCTCTCTCTCTCTGTCTGTTTATAGACCAGTATACCAGAGACCAGTGCATGTGTGTGTGTCTCATTTGGCTAGTCTCATACTGCTGTTGACACATTTGTGTGTGTGTGTGTGTGTGTGTGTGTGTGTGTGTGTGTGTGTGTGTGTGTGTGTGTGTGTGTCTGTTTGTGTCTGTGAGTGTATGCATAGACATTTTTGCAAACGCATGTATCATCCTTGGGTGGAGTCCCGTTGTCATCAAAATGTTAGACACATGTGTGTGCATGCGTGTGTGTGTGTACGCATCCAGACACAGATGTTTGTGTGTGCGTGTGTGTGTGTACACATCCAGACACACATGTTTGTGTGTGCATGCGTGTGTGTGTGTACACATCCAGACACACATGTTTGTGTGTGCGTGTGTTGCGTATACTGTAAGTGTGTCACTGTTAAACAGACTCACATTGCAGTCCAGCAGGTCCATGCTGTCCAGGCTCTTGCTGCGGTGGATGCGGCCCTTGATGCGTCGCAGCGATGGCTTGTTGCTCTGACTCAGGGACAGCGTGGACACGGCCGAGGAAGGCAGCAGTGCGGCAGCGGCGCCCGCCACAGCGCCCCCTGCTGCACTGGGGGTAGCAGAGTCAGGAGGAGTCACCCTAGAGCACGGGCAAGAGCAGGCACACACACACAAATTCATACACATATCATATGTGCAACATTCACACAGATGTACAAGAACACACACACACGCGCGCACAGACACACACACACACACAACAGACAGAGAGAAGACACCACATGTTAGCATTATGCAGTAAAAACACATTGCATTTATCATCACACACACACAAACACACACACAAAAGGAGAGAGAGACAGACAGACAGACAGACAGACAGACAGACAGACAGACAGACAGAGAGAGATGCAGGGAGAGAGAGAGAGAGAGAGAGAGAGACCTACAGACAGGGATAGAGCAAGAGAGAGAGCGAATGATCGGAGGAGCAGCTGCTGTCTATGGGAGAAAGAAGCGCAGACGTGGGAAACGGGCCGGAGCGCTGGTGAGACTTTGCCAGCGCGGATTCCGTACGCCCCTTCCAGCCATGCACTTGGCGAACGTACGTTCCCTACCCAACAAAATAGATGAGCTGCTTCTCCTGAATAAGATAAACAAGGACTTCGCCCGCTCTGCTGCCCTCTGCTTCACTGAAACATGGCTCAGTGAACTCATTCCAGACAATGGATTACATCTTCCAGGGTTCGGTTTGCATCGCGCCGATCGGCAGAAAGAGCTATCGGGAAAGACGAAGGGTGGTGGAATATGCTTCTACATTAACGAAGGTTGGTGCACAGATGTTACAGTTCTCAGCAAACACTGCTGCCCAAACCTCGAATCACTTTTTTTGAAATGTAAACCCTTCTACTCACCGCGGGAGTTCTCCTCATTCATTCTAGCCGGTGTTTACATCCCACCTCAGGCTGACGTGAGTGAAGCTCTGCAAACTCTCGCTGACCAGGTTAACTCATCAGAACAAACTTATCCCGACTCACTGCTTATCATTGTAGGGGATTTTAACCAAGCTAACCTAAAAAACGAACTTCCAAAATTCAGACAGCACATCAACTGTCCTACCAGGGACAACAACATATTGGATCACTGCTACACTTCTCTCAAGGATGCATATCACTCTGTCTCCCGAGCGGCACTAGGCCGCTCAGACCATTGCCTGGTTCATCTTATTCCTACCTACAAACAAAAGTTAAAAACAGCTAAACCTGTGATCAGGTCAACAAAGAAGTGGACGGAGGAGGCAAAGGAAGAACTACAGGACTGTTTTGACTGTACAGACTGGAGTGTCTTCGAGGAGGCCACAGCTGACCTGGACGAATTGACAGATACCGTCACCTCATATATTAGTTTCTGTGAGGAAGTTTGCGTGCCAACAAAAACTTTCCACATATTTAACAACAACAAACCATAGTTCACCCCGAATCTCCGCCAGCTCCGCCAAGCCAAGGAGGAGGCCTACAGAAATGGGGATAAGCCTCTCTTCAAGGCACTCAGGAACTCACTCACAAAAGAAATAAGAGCAGCTAAAAAGCAATACTCTGAAAAGCTGAAAAACCAGTTTTCAGCTAACGACACCACGGCACTATGGAGAGGGCTTCAGGACATCACGAATTACAAAAGACCACCCCCCCCTGCTGAGGCCAGCAACAGCCTTGCTGATGACCTGAACGCCTTCTACTGCAGATTTGAGAAGGAGACATTCACACCCCTCCCCCCGCCAGATCAACTGCAGACCCCTCCACCCACCTGGCTTCACCCCCCCAAATCCACCACCCGCCCCCCAATCCACACTCATCATTTGCGAGGAGGACGTCCGTCGCCTCTTTGAGAGGCAAAATGTCCGGAAGGCTCCAGGTCCAGATGGAGTAACACCCTCCTGTCTCAGGGCCTGTGCCATCCAGCTGGCACCAATTTTTACCCAGATCTTCAACAGATCACTGGAGCTATGCGAAGTTCCCTCATGCTTCAAAAGCTCTACCATCATCCCAGTCCCCAAGAAACCCTCCATCTCTGGACTAAATGACTACAGACCTGTGGCCCTGACCTCAGTTGTCATGAAGTCCTTCGAACGCCTTGTGTTGTCCCACCTCAAAAAGATCACAGGCTCTCGGCTTGACCCCATGCAGTTTGCCTACAGGGCAAATAGGTCAGTGGACGATGCAGTGAATATGGGACTGCACTTCATCCTGCAACACCTTGACCAACCAAGGGCCTACGCCAGGATTCTGTTTGTGGACTTCAGCTCGGCGTTCAACACCATTATCCCAGATATCCTCACCACCAAACTCTCCCAGCTAACTGTGTCTCCTGCATATCTGTCAGTGGATCTCCAGCTTCCTGACCGACAGGAGCCAACATGTGCGGCTCGGAGGTGTCACATCCGGTACACGGACTATCAGCACTGGTGCTCCCCAAGGCTGTGTCCTCTCACCGCTGCTCTTCTCTCTGTACACAAACGACTGCACCTCCAATGACCCAGCGGTCAAGCTCCTGAAATTTGCCACTGTCATTGGGCTTATCCAGGATGGTGATGAGTCTGCATACAGACAGGAGGTTGACAAGCTGGTGCTCTGGTGCAGCCAACACAACCTAGAACTCAACGCACTAAAGACTGTCGAGATGGTTGTGGACTTCAGGAAGCACCCATCACTGCTGCACCCCCTCACAATATCCCACAGCCCAGTATCAAAGGTGGACTCTTTCAAGTTTCTGGGATCCATCATCTCTCAGGACCTGAAGTGGGAGTCCAACATCAATGCCATCCTCAAAAAGGCTCAGCAGAGGATGTACTTCCTACGCCAGCTGCGGAAGCATGGCCTACCACAAGAACTGTTGGTGACCTTCTACACAGCTGTAGTAGAATCCATCCTCTGCTCGTCCATCACAGTCTGGTTTGGAGCAGCCACACAACAAGACAAACACAGACTACAGCGCACAATTCGGTCTGCTGAAAAAATCATCGGTGCCCTCCTGCCCTCCCTCCAGGACTTGTACATTGGGAGGTCCAGGAAGCGGGCAGAGAACATAATCAAAGACCCCTCTCACCCTGCACACACCCTCTTCGACCTCCTTCCCTCTGGTAGACGCTACAGATCCCTGCGCACCAAAACTACCAGACACAAAAACAGCTTCTTCCCCACTGCCATCACCCTACTGAACAGCTGAACTACACATGCATACATACATACATGCACATGTGTATATGCTTACTGTTATGCCCTTGTATTCCCCCCCCCCCCCCCAGCGCTTCTCTTGCACATGACACAAGCAAAGACTTACCTAGGTGTCCCCTGCCCAGCAACTCAGGACTCTTTTTGTGCCCCCCCCCCTTATTCGCCTTATTGGTATATTGTCATACCGGTTCTTTAACCCACTGTAACACCATGTGCCTACTTGTTCATTATTGCCCATATTGGGT
>CM050202.1:17773773-17776273 GCA_027475355.1 Coilia nasus | reverse complement strand
CCTCTGTCTTTCTCTCCTTCTATGACTCCAAAATGTTTACTTGTTCAGCCTATAGTGCACCATGTAGGGGTGAAAGCAGTGTAACTCACACCCTCTGTAGTAAACTATATAGAGGGCTGTTGAGCATTTTGGACACAGCCTCAGACACAGTGTCAGTATCAGTTTTGTCCTCTCCACTCTTGACCTATACCCTCTTCCTCTCTTCTCCTCTCCTCTCCTCTCCTCTCCTCTTCTCTCCTCTCCTTTCCTTTCATCTCCTCTCCTCTCCTCTCCTCTCCTCTCCTCTCCTCTCCTCTCCTCTCCTCTCCTCTCCTCTTCTCTCCTTTCCTTTCATCTCCTCTCCTCTCCTTTCCTCTCCTCTCCTCTTCTCTCCCCTTTCCTCTCTCCTCTCCTCTTCTCTCCTCTCCTTTTCTTTCATCTCCTCTCCTCTCCTTTCCTCTCCTCTTCTCTCTCCTTTCCTCTCTCCTCTTTTCTCTCCTCTCCTCTCCTTTCCCCCATTCCCCTCTATACCTTACTTTCCTCTATTTCTCCTCTGTTTTGCTTCTCTCCTCCTGTTCCTCCCATACTTTCATCATCCCCCTCTCTCTTCTCCTTCACTCTCAGTGCTGTCTCTTTTCTCTCCTCCATTCCTTTACCGTCTGCTCTTTACTTTACTTTATTTCTCCGTATGCCTATAGCCTTCTATCCTCCTCTATTATCCATTCTATATTCCTTTCTTCCTTTTTTCCTTTCATTTTTCTATCTCTCCCCTCTCCTCTCTTCTCTGTCCTTTCTTCTGAGTGGGTTTCTGTCCAGATCAGAGTGATACTATATTCCCCCTGTTCTTTCCTCCTCTACTCCACCTTTATATCAGTCTGTTTTATTTTCTCCTCTTCTTTCTTTTATCTACACTTTAACTATACTCTGTTTCCTTTTAGTCGATTCTTGCCTCTCTCTCTCCACTTCTTCCTGTCTTTTATCCTCTTCTCTTTCCCTCCCCCTGCCACCGTTGTCTTTCCTTTCTTCTTTTATCTTCTGTTCTTCTCCTTACTACATGTTCATCTTTTCTCGTCTTCTCTCCCTTCTTCTGTTGTTTAATTCTCTCTATTCTTTTTTTTTTTGTCCTCCGGCCTTCCTACTCTTCCACTCTCTTCACTTTCTCCTCTGCTCTCCCTCTTTCCCGGTCCTCCTCTCCTCTCTTCTCCTCCACTGACCTTTCGTCCTCCCTCTAATCTTCTCCTCCAAAGCTCGCTCCATTTACGCGTCGCTTTTAAACCACCCTTTGTTCAAGAATAAATTTAGTCGTTAAAAAATTAACACTGATTTGGAGTCTTTGACTAAAATGTGGCTAATGTGACTAAACTGCATTTGCAACACGTACGCATAGGATGTGTCATAGCCAGGGGCGTAGATTTGCTCTTGACATTGGTAGGGACCTTTTAATCCCCAAAAAAAACCCTCCCCGCCCCCCCATCATAGAATGTTGAATTACTGTTAAACCAATCGCTGACAGATAAGTAGTTTAGATTTCAGTTTAATTCAACCATGGTGCAAATGAAACAGGTCTCATACATCAGCAACAATAAAAGTAGATGGAGCACTGAATAACCTTGAAATCATCATTAACGTTTGTACAGTGAGTGCATTTTCTAAACAATTTGTGCCAACTGCACTGCAAAGTCAGTAACGTTACCATTAGAATAAAGTTATAGTGTCACCAAAGTTCTAACGTTAAACATGTCAATTTAACAGCCACTGTAGGCTAAGAATATCCGTAAGAAAACTGACAGTTGACATTTTTGTGTGCATGTTATGAATAGCTGCTACAGATGATTTCAGCCTGCTGTAGGCATGCTGTGTGCCAAAGCCTAGTTGTCATTAACGTTGTTATGGGACTCATTTCAGTGGTGATCTTGACTTTGTGACTTACAGGTTTCTTTGAAAAATAGCTCCTTATGTCCACCTTTATCTTTTTAGCTGCTATCACTCGCCACTCGCCACTTTACTCGCCACTCGCTTTGGAAAAGTTCTGCTTCTAGTTTTGGCGCTGCTAACACCAATCCAAGTTTCTCGTGAAAGCAGGTCACAGCCAATCACACTGACCGTGTGTGTTAGGACTTCAGCAGAGAACTTAATTTAACCAGCACCGCAAGACGCGTCACCTCCGTCCATGCCAATTCTACGCCCTTGGTCATAGCTAAATGTCTGATTCATTGACTGCAATGATACTCGGAAATGACTGGTTATCTTTTTGTTTACGTTTTTAGCATATTAAGAGGTGCTAAGGCAAAGTTGGCTAGTCTGCCTACACCATTAACCTGGGGACCCAGGTTCGAATCCAGCCTGGGCCATTTCCTGAACACTATTCAATCTCTTCACTATTATCTCATTTCCTGTCATATCTTCACTGTGCTATTGATTAATGGTAATAAAAACTCAAAGAATATTTGATTAAAAAGTTTTCAGCATATCTTCATTTCATCCTTGAGGAGTTTTCTATTAACTGATACTAAAAGTCAAG
>CM050202.1:17753773-17756273 GCA_027475355.1 Coilia nasus | reverse complement strand
ATTCTGTCCTCACATGACTCTCTTCAAGGACCCCACTTAATAATATAGCTGTCCCCAGACGTGCCTGCTTAATGAGGCCTCGTATCACCTTTTATTGTGTTTGTGATTTCTCATGGTGTGTGCATATTTGTACTGTAAATATGTATAATGCATGTGTCTGATGTGTGTGTGTGTGCATGTGAGTGTGAGTGTGTGTGTGTGTGTGTGTGTGTGTGTGTGTGTGTGTGTGTGTGTGTGTGCACGTCCATGCAATGTGTGCATGTGTGTATGAATGATAATGAATGTTGCATGTTTATCATATGCAATTGTGTGCCATATGCTTCAGAGTGATATGAAAGATGAATGATTGTATGTATATACATATACATTTTCTGGTGGAGTGTGTGTGTGTGTGTGTGTGTGTGTGTGTGTGTGTGTGTGTGTGTGTGTGTGTGTGTGTGTGTGTGTGTGTGTGTGTGTGTGTGTGTGTGTGTGTGTGTGTGTGTTAGAAGTGATAATAAAGGCCACGGGTAATCTGTTTCCCTTCGGCACCATAAAGCCATAAAGCAGCAAAGAAGTGATTACACACACACACACACACACACACATCACCAGAAAATGTAGGCTTTGAATGGATGACAGCGAAAATAAATGAAATGTATGCGTGCACACTTTCAAAGACAAACACATCCACAAATACACCCACACACACTGCTATGATTTAGTTCAAACGCATGTATAGATTCTAAATACATAGGTCTGCTTTTGTCTTCTGTGCCTGTGTTCTGATGTGTGTGTGCATGCATATGTGTGTGTGTGTGCGTCTTCTCTCTGTGTTCTATGTGTTTGTGTGTTCAGTGTGTATGTTTCTGTCTTTGTATTTGTGTGTGTGCGTGCATGTGTGTGTGTTTGTATGTGTGTGCCTGTGTGTGTCTGTATGTGAGTGTGTGTGTGTGTGAGTGTGTGTGTGTGTGTGTTTAGGCCTCATTAGCCAGGTGAGGAGCCACACCAGGCAAAGACATGGGGGGGGGCAAATGGACATCTGGTACCACAATGGCTCCTAACGGCTCTAACGGCTCTCCAGTCGCACCGACCCTCAGTGCCTCCCAGCCTGCCCACACTGCCACTGCTGCTCTGGCCTACACTCGATCTTGCTGGTACCCGCCAGCCCAGAACACATATGTGATACACACACACGCAGACAGAGACACACACACACGCACACATGCACACAGACATAGACACACACACACACGCATGTGCGCAATGAAACCTCATTGTGAGCTGATGAGAGACCAATAGGTCTCTCATCAGCTCACAATCACACACACATACACAGACACGCACACACACACACACACACACACACATGCACAGATACGCGCACACACACACACACACACACACGCATACACACACACACGCATACACACACACACACGCATACACATACACACACACACGCATACACACACACACACACACACACCTCATACTGTATTTCACACACGCCTCTGCCACACCGGGCCCATTGCCTGATAAGGAGCGCTAATGACAAGCCCATCCATAACGTGAAAATGTAATTGAAAAAGCCAACAGGCCACCGAGCAGCGAGACAGAGAAAGTGCTTAGATTAGCACACACGCTGTCACATGGTTCACATCACACATGACAATGGCAATGGGAAGAGTGTGAGTTGATCCGCATTCAAATTTGTGATGGGATAAGGGGTGAGTGCAGAATTGGGAATGGAATGGGGATGGAACATTGGATGAGTGTTCTGGAAGACTGGAACGGTGATGAATCAGAGGCACGGATGAGTGTGGAATGGTGATATGGATGTGGAAGAGATGGATGGAATGGAAGATTGGGATGGAGATGGGGAGAAGTCTTCAGTGGGAATGGTTAAGGAATGGGGAAAGGACACTGGATGAGCGTAAGACTGAAACAGTGATGAATCAGAGACATGGATTGTGTGGAATAGTGATATGGAAATGGAATGGAAGACTGGGACAAAGGTGAGGATAAGAGAGAAGTCTTCAGTGGGAACGGTTATGAAAAAGGGCTGTGTGACTGTAATGGGAATAGTTATGGAATAGAGATTTGTAAAACACTGTGATGGGCACGGGCACTGCTAGAAATTGTAGGCCCCCTGAAAACAAATATTTTTGACCCCCCACCCCAACCATATCATAGTCCTCTGTGTCCTCTGGGGTTCAAACTCTGAGGCCCCTGAATTATCCTGATCTACCCCCTTCGCAGTGTCCCTAGTGATGGGATTGAGTAAGGAATGGGTACTAGACTGAGCTGAGCCAAGACTAGAGACTACAGGACTGTGTCAGGGGAAGGGTGGAGATGGGTGATGTATGAGAGTTGGTTGGATCTAGAATGAATATATCATGGGATATTGACGCTATGGTGATGAATATGTGATGGGATATGCAATAGTGATGCTATAGTGGTGGAGATAAGGATGAGTAATGTGCTATGCATGTGTAAGTTATTAACACTAGTACAGAAC
>CM050202.1:17738773-17743773 GCA_027475355.1 Coilia nasus | reverse complement strand
CCACACACACACACACACACACACTCACAGACGCTTTGGCTTACTGGCCCAGGTAACTGCTCAAAGGAGATTGTGATATTAGTAAAGCTATTATACCTACTATAAGCGAGTAGGCCTTAAGCCAAGTTCACATTGGCAGGCGTAACAGTAAAATCCAGTTTCTATGTTTTAATATGACACAGATCTGTGTTGACACAGATATCTGATACCGCTGCTAATGAGATTTGAGTCACGTTCATATACGTATGTTCCCCCACTCATTTATGTATCTGATTTGTGGCCATGCGACAGGAAGTCATGTGACTTGTGACTAGCCTATAATCTTGCTCTAAGTGTTCCTGTCATCTGCTCAATACGGGTGACATAACACAAAACGGCCACAGAGGAGGACACAGCTGTAATAGAAGACCAAGCAAAGATGGTGTACAAGGCAGTTTATGAACGATAAGGAATCAGTTAAAGTTGCACTGACAGTTAAAGAGTGCTGTATATGTAAAAAAAAAAAAGTATTAATCATTAATCATTCCATCATAATCATTACAAACTGTGGTGAAATTAAGTGTGTAGGCCTAACCTATGCATGTCATTAACATATTGGACTATAAAAAGCTAAGTGTCAAGTCATTTTTAAATGTTCAGAAATTACATTTATGTGCATTTACCCTTTAATTTACCCCTGGTTGTAACCTACTGAAGCTGCTTATGAGTTTGAAAATTATATTAGTAGTAAAAAAATGTGATTTGCACGCTATTACAAATAACAAATTCATTTATACCTTCCGGTTAGTTACAGGCCACTTGAAATGATGGATGTGAAGGCAAATCGGATCTGTGCAAAGAAAAACAATTCTCATTGCACAGCAAGGCTTGAGATGATGAGTAAATGTTGATACACATGATTGGCCTGCTTGATTCTCCTTTTGAAAGACAAAGCAAAGCACGTGACTTTGTAGGGTAAATGTGGCCGAGAGCGGGTACTGCTAAAGGGATCATCTGGAATGACCTGGGAGACTCTGGGAGACAGTAGGGCGATGACAGGAGGTCACACAAGAGGGATATCTTCCATGTCAGGAGTTCAAAGGTCAAAGGAAAGGACCGGATGCAGTAATTGATTGGGTTTGGGAGCTAATGCATGCAACCTTTCACCATAGGCAAACAGAGTACATACTCTCTCTCTTTCACACATACACATACACACACACACACACACACACACACACACACACACAGTAACATAAATATGAGCACTCCCACTTATACACACTCGCATGCATCCTGACATTTACACCACACAACACACAGTTGCAAACATGAAACTACTCTCAGAAACGCAATTTTGAAAAATCTTCAGCTACCCCACTGTCTGTCTGTCTGTCTGTCTGTCTCTGTCTCTCTCTCTCTAAGAAGCTTTATTGGCATCCTGGGTGTTCTGTAGCACTTACAACATTGCTGTTGACATCTATATAATTTCATGCATAGCATAAAGCATGTCAGTCTTAGTCAGGCTATCTCCATCTCTCTCTCTCTCTCTCTCTCTCTCTCACACACACACACACACACACACACACACACAGATGCAGCCTGAGTGAGATATGGTTTCTCCCTGAGCGTGATGTGCCTCTCATGAGACTTTGTGGATACCCATGAGAAAGAGAAAGAGAGGAAGAGAGGGAGAGAGGGAGAGAGGGAGAGAGAAAGAGGGAGAGAGAGAGAGAGAGGGAGAGAGAGAGAAGAAAGTAAGAGTGCATTAACCTCCCAGAGGTCATATTGAGGCTGGATGCTACAGTCTCACATATCCACTGAGAAGACATACACACACACACACATGCACCTTTCAGCTACAATTCCATCTCAAACTGTTTTAGATTATCTCAAACTAAACCCACTATTATGTCAAATATTTACATAACAATCATGCACTCTAAATGTAATAGTGTGATTGAATTACCACTGTGTAAAGAAAAAGGCTAATCATACACACTAAGAGATACACACTAAAATATCTTGTGTATTCAGAAAGAATTCAAAATGGTGGACAACGACCTCCTTATGGATAGAGGGTGGCCATTTTGTTAAAGGATGTTTGTGGTGAGGATGAGGAGGAGTTTCTTACAGCTGAGGAAGAGGGAAACTGTAGACAGCCAACAGACATGTTACATAAGATGACCTCTCCTTAATCTGTGTGTGTGTGTGTGCGTGTGTGTGTGTCTGTTAGTGGGTGTTTGTCTTACATACTGTTTGTCTGTGTTTTCCATTGTGTATGTGTGTGAGTGCACATGTATGTCATTTTTTATGTTGTTTTTGCTTGTGAAGGTGCATTTGTGTGTCTGAGTGTGTGCATGTATTTGTCTGTGTTTTTGTTTGTGTGTGTGTGTGTGTGTGTGTGTGTGTGTGTGTGTGTGTGTGTGTGTGTGTGTGTGTGTGTGTGCATGTGTGTGTGTATGTGTGTGTGTCATTATTTTGTGGGAAGGCTCTAATGAAGGTACTGAGTCATGCTCTCAGCCTGGTTCCATTCCTTAAACACACACACACACACACACGCACACACGCACACGCACGCACACACACACACACACACACACACACACACACACACACACACACACACACACACACACACACACACACACACACACGTACCATCTCTGCAGGTGTTATACCGCAGACACACACATACTCACATTTGCCAAGTCTGTGGTGCCTCTATCAGACAGACACACACACCCACACCCACACCGACACACACACACACACACACACGGAGAGCAGTGGTGAGAGCCAAGTCCTGGTGCGTGCAGGAGCAGCGAGGTGTGTTGGTGAGCATGCGCGAGCTGCACAGGAGGGGCAAGTCCTCCCGTCCTCATCACCATCATCATCGTCATCATCATCACTAACGAGGCAGCCTTCCTCTCTCACATCCGCTGATAATCACCCTCCCCAGCACAGCACAGCACAGCACAGCACAGCACAGCACAGCGCACTGCAGCCAGCCAGGTCACTCCTACTGTAATCACACCGCCACTGTGTGTGTGCTTGTGTGTGTGTGTCTGTCTGTGTATGTGTGTGTGTGAGTGAGAGAGAGAGAGAGAGAGCGTGTGTGTGTGTGCGCGTTTATGTGTCTGTATGTCTGTGTGTTGTACGATGTGTGTGAGTGTGTGTGTTGTATGACATGTGTTTGTGTAGTGTGTGTGTATGTGTTGTATGATGTGTGTGTGTGTGTGTGCGTGTGTATGTGTCTGTATGTCTGTGTGTGTTGTACAATGTGTGTGAGTGTGTGTGTTGTATGATGTGTGTGTGTGCATGTGGTGTGTGTGTGTGTGTGTGTGTGTTGTATGCTGTGTGCGCGCATGTGTGTGTGTGTGTGTGTGTTGTACAATGTGTGTGAGTGTGTGTGTTGTATGGTGTGTGTGTGTGTGTGTGTGTGTGTGTGTTGTGTGTGTGTTGTGTGTGTAGAGGGGGTTGTATTTGAAAACAGAGGGGTTGAACAGAAATGAAAGGCAGGATGGTTGCTGATTGGACCCCCAGCACCTGCAGATGAGTCATAAAGACATGAGACACTGCTGCCGCCGAGCCATGCCCCTCTCTCTTTATCTCATTTACTTTAATTACATTCAATTTACTTTAATTCAATTCACTTTCATTTAATTCAATTCAATTCAATTCAAGTAGCTTTTCAATGCAATTCATGCACATGTGTTGCTGTAGTGCAGTCTCTCTGACTCGCTGGTTGCCAGTGTATGTCTGTCTCTCTCTCTTTCCCACACACATCAGGAACACAGACTGTGTGTGTGTGTGTGTGTGTGTGTGTGTGTGTGTGTGTGTGTGTGTGTGTGTGTGTGTGTGTGTGTGTGTGTGTGTGTGTGTGTGTGTGTGTCTATCATTCTGACCAGACAGTGACTGGTGCCACATGTGTTTGACATGCTTATTCTGCCAGTCTGTCATTATAATGGCCTCCCAAAAACCCCTGATGGAGAAGAGAAGAGAAGAGAAGAGAAGAGAAGAGAAGAGAAGAGAAGAGAAGAGAAGAGAAGAGTAAATACAGAAACAAGACTGAAAAAGAGAGGACATGAGACGAGTAAAAAATAGAAACAAGAAGGGGTTGGGAGAGACAGACAGAGACAGACAGAGACAGACAGAGACAGACAGAGTGTGTGTGCATACGTGTGTGTGTGGGTGTGTATGTGCATGTGCGTGTGTGTGGGGGTGTGTATTTGTGTGTGTGCCTATAAGAGAGAGTAAAATAGGGAAACAGACAGACACTGAGTGAATGAGTGAGTGAGTGAAGAAGTGTGTGAGTGGGTGAGTGAGTGCATGTTTGTGGTTGTGTGTGTGTGTGTACCTGTGAAATAGTAAAATACAGAATAGGGAAAATGAGAGAGGGAAAAAGAGAGAGAGAGAGAGAGAGAGAGAGGAGAGAGAGAGAGAGAGAGAGAGAGAGAGAGAGAGAGAGAGAGGGAGGGGGAGAGAGACAGTGTGAGAAAGAGCAAGAGAAAGGGAGAATGAAAGAGAGGAAAGTGTGAAAGAGAGGAAAGAGGGATTGGTAGCTGGAGCCAGTGAGCATCTGGTCCTGGAGGTCAGAGACAGGGAGCAACAGCTGAGTCAGCATCCCCAACTGTTTTAGAGGAAAGGAGGAGAGAGAGAGAGAGACAGAGAGAGAGAGAGAGAGAGAGAGAGAGAGAAACAGTGTGAGAAAGAGAGAAAGAGCAAGAGAAAGAGAGAGAGCGACAGAGAGTGAGAGCCTGAGAGAAAAACTGTGGGCATGTCTGTGAGGGAGAGAGTGTGAATCGAAAGTGTGTGTGTGTGTGTGTGAGAGAGAGACAGAGAGAGAGAGAGAGGGAGGAAGACAGATAATGAAAGAAGGAGTGAGAGAGTGTGTGTGAAGGCCTACGAGAGAAAGAGCATGAATGTGTGTGTGTGCACGCGCTCGTGGTGGTGGAGGTGTGTTATCACTCCTTTATTAATGCTTTGGGAGTGTGGGGTTGTTTCAAACTGTTGGAATG
>CM050202.1:17723773-17728773 GCA_027475355.1 Coilia nasus | reverse complement strand
TGTGTGTGTGTGTGTGTGTGAGGGAGGTGGGCTGGACTGGTCTGAATCTGTACGTGATGTTCCCTTATTATCAAACACGGCTTTTCTGCAAGCACAGAGGAGAGGAGCAGGAGGATTGCACAGTCTGTGCTGATAAAATATGGCTTTCTGGAAAGATAGTTATAATTTTTTCTCAATATCTGTGTGTATTTTTGTCAGTGTGTTCTGAAGGAAGGTTATAGGTTATAAAGACAGTGTAAGGCATTAGTGTGTGGGGAAAAAAAACTGTACTGTTGTCTGAGGAGACCCCATGTCACACAGTGATTTTGTGGGAAACTGCGATCAGAAAGTTTGATTTTTTTTTTTTTTTTTTTTTTTTAGTAACTGTGTGTGCTGTCAAAAGAAATCCAACTTCCTCTGGTAATTTTAAGGAAAACTGCAATCGGTAAATCTGATTTGATGGGTGGTAGTAATTTGTGGATGTTGCTGACGGAATAACAGCGTCGTAAACAGTGTGGCAGTGGAAGCATTTCCTCTGATTCTCCTGTGTGCGCCCCAGTCCAGCGAGATACTATCTCCCTCGCAACGAGTTGGCCAGTCCACTTTTACTGTGTGTTAATGTCTCTGCTTTTAAAACGCAAAGCCACCACATATAATGGGGGCAACCTCTTCACCCACACTGGACAACAGGCCCACATAGAGCCGCATTGACTGACGCGGTTTATGGGAAACTGGGAACTACATACTAACTCTGTTCTGTGCTGTGATGGATTGATGGCTGGTCTCTGGGCAGTCTGGGAAGTCTGAGCTGTCTTTGTTCCTTTGGTCAAGGTTCATGTTGAGACTGGGATAGAATCAGACTATACTCCTGTCTGATCATGTTCCTCCCATGTTTCGTAAAGGTGTCATTCCACGAGAAACCATTTAGTGCTTGCTCTTTTTGAAATATGATGGGTCACTTCGAGTTGCATATGCATGCTGCGCATGAAATTGTTGTTTGCTCTGTTGCCTGTAGCAGAAGCGCTAAAGAATTTTTTCACCAGAACCGAATGACTCACAGGCCATTCATTAATACTAGAGATCACTGCAAACTTAATGAAAAAATTATGCAATGACACCTTCAAGAGCTCTGAGGAAGCTGCGGTAGCATAGAAACGTTAGTGCCCTTTTTCTACTGTGCACCTTTATTTAAATTTAAGTTACGCTTACATCTGTGTTGCTCCGAATTCTTATTTTTTATACTCCTGTCTCTGGGCAGTCTGAGCTATCTTCATTCCTTTGGCCAAGGTTCATGTTCAGACTAGGATAGAATGAGATTATACTCCCGTCTGACTCGAAACAAGCTCTGTGCTTCTGTCCATTCAGGGTGTATGTATTTTTTTATTTTTCAAAAATCAGGGGCATAAGGGGCAAGGGCTTGGTTGTTTACTTTCAAACAATGTGAAGCAGAGCTCTATGGTGCATTGCATCCTGTGGGTGTGGGCCCGGAAAACCATAGGAAGCAGTCTGCAAGACAGCCGAGAGCTGTGTGGCTTCCTCTGTGGTTGGCTTCACCACAACCTTAAGAGTTTAAAGTTACGGTTTCCCTCACTGCAGATGAGGATTACATGGACATACAAGCATGTAATGGTCTACACATACAACCACGATTTTAAGACTCACACAAAGACCACTTGCAAAACAACGTGGCCGTTTATTTCTCCTATATAAACATATTATTACACTCTGCTATGTCAGTTTATTGACCACAACAATTTTCGTTATGATTAAATTTGAATAATCTATTAATTTTTTTTTTTTTTTTTTTTTTGCCAAATGAAAAAAATTAAATGGATGATTTGAGTGCAGATTAGAGAGCTGCTACTGTGCTGGTCGTAACCCATAACTGACTGACTACTATTTGTTGGGTATTATGCTTTGATATTACTTTTTCCGCCTCCTATCGGTTCAAAGAAATTCTCAGTGGGCTAAAGGCAGTCTCTGGCAAATGTGTAACTCAGAACATGAAACTCAGCCCTCGCTTTTTGTTCTGTGTGTTCTGCGATGACACAGTGAGATCGCAGGCAGAGTGTAGCTAGTAGTGGACGTGCGCAACTTGTGCATTTTCGGAGCCATCCCGACATCTCCATCTATCCCAGGACCAGAATCTGCACGCTTAAGCCGCGGGAGTCGCGGTGTGGACGCGTAAATCATGGGTCCTGCAAAAGCGGCTCGTACAAACTACACAGTGCACGAGCAGTTAATGTTAAGTCACAGTGACCTAAATGTCCCTCACGCACAAGAGCGTTCGGTATGTTTATTGGGAAGATTTAGCGGAGATACCGAGTGCTGCCCTGGATTCCATCCTGTTCCACCCCCCACTGAAATACAATGGTCTATTCCAGTCAGACATGTCACGGTTGTTGCTTGGAGAGGGGAAAGCGTAGACCGAGAGTGTGCCACAGCGAGCGTAGCACAGCAATATCCACACGAGCTCAGAGGACATCGGTTTTCCATCCAGACACTTGAGACTCGAGGACTCGTACAATAACTGAAACACACATTCGGGTTAAATCGATTGTTTCCGGACAAAGTATCCAGAGGAATAATCGAGGATAAATACTTTCACCGGCGGAAAAGTGAACCGCTTAACATTATGAACTTTTGAGCTTCCCCGAAGAATTTCGTTGACATGTCTTTCAGCGTCCCGAGAAAATAAACTTGTGGTGCCCGGCGCGGGTGCTGCTGCTGGGCAAGGACTTGGAATCCTTTGCGCTTTGGTGGCAGTGATAATTTACAACAACAAACTTGCAGCCCTGGGAGCGAGCAGGAGATCAAAATGTCGGCCAAGGCTGCCTCAAACAAGGTAGGAAAGAAACAACAGAAAAGTAACATATCCCTCTTTTAAACAGGTGTTCTATTGTCATCCGTCAGACAGGCGATGAGGTGTTGCGCTAACTGTCTTCTGTAGAGCATCGTTTATGTGCTGGTGCCATTGGCGGGAGATGTGCAGCAGCGAGCCTGACTGTGTTGAAGTTTTTCGCAGGCTCCTGTGTTGACCACCCCCGCAGCAGTTTCATGTGAGCTGCGAAAGTGCCGCTTACTCCTGACTCCACCTGAAAGACATGAAAAAAAATGTCGGGGACAGCAAGTGGGTAGAGTATTTGTTGTAATGGCAGTGGCCCAAGACGAGAAAACATTGTCGCTGTTCCAATTTGGTCAGATTACCAGATAATTTTCACAGGCTCAGCGGTTGGTTTCGGGTCAGTGGAAGCCAACACCAGACTACAACTTTGACCTGACTGGGGTAAGGCAACACTGAAGTGTTCGAAAAAGTTGCAACAGTGTAGCTAGTGTCCAGACTAAATGGTTGTTTTTAAACACAACTGGTGCAACAACAAACGGCTGCTGAGTTGTTAAAGTGGCTGTAGATGACTTGCCTTAACAATCGACAGTCTTAACAATCACTATAAGCCAAGTTTGTAACAATATATTAACAACAACTACAGAATAGTAATAATAACTTTTGTGCCACAATGGAGAGTAAGCGGTTTTTTTTTCGGAGAAAGATTTTCAATGGGTCTGCGCCGTTTTTAGACTACACTGAACTGGGTCAGGTAGCGGCCCTGCCAGACTTTGGATGTTCAGACACATTTGGTAAGTTGGCAGCCCTACGTACAGCATTTCTGTGTTTACACAAATCCCAGGATGACGCTAAAACCAAATATAAAGTTTTACACAACTTCTGCCACGAATGTGATCGGGTGACTTTTAAAGAAGGGCAACGGAAATCTCTTGTAACATTGTTTTTTTAGAGTGTTTGAAAGTTATTTTAGCCGCGGGCTTGAGGCTTTCTGTGTCTGGCGGACTAGCAGGTGGAGTTCTGGGAGTGGCCAAGGAGTGACCCGCTCACTTGTTTTCAAACCGCTCACTGTGTTTGGCTCTGCTGGTTAGCCAACCTTGCGATCACAGGGTCTGACTGGAATGTGTGTGTGTGTGTGTGTGTGTGTGTGTGTGTGTGTGTGTGTGTGTGTGTGTATCTAGGAATTCTGCTTTACTGGTTTGGTTAGTTTTTTTTCCAGGGACAATGTAAACATTCTTGGTGATGTAATGACATACACCAGTGGAATACCGTGTACTTCATCTTTTTTGTACCTCTAATTGGTCAGTATTTAGTTGAATTTAATTTGTCTACAGGACTTGGACAAAAGCATGTTGTAGATCAGGTTTTTCCTCATTTACAGTATGCATCTACAAACTTCTTTATTACTGATGGGAGAAGGCCTGTTTCACTTATTCTGATTTGGGGGAAAACACCTGTGTTGTGTCTATTAATGTGTAATAGTATCATAGTAAGTAATTATTATAATAAGTTTGTAAATTCGTTTACTTATTGGCTGTGTGTGTGTGTGCGAGCACGTTTGTGTGTGTGTGTGTGTGTTTGTGTGTGTGCGTGTATGTGTGTGTGTGAGTGTGAATCTTTTGGCCTTGAGTTTGTAGCATTGCCACTGGCAGTATGAGGTTTTATGAGGAGGCCTAGTGTCATGCGTTAACTTGCCCAGTGGCAACATTTAAACACACCAGCTCTGCAAACATGGCTAATTATTTTGATAAGGACACCAGAGGCAGAACTAAATAATGCACTGTCATCCATCTGTGTCTATCTCTCCCCCCCTCTCTCAATATCTCTTTTTCTTTCTTTACTCCTCTCTCTCAATCTCTTTCTTTCTTTACACACCTCTTTCTCTTTCTTTCTCTCTTTCTCTCTCTTACTATTTTCTCTCTTACTTCACCTCTTTCCCTCTCTCTCTCTCTATATATATTTTTTCTCTTGTCTCTCTTTCTCTTGCTTTACATTTCTCTCTCTCTCTCTCTCTCTCTCTCTCTCTCTCTCTCTCTCTCTCTCTCTCTCACTCTCTCTTGTGGTTCTGCTGGTTGGTGTGAGGGCGCAGAGTGACCAGGGGCTGGATTCCACACATGGCACTGAACTTACTGACAGGGACAGGGACGTCCTTTACGCTTTCTCTGGAGAATATAGGCAC
>CM050202.1:17711273-17713773 GCA_027475355.1 Coilia nasus | reverse complement strand
CACACACACACACACACACACACACACACACTCACGAAGATCATAAGTTTTCTCATATGTTTCTGTGTTGCTTCCAGTCCAGCTGTCTCTCCCTCTTTCCTGTTTGTTCAGCACTAACAACACGCCTGTAAATCACTCTGAGAAAGCTATCTCCGTGAGGAAGTCTCTCCTGTGTGTGTGTGTGTGTGTGTGGGTGTGCCTGTGTGTGTGCGTGCCTGTGTGTGTGCCTATGTGTGTGTATGTGTGTGTGCATTTGTGTGTGCATCCGTGAGTGTGTGTGTGTGTGTGTGTGTGTGTGTGTGTGTGTGTGTGTGTGTGTGTGTGTGTGTGTGTGTGTGCGTGTATGATAGAGAGATTGACTGATTTGAGTGACATTTCTTTTTTCCCTCAGCAGCCTACGACCTAAAATCTCTGGAGAAGCTTATTTCACACACGCACACACACACACACACACACACACACACACACACACACACACACACACACACACACACACACACACACACACACACACACACACACACACAGACACACCCAAACACTCAGCCAAACACTCACTGCCCAGTGAGATGTGATGCGTGTGCATTGCAGTGTGAGGTTAATGCTACTCTTAGGGCCTGTTGAAGGGACAGGAATTTAAACAGCCTTAATGACCTAATCCCTCAGATAACGTGGTGCCCTCTCCGTAAAGTAAGTCCAGTCCATTACTGGACATTTAGCTGCCCAGATAGACCAGCAGAGAGACTAGCAGAGAGACCAGCAGAGAGACAGGCAATTATATACTAGGAGAGAGACCAAGGTGGTGTCTGAAATGTGAAATATATAGGCTGTGAATGTCATTGTTTATCCCATACATAGGGCACTAATGTAGAGTGTGAGTTGTTTTATTCAATACCTTGTGCACTTTATAGGGTGTGAGTTACATTATTGTATTCTGTACATACAGCACTAATGAAGGGTGTGAGTTGTTTTATTCGTTACTTTGTACACTAATCATTATGTAGGGTGTGAATTTCATTATTTTATCCCTTACATAGGGCACTAATGTAGGGTGTGAGTTGCATTGTTTATCCCTTACATAGGGCACTAATGTAGGCTGTGAGTTGCATTGTTTATCACATACATAGGCACTAATGTAGGGTGTGAGTGGCATTGTTTATCCCTTACATAGGGCACTAATGTAGGGTGTGAGTGGCATTGTTTATCCCTTACATAGGGCACTAATGTAGGCTTTGAGTGGCATTGTTTATCCCTTACATAGGGCACTAATGTAGGGTGTGAGTTGCATTGTTTATCCCATACATAGGGCACTAATGTAGGGTGTGAGTGGCATTATTTAATTTCCTACATAGGGCACTAATGTAGGCTGTGAGTTGCATTGTTTATCCCTTACATAGGGCACTAATGTAGGGTGTGAGTGGCATTGTTTATCCCTTACATAGGGCACTAATGTAGGGTGTGAGTGGCATTGTTTAATTTCCTACATAGGGCACTAATGTAGGGTGTGAGTTGCATTGTTTTAACCCTTACATAGGGCACTAATGTAGGGTGTGAGTGGCATTGTTTAATTTCTTACATAGGACACTAATGTAGGCTGTGAGTTGCAGTGTTTAATTTCCTACATAGGGCACTATATAGTAAACGAGTGGACATTTTTGGACTGAGCCCAGGAGAGAAGAGGAGAGCAGTGCTGTAACACTCTGCTGCAGGGAGCTGCCAGTACCTAACTATACCATCACTCCGAATAAAAAGGAGAGTCACCGGAGCATCTCAGAGATAGAAAATAAACTTTAATCAGAGTAGTGCCAGACTAACGTTTATATAATGATATTTTGACTCTGATGAAGACGTGCTAACGTTGAAACGTTAGTCTGGCACTACTTTGATTAAAGTTTATTTTCTATCTCTGAGATGCTCCGGTGACTCTCCTTTTATATAAATGATATTTTGACTCTAATGAAGATGGCTAACGTCGAAACGTTAGTCTGGCACTACTCTGATTAAAGTTTAGTCAGTCACTCCGCTCAGTTAACTTAAACTTAAACTAACGTCGAAACGTTAGTCTGGCACTACTCTGATTAAAGTTTAGTCAGTCACTCCGCTCAGTTAACTTAAACTTTAACTAACGTCGAAACGTTAGTCTGGCACTACTCTGATTAAAGTTTAGTCAGTCACTCCGCTGAGTTAACTTAAACTTAAACTAACGTCGAAACGTTAGTCTGGCACTACTCTGATTAAAGTTTAGTTTGTCACTCCGCTCAGTTAACTTAAACAGGAATTAATGGGGAATGCCTTACAGTTAACTTAAACAGGAATTAATGGGGAATGCCTTTCACCCCCTTCTTAGCCTGTGAACTAGGTCTTTATTTAGGTCTCTGGGTTTGCTATGGGGCTATGAGAGAAAAAAAAACCAACAGTGTGTGTATTTGTGCCTTTATGTATGTGATTATGTGACCGTGTGTGTGTGTGTGTGTGTGTGTTTCTCATGCCTTTGCTGTAC
>CM050202.1:17703773-17706273 GCA_027475355.1 Coilia nasus | reverse complement strand
GCTCTGTCTCACTCTGTCTCATTCTCTCTGTCTCACTTACTTTGTCTCACTCTCCCTGTGGTGGCTATGGTGTGAAGTCTGAAAGACCTTATCTAACGCACACCTGCTCTTTAATTGACTCGGTAACCTTTGCACTGTGTGAGATAGTCACTGCGTGCACATGGAGGAGTTGAATCCGATTGGAAATGGTTTGGGATCGTATCGACTTCATGTGCACAGCCTAAGGATCAAATAGGGATTGGTTTTGCGAATCCGATTGCAACCCCTGGCTTGAGCCGGTTACAATCCGCTTGGTGCCGCCTTGTGCACGGTTATTGGTTTGGATTCGTGTACTGCGCATTAGGGCTGTCAACGAATATTCGAAATTCGAATATATATTTGAATATTTTTAGTTAGAAAAGGAATTCGAAGGTGAAAGTTAATATTGGAATGTGAAAAAACGTGCACTTGCGCTTTGGAATGTCGGAGGCAAAAGAAATACTCTGTGTCTGCTTAGTTAGAGTAAAAAAATCGGCCCACACTGTTTTATGAACCTCTAACGTTACAGTTTCGTGCACTTCAGGCTTGCACTGGTTTGTTATTTTATAGTTTCATGTCAGGGAAAAGTGTCATGTTTAGGCCTACCTCACTACAGCTCGCTCGGAGCATTCCAGGTTTTAAAAAAAACGTGCGCAGAGAGCCTGAGGGTGCGGCGAGAGAGAAAGGGCGTGTGCGAGTGAGAGTGAGCGTGCGGTCTTGGCAAATATTTTTTTAATTTACTTGTTTTGTGTAGGTAATGCATTCTTAAATATGTTTAAATAAACTACCTATACAAGTAGTTGTGTCTCTTTGTATTAATTTGTCCTGTTATTGACGTAATGCGCGTCATTGACAAAATGTGCAACCTGTTGTTCGAATAGTTGGAATATTCGTGTTTTATTTGGAGCGATTATTCGAAAATCATTTTTGAGCAATGTTGACAGCCCTACTGCGCATGTAAAACCACTCGATCCCAGAAGCTTCTGTCCCTGATTTTCATCCATACTGAACGTCGAGGCTTTCTATCGCCTGCTCTCAACAAGTCTTGTTGTCCTCAATTGCTTGTAATATCAAACGCCGACGGCACAGTTCATGTCGTATCAAGGAAACCAAAAACGCTGTTTGTTCTTTCATACGGACTTCCAAACAAAGGAGAATGCACAGCATGCATGCAAATGCTGCTCTGTCAACCTCCTCAAGCGCTATCTTTGTTTTGTATGCCGCCAGATAGTTTGTTTATTTTCTTTTTAGCAGCCGTTAACCTGAAGTAGTTCTAACACCACTTGTTGAAAGGAATATAGCGCCATCTAGCGTAGCGGAAACGGCCAGATCTCTGACCATTATCCGCTAACACGAACTCTCATGTGCACAGGGATTTGGGACAGACCACCCGTTGGGTGCAACTCCCAATCCAATCCCAATCCAATCCGATCCTACCATGTGCCCGTAGTGAGTGCTGTGTAAGAGAACCGGAACCCTCTGTTGAAAGGCCTGGCCTCAGCCTGGGAGTCACTTTCTCTGTGTCGACGCGAGCATGGTTGCCACAGCAACAGCCAGGACTGGGTTTGGAGCACCAAGGTCAAGTGGGTACCTGTTGCTGTGCATGCATAAGCAGCTTTGAGACATTGGCGCTAATTGTCAAAAAGTGGTGGTCAGGAGTGCTACTGCTCTGCTATATACCCAATACAACTGCTCTTTGGAAATAAGGCCTTGTTAACCTTGCCTGAAATACTGAGCTGTTTTATTTTCTGGAGGTGCTGTTGTTCGTGTTAAAGGACATTTTTGGAAGGTTTCGGAAGTTTTTCTGGCATAATCAGAACTTGAGAAATGTTGCTGGTGGGCTCATCTATGAACGGCACTAGTAAAACTCCACAAAATCTCCAGAGTGTGAATCTGTCTGGACAGAGTGCAATTTCCCCCCAGTGGAATGTCTCAAGTTTGCATGGTCAGCTATGACAAAAGTCCAGACCCAAATTTATGAAGTTTAAAAGTAGCTTGGTGTAAGAGATCACTTTTCATTGGACTCCACACCGACCTTAAGAAGCTACGGCCTCTTTGATTGGTGAGGTTGTCCGGAGGCTAATCAGCTAGACTGGTCTGCTTGTACACTAAGTTGCTTCTTATCTGATAGTGCGTTCCATTTGCAGTCGGAACTCGGTTTCTGAGTAGTTGTGCGCGTTCAAAAGCAGGAAGTGACATCATGCGCGCCCCTGGCTCTCAGGCGTTCATCCTGCAAAGTTGGAGCAGCACAGAGAACCCTGAGTTTACATTTCAAGATGGCTGCATAGTTCAAACACACTGAGTGAATGCTCCATATTTTCCATGTACATGTTTATCAAGATGTTTGGTGTTGTCATCAGCACGTAATCAGGGTTGTTTTAGTCGATTCTGCATACTATTACTGTAAAGTTATTCACAGTGTTATTCTTTATGAAGTGTCAATCCGAGTTTGGCAAACTCGGTTTTTGTTGTGTTTTTAGGA
>CM050202.1:17683773-17688773 GCA_027475355.1 Coilia nasus | reverse complement strand
GCATGCACACCTGCTAAAACCCCTAAACCAGCCCAGTACAGTTGAAAATTGTGCAGGTAGAAATATGTTGTGCAGATCTCTCTCTCTCTCTCTCTCTCTCTCTCTCTCTTTTTCTCTCTTTCTCTCTCACACACACACACGCACACACACAATGCTAAATGTGTGTCGTTGTAGTTAATGCCACACACGTCATTTTCTGGGAGATCTACCTCTATATTTTTAAAAGTAATTTCATGAAAGCACTTGTCTCTCAGGATTTCTACTTGAGTTTGCACTTTTTGTTTTTTGCACAGTACTGGGCAGCTCTGTTTGCATTTATCACTTTACTGTAATTTTGAATTTTGTTTTTGCACTTTGTGCTTTATTTGAAAAAAAAAAAAACAGTCTTATTTCAACTCAATTGTGGTTAATCACTATGAAAATCTTTAATGTTTTCCTGGATACCACCTTTAAAGTTAACCATGAATGGTATGTAATCTGCCGGGATTGTAGTGATAACAGTAAAAAGTAAAAGTGTGATTTCATATGGTCCTATAAAGGATATTTCAAAATATCGAGATATATATCGTATATCGTGAAATGGAGAAAATGTATCGGGATATTCATTTTTTCCCATATCGCACAGCTTTAACACACACACACACACACACACACACACACACACACACACACACACACACACACACACACACACCATAGTGAAAAGTGTGTTAGCCACAATAGGGTGAAATGCGATCTCTGATTACCCGAGTACGAGGTCACGTGATGTGCAGGTGTCAAACGAGTGCCCCAAATAATGCCTGGCAGTAGCGCTGCTAGCAGGCCTAGCCTCAGCTAGCGGTACATGAGAAATGGTATTAATGGACTGCATTTTAATAGCCTAGTCCTACACCCGGCAGAGTACCCAAAGCGTTTTACACACACACACACACACACACACACACACACACACACACACACACACACACACACACACACACACACATATTCACACACCGGTTGCAAAGGCTGCGATGCAAGGCGCCAATCAGCACACCAGGAGCAGTATGGGTTTCATTGTCTTGCTCAAGGACACTTTAACCTTCGGCTCTTCAGTTGCTGGGTGACTCCTCTACCTACTAAGCCATTGTCTGTGATCTTAAGGTTAGAGGTGCCCCACCTGTACATGGTGACTCCGTGGTAAGGTGAGGATGTTCTGAAATGCGATCCCCTGACTACAGGTCATACACACATCCGACAGGTGTTATACAGAAGCCTCCGGGCATGACGCACCTCTTGTGCGTTTTACACACACTCACATTCATCACAGCTCTAAGTAGTGGCGTTGCTGTTTTACACACACACACACACACATACACACACATACACACTCAGACACACACACATACATGTACACACACAGACACACAGACACACACACACACACACACACACACACAGACACACATCACACGCAGACACACATCACACGCACGCACACACGCACACACACACACACACACACACACACACACATACTCACACTCACACACACACACACACACACACGCACACACAGGTGTTAATAGTCCGGTCTTTACAGTCCAGTATTTTAGTGAATCCTTGGATGATTTCTCCGGTGTTGTTATCAGTGTATCCGCCACCTAGTTGTTGACTCCATGACCCCAATACCTCATCCCTGCTCTGCTACCTGTGCTGCCCTCAGATGTGTTACGGTGGGCCGGCCACTAATCTGATAGCTAAGCTGACGGGACGGGCACGTGAGATATAGATTGATTAGGGCCCCCTGTCCTGTGCGGCTTAGGCCCATCCAGCTGTGGTAGACAGCGCTGGTTCGGATGATGGAGAGATTGAGAGGCACGGGAGAGCGAGCACAGTAAATCTCCTGACAGTAATCCTCCCACGCCACGCGCTTGTCCACATCCACCCATTCGGTTGTAATGCCTCTATAATCCATAGCCAGATCATCACAGCACATAGAACTGCGCTAGGTACAGCTTTTGTCTGTCTATCTATCTATCTATCTATCTATCTATCTATCTATCTATCTATCTATCTATCTATCTGTCTGTCTGTCTGTCTGTCTGTCTGTCTGTCTGTCTGTCTGTCTGTCTGTCTGTCTGTCTGTCTGTCTGTCTGTCTGTCTGTCTGTCTGTCTGTCTGTCTGTCTGTCTGTATATATATATATTTGTGTATCTGTACATCTTATCTTTCTGTCTTTCAGTTTGTCTGTCTTTCTATCTACAGTATTGGACAGATAAATAGTTTGTCTGTTTATTTATGTTTGTAGCCATGGGCCTGTGTAGGCATGGTCATTCATTCGGCCTGTGTGTGTGTTTATCTGTGGCTGCTCGCCCTGGCGTTGCCCGTCTGTAGGGCTATATATAGGCGGGGTACTAGTGCTCAGACTGCTAAGTACACATGATTGGCAAGGGTGGGCACGCCTGAGTGAAACTTGCTCTCAGAACTACTCCAGTCTGCTCTTAACGCTCCACAGCTGTGTGTGTGTGTGTGTGTGTGTGTGTGTGTGTGTGTGTGTGTGTGTGTGTGTGTGTGTGTGTGTGTGTGTGTGTGTGTGTGTGTGTGCGTGAGTATGTTCACCTATGATTTGTGGACACTTGGGTCTGGGTGTATGTGTGTACCATATGTGTATGTATGTTGTAAGCAGTTCAATGCATTTATTGTGTCGTGTGTACTTGCACTATGTTGTGTGTTTGTGTGTGTGTGTGTAGCGAAGGGGAGGAGAAGTCACCCCACGGCTTCGAACCCAGGTGTCCGGGGTATCAAACATGCGCTTTGACCGCAAGGCCAAAGAGCCAGGCTCATTGGTATGGCAGTCAGAGCACACCCACAACCCTAGTGATGGGCACTCCATCACAGTGTGTGTGTGTGTGTGTGTGTGTGAGTGTGTGTGTGTGTGTGTGTGTGTGTGTGTGTGTGTGTGCACGCACTGTCCTTAATGGTAGGGGACAGAGTGCATCAGTGCTAAACACAGTGTGCTATTGCAGTGACACAGTCTTGCCATTATTTTACACCCGCACCAACTGCCTTTCGTGACTGTGACTGTGGCTTAGCCAGCCAATGTGGTCACTGTGTCATCATTTGTGTTCCAGAACCGAGTCCAGACAGCTGGCCCACTGTGGCTCGGCTCGGCTTGGGTTCAGACTTGGATTAGATCTCGCTTCGATTTTGATCCGTTTGGGGTTGGCGCTGGGAACTGCTGTGGAGCAATTTTTGCTGAGCTGGCCCTGAAGCTCTTAAGTCTCTATATTTAGGGTCACTTTGGGTCACTTCGGGTCAGGGCCAGCGGGCGGTGGTGTCTGGCCAGTACTGAGTCAGCGGTGTGGTCAGGGCAAGACAGGGCAGAGGACGGCAGGGTGGGGCATCAGGGCAGGGCCCCTCTGGCAGGACACGCTGGTGCCAGTGTCACTACCGCGATGCCACTCTACCCCTGCCACTCCTCCTCACACACACACACACACACACACACACACACACACACACACACACACACACACACACACACACACACACACACACACACACAAAACATTCACACCTTTCCTTGGCTTGCGCAATTCACACACTTGAACAGACAGTATGGAGGCACAGTCACACCACACACACACACACACACACACACACACACACACACACACACACACACACACACACACACACACTGCCTCTTCACCTACACATCACTTTAGATACTGAGGCTGAATCCATTACACCCCTTGGCCCTACCCCTTTCCCCTACCCCTCCAGTTTGCACGTGCACGTGTAGGGGTAGGGGTGTCCCATTTCTCCTGAGGGCAGAGGGGTAGGGGGAAGTGGTAGGGCTATATACCCCTCCAAACGAAGATTTTTCAGAGGCACACTCCAGACAGAGGGGTATGAGTATTTTCTCAGAATGCCTTGCGAATCACCAGCAAGATGGCTGCAACAACAAGTACAGAGACCAAATTAGTTCACATGTATTTTCTCCATTATTTACGGTTGAAAAATTGTGTTAACCGCTGTATTGTCTTAAGTTTAACATTGTTCCAATGCGTAATGGTTATTTTCTTTATAAAATACAGACAAAAAAAATGCTAGTACTGTATTAAGTAGTATAATGTTATTTGTGACCTTGAGTGATCGGTTGATGCATGGAATTGCATGGAAGTTGTGAACGAATTGCGAGCGTCGGTGCAACACAGTTATTTCGATATTGTAACCCAAGTAATTGCAAGCAATATCATTGGTTTAGCCTTGGAAAATCTGGGGTTGTGTTCGTTCAAATGGTATGCGTGTCATTCTTCTGTGACGGTGTTACTTTTTTGTTTTGGGAACTGCGAATGCTGGCTAGCTCATTGCGTTTGTAACAGTTTACAAGCAACTGACGGGTTCACTCGTACTTGCTGCCCCGAAGACTAGCATTGTAAGCCCATTCTGCAGAAACGGTAAAAATTGTTTAGTTCAGAATGCAACCGTAAAAAGATGACAATAGCCCACGCAACAGAGACCACCACAGCTGCAGTCGGCATGTTAGATTTCTGGCAAAAGCTTGTCGCGTCTGCTTACGTAAAAACTGGCAGAGACTACTGATGACGTATGTCATTGTTGAAGTGGTGTCCCAATTCATAGGGGTTGACTTCCAACCCCTACCCATTGTTGCTCAGTTTGACATTGTAGAATTTTGTGGAATTGTTGAGCAGTGTTCTGAAGGGAATCCCTGGGAATCTCTGCGAATGGGAATCTCTGTTCCAGTGCTTCTCCGGTTCTCCGAAGCAGAGTTCTGATCGCTCTGTCTCTTCCCTGTTTTGTTTTCCCAGAATGCAATGGAGGAAACGGTGATATGGGAACAGCACACAGTGACTCTTCAGAGGGTAAGTCGGCTGATATGCAAGCACATACACACACACAGAGCTGAGACATATATGCACAGACACACACACACACACACACACACACACGCACACACACACACACACACATTGCTATTCCATCCTTTCCTA
>CM050202.1:17676273-17678773 GCA_027475355.1 Coilia nasus | reverse complement strand
CAATGTTATAACTCTGTGTGTGTCAAAACGCTGATGTAGAGAGATGGGATTCTTATTTCACAATGAGAATTCTGATTTCGAACTTGGCCTGACTTCTTTACCTCTTGAGTTTCTCCCCAACATATTTAATCATCTTTAACACTAGTACTCACCTCCACTGCTCCCAGCTAATGCGCTAGTCAAGCTAGCCAGGGCTTCAGGAGGAAAAACATTTAACACGCTTGAGGAAAGGAATAATAACTGATAACAGTATCGTCAAAATAATGGGGCGGAAGTCGAAGCCTATCATCGCGGAAGCTAGGTTTTGAGTATGATGAACATTAAATGCAAAAGACGGTAGAAACTGCTGTCGGTGAGAGCTGAACTTTATTTTGAGTTTTGAGTTATTTTTAGTTTGAGTTTAACTTCATTTTGACTATATTTTTATAACTTTATATCCTTGCTAACCCAAAATGTAAGGTTGTACAACCAAATCTTATTAGGAGTTATGCACTTTTACTCTTTTTTTTTCTTTGTCTTGCAAAGAACATTTCTCTTTTTCGCTTGAAGAGCCAATTACAAAAAGCTCTTAGACTGAAATCATGGGATGGCCAATTGAAAAAAAGACAATTAAGTTTTAATGCAATGGTTGAAATATTCTCTATTTTCAATTACACAGAGGGCAGGAAATGATGACCGCACTATATCTCTCTCCCCTCTCCTCGTGCCTCCCTCTCTCTCCTCTCCCTCCTTCTCTGTCCTCCCTGCCCTCCTCCCTCCATCTCTCTCCTTTCCTCTCCTCCCTGTCTCCTTTTCTCCCCTCACTCTCTCAGACTATCCGGCGCAAGCGGAAGGTGCAGATCCCCGTGGCACGGCCGGGCGACCGCGAGACCATGTCGGAGCGCGAGGATGAGAGCGAGGACGAGGACTTCAACGGGCCGGGGGGGTACGCGGGGGGCGGCGGGGCCAGCGGGGGCTCGGGGACGGGTCGCCGCGGCGACAAGAGGGAGCGCGGGACGTCCCGAGACAGGAGCGCCTCGCCTCGCTCGGTGGCCTCCAACACCGCACCCCTACGGCCCGCCAAAGTCACCCTCGTCAAGTCCCGCAAGAACGAAGGTAGGCCTGAGAGTGTGTGTGTGTGTGTGTGTGTGTGTGTGTGTGTGTGTGTGTGTGTGTGTGTGTGTGTGTGTGTGTGTGTGTGTGTGTGTGTGTGTGTGTGTACACAGAAAGTGGGAAAGTGGTCTTTGTGTGTGTGTGTGTGTGTGTGTGTGTGTGTTTCTGTGTGTCTTTGTGTGTGTGTGTGTGTGTGTACATGTCAGTTATACACTGTGATATAGTCTGGCTCGCCAAAATTACTATCGTTAAATCCTGCAAGAACGGAGGTAGGCCTGTGTGTGTGAATGTGTGTGTGTGTGTGTATGTATGTGTGTGTGTGTGTGTGTGTATGTGTGTGCATGCAGGTAGGCCTGTGTTAGCCTGGGTGTGCCCATACTGCCCATGACGCTGCATTTTCATTTCGCGAGCAAGTCAGTCTGGCCAAGCTGCCTATCTAAACCATTTCTGCTCCGGCAGAAATATGGGGCCAATGAAAATCGAGCATTTCAAAATGCAATGACGCGGTAGTTTGGCGACCGGAAATCTATCTCAGTGACTGTCAACATGGCGAACGTGGAGCAAACGCAAGATTTCAATGCAGCTGTAGCTGCTGTTTTGGACGAATTCAAAGGGAAGTTCTCTCTGAAAATACAGCAAAGGGCAGCCCTTGAAGCATTTGTTGCGGGAAAGAATGTTTTCGCAATGCTACCGACCGGCTTCGGTAAAAGTTTAATTTAGCAGTTAGCCCCGCTGGTAGCCAAGTTGATTGGGCTTTGCGAGAACGCTGTTGTTGTGATTTCGCCTTTGATCACACTGATTCGTTTTTCGAATATCAATATTAAATGACCAACACCAGCCACTCTCATGTTCACCTCACAAGTCCGACAAAAATCATTTAACGCCATTTCTATATGACTACAGGCTACTACTACTTTTTGTTTGGATCAAGCAGTTTCTTTCGCTGGGTTAGTGATGTTGAGGGGTTAGTAGAAGAGGGGGAGGAAAAGAAAGGGGGGAAGAGAGGTGAGAAGAAAAGAGATAGAGGGAAGAGATGAGAGGACAGAAAAGAGCGAGAGGGGGAGGAGGAAAGAAGGGAACAGATGAAAAAAGGTGATAAAAGATGAAGAGAATTAAGAAGCAAAGAGAAGAGGTGAAGAGAGGAGAGGGAATGATTGAAAAGGGGACGGCGAGGAAAGGCTAATATAGAAGAGAGATGGAGAGAGGAGGGAAATTAGGGGAGGGGAGGAGAGGGGGAGAAGGGAGAGGTGTGAAGAGATGAGTAATGGGGTGATGAGGTGAGGGGAGAGGAGCAATGAAGCGTGTAGGTGAAGGGGAAGAATGGAAGCAAATGAGCACATGAGACAAAGGAGGAGAGGAAGGACTGCAGAAAAAAAGAGAAAGATGAAGAAAAAAAGGGGCGGAGAGG
>CM050202.1:17663773-17666273 GCA_027475355.1 Coilia nasus | reverse complement strand
TAGATAGAGAGAGAGAGAGAGAGAGAGAGAGAGAGAGAGAGAGAGAGAGAGAGATGGCCATATATATACAGAGTAGAAGAGAGGGAGATATAGATAGAGAGAAAAAGAGAAATGGCCAGAGATAGAGGCAGAGGGGCAGGGGCCAGAGATAGAGGCAGAGGGGCAGGGGGCAGAGATAGAGGCAGAGGGGCAGGGGGCAGAGATAGAGGCAGAGGGGCAGGGGGCAGAGATAGAGGCAGAGGGGCAGGGGGCAGAGATAGAGGCAGAGGGGCAGGGGGCAGAGATAGAGGCAGAGGGGCAGGGGGCAGAGATAGAGGCAGAGGGGCAGGGGGCAGAGATAGAGGCAGAGGGGCAGGGGGCATAGATAGAGGCAGAGGGGCAGGGGGCAGAGATAGAGGCAGAGGGGCAGGGGGCAGAGATAGAGGCAGAGGGGCAGGGGCCAGAGATAGAGGCAGAGGGGCAGGGGGCAGAGATAGAGGCAGAGGGGCAGGGGGCAGAGATAGAGGCAGAGGGGCAGGGGGCAGAGATAGAGGCAGAGGGGCAGGGGGCAGAGATAGAGGCAGAGGGGCAGGGGGCATGTTGTGCTGGACTAGGCAGATGTATGTGGGCATGCAGTACGCAGGGCTCCGTCCAAGGTCACCAGCAGCACACTGAGCCAGCAGCCACCGGCAGAGGAAATCTGACACTGCGCTGCAACACTACTCTTCATCTCACACACACACACACACACACACACACACACACACACACACACACACACACACACACACACACACACACACACACACACACACACACACACACACACAGTAGAGTTAAAAACATACACAGCAGTGTACCTACCTACCTACTTACAGAAACATTCACACGCACACACACACACAACAGTAACTAACATACACAAATACACACAATCACACTTACACACACACACACACACACACACAAACACACACACAGAGTATAGTTAAAACATGCACAGCATTATACCTACCTACCTACTTACAGAAACATGCACCCGCCCACACACACACACAGTAGTAACTAATATACACAAATGCACACAATCACACTCACACACACACTCACACACACACCTACTAATGGTAGAACCAGCAAGGATGAGTGAAACTGAGGTGCAGGGAGTGGGGGAAAAGATGGTGGAGATCTCCATTTAACCTTGAAATAATGACAACTGAGTGTGAGCGTGCGTGCGTGCGTGCGTGCGTGCGTGCGTGCGTGCGTGCGTGTGTATGTGTGTGCAGGATAATGGGTATGTATGTCCCTGTTTAACCTTGAGATGATGGTGTGTGCCCCACACTATTAAAAGCCCGTGCCCATGAGGTGCCCCACACTATTAAAAGCCCGTGCCCGTGAGGTGCCTCTTGGCTTGACCTGAACTTCTGTACACCAGGGCCTGGACGGCCTAGCACAGCACACAAAACAACACAAGACAACATAACACAAAACACGACACACCACATCACAACACGTCACAGCACACAACAAAACAACACAACACACAGCAAAAACAACATCCAACACAACACACAACAAAACAACACAACACAACACAAAATAACACAACACAAAATAACACACAACACAATAAAAAGCAACATAACACAACAAAACAACACAACAAAACACAACACACAATAAAACAACACAACACAAAACACAGCACAACACACAACAAAAAATACACAGCACCACACAACAAAAACATCACCAAACAAAAGATAAGAACACTACACAAAAAAAAAACAACACAACAAACAAAAGAAATGAAAACAATGTACAGTAATGTCACAACATAATCACACAAAGCTGAATGCTTGTCATACAGATGTGTTAAAGATCTGGGACAGCAAAGAAAAGAATCGAAAGAAAAGAAAAGAAAAGAAAAAGAAAGAAAGAAAGGAAAAAAACTGAATCTTATATTAATATTTATTTTATTAGGATTTTTTTTTTTTTTTTAAATCCTTGTCCTTAACCTTATCACACAGGTGCAAAACAGATTTCTGCTCAGCCCCATCTGCTAAAGGTTGTGAGGAGTCCATGTGGAAAGCTTAAGAGTGCTTTTAAAGGGCTATTTTTTGAAATACTGCCCCCGCGCCTGGAGGACTATCTGTCTAGGGCGGAAGAGAAAGAGAGAAAAAGAGAGGGAGAGAGGGAGAGAGAGGGAGGGAGAGGAGGAGAGGAAGTGCGCTTTAGTAACGAGCCACTTTGTCAACATCTTCACGGGCCGGGCTGCCACAGGACACGAAAGCCCAGGTGTTTCCAAACGCACGGCACGGCACACCACAACAATCTGCCAGAGAGTGTTAGTGCACAGCCCTCTGACACAAGCCAGGGGAGCACTGGACACCCTGCACATCCTGGCCTGTAAACACACACTCGGATCTACTACACACACCTTGCCTCACACACATACACACACATACACACACACACACACACACACACATTGCCATACACACACAACACACACACACAC
>CM050202.1:17651273-17656273 GCA_027475355.1 Coilia nasus | reverse complement strand
CAAAATCATTTCAGTGGTTCATCAACTTGTAAATGCGTAAAAGGCACTTCTGAATTCACTTTGCCGCCCTCCATGTGCTATAACCACACTAAGTAAGTTTGAAGCAGTGGGCCGTCTCTCTGTAGTTCAAATCAGAGACAATTCCGCTTCCAGCCTGTAGGGTGACCAAAGACAAAAAACTACTTAGTGTTGCTTTAATGCAGTTTTTACCAGTTATTTTCATGCCATGGTAGGCACTGGATATTTTAATGTACAAACCAGGGTGGAAAAAACATTTTTAATGAGATTTTTGAATTCAATTCTGCTGAATTCTCAACTGAGGAAACAAAGAGAATGAAGATTTCAATACTGAAGATAATTTCTAATAAAAGTTTTAGATAATAGATAATAAAAGATAATAATTAAAGTTATTGTAGTCTACACATTTGATCCATGCCCATGGTCTTTGTTTTTTTATTGTTGAGAGGCTGGACTTTATATAAGAGTAAAGTCACTGTATAGACAGGGATTAATCATCTCAGCAGTGCAGCAACCCAACCTTAAACATAAACATAAACATGAATTAACATACACATACACACACACACACACACACACACACACACACACACACACACACACACACACACACACACACACACACTTGCTCTCGGACACACACACACACACGCACGCACACACACACACACACACACACACACACACACACACATTCTCTCTCTCGCTCTCGGACACACACACACATTCTCTCTCTCGCTCTCAGACACACACACACACACGCACACTTTCACACACACACACACAAACACTACTATATTTAGCTCCTCATCCCAGAAGGAGGACCTCAGGGTGAGTTTAGCGTCCAGTGTGACCTCTCTCTCTGTCAGCTCCTCTCCCCAGCCTCGTCACCGTCTGAGGAGCAACACACCCTGCTGTTCCCTCCAGCAGCTACACACACACACACACACACACACACACACACACACACACACACACACACACATCCATGCACACACACACACACACACACACACACACACACACACACACACACACACACACACACACACGCACATACATGCACACACGCACGCACACACACACACACCCACACGCACATACATGCACATACATGTAGGATGACCAGGCCTCTTACAACTTCAAACCAACCCCCCGACCTTTTAGAGCCCCATACTCAAGAATCTAACTTGACGCCTTATACAACACACTTACACACATACACATACACACACACACACACACACACACACACACACACACACACACACACACACACACACACACACACAAACACACAATCCCTAATTCATAAGTAGCACATGCACTGCACACACACACACACACACACACACACCAATTACATGACAGGAACACAAATTAAAAACAACAAAATTAGCAAAGAAAATAATTAGTGACCAGCGACATTAGAAATGCCACCAAACCCACCCCCACCCCCACCCACACCCCACCCTCGGCCTCCATCCCCTTGAGAACGTGTTTGGGAGCGAATCAATAATGCAAATGAGGGAGGCATTAAAGCCTGAGGAGGAAGGTCATCGCACGGCGCGGTCGCCTCCTCTCTCCTGGAGCGCACACAATGAGAGCACACACACACACACACACACACACTCACAATGGAGAGAACACATTGAGAGCAGACAGGCCTTTATGCTAATGAGAGGACACAGGCTTCCGAGCGTGCCAAGGTACGGCTGGGTCAGACTGCTACCTTTAGCGGGAAGCAGAATGGGCACGCAGTGGGGTGGGGAGCGGAGGTGGAGCGGAGGTGGAGCGGTGGGTTGCGTGCCGGGCCAGTTCCACGCCAGACCTGGTGGCAATCCATGTCTGTTTTTACGTAAGAACTCAACTTTTAACTTCAGTCCATCTCATTTCACAGTGGGGGTTAAAGAAATGTGTTAAACTGTTTTTAAATTGTAGATATTAAATCATTTGCCTAATGATTCTGATTTAAGAATGTGGTGCTTTTAATGTCAGTTGTACATCGCTTTGGAGAAAAGTGTATGCTAAAAAACATAAGAATAAAGCTTACACTTAGACACATAGTCAAATACACCTAATTTGTCACTTATTTCTTCACATACTTCCTTGAACTGCTTGACGGAGGCCTGCGCTCTCTGAGTGTGTTTCTAGTTAGCATATAAATTATTGTGTGGAAAACTAACATGTTTGACATACTCAAATTAACTTTGATGGTTCATGTCAATATGGATCGAAGTGAACTAATAAATCAATGAAAAACATCCATTACGAAGCTATCATAGGTTGACCAAATCGGAGACAAAAACCAGAGGCATTGGCAGTTCTGCAGTCAATATCATTTGAACCAGCTGTGCTTTTTTCTGCTACAAAAAGCAGACACAAGCTAAATTCTTGAAAGCACTGTCACCACAAAACAGGCACATTTGCACACCCTTAAGCTGTGAGTTTTGGCAGTGTTAGTCAGCTTTGCTATCAGTAATGTTCACCAGGTAAGACTGTTAGCCAGTTAGCTTACTAGCTTTCGATTGAAAAACCCCTCACTACCTCCATAATGAGTTTTCGAAAAACGCTAGTAAGAAAATCTCTCTCACTTCCTTTAACCTAGATTCTCTCTGTCCTTTGTCATGTTTCTATTTTTCAACAAAGTTTATAAAAATATAAAAATAGGACATTTTGATCTTCTCCTGCTGCCATATTTAGCTGCCAGAGGATGTTTCGACAGAAACGGCGTTCAGGTGAGCAAGTTGTCTCATCAAAGGACACAGCAAGTAGCAAAAGTGAGTAAATTAACATATTTTTTGTATTTTTTGTAAGCTTAGTTACACTGGTTTTGTTCCTTTTTTCTTGAACATACAGACACCAACATTGTCCCCACCCACCCTTTGAAAACGAGCATAAATAACGAAGCGCCATCTTGCTGTGGCCTGAAAGCTGTGCTTCACAGAGAGCCAGAATGTGTGAGAGAGAGAGGGATAGAGAGAGAGAGAGAGAGAGAGAGAGAGAGAGAGAGAGAGAGAGAGGGATAGAGGGAGGTGTGAGCTTCACACCCGCGATCAGAGATAGTCCTTTGAAGCCCAGAGGCAGCAGAGAGAAAGAGAGAGTATGAGAGAGATGACAGAGGAAGGGGGGAGGAGACAGAGAGGTAGAATGTGTGAGAGAGGAGAGAGTAGAGGGAGAGGGAGAGAGAGAGAGAGAAAATGATAGAGGGAGATGTGAGGGGATGAAGCTGACAAAAGATTTGAGGGAGAGAAGGAATGTCATTTCCATTTGAAACGCGGCGGGCCGCGGGAAGATGAACCATCAGCAGCATGCACGCTGGAGAGACAAAGAGTAAGTGGTAATAAGGGAATGATCTTCCCAGTGAAGGGTGGGAAAACAGATGCCCCATTTAACAGGAGGATAGCGCCCTTAGCTCCCTCAGGCTGTACAGCACAACACCTCAGGCCGCAGTGGAGCTCAGCTCTACAAACATCACACGCTTATCGCAACCAATCACAAGGCAGCTTTCAGCCTAAAGAGGCTGTATGAGAAACTATGGTGGATGTGCTTCAACATGAGGCAGCTAAGCACAAACACTTGGACAATATATGAACAAACACACACACACACAAACACACACACAGACACACAGACACTCCCACACACACAACTTCAGACTTATATGCAGGCATAGCACACACGCACCAGCCCCCCCCCCCCTTAGCAAAGCCCTCCTTCCATTAAAACCTGAAGGAAAGCGTTCTCTAGTCTGGGCCATCTCTAGATCCTGGGGGCAGCTGTGGCCTAGTGGTTAGGGAGTTGGTCTTGCAATCGGAAGGTTGCCGGTTCAAATCCCACCCTACCCATAGTTGAGATGCCCTTGAGCAATGCATCTAACCCCACGCTGCTCCAGGGACTGTAACTGAAACCCTGCAAATATCTGTAAGTCGCTCTGGATAAGAGCATCAGCTAAGTGTAATGTAATGTAGATCCCAGTGCTACATCTCCTGATCCACAGCCCGCCTGGCTCTAATCCTGCAGCCTGTGGTGGTGACTGAGGTGCATGGAGAAGGTTCTGGAGTAGTACGATGTAACACACGTATACTCACTCTCCATTCCCATCACACCGGCAGATGCTTGTGATGTGGGCTACAAGCTTGGCAGCTGCACTGGTTGCTGCACTGGTTGCTGGTGATGGCACAGCAGGTCTTTCATGCTGCTTTTTGAGTTTGTGTGTGTGTGTATGTGCGTGTGTGTGTGTGTGCGTGTGTGTGTGTGTGTGTATATGTCTGTGTCTGTCTGTAATGTGTGTGTGGTGTGTGTGTGGTGTAACTAGCCCCATCTCCATATTCACTTCAAAGGAATTCAAATGTAGCTGAAGAGAAAAACTGAAATTCAGTATCCTGATCATGCAGAGCCTCAGAGCTTCACGGCAGAGCAAAGGGGGCTTTGGGTGTTCCTCCGCAACCCGTCCCCTAAGGCCTGCGCTTCTATCCAACATCCCCCCCTTGGGAACCGACTCCATCCCATGATATGCACTGACAGGCCAGTGACCAGCAGAAACAGGGACAGGAACCATGGGACTGTGGTGGAGGGAGGGGGGACACTTGTGTAACTAATGCAAGAGGCATTAAAGGTTATTAGGGGACAAGAAAGTTAGCCTGGTAAACCCGCCCCTCGTACTTCATTTCATTTTGTACAGAGGGTCTGGACCGGAATCTCTTGAGGGTCATGTCAGCGGTCCGAGCAATGCCGATTCCAATCAGCGAACAGAGGGTGTGTTCATTAGCCATGAGGTTGACCTTTCATGCTACATCTGAATTGTAGTGCGTAGGTAGGCTAATTGCATACGTGACGACCAGGCGTTAGCGATTGGGTAAAGGATTGGGTAAGGTTTTAAACTTCAGCAGAGTCCACACCTCCAGGAAGAAATCCTTTCTCACAGTGTCTGGTCCAGACCCTCTTTACAAAATGAAATGAAGTACGAGGGGCTGGTTTAC
>CM050202.1:17626273-17646273 GCA_027475355.1 Coilia nasus | reverse complement strand
GTGTGTGTGTGTGTGTGTGTGTGTGTTTGTATGAATCGAACACACACAGTAGGACATTAGCTTAGTGTCCAGTTCATCAAGATCTGACTCAATTGGCTTCATGGTGTGACTAATTGACGTAAAAGCCAGCCTAATCAATTTATGGAGGGTACCCCACACACACACACACACACACACACACACACACACACACACACACACACACACACACACACACACACACACACACACACACATCCACACACACACACAAACATCAATCAACTAAAATAATCAAAACCAAGTGCCTTAGTGTTAATGGCTTATTACAACTTAAATTGCAATGGTTGAAGCAACATAAGCTCGTCTTACAGCACCACCATGTGGTCATTTGTTGAACCACACAAAGACAGAGCAAGGAGTAGAGAATGTTTAGGGCATTTCTTTACAACATTTGTTGGAAAATTGTTTGCCATTTTGCACATTAAAAGATCTTCAATTTTGGCAGTCATACCTTCACAAAAAAAAAGAAATCCCTAAAGAAGTCTTTGAAATAAAACAGAGCTCAGCAAATCTACACATTACAGCTAAAAGCAAAACAAACAATGAAGTTCTCCCAGACAGTGGAGAGCAGAGGACAAACAAGATAGCCAAAGATTGATGCTGCAGATGTACAGACAGCAGATACAGAGAGCAATGTGACAGATATATAGAGAGGGACACCACTGGGACAGATATATTTAGAGAGAGAGAGAGAGAGAGACAAGTGGGAAGTAGATATGTTTGGAGAAAATATTACAGTCTGGATAGGCAGAAAGGCAAACAGGGCTTGTTTTTTTTCCCTCAGCTACAGCATTTATAGCAATACAATAGAGTGAGCTATTTACCACTGTGAGTAAAGAAGGGCTCCCCCTCCTTACAAAAGCCAACTTAACCACTGGTTATATATAGATACAGCTCTGCATAAAAATTAAGAGACCACTGTAAATCTATCAGTTTCTGTGTGTTCTATGTGTGAGTAAAGTGAACATTTTTGTTTTATTCTGTAAACTACTAACAACACTTCTCCTAAATTCCAAATTCAACTGACACTGGAAATTAATGGGTGTCATACATGCAGAGATGCTGATTTTAGGAAAATTTGCAGAGGTGTCTTAATTTTTTCAAGAGCTGTATTATTATATCCCCCAAAAAGCGAGTGTGCCTACCTGTTCTGGAGCAGCGGATGGTTCCAGAAGAGGGGTACATGTGACAGGTCTTGCTGTCTGGGCAGACTCTGGCTCTGGCGGGGGAGAGGCATAGCTCGCCCCCCCTCACATCTCTGACTCCTGCAGAAGACCTTCACCATCTCTGAGTCTGGTGAACAAATATATTGTTGTGTTGTTTGTTTTTGTTGTTTGTACGTTTTTCACTATAGTTAAAGCAACACTAAGTAGTTTTCGTTTTCGGTCGCCCTGCAGGTTGGAATCAAAAAAATTGTCTCTCATTTAAACTACAGAGTGACAGCCCGCTCCTGCAAACTTAGTGCAGTTATAGCCCAGTAAAGTTTCAGAATAATTCAGAAATGCCTTTCACCCAGTTACAAGTTGATGAACCACCGAAATGATTTTTGAAACATTATAATTTTAAGGCGGAAAAAAGTACTTCGTGTTGCTTTAAACAGAAGAAGACTGTATCCCACCCAAGAAAATCTGAGGTCAAGTTCAAGACATGATGTTTAATGCTCCACCGTAAATAAGGGACAGTTCAGACATACGGTCCATGCACTCATGCATCAGTGGTGACACAAAGATGTATATCTCCATAGAAACAGAGAAAGAGTGTGTCCTTGTTGCCCAGTTTGATTGATAGCAAGCGCCTTAAAAATGCCATACCATCCCACAGAGACATTTATCTTAGTGGGGTGAGGCACAGGTCACACAAACAGAAGATTAAAAAAACTAAACATCTAAAACCTTAGAGGTAATAGAGCAGGTATAATAGTCAAGTAGAGGTGGCACTATTTTGGTTAGATGTACAGTACTTCAGTAGTAGGCAGTAAGGATTATGTATGTTTATGCATTCAGTTGGTAGACAGGCACAATGTCGATAATAATCTCATCAATTAATTCAACTGGCTACCTTGTTGATTTGAATGTTAGGAGTCTTATTCATGTTATCTGCATGGTTGAAGTCAGAGTACTTTGTGCAGTACTACAAACTTCATCACATGTCTGCTTTGCACTGAAGCAGAAAACTCATCAGGAGAACTCTGCATCTCGTTCTAAATCATCCCACTTTGTCCCAATGGTATTAAAAAAATAAGGGTATATCAAATCACTAAACCCATTTAAGTTATCGATGTCTCTTAGGTATAGTGGCAGAGGTAGGCTAGTGGTTGCATACCTATTATCCTTTAAACAGTTTATGATCCAATCTTGTGGGTACGTCTCCTGGAAAGCCTTCAGTACCAATAGACCAATTAGTCAGGTTAATCTGTCTGTGAGGAACGCTTAAGCCTGCCTCTCCCAGTCATAGTAAGCAAAGCTGGTGATTATGACATGCAGGCCCTGTCGGCCATGTTAGGTTACAACTGCCGGGATGACAACACATGGTATTTGTTTTGCCATGGCGACTGGGGGAACAACAATAATGGACTAATGATCTCCAGCAAACAGGGTGACCACCTCATACCTCTAGGAGACCAGAGAGCCAGTATAAGGGAAGAGAGCTAGAGCTACCCTGATCTACACACTCCACAGATGAATAAATGAAATGAAATAAATGAAATATTCATGCAGAGAAGTTAACCTTAGAAAGAAAGGGGGAGGATCTACTATTAATTAAGCTAGTACATTCACTGACCATTAAATTGACTGTTTACAGCACAAACTCCAGGCTCACTTTGATAAAACGGTGATGAATACACAATATACATGAATACACAGTGATGAATAAACAATTTATAGGCTAACAACTGTGCTACTCACACATCAAACTGCCTTTTGTACATTAAAAAGGTAGGACTGTTACAGCCCACACTACACATTACTCAGTATGTATGGTGAGTGTTTGTATTAATACACAGCGTGAATACAAATTTATACTATATGATTTAGAAGTATCGTACAAATGTGAGGGTGAATGCAGCATCAAAATACCTTCATGATCCAGCAACAGGCAGGTGAGGAGGTGAGGGTTGACCTCCTCAAGTACCGAGCAGAAGGCGCCGAACGCTGTGGGACCCTTTGAGGACAACTTGTCCAGGAAGACCTCGGCCTGCTTGGCCTGGCTCTGGTGGCCCAGGATCTCCTTGTACTCGCCTAGGGAGAAGACCCTGTGGTAGACCAGGTGTGGCAGCACCTTGTTGACGTCCAGCTCCTTCAGCAGACTTCCTCTGTGCTGTTTGAGGGTTTTGGCCACCCACTTCTTGGCCTTGTTGCTGTTACCTCTGCTGCTGTTGTTGTTGCTGCTGTTGCTGGTGCTACAGGTCTTGGTTTTCTTTGTCTTGCCGGTGGGCCTTAGTGCTCCATTTTCCATCCTGGAAAACCACTTTCTAGTGCCATTTGCAAACATTTTTGTTTTATGTAGACTTATTATTTATGTTGTTAGTTACTTTGGTTTTTTTTTTGTGAAATGATACTCCAAAGTGTCTTCAAGGCATCCCACTCGCGTATATCTCAATGATGTAAAGACGAGCTCAAGACTGATACAGACGAGACGAGATTATGTATGCCGCATTACTCGACAATAACGCCCCAGACTTTGCTGTGAAATGTGCTCCGCCTGAAGAGGAGCCAATCTGGACAGGGCCTGAGGCATCGGCCGCATGGCGGGACGGCTGACTGGCTAGGAGTGATGCTTAGGGTCATAAGAGGATTAGAGATCTGCAGACGCTCCATTGCCACACATAAATAGGCTACTCCGGTGGCTCTGGTAGACATGAGCCATATACCTTGGTTATGTCAGAATGAGAATCAGAATCAGTTAAGTATATACATAAACAAGGAATTTGATTCAGACAGATGTTAGCTCTCTATAGCCCACATTCAACATGCAGTAGATTCCATTCAATAGACAAGTAGACATAGACACATTCTGTACAATAGAGACATTTTGTTGTCCCCAGGGTTTCATAATAAAGTTCTAATTAACTTTAAAGTATTTTTTCCTTCCCTATCTTTAAATGGCCGTCTCTATTAAGTTTTAAGATACTATTGAGAGAATAGGGGGAAATTTTTCTAAATGGTGTAACCATAAAAACTCGGCACCAAGATTATAAGCTGTTGAAAAATGTGTAATGATGTTCTAAACAGACTCAGAAATACATTAATTTTAAACAAGTATTTTTTAAATACTAAATAACAACAGTGAAGCATGATTCCATTAACATGGGGACTCGTGTCTGCCAAGCCAAACTTCTGGTATGTCCAAGACGATCCAATGAGATCCTACTCTCACTAGTGGGAGTGGTTCACGTGCACGCGTAACCAACGCGCCCAGAGACACCTATCAGTTCCCAATGATAAAAGTTGAATTAGCGATATTTGTAGCTCACCCAAAAGTTAGTTCCATGCTTCACTGAGACGACCCTCTTGTTTGTAGGCTTTAGATCGCCAACTAGACAGGGTTTCTAAAGGTAGTTGGCACTGATTATGTTTGCGATGGTCAGCTAGATTAACAGTCACTTAACCGACTACCTATGTAATTATTGATGCCAGGTGAGAAGTCTGGTAATTTTGGCAAGCAACGTTAGCTATTTTTGAGGTCTTGTAGGAAGATGCTATCAGACTTTCGCAATAGCTTATTAAACTAACCATTTAAGTAACATGTTTAAAAATAAGACAGCTTGGTTTTCAAACAGTGTCAAGAGGGGAATTCCTAGTGTTTGGGGTAAGTAGTTAATTAAATAATAATAGCATAACCTAACAGCTAACTCGTGCTAGTAACATTACGAACCATTGGCTGTGGGTTGCTTGGTGACAGCCGCGAAAGCCCATTTACTGTGACTTATTAACACAATATCTTACTTTCAATACCAAACATTCCCTGTGTTGCAGTGCGTGAAGGTGGACTCCTTGTTTCTTGGAGGAGAGCATCTTACCTGTTCAGTGATGATGCTTCCTGCCCCGACACCCACAGGTGAATACAAGCAGCAGAAACCCATAGTCCAGAGAACTGACTTATCTGTATATTTGTCCATAATAATTTGTTGTATTTTGAGAGTTATATATGTCTGTGCTCTCTCTCTCTCTCTCTCTCTCTCTCTGTATATTTGTGTGTAGCATATTTATGAGCAGGGAGTATGCGGAAGGCAAGGTGACTGTCTTCCATAGTGCCTTCATATCTGTGTGTAATGCGCGCCAGAGTGTGAAATCTGTGGGCATTGGACATTATGTGCTCCCACCACTACCAGTTCAGCAAGGTAGAATCTCCAGCTTATTTCTCCTCTGTTTCATAGTTTAGGACAAAGGCCAATTCGTATCACAACTGTTTTAAAGCCATCTATTAGGACACACCGAAGTCTGATATGTTGATATGGACAGGGTTTGTAGAATAAGGTTTGTAGTCAGGAAGGCGTAGATCTTCTTTTCCAAAAGTAGGCTTCTCTTCCTAGATGCACAAGTATCTTATGTTTTCTCTAAACACTAGTACAGAGTATGTTTGTTTTTGACATCGCCCAGTTTACAACACAAAGCAACACAAACCTGTATAATATCTTATCAGCCAGTGGTGTCCTTGGCCTGAGAAACCCCTACTCAATTAGACTAGACTGGACCAGACAGCTGCCCAGATAGGTTATTTTAATGTTTTTTACAGTTTGCCTTAAATTATGTGGTCATGGGTGCATGTGTGTGTAACATTTCTAATCTGCACCAAGTATGCAGCTCTCTTACTGTTTTCTCACTTGTCCAGTGTAAATAAAAGAGTTCAGATGCAAAACCCTCTAAGTCCATTTTCAGAAATATGCAAAAATGAAGTTGTGTTAATAATAATTTCCAAGTAATCTCTATCAAACAGCAATTTAAATATCAAGTAAAAACAAAACAAGGCAAAACAATCCAATTTGAGATGGAATAATACATCCAAATATAATCAAAAGTTATATAAATGTATTTCTGTAAATTCGTTAACTTACAGGGTTGTACATCTCTTCTGAACTCTTCAAAACAGTTTAGTTGTTAGCACTTATAATAGCATCTTTTGTGTTATAGCCTGAATGCTGTTCCTCAGTAGTGTGTTGTTTTAGGTTAAAATTGTCCACTGAATATGATACGGTGTTGTGTCCCCAGAGGTCAAAGCGGTTATTGGTAGATTCATTTGGGAGGAAGAAGACCTCACAGAAGTGCCTGAGGTGGAGGAGGTTGGTTTAAATACAGCTGTCTTTTTTTAATCTCTGCTTTTTTAATCTCAATACAAAATGGATCCAGTTGTTTGCAAAGCCCAACATTGCATTTCTCATAGTGTTGTGTGTGTGTGTGTGTTTTTTTTTTAAATCATATCTACATTTTCCATGATAGCAGGCAGTGTTGATTGCGATGCTATACGGCCAAAAAAATAAATAAATGAAAATGGAAGAGAAGTAGGCAGGCCTTTTTAAGATCTGTGGATTGGTCCATCCCAACATGCTAACACTGAAAAATAATTTGCGAAATTGCACAACATGCTGTCAATATCCAGGAACACTTCTTTTTTTAATGTCCATCAGGGTTTAAAATCACACAGGGAAAAGGGGTGTCTTAAAGATGGCCCAGCGTTCAAGCAGAGGAGCGAAAGGTGTGTTTTTGCCAGCAGTTTTCACTGTTCATGTGTTGCCTTGATTTACTGTTATCACAGAATGGCTTCATTGTCACAAGAAAACCTTTTCTTTTTGTTCATTTTATTAGTTGCGTTATATAGGTTTTATGATGTACACAAATAGAAGAGCTGTAATATCAGGTAGTTTATTTAGCTTCTACATTGACTGCTTCTTTTTGACACCATCCTCGACTGCGATAATAACCTCACCATGCACCCTCATCCATGGCTAAAGTGCCCTTGAGCAAGGCATCTAACCCCACATTGCTCCAGGGCGACTGCCCCTGTGCCTTATTTACTGTAAGTTGTTCTGGATAAGAGCAAAATGCGATGTAATGTAATCAAAAACAAATCATTAACATCATGGTTTAAGAGCATAAGGCTTAGACGGTCACAGTTTTAAAACATGGGGATCACAAAAGGGTCCAGAAATGCATACTGTACCTGCATTAATGGCTTGGTGACATTGGTGAAAAAGAATGACGTGTTTATGAAATGAATGTCATTTTACTGTGTGTGTGTGTGTGTGTGTGTGTGTGTGTGTGTGTGTGTGTGTGTGTGTGTGTGTGTGTGTGTGTGTGTTGTTGAATGGGAAGTGCGGACGAGGTCCTGATGAGTCTGGATGAGCTGCTGACAGCCTCGGGAAAGGAGGAAACGGCGTGTTGCGGGGTGCAGCATTACCCTGTCAACAACATGCTCTCAGGTGGGTCTGCAGGTGGAGCGGAAGAAGGAAGGAGAACTCGAATAATTCTGCCCTACAGTACGAAGCCAAAAGGCAGTAACTGCATATTTAGTCAGAACTGAGTTTAGACTGGAAATTGACTTTATAACACCTCCTTTGTCTTGTGACTAAATCTCTTGCTTCTTCCAATTAAGAATGTACATAAAAGCCACTATTATAAGCCTCCAACATGTTTGACTGGGCAATAACTTGAAGCCGTTTTCTCAGTTCCAATGTTCGTGTAGTTACTGCTCTTTGCCTTTATAGGGCAGAATATATTGCTAGAGTTTGTTCTTTTTTTACTTCATGACCTGTTATTGTACAGAACTTGCAGATCATGTGAATCTCAAAGTATGTGAGCATGTACAGGGTGGCCCCCCTAAAAACTGTACCACTTTTTAAATTATTTAAATGTAAAGCTTATTCAGTTCTCTGTTCAGTAAAATCATAGCTTGTGAGCATGAAATCAGGGGGATGACCACTACAGTCATTTGATTAAAATAACCCTTGAAAATAAAAAGTTGTGGAGGGAGTGGAAAGTTGAATGACTAATTATGATGAAAACTAATAGGGGAATTTGACACAAGACTAAGCCTAAATTTTTAAAAGGTGACAAAATTAACAATACCGTGCTCCCAGAACTATGTCTGAGGTACTCCAACAAGTGTATGTACAATATATAGGCTGGAGTGGCCCGTGCTTTACTGGAAGTCTTCTGCCCTGACAGGATATGCGCACTGAACTAATATTTCATGCATTTTATTAGACTGGGCGGCTTTTTGTCGAAAACAAGTTCACCTTGCAAATACTATCAGTCTAATAAAACGTAAGAAATATTAGTTAAGAGTGTGTTTATTTTTTCCTTAATTCAGTTATTGTATTTTTTTGCCCACCCAAAGACGTTATGGTTTTGGAGCTGAGCACATCCATCTCTCTGGCTCCTGACAGGATATGTGGGCATAGAACAGCTGACGAGGTACACTGGGGAGCTTCAAGACTTCCTTCCTGGCCAGGGTGGCTATTCCGTGAGCGTCCGCAACAAGAGACGTCACCTCACAGCAGATCACCCACAGGACAGGGGCAGGAAATAGTAAAAAAAAAAAAAAAACACTAAAGGGTCGGTTTGTCAGACTCTCTGACCTAACATAAGATTTCAGACCTCATTGGCTGTATAAGAGTGTGGGTGGATGAGCTTTCAAGTCATGTTGTCCACACAAAATGTCAAACTTTGTAGGAGCTATCTTTTGCCTGCAGTGACTGATTCGTGTATTTGTAAGTTCTTGTATTTCTTTTCAGAAAAAAAAATGAATCCAGACGCCTGCACACCTTTGTCTCTATTAAATAGTTGACTTTGTGATATTGCAGGTTTAATAAATATGTCAATCGTAATTAATATCATTGCTCAGTGGATGCTTTCTTACCAGGTACTTTGTCTCTTGTACTAGGTGTGTTGGCATCCCACATTCTCTATGTTCCGAGTCCCCCATTAAAAGTTCCATTTACAGTATGTAGGATTGTGTGCAAGACTGGTACTGCAATTACATTCAGAATGCTGGAAAACATTGTTTCCCCTCTAGAGTCAAGACACAGAACACAAAACCAGTACATACACAGAATGTGCAGGCTGTAAATTAAGTTTTAAAATGCAGATATTCTGGATGTACTATTGTCAGTGTTGTTTTAACACGTTTCCATGCCTCTGGCAACATATCAGAACCATTTTATGATTACTTGCCATAATGTTCTTACATAACACCTTTAAACTCATTCTGATCTATATACACAGAACTAATTAAGATGTGCATTTCAGATGTAATTTGACAGGGATTTGGTTTTAAGTAAGCATTAGAAATCTGTCCTATCCTGCCAAATGGGAAAGTTACTAAAGGAATGCACAAGCATCAGTGGCAACATGAGTCATGATTTCCAAGTAGGCTACTGTGTGAAACTGTGCTCCATAGTCTGGGGTGTTCCACACATGACAGTGGCCAACAATGTAGACCTATTGTATCCATACTATATTAAGATACACACACACACATAGCCTACACACTGCAAGGTCAGTTCAAATTAATCATTTTATTCTCTTTCTTGCCAATCATGAATCTGAATTATAAGTGAGAGATCTCCGAAGAACACTTAAGCTGAGATCATTTAGACCTGCTACAAATTTAAAGATTGTATGCACATTATTCTGTTACTTATTTATTTATTTCTTTTCATGCACACATCTTTTTGCATGTTCACCATGACAGCAGTCTATAATTTGAATCAGCGCAAAGCATAGTTAGGAAGGGGCCCCCTCACAAACTTTGGCATGGTGTGTTTCTCTCTTGTGTGAACTAAGGTAAGGGTTCTAAGTCCACAGGTTGCGCGTGGACTAGTTTGAAATGTATTATCCAACGTTACGTTCACAAGTCTCGTCGTTTGTGCAAGACGTTATTCTTACACTGTAGTGTGGTTGTTGAGGTAGGCACGGGTTGGATATACTATACAAGAGTCTATCCACATTGCTTAGAAATTAGATATTACAGTGTGCGCAGCAGTGAGGTTCGTGAACACGACCCAATGAAAACCAGGAAGTAGCATGAAAGGTGGGCGGACACTTGACCTCCTGATCGTGTTTTGGAGAATTTCTGCAAACTGTGTAGTCAGTCAGCTGCTGTTGTAGCGGAAATTCAGAAGGAGCTTGACCACTCGCGATCAAATATGGATGAAAGCAACCTCTCTGTGGTGTTACATGCCAAAGGAGACATGAGACTGGTAAACGAAATCACTTCAAAACAATACTAAGACTTGTAGAACACGGTACTGCAATTTTACGATTGGTTTTCTCTGCATATGACAACGTGCGCAAATGCAGGTTCTGTTATGTTAGAATGCAAGGTAAACATAGCGGTCAGTGACATCTGCAGCGATAAATGCATTTATTCTGTTCATAGGAACATCGACCCATACCTGAACCAGGACCAAATGGTAGGTGAAATATCCACCGAACTAGAACCATAGCCAGACAGACCTTCGCCAAAATGTAGGCACTTTTCTTAAACAGTTAAACTATCATCTTAAATGTCACCTTATTACCTGGAAATAGCCCAAATGTTACGGTTTGCACATTTCTCATATCGTGACGCTTCAGTGAAGCATTTACATTTTTTTTCAATTACTTGCACATAAAACCTTTATACAGTATATCACGATTTCTAAAGACTGTCACTCAAACCTCGCAACTCCACATCGAATCAACCAAACCATAAACTACTCAGCAGAGAAATCTAAAGTTAGCTATTCATATTTTGCAAATCAGTACACACAGTTCTCTACCTAACTCACAAAAATCCATAAGGAAGAAACTTAATCAAAATCCAAATGCCACTTATTCATCAGTGTCTCAGACTGGCATGTGCAAACAATAATTGCCTTAAACACAAACCACTGCCAGGCATAGGCCTATAAATATTCTCCATGAATACATTTATGTGAATGAGGTCAGATTCAAGCCACCAAGTCAAGACAGAGAGGAAGAAATATTATCGGACAGAGGGCAATTATCAATGTCCCAGGCCAACGTGGAGGAAATGTCACCATGTGTAACACACACAGACACACACTCACACACTCATTTGCATAAATGTCTTTTTGGTTGCTGTACCGCCATATGTGGTGGTTGGTGTACTTTTCTTTGTTTTTTCTTATGTGCTGAAATGAAATGTGTTCATGATGTGAGACAATGTTTAGATAGTAACAGTAAGGGACTGCATACTAAACAGTCTAGCAACAATCTAATCATCTGTGTGAGCCTGTAACAAGCTCTTCAGTTAAAAAAAAAAAATAAAAAAAAAAAAAAAAATATATATATATATATATATATATATATATATATATATATATATATATTATTTATTTTATGTCAATGTGAACCTGCACAGAGGTATTACTTCAGATGCACTCTGTCGGAATCTGCGGGTCGGATGTTCACTACTGGCAGAACGGTCGTATTGGCGATTTCGTGTTGAAGAAGCCCATGGTGCTTGGACATGAGGCCTCCGGACGGGTCGTCAAGGTGGGCTCAGCAGTCACTCACCTCAAACCAGGTAAGCTACATCATCAAGGGAAAAAAGATGTACAATGAATACACTGAAGAAGCCTTTTGGATGAAAGGTGAAACATCTTCAAGCTCCAAAAAGAAGTCCAGTTGCTTACAACTGACAGTTAATGCCAGTGTCAATGGAAAATAACTTGAAAGGGAAGCAAGCAGCTGTTTTTTTGTTTTAATTCTCCCCTTTTAGGGGACAGAGTCGCTGTAGAGCCTGGTGTACCCAGAGAAATGGATGAGTTTTTCAAATCAGGGCGCTACAATCTTTCTCCCACAATATTCTTCTGCGCCACGCCCCCCGATGATGGCAACCTGTGCAGATACTACAAACACAGCGCCAACTTCTGCTACAAGTAAGCGCCGTATTTATCCCTCGATCTAACCAGCCATCTAACCAGGGCTCCTTGTATGAGGTCATGCCAAAGAGCACTATCAACCCACCAAGGCATTACATTGCTGGAAACTGATTAAAAAAATTTAACTGAATTTAACTGATGAAAATATATGCTTGCCTGCTCTGCAGATTGCCAGATAATGTGACGTTTGAGGAAGGAGCCCTGATTGAGCCCCTGTCTGTGGGCATCCATGCCTGTCGTAGAGCTGGGGTCACCCTGGGCAGTACTGTGCTGATCTGTGGGGCAGGTAAGGACCTCTGAGGGCAGTTAGAGGTTCTGCTGTCAATATAGAAGTATGAAATGTTTGGTGAACATTACTTAAGGGCTCCTGAGGTGCCAGTAAGTGGACCAATCGGTTTACTGGTAAATTACTTTATTTCTTTGAAACCGCTAGAAATATAATAGTGCTGGCCCTAAGCCCTTATGTTCTGTTAGGACTTTCTTGTCACTGTAACTGTGACTTTTGGTTATTCTAACTTTTTCTTACCCTGCTGTCTCTGCCATGGGTTACTTTGTACCCTTTTATCAGAAGTGTTTTAGGAGGGAGAAATGTGGCTAATGTAACCCTGCTCTCTTCCTGTTCTCCCCATAGGGCCCATTGGTCTGGTGTGTCTGTTGGTAGCCAAGGCAATGGGAGCATCTCTGGCTGTCATAACCGGTAGGTGGAGCAACAGTTGGGCCGCTGTGGTCACTGACCGCTCTGTGTGTGAAGCTTACAACAGTCAGTTGGTAACATAATATCGTTGCATAATATCAACTACGAGTGTCATGTGATGGTCCCATTAGTCTACAGCCAAAGCATGTGCTTCAGATTGTTGCTAACACTAGGTTAAAGCATGTCTCTTCTCAAATGTCCATGAGTAAACCTTTCTTTTTCTTCTGTGCTATTGTCATAGCAATGTATGTAATACTTTATTTGGGTAGTCCACCTAGAGAAACTTTCAGTTGTATTTTGTTTATTGTTTATTGTCTTATTGCCTTTATCAAACCCAACCCCTAATCCTAACTTTAACAAGAGTAAAATTCAACAAATGGTTTATTAATAATGCATCTGTAGACAGTCTACAGGACCATTCAAATGAAGGCTGACCACATTGTATTCCAAACTGTATTTTTTTCCTCTAAGTACATGTTTTGTAATATACATATGTACTGTATGATGCATTTATTTCTCTCCTTGTGTTGCCTAGCCATGGTGTCTATGTTGTGTTAGTACTTGTCCTTAGAACAACGCTGCTGCTCGACTGCACATATGCCTGGCTTATATGGCTTGACTGCTTTTAAATCTCACCTTAAAAACCCATTTTTATGCCCTTGCGTTCAATACAGCATGAATGTCTTATTGATTTGTCTATATTTATTGTCATGCTCACTTTATGTTGTCCTTTCTGGTTGTCTGCCAAGTGGTATTACCCTGCTTGTCCAGCACTTTGGTCAGCTGTTTGTTGTTTAAGTGCTTTGTAAATAAACGTGACTTGACTTGACTAGAAATGTTCTCTGTGTCTCCCCAGACCTTTCCTCTGAGAGGCTGGCCCTGGCAAAGGAGCTGGGAGCGGACTTTGCTGTGGAGGTGAAGAGGGAGGACACAGCCGAGCAGCTGGCCAGGAAGGTGGAGGGACTCCTGGGAGCTCAGCCCCACATCACCATCGAGTGCACTGGCGTTCAGAGCAGTGTGCAGACAGCCATTTATGTGAGTGGAACACACTATTTATTAAATTTACGCAGAAACAGGCTGTTTTCGTACATGAGAATTTGTTCCCAGTAACCCACTGGCTCAAAGACTGTTCAAATAGAAATAATAAAAATAAAAAAACCTGGTCACACCTGTTAACACTTCCTGTTGTACAGACTCTCCTTTTACGTTTAGATAGTTTCATTGGCTTAAATAATTATTTTTAAGTTGTTGCTCTGTAGCACTTTGAAATTGTTGAAATGTGAAGTGCGACAAATAAAATGTATTATTATTATTATTATTATTATTATTATTGTAGGCCACACGCTCTGGTGGGGTGGCAGTGATGGTTGGGCTAGGGGCGGAGATGACCACAATCCCCCTGGTCAACGCCGCTGTACGAGAGGTGGACATCAGAGGGGTGTTCCGCTACTGCAACACGTAAGTGAGGCGCCACGGTCACCCTTAACAAGCCCTGCTCCTGCACTGCATCAGCAAACCAGCCACACCACACTTCACAAACCCTGCCCTTGCACTGCATCAGCAAACCAGCCACACCACACTTCACAAACTCTGCTCCTGCACTGCATCAGCAAACCAGCCACACCACCCTTTACAAGCCCTGCTCCTGTGATTTGTAAAAAAGAAAGATGCCACTGTTGCCTTTTGGCAAATATCCTGATATTGTTACATGCCTTGTGCAACCTGTGTTGTTTTGACTGCAGATCTGGCACCAGAGGTGGAGATCAAACCAAGCAGACAAGTCATTAGACAAGTAGATTGGCTAGTTAATAAATTCACCTATGTCAAGTGCACAGGCATGTGGGACCTCTGGGATCTCCACCTCTGTGTGCCACCTGTGACCTGGGGGGGGGGGGTAGGCTCACAAGGAGGCTGAAATCTGTGGGTGCTGGCGTTCTCTGGAGCTGTCAATCACTGAGGTTTACTTGCTGGACATCACTGCCTGCAGGATACTGTCAAATTCACACTTTAAAAAGTCCCACTTTTTTTGAAAAGTGGAAAAAAGAACACTGTGCATCGACTGCTCATCACCTGTAACACTATGTCTGTCTCTGTCTCTGTCTTCTGCAGGTGGCCCATGGCCATAGCGATGCTGGCGTCTAAGAAGGTGAACGTGAAGCCCCTGGTGACCCACCGCTTTCCGCTGGAGCAGGCCGTGCAGGCCTTCGAGACCACGCGCCAGGGCCTGGGCGTCAAGGTCATGCTCAAGTGCGACGAAAACGACCAGAACCCCTAAAGCCCTCCAACAGGGACACCCCCTTCTCCCTTCTAGACAAACCCCAAACTTAATAAACCTGAAAAGAGCTGTCAAAGGACACCCACATTTCCCCGAGACAAACTGCAACCCTACACCTGAAGAAAGGGGCGCTGCAAGAAATTGTGGGCCGCCTGAAAGAAAATAAGTTTGGGCCCCACCCCACCCCAACCATATCATAGTCCTCTGTGGCCCCCCGTGAAGCTCTGGGCCCCATGAACTGTCCTAATTTACCTTTATGTTGTCAGGGCTTATGTCGTACCTCTTGTACATGTGAGTGACTGAGTTATGTATTCCAAGTCAATTTGCTGGAAAAGCCTCAACCCATTAGACTGTGAGTTAATAATTTGTCAGTAATGGATCACCACAGCCATAATCTTTGTTAGTGGACATGATGCTTTCGATTTAAAAAACAGGTATTGTTAAAAATACTATTTTGTATTTTTGTGATAGCAAAACAAAGAAAGACATGTCATTACATTAAATATTTACTTGCAAGCAAACACTGATGCCATTGTAACATATATTGTGGTTGTAAGTTTAGGTCATCTATCACCTAATTTCAGAGTCTCCTCATCCATTAAAGTCTCCTGTTTGTCTGGTCATGTGACTCTGGTGATGTAGAGAATGAATCACTGGGCTTGTTTGAAACGGTCGGGCTGGCAAGTCCAGAATGCATTGCTTTAAGCCAGCCACTGGCCAGCCAGACCGTTTCAAACAAGCCCAATGTGCTTCACAGCACAGTAACAGCACCTGATTTCAACACCCCCAGCAAACATTCCAACTCGTTATCATGTTGCAGTATAACTGAAGTTCATTGTACACTGGATTTCTCTATAAGTCACTGCTCACTCCCTGACTGAGCTTTTGCACTATGACCACTAGGTGGAGCCAGCTCACTAAAAAATCTGTTGAAACACTGGCCTTGCCTTCAGGAGCACCTCTTTCCCCAGAGGCTCTGCACTTTCATTGGCCAATTTCACAGGCTCCGTTGCGGCCTCTTTTCACCTAAACCAATCCAGCAACTTTCTCCTGAACTCCCCCTCCTGCTGCTCTCTCGCTTTCTGGGTCAGATGCCTGTGCCCCAGAGCTGAAATTAAACAGCAAGGCCACACAGGTGCAAGGTAAACAGTGTCAAGCAAGGAAGCATTATAAAAACAAAAAAGATGGGAGTATATACAAGGGCATAATAATAAATAGTAGAAGGCAAATGACTATGTTCAGAGGCAGTGAATAATGATGATGCACCATAAGGTAGATATTGCACATTATGCTGTAGGTATTGCACAATGAGAGGTAGCAGGCCCATGTTGAGCATAATCAACAGCAGCAGTGAGCTGACAAACCTAAATTTGACAATAGTGCACATTGTCAGCAGCAGCAGCTCTTCACCGAAAGACCAGCAGGTCGGTCTGCAGCCTGTTCCATCTCAGGAAATGGAGGCACTGCTGGGCTTTTTTGACTAGGGCAGATGTGTTAGTCGCCCAACACAGATCCTCGGAGATGTGGGTCCGGAGGAACTTAAAGATGGACACCCACTCCACCTTTTACGCAGAGGGGAGGGGGTCAGCTTTACACCTCCATGACTACCTCCTTGCCGTGTCCACTTGACTTTGGAGCCTCTGCACTCGTATTACGGTAGGCTATCCTTTTCTCCTCCCTCTTCCTGCTCACCATCTCATTCTTCAGGTGCTTCGCCTCCTTTCTTTCCTTTCTCTGCCCTTCCAGTCCTCCCTTTTTTATTTTAAAGTCACTTCATGACATCTTTCACTTTACTGTGTTGCCCACAGAATCATCATCGATAGGCAGCAGCTGAAAAATCCACAGAGCTTCATGTTTCACGGCCTTCCTTTCTGATATCCCAAATTAGAGCAGATCTTTGGACTTGACTAAAGTTTCCACTTTATTTTCAGAATGCAAATAAAACACAGACAGACCGACCGACAGACAGACAGACAGACAGTTGTCACAGTGATAATTTGTTTTATATATATAACTGAGAAGACAAACACATACATACATACACACACACACACACATATATATATGAAATTATGTATATGCCTATATCATATATTTGCAATTTAAGTTGGTAAAACTGCTGACCATTTTTGTTCTTTCAAATGGTTCATATTGCAAGAGCCACTTACTTCACTGACAATTTCCTTTCATTTGTTAGTTAAGTGAATGAGTAAATGTTGTAGAGCCTGCTCTGGTAAAACACACACACACACACACACACACACACACACACACACACACACACACATATACACACACACAAACTCATTCTCTTACTCATTCTCTCCTCCCTATCCTCACTCTCACCCCCTGCCCCCTCACAAACACACTCTAGTAAAATCAGCAGTGGTACAGTAGTATCTCTGAGTCTAAAGAGCACTCTGTCTCTGTCTGTCTCACACACACACACCATGGTGGGAGCTTTGCTAGTACTACTGTGGCTGAGTGTGTGTGTGCTCCTCTTCTTGCTGCTGGGGGGGCGACCCAAAAACTTCCCCCCAGGACCCCTTCCCCTCCCGCTGCTTGGCAACCTGCTGCAGCTCCACCCGACGAACCCCCTGAAGGACCTGGACAAGGTAGGACATACACACACATACAACACTCATGCACGCGCACACACTCACCACAACACTCATTCATGCGCACGCACGCACGCACGCACACACACACACACACACACACACACACACACACACAACAACACTCATGCACACGCACACTCACCACAACATTCATGCATGCACACACACACACACACCACAACACTCACATGCATGCACACACACGCACACGCACACACACACACACACACCACAACACTCATACATGCACGCACACAGACACACACATGCACACACACAATGCAAAACTTACACAAACACCACAACACTGACACACGCACGCTCACACACCAAGGTCCTTATTTATCAAACAGGCGTACAAAAGGGAATGGGTACAAATTGGACATTCGTAGATTTCTTTTAAGTGTGAGTTTGTATACAGTGTTCAAGTCTGCAGCTTGCAGCACAGTATCGTAATGTTGTAATTTAGTAAATCTGATATGATAAATCTGACCTGTCATAAGAAGATTCCTCTGCTTATATTTGCGCTGGTCTCTACTTTTGTTTCATAACTGAGGGCCCATGTCTCTGTAGTGGAGTCCAATGGTCAGTTTTGCTCAGTAATGATTTAACAGTGTGCTTAACCGCTGTGGTGTATGTGATTAAACAGTGTGTGTGTGTGTGTGTGTGTGTGTGTGTGTGTGTGAGAAGGTGATTCTCCCCCCTTCTCACCACTAAGCTGGTGAACTGTTGAGTAGCGTTTGCTCGTGGCAGGCGCCATTGTTGCCTGAGCGAGTAGGAGAGCGAGAGACTCGCGACTTACACACACACGCACACGCATGCACAGATAACACCGGGGCATTTTTGGACATTGGGATGAGTTGGGATTTGTGTCTGTATGTTTGTGTGAACGGTGGCAAAAGCATTGGGAGTGGAGAACTGCTTTATTAACTGTGTGGGTGATTTTTGGAGAAATGTTTGGTGTTTGGCCGACGCCATTGACGACGCGCTTCAGCGTTTTACAGCGCGATTCTCCACCAGTCACAAACACACTCGTACACACTTCTCCCTCCTGCCATAAACTGCATTTTCACCATCCCGGACATGTAGTGAGGTACCAACTACTGTGTCTCACATTTACACCCTTTTCCTCCGTTAAATCCCTGCTTAGCCTCAAACACAAACAGAAGTAGGCTACAAGACACATGACTCACCGGTTTGCTGTGGTTCCACTGGCCTTCGCGGAAGCGCGCCCGCTGTGGGAGCAGTGGTTTTACACTTAGCCTCGGAGCTGTGGTAGCGGGCATTGTGCATGGTGGGGGGTAATGTGTGTGGCATTTTTTAATATGAGTGTTTATTTAATTTTGGTGGTGGTTGTATGCTATTGTGTTGGTGGTGGGTTAGTATGATTATGTTTGCAATATTTTTGATGGGCTATTGGTGTTGTAAGTACTTTGTTTAAAGAATTTACCTATTTTGGAAATGGTAGGGTCCAATTGGAGGGAAGGTAGCCCTATAAAGAGGGCCCTCATTCTGCACAGGTGCACAGAGTTTGTTGTGAGACAATAGGCTCGTTCGAGATTCGAGTCCGCCCGTCTGCAACTGGCTGCATACGTCAACGAGAATTGCTGGTCACAGCAGGGGTGGGCATTAAATGAGGAACATAAAGTCGAACACAAATCCTAACGAGACTGAGCTCGCGCCTCCCCGATCATCGTAGCAGATGACACACAAGTCATGTGTGGAGAGGGAGGGCGGGGGTTGTAGTCCTCTACAGTCTATGGTTGTAGTGGGGTGCACTGAGAGTTTAATTCAAGTCCAGTCTTTCTTATTGTTTAGATTAACATTGGAACAAAACGAGTTGCCCCAGAGTGCTCCACAACACAAACATGAAAACTAAGACAGCAAAACAATGAAACAAAGACCATAAGTAGGTATATAACACGGACAATGACATAGAAATGGGATTAATAATTAAATACATAATGGGCCGGGCTTGGCAACGTCAGATAAACCATCAGAACAAGGTAAAAATAAATAGAAGAGATATATCTTCAAATTGGAGTACAATAACGTACACTTTAGATGACAAGTCCAGTCGGGGAGCACCGGACAATGCACCTGCACAGACGTCAGTGAACTTTTAACCAACCATGGCAAAGTAGCGTCACCGAGGAGGCGTTAGCTAGCCACTTGCAGTTCTGTGGAGGCAACTGCAAAAGTCTGTACGATTTGTCTGTAAGCGTCATGCTCCCGCGAGTTTTCGGGTCATGTGTCATGGTCGCATTGTTGTGACAACTCGTGACAACCTCACACATTTCGGGCATGTCGGACACAATTTCTAACCACAATGCAACATTTTCAGCGTCAGGCTGCAAACGGATGCAAACGGATGCAAACGTCTAGCTCAAGTCAAATGCGGCAAGTGTTACTTAGCCTGGCTATCGCGACTTGTCAATGCTCTGCGAGCATTGGTCTGGCCAAGCTGTATTGTAAACCCAT
>CM050202.1:17601273-17616273 GCA_027475355.1 Coilia nasus | reverse complement strand
ACACTTCTTCAAACCTTTCATGGAACCTTTGAAGCTGGAACCTGTTGGCATGATGGCTCAAAAGGTTCTAGAAAAGAACCACAACATCCCAGGAGGATGATGAAAATTCAGTTTTTCTTTTTGACAGGTTATGCATTAAATGGTGACGAGTTACATCTTATTGACCAGGTTTTGGTAATGTGTTGAATATTACATGAAAATCATTACCTAGATATGATTGGCACTGTATAATTCCACACAAAGCTTACGTTAACCCTGACTCACTGCTGCTGCTGTCCTGATCACACACTGATGCAGCTCGTGTTGGTTATTTCACAAGCTGTGCTCATGCAAAAGTATAGCCCTTCATGAAATCAAGATGAGAATGGAACATATGCGTCTCCCTTCTTCATCTTAGTGAGTTCGTTGTGATATGAATAGCTATATATACAGCTGCGATTCACACAAAAAGAAGAAGAAAAAATCTAAAAACAAAAGCAAATGTCAGTAGTTTTTTTTGTTTTACAGAATGTGAATTCATACTTAAAGTATAGCTGGATTAAATACATGGTAGTGATTTACATGTAAATATTTATAAGCATATAAAAATAATCTTTGACATCTCTCGCCATTTCTGTCCCTTCTGGTGAATCATGACGATGCACACACAACAAAAGAACTAATAAATAACATTGGCATTATCACAAGACACAACCAGTTAGATGAGCTGTCTGAATCGGAGAGAACAGAAGTGACTGGAGAGACTCATCTAGACAATGAAGAGATGGGATGGAAGTGTGGCAAGGAAGGGAAAACAAGGGGCTGGAGAGAGAGAGAGGGAGAGAGAGAGACAGAGAGAGGGAGAGAGAGAGAGAGATAGATGGAGAGAGAAAAAGAGAGAGCGAGAGAGAGAGAAAGAGATATATATATAGAGAGAGAGAAAGATAGATGGAGAGAGAGAAAGAGAGAGAGAGAGAGATATATATAGAGATAGAGAGAAAGATAGATGAAGAGAGAGCGAGAGAGACAGATAGAGAGAGAGAGAGAAAGATAGATGGAGAGAGAGAAAGAGAGTGAGAGAGAGATATATATATATATATATAGAGAGAGAGATAGAGAGAGAAAGAGAGATAGACAGAGAGAGAGAGAGAAAGAAAGAGAGAAAGAGAGAGATAGACAGAGAGAGAGAGAAAGAAAGAGACAGAGAGAGATAGAGGGAGAGAGATTTAACACCCCTTGTTAAAACTGTACACTCTGGAGCTTGCTGAGGGGATAGTGGCTGGCCATAAGAAAACTGAATATTTTTATCATACGGTAATTAATGATACGGTGACAGTTCTTGCTGGGTTGGGAGGCTGTATTGTTAAGCTGCACATGATGGACTAGTGGTGTGTAGAGTGTGTGGCTGAGCATTGTCATTTTTACTGATGCAACTGTAAGCCTTGGAGATGTTTTATGCATTTTTGTGATGCACCTTTGTGTGTGTGTGTGTGTGTGTGTGTGTGTGTGTGTGTGTGTGTGTGTGTGTGTGTGTGTGTGTGTGTGTGTGTGTGTGTGTGCGTGTGTGTGTCTATTGATTGAGAAATGTCCAAACTTTTGACTGGTACTGTGTGTGTGTGCTCATGTGTGTGTATTAAACACCAGCAGTCCCCATTCTGTGTGTGCATGTGTGTTTGTGTCTGTCAAACACCAGCTGTGTGTGTGTTGTGCATGTTCGTGCATGTGTTTGTTTGTGTATGCATGTGTGTGTGTGTGTGTGTGTATGTGTAGGTGTGTGTGTGCGTGCATGTGTGTGTGCACGTGTGTCTGTTTAACGCCTGCTGTCAGTATCTCCAGTCCCACAGGGGGCGCTGTGGCGGCTCATATGTACAGGGGCGTCTCCTGACCAGTCAGGAGGCGGAACATGGCTGCCGGCATAGTCTTCATGTGGATCTGAGGAGCAAGGCCAGACACATTGAGTCAGAACACGGCAGAACACTGTAAACAGGTTAGTAAGGACAGTGTCCTGCAGACAGGTGGTAAGGACACCACTGTAATGAGTGGCTAAGGAAAATACATGATTGAAGTGGTCAGGAAACAACAGCGTTGAGTAGGTAAGGACAAGACAGGACAGCAGCAGAGAGTAGGTGGGGTGACTATGTATAAAGTGCCCCAGAACTGTGCACCCTACCCCACTTTTTTATTCTTTTATCTTTTCTTGCACTATTATTTATTTTATTCTATGTTCCAAATATTGTATATAGATGTCTGCAACATAGAAGGAGCAGCTTTAAACCTCATTGTACATATGAGTGTATAGTGACAATAGAAGGCATTCTATTCTATTCCATTCTATTCTATTCTATAATATTCTATTCTATTCTATTCTATTCTTAAGTACATTATATAAAGACAAGATGAAGACTAGGGGCGGAAAGTACATTAGGGACAGCAGTTAACAGAATGGATGCATTAAGAGTGAATTAAGAAGCAAGATAACAGACAATAAGTGAGCAAAAAACAGCATGGAGGACACATATGGAAATGAAGGCATAGGGTGACTAAGCAAGCCACAGCACAGAGGGCAAGATAAGGGCTATTTGTACAATATATCTACTATATACCATCCATAAGCTGCTGGAAAATATAGCCCTTCTCTTGTCTAAGGCCAAGCCTAGTTTACGTTCAATGCTAAATCTCATGCTAAATGCTAATGCTCTATTTTCCTTCTCAATTCGTTCTTATCTTGTTTTGTTTTCTTTTAAGAGTCGCTTTGGAGAAAAACGACTTGATCTTTTGAAAAAAGCTCATGAGGTAAGGAAAAGAAATACATTTTCCAATGGGCTGGCTGTTGGTGGAGTAGAAATCTTTACTGTCACTATACAAAGTATACTGAGATGTCATGGTGGTCAGTGTTGACTGTGATATGTGTGACGGTAAATTCTTCCGTGCCGTCAGTCACAGACACCTTACCTCGCCCACGGAGTTAGACAGCGCCTGGACAATCTTCTCGTGGGCCGTTGCCACGACGCTCTGGCTGTTGATCTCGATGATGCGGTGCCCTACGCGGACGCCCCCTCGCTCTGCGATGCCCCCTCGCATCAGGCTGCAGATCTGTGAGGGGGGAAGGACAAAAGTGTCAGCATAGTGTTCCTTAACAACATCTGCTACGAACAAATCAATAGGACAAATCACCCCCTTCAAACTCACAAAAACAGTAAATGATTCCTATTGTGTCTTTTTTGTCTCGTTAAATTACATAACAGGCCATCTTCCAGCATCTTTAGGCAGTCAGCTGAAAACCAAAGGATTTTCTTTTTTGGGGGGGTGGGTGGGCATTAATTGGATCCAGGCTTTCCAGGCAGTCTGCCATTTGTCTGGGCAGGTCTGGGCGGTAGAACCATGTAAGCTATGCTGTATGCTGTATGCAGATGTATGCGGGGCAGTGGTAGCCTGGCGGTTAAGGTAACAGACTTGCGACTTGCAGGATCGCAGGTGTTAATCCACCAACTGCCAGCGGTGCCACTGAGGTACCCTGAGCATCCCTCCACTAAATCAGCTTTTATTCCTTACACAGCTGAGGTGTTGGACTAATGTAACAGGGGAGTTGAGGGAGATGGAGTTTTGTAAGCTCAGAAACCACAATCAATGTTTGCATCCCCGGTGTGTGAAAAGGCATCTATGAAATGAATTACTTCAGGTGTATCGGAGCAAAACAAAGATTAAATTGCCATTGCTGATGGCGCAAAAAAACAACACACACACACACACACACACACACACACACACACACACACACACACACACACACACATACACACACATACACACACATACACACTTGCATACTATCTGCTTGTCACACTTGTAACATCTATCTCTCTCTCTCTCTCTCTCTCTCTCTCTCTCTCTCTCTCTCTCTCTCTCTCTCTCTCTCTCTGTCTCTCTCTCTGCCTAGTAATGAATACAGGGGGAAACATCACTGTTACAGTGAAAGGAAGTGAATAAAATGGGTAGTGGTCCCCAAAGGCTAACAGACTCTTAGTGTGTGTTCATGTGCAGAAAATACGTTTGTTTGTGTGTGTGTGTGTGTGTGTGTATGATAGAGAGAGTGAGAGTATCCTACTGTGTGTTGCTGTAATGAGATGCTAATGAACACATTTATGCTGCCACAGCGAGGCTATGAATGTGTGTGAAGCGTTTTATATGCTCTCACATACTCCTACACACACTCAATATAGCACACAAACACACACACACACACACACATACATACATACATACATGCACACAAACACACATACACACACACATAACTGCACATTAATACACACATGTACATACATACAAAGGTACCTCTCTCTCTCTCTCTCTCTCTGTCCCTCTTTCTTTCTCTCTTTCTCTCTGTCACAAACATACACATACATGCACACAAACACACATACACACACACATAAACACACATTAATACACACATGTACATACATACAAATATACCTCTCTCTCTCTCTCCCTTTCTCTCAGACACACATACACACACTCACACACACACACACACACACACACAAACCCACACACACACTGTAACTCACTATGCCATTCTGGACGCTGAAGCCCAGCTGGTACTTGAGGTCGGGTCTCTTGATGAGCACGGTGGTGACGGGGGGGCAGCTCACTATGTTCATCTTCACCTGCACCTGGTTCTTCAGGCCCTGGGGACACACAGCAAGCAGGACACACACTTTATTAATACACACACACACTTACAACACACACACACGGTGTACATGTACACACACATACCAGGACAAATACACAGATAAGAACATGTACACACACAAACACACTCATAAACATACTGTACATGTATTACACATACCAGGACAAATACACAGATAAGAATACACACACAAACACACACACACACACACAGAAACATAGTGTACATACACACACATACCAGGACAAATACACAGATACGAATATGTACACACACAAACACATACACACACACACACACACACACACACACACACACACACACATACACAGAAACATAGTGTACAGTGAGTGTATAGTGAGGGTGTGTTTGTTAGTCGTGACATTGACCTTGTGTGCTACATTTGAATTGTAGTACCTAGGTAGGCTAATTGCATACGTGACGACCAGGCGTTAGCGATTGGGTAAAGGCAGAGGCACTTTTTTTAAACTTCAGCAGAGTCCACACCTTCAACAAATCGTTTCTGACGGTGTCTGTTCCAGACCCTCTGTACAAAATGAAATGAAGTACGAGAGGCTGGTTTACCAGGCTAGGACACACCCACAATTGACCAGATCTCATGGACAGACAGGAAGTCAGCCAAAGAAAAGTCCTCTCAATACTGCAAGTGTTTGATGTCATTTTAATGTGATCATAAATCATTCTAAGGGTAATTCTAATGCTGTTGTAATGTCCGTTCCTCTCTTAATTAAGTGCATTCCCATTCCAGTGGTATTAAAAACAGTAAGGTCATAGCTTAACAATCTTCTCATCCACAGGAATGAAGCCAAAAGTCTAGAGCCAGAGTTGAACACATTATCATCTTGAAGCCAGAACATGCATGCTGAATAGAAACGTCGCGTGTGATATTCAAAATAAACCTTATTTGTCTAAATCTCATTCATTTTTAGTTTAACTCCATCTACGTCTGCATCGACCATTACACTCACTTGCTAATGCAGAATCCAGTGAGAATGCACACCACAGAATGCTGATATCTGCATTTTATTACATCCTCTCTCTCTCTCTCTCTCTCTCTCTCTCTCTCTATCTGTCTGTCTCTCTCTCTCTCTCTCTCTCTTCCTATTTTTATACAGTCTATATTTCTCAAGGTCCCATCTTCATTTTTAGGACCCTTTAATTTAAAGGGCCCTTCTGTTTTACGGGAGTCTGCAGAGAGAGTGAAAAGAAAAGGAACTGGCCTTTGTAGCTCTTGGGCTGTGGAAAATAGAAAATCTATTCATACAGTATGTGTGTAAATGGAAAAAAATGTTCTTAGATGTTGGACTTTCATATTACATTTGCTGTGATTTGTCACACAAGCAGTGTAACCAGACACCCGCTGTAAAACAAAGTGGGACACACACACACATTTAAATAGTCACACTCATTCACACACTTTATGCATGCAAACACCTACATCTACACAAACATCCACATGTGACTGTAAACCTTTCAGTGTGTGTGTGTGAGAGAGAGTGAGAGAGAGACAGAGAGAGACAGAGAGAAAAAGAGAGAGAGAGAGAGAGAGAGTATGTATGCTTTTGTTTGTCTGTGTTGGTGTGTGCATGCGTGAGTATAGGCGCATTTGTTTGTCTGTGTGTATGCAACCATTCATGCATTTATTCATTTTGTGTGTGTGTGTGTGTGTGTGGATGTGTTTATCTGTGTGTGTGAGTGTCTTTATCTCTGTGTGCTTATCTCTGTGTACCTGTGTGTGTGTGTGTGTGTGTGTGTGTGTGTGTATGTGTGTGTGTGTGTGTGTGTGTGTGTGTGTGTGTGTGTGAGTGTGTGTGTGCGCTTGTGCACCTTGATGATGCCCTGACAGGTGGCTAGGGGCAGGCCCACCAGGCTGGTGTTGTTGATGGACATGATCTGGTCCTCGATAAGGTGTGTGTGTGTGTGTGTGTGTGTGTGTGTGTGTGTGCACCTTGATGATGCCCTGGCAGGTTGCTAGGGGCAGGCCCACCAGGCTGGTGTTGTTGATGGACATGATCTGGTCCCCGATGCTGAGCTTGCCGGAGCGGGCGGCGGGGCCGCCGTTCATCATGTTGGCCAGGATGACCGTGGGCAGGATGGAGCCCCAGCCAGACTCCACTATCACGATGCCCAGGATCTCCCCCTTCTGCTTCTCCAGCTGCAGCTGTGGACACACAGACAGAGGCAGAGAGAGAGAGAGTGTGTGTTTGTTTGTTTGTTTGTGAGGGAATTTGTGTGTGTGCGTGTATGTATGTGATTGTGTTTGTGTGTGTGTGTGTGTGTGTGAGAGAGAGAGAGAGAGAGAGAGAGAGAGAGAGAGAGAGAGAGAGAGAAGGAAAGAGAGAAAAACAGAAAGAGAGAGAGAGAGAGAGAAAAGAGAGAGAGGGAGAGAGAGACAGAGAGAGAGAGAGGGAGAGAGACAGAGACAGAGAGAGAGAGAGAGAAAGAGGGAGAGAGACAGGAAGTGTTGATTTGAAGAGAGTGTGACCAGGAAGAGAAATGGTGGGGGGAAAGGGAGGGAGAGAGAATGGTACATAGAGAGAGGGAGAGAGTTAAAAAGAAAGAGGGAGGAAAGAGAGAGAGAGGGGGAGAGAGAGAGAAAGAGGGAGAGAGGGAGAGACAGAAGGCGTTTTCACACTGCACGACATGGGGTGGCAACACGGTACAACACGCTAATTTACCCCGGCACGGCAGTGTGCATGCACGGCGTGTTTTTGAACCCTCTTCTGAAAAGGTGGGTTGAGAAGGCGTAGCCCAGTGGCACTGTAACATTACGCCATGCATATTGCTGGGCGTGTACAATGACGTGAATGACCAGTGCATCGTAGTAAATACACCTGTCTGCAAAGTTTTCATTCAGTTTTTTAAAACAACCATGGCGAGACACACAGAGTTGTTGCTGGCTCTTTGCACAACCATTCAAGGGCAAATGACATGGTACTGTACTGCACCTAGATGCTTACATGGGATTGAAAATATTTGCAAAGAATACATTTGATGCCGATTTACTGTAGCTATTTGTACACGGCACCATCAGGTGAACTATAGCGCTATCATTAAATAATTTAGTCTATCCACACATTTTTGCCCACGTCGAAAAAGCCCACAACACTTAGGGTGAAGATGCACTGGGCATATTTACAGTCACATATTTCAGGATATTCACAATATATGGAGATATATTGATGGATGCGCTCTGGACATATGTTTCCTTAACAAAACAGTAGCGCTATCATCAAACATCACTCTACAGTTTTCAAACATTTTACTCTCCTGGTTAAAAGGCACACAACACAATGATTTGTCTCTCAAAATATGCTGTTTATTTAACATAAAATGTTCGGCATAGCATTTACCCTACCATTTCCATTGTCATGTCATTGTTTTGTGTTTCTAAAAAAAAAAGTTTCCCGCAACCACGGAGTTTAAAATGACGCTACGACTTTTGGGGTAACAGGAAGTGAACTCGCAATTTTTTTTTACTCAAAATCATGTACTTTCAAAAAACAACGAAATGGGGGATATTATTCCTTGCACATTTATAAAGCTGTTGGCCAACAGACATGTACAGCATCTAAATTAAAAACAAATTACGTTGGTTGGTACGTTGGTATCACGTTGGGTGAGTTATATGATTTAGGCCAAATAAACAGCATATTTGGAAAGACAGTTTGCAGTTTGCCTCTGAACTTCTTGTTGGTGTTTTTGTAGTTCTGCTCAGCTGTTTTAAAAGTCCCGATGGTGGGTGGTGGCAATTGTGAAACGTCACCATACCACACCCTGTGCCCCGTCTCGCCTCGGCTCGTGTTCACGCTCGCCCCATGTCGCAAAAAAGTGTAGGGTCCGAGGTGGGTCGAATTGGCGTGTTGTTTGGACACGCCACCCCATGTCGGCACTGTGAACGCAACAGACGACCCACTAATTTCGGCTGAAATTACCGGTAAACTGGGCAGTGTAAAAGCGCCTAGAGAAAGAGGGAGAGATGGAGAGAGAAGAAGAGAGAGAGAGAGAGGGAGAGAGAGGGAAAAAGAGAGAGAGAGACAGAGAGAGAGGGTGAGAGAGAGTGAGAGAAAAAGAGAGAAAGAGAGAGGGGGGGGAGAAAGAGAGAGATCAATAAAGAGGGAGAGAGAGGGAGAGAGAGAGAGAGAAAGAGAGGGAGATAAGGGAGATACATAGGGAGAGAGACAGTGACAGAGAGATTGGTGAAAAATCTCCAGCTGAGAGAGGTTTGAGGATGGGAGAAAGACAGAGCTATCTGATGGGGAAAAAGCACGTCTGAGTGTGAGTGTGTCATTGTGCAATCAGGTGGAAAAGAGAGATCAAGGATCACAAGGAGAGCTGCCCGGAATTGCTCTCCTTTTCACACTGTGGGGGAGAGGATGAACCAGAGCAAACCTGAAAGCTCCACCACAAAAGGCATAGAACACACACACACACACAAACACACACACACACACACACACACACACACACACACACACACACACACACACACACACACACACACAAAGACACAGACATGCACGCAAAGACACACACACACACACACACGCGCGAAAAGACACACACACATGCGCACAGACACACATACACACACAGAGACAAAGACACACACACACACGCAAAGACACACACACATGGACAGACACACACACACACACACACACACACACACAAAGACACACACATGCACACAAAGACACACACACACACACACACAAAGACACACACATGCACACAGACACAGACACACACACACACACACACACACACACACACACACACACACAGCAATCTGTCCTGACTTGGATCCACTCTCACACAACATGAGGTCTGAGGGAGTAGCACAGACCTTCATGCATTTGCAGAGAAAAGGAGAAAACCCAAAACAGAACAGAGTGTGAAGAATATTCTAGAATTATAACAACGTTCTATTTTGGAATATTCTAGTGACCTCCAGACAGCACGGTCTGTTAAGCACAGCTGCGGTGCCCTGAATGTGCGTCTGACCTCTTTGCAGTTGTCGGAGTTGGAGAAGTGGATGAGGTCATCATTGTACATCTCCTGGGTGTTGATGATGTCACTGTACTCCTTCTGACTCAGGTCCTCGGGGTTGATGCCGTTGGCACGCAGGAATTCCTGGTAGGCCACACTGAACGCCTGGCCGATAGACTGGGCTATGAGCTGGGCCTTAAGAGACAGAGAAATAGAGGAAGAGAAGGAAAGAGAGAGAGAGAGAGGGAGAGAGAAAGACAGTGAATAGGGAGAGAGGGAGAAAGAAAGAGGGAGAGAAAGAGAGATGGGGGAGGAGAGAAAGAGAGAGAGAGGGAGAGAGAGAAAGGGGGGAAGAGGAGATAGAGAGAGAAAGAGAGAGAGGAGAGAGAGAGCGAGAGGGAGAGAGATAGAGAGAGCGGGAGAGAGAGAGAGACAGACAGACAGACAGACAGACAGAAAGGAGAGAGAGAGATTCCGAGAAGGTGAGGAGAGTTAGAGTAAGAGAGAAAGGGAAAAAAGAGGGAGAGATTACCAGCTCTTGTTAGATGGTAATAATGTTATAATTTCCCTGCAGTTACCTTCACAATTCTAGTGGTAGATACCCATTAAGGCAGAATAGGGCTTTTTTTTAATCCGTAAGGTATTTCTAGGTAATTTTTTGTAATTTGCCTTTATTTGCTCTGTAGTGACCATCTTTTTACCTGTGTTGGTACCATGTAATTTCATCAAGTTAGCATGGTGTTACCAGGTAATTACATAATAATTAGAGAGCTGTAAAAGGAAAGGTTAACCAAGCGTTCTACTGTGAAGCTTTAATGGAATAGCTTAGACCTCACCTCAACACCTCCTCAAAACAAAGTGTAATAACTCTGTTTTTCTCTATCTCTATGCAAATGTGAATTCAGGTTTCCAAATCTCAACTTTGTCTACAGTTTTTTTTAAGTAACACTTTATTCATCACATGAACCTCTGTGTTGTGTTATTGAAAGCCAAAAACACTGCTGTTTTGATGCCAAGATGCCGGGCTATGTCACATACCTACACACTGTAGCGAAGGGAAGGAGAAGTCACCCCACCCGGCTTCGAACCCAGGTCTCCGGGGTACCAAACAGGGGCTCTGACCGCAATGCCAAAGAGCCAGGCTCGTTGGGATGGCAGTCAGTTGTCCCTCATGCATCTCCCACCATACTTCTCCCATCCAGGGTGCCCCACACATACTGGTGCTTCACCTTTCACTGTGGTCCTTTACATCAGGGTCAACCTAACCTGGGGGTCCCTCATATGGCTCACACAGTGGGTGGACCTCCGATGACCTCACGGCAAGCTATCCCACTTCTGACACCATTTGTAGCGAAGAGAAGGAGAAGTCCCCCCCACCCGGCTTCGAACCCGGGTATCCAGAGTACCAAACATAGGCTCTGACCGCAACGCCAAGGAGACCCGGGTTCGAAGCTGGGTGGGGTGACTTCTCCTTCCCTTCGCTACACACATACATATACACACACATACACACATGCAAACAAACACACACACACTTACGTCCTCGGACTCGAAGACGTGGCAAATCATCTTGTACTGCTTCTTGGCCTCGGGGGCTCCGGGCGTGGTCTCGATGCAGTCCTGCGAGGCTGTGCGGGGCATGCGGCGCCGCGCCATCAGCACCACAATGTTCCCGATGTCCGCGATGTACGAGATCGTCCGCAGCGCGTTGTCCATCATGGTCTCCTAGGCAACCAATAAAAAAACATTCCATAGAGAGTTAAGAGTGGTCATCAATGCTTGCGCATGTCTGTAGTACTTTTGTACCTTATACAATGACTGTGTTTCTACTAAATTTCTCCTACAAGATAATGTGGCCTAGTCAAATAGTCCTATTGAAATCTGTGCACACACACACACCATCTCTCTGTAATCTTTGAGCTATTAAGGCTATCCAAAGGCTGTGTTTGTGTGTATTAGTTTGTGTGTGTGTGTGTGTGTGTGTGTGTGTGTGTGTGTGTGTGTGTGTGTGTGTGTGTGTGTGTGTGTGTGTGTGTGTGTGTGTGTTTGTATGAGTCCTCAGTGTGCACACTTCTCAGCTATGACCTGTATTAACCTCAGCAATCAGGTGTACGCACACACCCCTTTTCTCTCTCTCTCTCTCTCTCTCTCTCTCTCTCTCTCTCTCTCTGTCTCTCTCTCTCTAACTCTTTTTCTCTATCTCTCTCTCTCACACACACATAATAAAAACATCATTAACAAAAACATCATCAACAAACACAGTGGGAAAATCTGTGTGAACCATCTGGAATATCTCCTCATACTACTTCTTGCTAATTACGCCCTCAAGACCCAGCGAGGGTTGTAACCGTTTGCCGAATTTTACACTACGCCCCAGCTTCATTCAAGGCTTTTTAATTTATTCTCCTTGACTCGATGTGAGCATTGCCTGAAGTAGGCCCAGCAAACAAGAGCACTCAGTATTTTCCTTTTTTCTTTTTACGTTTTTTTATTCTTCTTATACACGTTTGTTTCTTTCAAAGGCTGTGTTACTCTGATGTTTGTGTGTGCATGTGTGTGTGTTCGCACTGAAGTGTGTGTCCTTGTCCTTGTCCTTGGTGTGTGTGTGTGTGTGTGTGTGTGTGTGTGTGTGTGTGTGTGTGTGTGTGTGGTGTGTGTGGTGTGTGTGTGTGTGTGTGTGTACATGCATTGTGTTGAGAGAGTACACACATCTTCATTCAGTACACTCCTGGGCTGTGAATTGTATTAACTTCAGCAATCAGCTCCCCAATCAACCTGCTGCTTAATGCATTCCCCATGGGGGCAAGCACACACACACACACACACACTCCTGCGTGCACGCACATATGCACACACACACACAAAGAAAGAGAGAGAGAGAGAGAGAGAGAGAGAGAGACAGAGAGAGAATAAGAGAGAGACACAAAACACGCTTATGCATGCACGCGTGTATGCACACTCAACACACACACACAAACGCATGCACGCCCCGCGCGCGCTTACACACACATGCAAAATTACACACACACACACACAAACGCATGCACGCCGCACGCGCACACACACACATGCAAAATTACACACTCACAAACACACGCACACACCTCACAAACACAGATACACACACATCATACAGACACACACACACACACACACACACGCACACACTCTGGCTGTGGAGTAAATGCAGTGGGCTGGCACTGGTTGCGCTGCCGGTGAGAGGAATTGTCAGGAAGACAGGAAAAAGAGAAGGAAGACAAAAAAGATTGCAAGAAAGAAGAAGGGAGAAGAGGGAGGCCAAGTAGGGAAGGAAGTCAGTGAGAAAGAGAAAGAGAAAGAGAAAAAAGAGAGATTGAAAGGTGGAGGTAGAGAAAGCAGGCTGCCACTGCACTGCAGTGAGAGAACGAATCAGAGCGCAGCACACTGCCAGTCAACCCACGCACCAGCAGCAGCAGGAGAGGGGAGGAGGAGGAGAAAGAGAGTAGAGGAAAGGAGGAGGAGAGGAGAGGGGAATAGAGAAGAGAGAAAAGAAGGACAAAGAGAGTAGAGGGGAGGAGGAGAGAAGAGGAGAGGAGAGGGGGAATAGAGAAGAGAGGAGGAGGGAGATATGAGGAGGAGAAAGAGAGTAGAGGGGAGGAGGAGTGCAGAGAATGAATAGAGAAGAGAGAAGAGAAGCAAAAAGAGAGGTAGGGGGAGGAGGAGAGGAGAGGGGGGAATAGAGAAGAGAGGAGAAGAGAGAAGAGAAGGAAAAATGGGAGTAGAGGGAAGGAGGAGAGGAGGATGAATAGAGAAGAGAAGAGGAGGAGAGACGAGGAGGAAGAACAGAGTTAGAGTGGAGGAGGAGAGGAGAGGGGAATAGAGAAGAGAGGAGGAGGGAGAGAAGCGGAGGGAGAAAGACAGTAGAGGGAGGAGGAGAGGAGAGGGGGAACAGAGAAGAGAGGAGAGAAGGAAAAATGGAGTAGAGGGAAGGAGGAGAGGAGAGAATGAATAGAGAATCGAGCAGGAGGGAGAGAAGCGAAGGAAAAAGAGAGTAGAGAGAAGGAGGTGAAGAGGAGAGGAGAGGGGGAATAGAGAAGAGAGGAGAAGAGAGAGGAGAAGGAAAAATAGAGTAGAGGGGAGGAGGGAGAGGAGAGGATGAGAGAGAAGAGGAGGAGGGAGGGAAGGTGGAGAAAAAAGACTAGGGGAGGAGGAGAGGAGAGGATGAATAGAGAATCGAGCAGGAGGGAGAGAAGCGAAGGGATGGTTGAATAGAGAAGAGAATAGGAGGAGAGAATGGAGGAAAAGAGAGTAGATGGGAGAAGGACAGGAGAGGAGAGGAGAGGAGAGGAGAGGAGAGGAGAGGAGAGGAGAAGATGAATAGAGAAGAGAGGAGGAGGAAGAGGAGAAGGAGGAAGAAGAGAGTTAGAGGGAAGGAGGAGAGGAGAGGGGGAATAGAGAAGAGAGGAGAAGAGAGAAGAGAAGGAAAAAGAGAGTAGAGGGGAGAAGGAGGAGAGAAGATGAACAGAGAAGAGAGGAGAAGGAAAAAAGGAGAAGAGGAGAAGATGAATAGAGAAGAGGAGGAGAGAGGGAAGTGGAGAAAAAAAAAGAGTAGGAGGAGGAGAGGAGAGGATGAATAGAGAAGAGAGGAGGAAGAGAGAAATGGAGGAAAAGAGAGTAGAGTGAAGCGGAGGAAAAAAGAGAGTAGAGGGAAGGAGAGAGGAGAAGATGGACAGAGAAGAGAGGAGAAGGAAAAATGGAGTAGAGGGAAGGAGGAGAGGAGAGGATGAATAGAGAAGGGGAGGAGGAGGGAGGGAAGCGGAGGAAAAATAGAGTAGAGGGGGAGGAGGAGTGAAGAAGATGAATAGAGAATAGAGGAGGACAGGGTAATAGGAGGAAGGGAGAGGAGAGGTGAAGAGGTTATCAGGAGAGGAGAAGAGAGGAGGGAAAGGGAATACACATACACACACACACACACACACGCACACGCACGCGCTCACACACCATCATTTATTGTGTTCATCCCGCATACACATACACAAACACACACACACACACAGACACACACACTTCACAATCACACACACCACAGCAAATCCCATGTTTATGTCAGTAAAAAAGTTATTCTGTGCTTCTGTGTCTCCTGACATTATTATCGACTGTCACAGTTAAACTGCAGAGCAGTGCAGAGCATACCAGTGACCGTGACGGTCCTTGACCTCCGGTGACCTCTCCTGTGACCTCTACTGTGACCTGTCACGACCTCTCGCGACCTCCACACAGGCAGGGTCCACAGCTGGAACATCTGTCTCGTTTCCCTCGGGCTGGTCGGG
>CM050202.1:17566273-17581273 GCA_027475355.1 Coilia nasus | reverse complement strand
GCCACACACTTTCAGTGTCTCCTTGTTCTATGTACAGTATGCAGCTGGGGTTCCATTCAGCGTGTTAGCAACAATGTGTTAACAACTTCTAGAAGGTACAATATGTTGCTTTGGTTGTCCAACACCTGCAGGTAATAGGCTGCAGATACTAAGTCTGGCAGTGCTAAGCTATAAAAGCTATACAGGTTTATAGCTAGTGGAAACAACACCTAAGTCCCTTTAGCCATCAGTTCATGACTGTGTGTAAATGTCTTTTAAAACTGGGCTATAAAAACAAGCTGCCAGTAAAAACATACTTCTAAATTGTTCGGAAACTAAATAAATAATGCTGTGGCGAAAGAACAGATGTCTAACGCCCATCACGAACACTCGTGTGATTTAATGATTCCCCCTCTCCTACATAATTGGCCCTCACTTGGGAAGCGCTGCCATCAGAGGCACAGAGGAGGTGTCACTTCTTCCCCAAATAATGTTGATTTAAGCTTTGCCCACACTTTCTCATTATTTCCGCTCCATCCTGTGACTAGCCCAAGGCTCTTTGGCGGTGCTGCGGGTAGAATCTATAATCCACCCTTGCACACACACCACCCACCTACGCCCATGACCGGAGAGTCACCCTCAGAGATGAGGTTTTTAATCTCATACTCCCTCTTCCTCCAGACAGACACCCCGCCCCAGGCAGGGCTTCATTTCAAAGGTTGTGCTCGGTCAAGGTCACTATATGTCACTGTCTTTATATTTACCTATGCTATTTTAATTTTCTTTTCATTTAATATTTTTCTCTCTTTTTAAATGGTTCAAATTACATTGTAATTGTAGTGTTTTTCATCTCCCCTTAGTCTTAATTTGTGCTTTTTGCATTTATTTATGTAAAACATACTGAATTGGCTGTGTGTATAAAATGTATTCGTTAAAATAAATTAGTTTTGCCTCGCATATGCGAAGTAATACACTGTTGGCTTTAGTTCCCTCTCCCTTTTGGCAGCGCCAAAAACGTCCCCATCGTATGACTAATAGAAAACAAGTGTTCAGTCAAAGGAGAACTTGCACACCACTTATGCTGATGCAAAAGCAAGTACTTTTAATACACAGAAAACATGGTGCATCTGTTAAACACCCACTGGTGATTTTTTTTTTTAATTGAAGATGATGATTTAATTTTAATTGATTATTAAAACGACTTACTATAACGAATTACTAAAGTTCTCTCTTTTTGCAGTGCCACTTGCTGTCATATCACTAAATAAAAACATCAGTAGCAGGTCACTGACACAACATGGAAACACTGGGAGAAAACATGGTGTTTTCTACATAGTAAAGTATGAACTTTTGCATCGACATAAGTGGTGTGTGAGTTCTCTATGGACTGAGTGCTTGGATTACCTGTTGGAACCTACACACCCGCCAGGCCTTACAGTTATGAAAGGCACTATAACCCTTTGGAATATACATAACACAGAACAAGATTGGTGAAGGTATAGTGTTACACAGTGGCTGACATCACCCACTCAGGATGTAGCCAACACAGATTTGATTCTGAAATACCAGAAGTGATTCTGGATGAAAGCATCTGTTAAACACCCACTGGTGATTTTTTTTATTGATGATGATGATTTAATAGCTGTTTACTAGTGTTGGAAAAAATGTCCAGAGCGCATCCATCAAAGTATATGCAGAGAATACATTTAATGCCGAGTGCATCGATCAAAATATATGCAGAGAACACATTTGATGCTGAATTACAGTAGCTATTTTTACACGGTACCATCAACATGGTAAACTATAGCGCTATCATCAAATAATTTACTCTATCCACACATATTCTCTGCTTATATTTGCAATCCCATGTAAGCATCCACGGGCAGTACAGTAGCATGTCATTTGTCCTTGAATGGTTGTACAAAGACCTAGCAACAACTCTGTGTGTCCCCCCATGGTTGCTTTGAAAAACCGAATGAAAACTTTGCAGACAGGTGTATTTACCACCGATGCACGGGTCATTCACGTCATTGTACACGCCCAGCGATATGCATGCTGTAACGTTACAGTGCCACTGGGCTACGCCTCCTCAACCCACCTTTTTAGAAGAGGGGTCAAAAACACGTTGTGCTTTCACACTGCGGTCCTGGGTTAAATTAGTGTGTCGTACTGTGTCGCCACCCGGTGCCACCCCGTGCAGTGTGAAAGGGGCTTAAGAGACTAACACAAGAGCAGACACTAACACAGGAGCAGAGACTAACACAGCAGCAGCAACAGTGGTAGCAGCAATAGCAGCAGGGGTTGAGTAGGGGAAGAAATCAGACAAGTCTGTGAGAGGCAAGGCTGCATTCATATTTCATGGACGTCAGTGTATCACAGTGAGAGCGCACAGTAAGCTCTTTAGGGGGTTTAGAGTGGGAAGTGGGTGGGGGGGGCAGTAGAATTGAGAGTGGGGGCCTGTGGATTTTGGAAGTGTGGGGGGGGGCGGTGGGGGGGTTGGAGTTGGAGCTGGGGGGTGGGGTAGATTTGATAGTAAGGGCCTGTAGATTGAAACCCTGTAAATATCTGTGAGTCGCTCTGCATAAGAGCGTCAGCTAAGTGTAATGCAATAATATCGTTCAGGAGTGTTAGTGGGACTTTACCCTTGGGAGACTTCCATGTTCAATTAAAAAACATACATTTAAAACACAGGCACAAAGAAATGGGGAGTGAAAGTGAGTGAAGAAAATATTTATTTTCATAAATACTTTCATGAATATTTAAATAAAAGCCTCTGCTATTACAGTAGCATCTTACTCTGGCTATCTGTCCATTGCAACACTCTACACAAGTAACTGAGAGATATGATCAATAATCTGCCTATTATTAGTTTAAACACAATCTTTTTAGGGTATAATCTCAGGCGAACACAATCTTAGGGTGTCATCAATACATAACTCAGAGGTCATAGTCAGAGGAACCTACCTCAGGGACATTGTTGTTCTCCAGTGGAATGTTGAGGTCAGAACGCTGCTGTTTCCTGGGCTGTTCTGCAGCATTGGTCACCTGGCAACGGCAAAGAGAATGTTGCTTTTAGAACTGAGAAACAGGTAAGGGGCTGTGTGCTATGTGACTGACATGAGAGATCAGCCAATCGGTTTCACTTCAGTAGACATCATGACACCCAATCAAGGCCCAAGAACTCTCAACATATGGTAGAGCAGAACCAATCAAGATTTAATTCCACTCGGACTTCAACCCGGGAAAAACCCATCAATACTTGGCTTTGAGATGACACCACTGACACAGACAATATTACCTCAGAGAGAACAGGAGCACTAACTCTGTAAAAAAAAAAAAAAAAAAACCCTTAGCTAATTCGCACCATGACAGATCCGGCTTCTGTTTCCCATCATGCTTTGCTTCCTTAATCAGCTTTGACCTGCGGGAGACACCTGAGAGGGAAGGGGTGGAAAGGTTGCTGCGGCAACAAGCAATTAGGAATTCCCCTCCTGACACCGCGTGCAGAGTAAGCCTGTGCGTGACGTGCCGCACCTGACATCATGACACGGACATGGCACCCTGCATATGTGTACCAGCCTGCCAATCAGACACAGCGTAAGTGTGTGTGTGACATGTGACATCCTATGCACACTGCACCCTGGGTAAGAGTGTGTGATGCTGATATTCCAGACATTTGTGACATCCTGCATACAGGGTACGGATATATGTCATCCTGTGCACTGCACGCTGTTTAAGCGTGTGTGATGTGTGACAGAAATGTGACATCCCGCACATTGCATGTTGGGTAATTGGCCCAGCTCATAAGACTTAAAGGGGAGCCTGACAAGTTTTAGCCTAAACATTTTTTTTCTCAGTCATTGTCATGTGCCGTGTCGTTGTGATTACATGGCACAGCACAGCACAGCACAGCACACAGTGCACACAAAGAAATTGCAACCTGCATTAAAGCCATCACACACGTAAGCAGAGGGCAGCTATGGCAACGGCCCCCAGGGGGCAGTGTGTGGAGACTGTACCATGCTCGGGATACCTCAGTGACACTACTGGCAGTTGGTAGATTGAAACCTGCGGTCACAAGTCCGTTACCCTATACCGCCAAGCAACCACTGCCCCATAAGCGCAGCTCCACCGAAGCAGAGCCTGCAAAAATACCTTCAACTCGGAGGCGTTCAACTCCACGGAAATGTTTAATAAAAGGCGAAAGATTTGTACGGGATGAAAGGAAACCCAAGCGTATATATACGCTGCCTCCTATTCCCAGCCCCTGCTCTTGGATCAGCCACTATTAACCTCTGATGCACCTCACAGATAGAAAACACACACACACACACACACACACACACACACACCTACACAGACACACACACACACACACACACACACACACACCTACACAGACACACACACACACACACACACACACACACACACCTACACAGACACACACACACACAGACACACACACACACACACACACACACACACACACGCCTGGCTCTAAGAGACAGGAGGTAGATTGGCAGCGGTGTTTAAGGTAATAGAATGACACGCAGGTCAGACAATGGGCTGCCAGAGGAGAGTGGAAGCATGTGCATCCATGTGTGTGTGTGTGTGTGTGTGTGTGTGTGAGTTTGTGTGCATGTGTGTAAGTCTGTGTGTGTGTGTGTGTGTGTGTGTGTGTGTGTGTGTGTGTGTGTGTGTGTATGCGTGTGTGTGTGTATGTATGTGTGTGTGTGTGTAGGTGTGTGTGTTTGCTATCTGTGAGGTGTGTAGGTGTGTGTGTTTGAATAAAAATGCATACAGGAGCCTGACAGAAGGCCAAATACTCTGTAAATCCAGGGGATGCTGAGACAAGTGTCTGGCACTGTACACACACACACACACATTCTTAACACACATGCAGATGCACACGCATACACACACACACACACACACACACACCCACACACACATACACACACACACACACACACACAGGTACAGCTGAAAAGAACAAGGGAGGCACCCCGCTAAGAATTTTCAATGCCCCATCTGTTCAGGTCAGAGGGTAGGTGTATCTGTGTGTGTGTGTGTGTGTGTGTGTGTGTGTGTGTGTGTGTGTGTGTGTGTGTGTGTGTGTGTGTGTGTGTGGTGTGTGTGTGTGTGTGTGTGTGTGCGTGTGTGCACTCTGGGGGTCTGAGCAGGTCACTTGATGGCCAGGTGGATAGTGGGCCTCCTGTGATGTGTTCTGCTTTTCAACCATTTCCAGCTGATCAGCCCACACTCTTTCTCTCTCTCTCTCTCACACACACACACACAGGAGACATGGGGGAAGGGAGGTCTATGGGTTAGGTAAAAATCCAATAAGCAACGTGTCAACTATGAGACATAAAAGCATCTTCCCAAGCCCCTATCTCATCACCCCCTGCCCCAACCCCGCCACAAATCACCCTTTAATCCGCCACCAGGACAAATGTATGCAGCAGGCCACAAAAATGACTGGCCATATGTTGACACATACTCGGACACGTAGACACACAGACACGCGCACACACACACACGCACACACACACACACACACACACACACACACACAAACACACACACACACACACACACACATATATACACATATGCAGGCACACACACACACACACACACACACACACACACACACACACACACACACACACACACACACACACACACACACACACATATGCAGGCATACGCACACACACACACACACACACATATATATATACATATGCAGGCACACACACACATACACACACACACACACACACACACACACACACATTTATATATATACTGTATATACACACAGAAGCACACACAAAAAAACATACAGACTACAGAATATGAACACTTATATACACAACAAATAATAAAATATTAGATAATAAAGGAAGTCAATTTTCTGTAGTTCACACCAGTCAAAATACAGCTGACAAAGGCCTTTCATTAAATATATGCTCTAAAATCGTGCTCAGATTTATGCGTGTTATCGCAGAGAGAAGTTTCATTAGAAATACGACTTATGCGAACTCCCCTTGTGCATAAAGTCAGAGATGAAAGCCTGAGGCTATTTATACTGGATGCTAATGACAGACCAGAAAACATGTAATGGAGAGAACAAATGGGATATTGAAAAAGAAAGGGGGGGAACACACACACACACACACACACACACTTTCACTTTCAAAGTCTTTGATCTTTCTGCAAAAGTACAGAGACAGCAATCACTAGAACAGCAAATGTTGCATTTTACTCCCGAACAACCTTTTAAACAGCAGTTCTGAGAACAAGATGAAACTTTTTAAAAGTCAGAACTTTTAAGAAGACAATTCTGAAACACCGCATCATCAAACAGAACAAACTATCTTGGAATTGTCAGGCAGAACAATCACTATGGTTGCTTTTGAAGACATGGCTGCCCGGCATTTCATTTGATGTAATACTCTGCACACAGCTGACACACAGCACTTCTTCAGGATGAGGATTTATGACAGATGATTCATAAGCCTTACTCTGAATCTGACACTTAATAAAACTTCCCTCTCATCTCGAGTCATTAAATTTCCCTACTATTCATGCTGAAATTGCTGCAATGACTATCCCTTTCCCTGTTTCTGCTCTTAGTTCAAACACACTCTCTCTTTTGTGAATGTTCTCCTTAAAGAATTATACTTGCACACAAAAAAAACTTTTCAAACAGAAATATCCCTGTTTTTTTGTTATAAAACTATGCATGATATTTTTGCTGTATTTTCGTCTGAAGTGAGAGAGCTCAAAACATCAATTATGAAGGCAATTAAACCAACAACAATGTCTGCCAATGTGGTCTTCAAGGAAGCACATGAATGCATTGTGCAGAACCACAGCTTCACTGAGCAATTAAAGTGAGTGCGGACTTCCTGTAATACTACTGTGGCCGCTATGCAATCGTGAGTTCATCCAAGTACATCTGGCATCTCACCTCAGACCAAGAGCTGAAAGAAATGAAATACTGTTTTAATCTTTGCCTCTCATAGTAGGACAACCCTGGACATATTCTATTCAAGGTATGTCGATAGTTTTAACACACACACACACACACACACATACACACACACAAACACACACAACATTCATTATAGAGAAACGTATTGGAACATCAGTTCAGTTCAGAGTTCAGTTTTGTGCATGCACCGTCCGTATGCACCAACATGCACTTTGGCACGAGACACGAAATTCGATCCACACAGATGAAGTAATTTTCGTCCTTTTTCGTCACGCACACATGGCACAGGACTATGCAAAAGTCTTCATGTCTTCCTGGCCCACATTTAATCATTAGTAGTCAGTCTTTTCATAATATTTCTCTTCTTTCTTTCTACTCTATCCTTAAGCTTAGTCATTTATTATTAAGCACTATGATGCATTACTTACATGTCTTTCTCCTGAACCTCCACCCTGTGTTTCCTAGTGCCTAATTGTGCTCGAGCTGTCAACAGGGGCAACTGTAACAAATAGCGTAGTAAATTACTGTGCTAATGTTATTAATTATGTATAAAATACATGATTTACAGATAAAATAATTACTTTTTAAACTACAAGTTTATTTTGACAGGCTTTATTTTAAATGCTGAGTGCTATTTCTTTACTATTTTTTTTACTAATTAATTGCAATGTTTGTAATAAACAAGGCTCATTACTTTGATTTAATAACTGTAGTGACAACACTTCAGGACCCCTGTTCTGCCTGAATTGTCAACAGAGGAGTGATTTAGCAGCTATTTAGGGTGCAATATTTATCAAAGGCAAACAGGTTTAATCAAAAAATTATCCAAAAGCAAAATGCTCTAAAATATGTTAGCTCATATTAAGAGCACTGACACTACTGGTACTACTGGAAAATGGATAGGACAGCAGTTGGATTCAATTGAAATGTTAAATCAAGATAATCTATTAGCCAGTGTATTTTTATGGGTTGATAAAGGGAGTAAAAAACATACTCTCTAATTTTCTGCAAGGCATTCATTCACACTTTGACCCACCACACAATCCTGCTCCAATCTGGCATACCCAAACCCCTTCACATGAGCCACCTACACAGACTGAGCTGAGTAGTAGGGGAGAGATGCACCTGGGACAGGGCCTAAACGTCATGCAACAGTGTCTATGGTGCAGCCTGAATCACTGTGACGCAACTGTTATAACTACAAAACTGTCATACAGCTGTTCTACCTGTAAATATTCTGCACTGCATTCAGTCTCATCAGAAAATGTCAACCCCCTTTCATGTCAGCCTTTTATGTTGATCGTTATTATTATTACATTACACTTAGCTGACGCTCTTATCCAGAGCAACTTACAGATATTTACAGGGTTTCAGTTACAGTCCCTGGAGCAGTTGTGGGGTTAGATGCCTTGCTCAAGGGCATCTCAACCATGGGTAGGACAGGATTCGAACCAGCAACCTTGCGATTGCAAAACCAACTCCCTAACCACTAGGCCAAAGCTGCCATGTTATGTTTGGACATTAAGCTACGTGAAGCTTATGGTGTTGGACAGTTTGTTTTTCATATTGGGCACCGAGGCCTGACAATATAGCAACGTGCACCAGAATACACTGTGCAGCTGACTTCCATTCCCCAGCCCTACACACAGAGTTAGCGCTAGGAGGTAGGGCAAAGGTGCAATCGGCATATTGGGGGTGGGCCATAGATTCGTACAGCACTCTTCCAACACAGGGTCTTTTCAGTGCCCACGCCATAGCCTACAGTTGAATGTCACTGAAACCTCAGTCACAGGGGAGGATGGAGGAGAGCGCTGTTCATTCACTCCCCCCCCCCACCCACATGTTAGTGTGGGGAACTGAATCTGTGACCCTTTGGACTGTACGTCCAACTCCTTAACTGCTAGCCCATGACTGCCCAGGACAATTGTGCCACTCTTATGACGAGTTGTAGTGTTTTTTCAACAATTAGAAATGCTGATGATGATTTAAAACCCAAAAGCTTGTTTCCGAATTCTATGCATGGCCTTTATTGTTTTCTGCGTATTCATCTAATACAGATTTTGAAACCATTCAGTCTGTGTGTGTGTGTTCTCTACCCTCCTTGCAATTGTACTGTCTGTTTTTGGAGTTACGCCCCGGGCAAAACACGGAAGTTAGACACAGGCACAGACACCACTTCTACTTCCATTCTTTTGACTATAAATATGTTGTGCTGTGGTTGTGCATATAAATATGTTGTAATATTGTTAGAAATGTTAATATATTCTACCACGGTAGTAACCAAAAATATGTTGTACTAGCACAATAGCTATAAAATTGTTGCACACACTGCTATTGTAATCATAAAAATGCTTTATCATTCATGCTGTGTGAATTGTTCATCTTCAATGTAAGAGTTATTTTGTTTTTTAGTGTTATCCTTCCTCAGAGCCTCCTTAAACAATGGAGAGGAGCGAAGAGAGGCTGGTCTCTTAGATATCTCTCCTACTGTAGAACCATTAATTCCACAGTGGGCATTAATTAACTTAATTAATATGTGCTATCTAACAAACAAATAAGGTGAAAAACAGGCAAGTTGGAGAGTGTAATGACAACAGAGCTGCCTTCAGTGTTAAGTTCAAAAGCAGCATGGAAAACATGGGGGGAGAAGGTCACACATTCGGGCAGTAACAGTTTAATTTAGAAAAGCTGCAAGCTGGAGAGTGAAGACATGCGTAAAAATATCCATAATGAGCTGGCATAAACTCTAAATGGTCATTGTGACACATGAGCATTAAAAAACTGCATGGGTTCAAAACCCAGGAGTGCCACAAACTGATCAACATTGCATGTCTTTTATTATGGACCTATTTATCTGGTTAGATGTACATTAGCTTAAAGGCGCTTTCAGATTGTACGCAGTAGCCGCACTGCTGTACACTGAACCCCCTTGGTTTCAACTGTCTCCCCAGCACTAGAGCAGTTTGCCCCTGCCACGGAGCAGTTTGCCCCTGCCACAGAGCAGTTTGCCCCTGCCACAGAGCAGGGCAGAAAGTGTTGCCTTTCCATGCCCATAATCACACCACTTCCATGCTAACATTTGCCACGGTCACGGTTGCCGCAAACCAGTTTGCAGATGTCTTCCAATATCAGCCACGCTTCCCAACCCTCTCAAATTTGATACAAAGACGCTCAAAGATGGCCCAGACACTACCAGACATCCGACATCAGGGCTGTGTGTGCTTCACTTAAATCAGGATGCTCACATAACGTCATGCCCGTAATGGTTTAGGTCATCTGTGTGACCTCTCATATCTATGCTTTTTTTTAGCATTTCACTATTCATGTTTTACTCTGAAAAATGTAAATCCTTGAATGCTTGACTTGTAACAGCTGAATTCCATTTTCTCTCCCAACAATATGGCCAGAGGATTTTATGCCTACTTAACTCAGTGCCTTCGCTTTTCTTATCTATTTGCTTGCTTGGACATATGCCCAGGAACGCATCAGAACTGTGCCCCCTACAACCCTTTTTATTGCTTCTTCTTCTTGCACTATTATTTATTTTATTCTGTGTTGTAAATATTCTACATACATGTCTCACTGGATAAGGAGCTGCTTTTAATCTCACTGTACGTGTGTATAGTAAAAACACAAGGCATTCTGTTCTGCATAACTGCACACAGCCCTCACCTGCTCCTGCGCCCATCTCTGCCTGTCCTCTGGGGTGCGCTGTTGCATCTTGTAGCCCCTCTGGTGGTCCTGCTGGATGTGTCGGGCGGGGGGGATGTTAAGGGACTTGGGCCGCCCGTCGTGGCGGTGGGGGGCCGGGGGGTAGGATCCGGATCCGGATCCGGATCCGGGTCCGGGTCCAGGGGCCTGGGGGTGCTTGGAGGCGCGGGCCTCAGGGGGCGGCTGGTAGGGCGCCCCGGCGGGGGTGAGGGGGTCCTGGGGCAGCTCCTCGGGGCTCTGGTCGGTAGCGCTGGCACTCCCGCTGCTCAGGCTGCACATGCTCATACTCATCTTGATCTCCGCCACGATCTGGTCGATGTCCTCCTCCGTCTCCTCTCCTCCTCCGCCCGCCTCCACCACCGCCGCCGCTGCCACCCCCCCCCCCTTCGCCCGCCGGCGGCCCCCGATACTGAGACACCGGGCACACAGAGTTCCCGTTGTCCTCCGGGCCACCGTAGTACTCGCCACCGTATCCCTGTCCGTCCCCTGCCCGCATCCTTCCTCTGTCCTCTTCCTCCTCCTCCTCATCATCGTCCTCCTCTTCATCCTCTGCATCCTCATCATCATTGGGCAGGTACCCCTCCTCACTGTCCTCGCCCTCGTCCTGGTGCGCTGCAGTACCGGGGTCGTCCTGCAGGGCGGCGCTGTGGGCGTTGTGCATCGGGGGCTGCTGGGGAGGCAGGTGGTCCAGCACTGGCTCAGGCCTGCCGTCGTACAGCTGCTGGTCGTCGGGATCCTGCTGCAGGACCTCACAGCGGAGAACATCCCCCACCACCCCAACCACCTCCTCCTCCTCCTCCTCAACCGCGCCCCCTCCAACCCCCGGCTCCTCCTCCACCCACTCCTCCTCCACCGCCTCCTGGCATTCGTCCGTGTTGGCCGGAGGAGGAGGAGGAGGAGGAGGGGCCCCGGGGTGGGGCCCCTGGTAGTCGGCGGGGCCTTCCAGGTAGCTGTCGTCCTCGGGGCAGTAGCGGATGTAGTAGGTCACCCCCTCGTCCTCCTCGGGCAGGCCTTCGTCGTAGTCCTCCTCCTCTTCGTCCTCGTCGGAGGTGTTGTTTACATAGTCTGAGCTGGAGTCTCCATCGTCCAGGCTGTCCACGTGACCCCCGTGCACGTGCCCATGGCAACCGTCTCCATGGTGATGGTGATGGTGGTGGTGGTTGTGGGGGTGGGGGCGGGGGTGGTGATGGTGACCGCGGCAGTGACCACGCTCGGGGGTGTGCTCGGGGGTCACGGGCGTGTCCGGCCGGCTGTCGGAGAGGTCGGGGTGCTGGGGGTCGGGATAGGAGGGGTGCTGGGCCGCTTCGTCCTCTTCTCCTTCCTGTTGGTGACTCCTGGGGTCCTCGGGGGGCAGGTCGTCCGAGGAGTAGGGGGCAGAGCAGGGGCGGGCGGGGGGCTCGGTGGCCACGGCGACCCCCTGAGCTCCTGGCCTCTTCCGGTAAGCCATGGCGAGACGAGGCTTAGTGTCCGCACATATCTAAGGTCGTCAGTCCTAGGTACACACACAAACACACACATGCACGCACACACACACGGACAGAGAAAAGAAGCGTTACCAACTGATCTGAAACACACACCAGTTACCAATTGATCTGACAAACACACACACAAACACAGACACACACTGACTTGCACACACTGACTCTGTGTAGTGCAGTGTCTCTCTCTCATACACACACTCACTCTAGCACAAACACCCACACACACACACACACACACACACACAGAAAAGAAGCATTACCAACTAATCTGAAATCCAACAGTCAGGAGCAATTAACAGGAATGTAATCCTGTGAAAATTCACAGATGGTCGGCACAGTCGGCTTTACAGGTATGTTTTTGGGATGCCATGCAACATAGTATGTGTCACACTCACACATGTAGTCTCTCTCGCTGTCTCTCTCTTTCAAGATCTATCTCTCTCTTCTTTTCTCTCCCTCTCTCTCTGTCACACACACACACACACACACACACACACACACACACACACACACACAGCATGTCTTGGTGAAAGAGACACAGAGAGAGGTATGAGACAACAGCAGCCGTGTGATTAACAAACCTTACCACATGAGACTCATTACAGCATCACACTGCAGTGGTGCGAGGAATGTGACAGTGAAAGTGATATTAAAGCTGGGATCCTCAACACCCTTGTCATATTTAGTGCATTGCTCCTCACAGTTAAAGACAGGGTAGTGAATGAAGGAAAAGGTCATTTTGTAGGGGTAGTTGTGGCCAAATGGACAAGGATATAGTCGGTCTTGGAATTGGAGGGTTGATCTTTCAGTCAGTTTTGAAAATGGTGGGTTGCAAACCTGATTCCTGTAGCCTGGTAAACTCGCCCCTTGTACTTCATTTCATTTTGTACAGAGGGTCTGGACTGCAATCAGTTGAGGAGCATGTAAGCGGACCAAGCAACTCAATCCAATACCAATATGTGACAACCAGGCGTTAGCGATTGGGTAAAGGCAGAGGCACGTGTTTTAAACTTCAGCAGAGTCCACACCTCCAGGAAGAAATTGTTTGTCACGGTCTCCACTCCAGACCCTCTGTACAAAATGAAATGAAGTACGAGGGTCTGGTTTACCAGGCTATGATTCCTGTACCATTAGGAAAAAATGTGGAACAGTGGTGGCCCGGGGGGGCAGTGATGACCCAGGAGGTAGTGATGGCCTGGCAGTTAAGGTAACGGACTTGTGACTGCAAGATTGCAGGTTTGAGTCCATCGGCTGCCAGTACTGCCACTGAGATACCCTGAGCATGATACCGTCCCTCCACACACTACTCTGTTGTCATGGCTGCCCCTTGCTAATGTGTGTGATGGGTTAAACCCAGAGTCAATTCTGATCTGTGTGCTGTGGTGTACCATGTAATCTCAATGACAAATGTGTGCTGTTTGTTTTCATTTTTGTCTCTTCGTCCATGGCTGAGGCAGATTGCTCCAGCCCTGTGCCTAATTCACTGTACATTAACATGGATAAGAGCAGCAGCTAAATGATGCAAATGCAAAAATAAAGTAACAACACGGAAAAAAGCGGACACAGAATTGGAAACGTGGGGAACTGCCCTCTACGCAGAAAGATAGGTAATGTTATGGGAAAGATAAATAAATGCACACAGCTCAAAAGGACATGTCTTCAGGGCAATGTGACAAGAGTGAGTACAGGCACATACACAATCACCTGTGCTGTGTATGTTGTTTAGTGTGTGTGTATCTGCATATCATTTTAAATCATTAAAAGTGTGCGTGCGTGCGTGCGTGCGTGCGTGCGTGCGTGCGTGCGTGCGTGCGTGCGTGCGTGCGTGCGTGCGTGCGTGCGTGCGTGCGTGCACCTCCAAACCCCTAAAAGCATCCATTGTTTCCCTGCCTCCATTAACTCTGAGGGATGCCCTCCAGTGTCCAGGTTAATGAGTCCTGTTTCCATCCTGACATAATTAGCCCTGACACACTCACTCTCATGATCAATACCACAACACAGCCCACAGTCTCTCTGTTTCTCTCTCTCTCTTTTCCCTTCTGTCTATCTGTCTGTCTCTCTGTTTCTCTCTCTTTTCTGTCACTCTCTCTCTCTCTCCATCTCTCTGTCTCTCTCTCTGGGTTTTTCTCTCTCTCTCTCTGTCATTCTCTATCTCTCTCTCCATCTCTCCCCATGTGTGTGTGTGTGTGTGCGTGTGTGTGTGTGCGTGTGTGAGTGTGTGTGTGTGAGTGTGTGTGTGGCCTGCTGGGGGATCCATGGCCGGTCAATCTGCCCTCATCAATCTAGAGGAGTTTCTATTGATCCCCTGTTGAGCTCAGAGTGAGAACAACACCAATGGGGGAGAAGGAAGGGTGAAGTGTGTGTGCTGGTGTGTGCATGTGGATGTGTGTGTCTGTGTGGTGTGTGTGTGGTGTGTGTGTGTGTGTGTGTGTGTGTGTGTGTGTGTGTGTGTGTGTGTGTGTGTGTGTGTGTGTGTGTATGTGTGTGAGCTGAGGAGGGGCTTAGAAAGACAGGAAGAAAACAAAGGTGAATTACGAAAACAAACAAAGGGGGATAATAAAAAAAGAAAGAAAGAAAGAAAGAAAGAAAGAAAGAAAGAAAGAAAGAAAGAAAGAAAGAAAGAAAGAAAGAGAGAAAGCAAGAAAGATACATAGAAAGAGGGAACAAACAAACTTCAAGTGATGAAAGCATACTAATTGGGACGTTTGAGTTATAAACCAATGATGAAGGAATGTTACAAAATGCTACTATGTAGCTCAGGCCCTACCAGGAGAGGGAAAGAAAGCAAGAAATGAATTCCAAAGACACAGAGCAAAAGAGAGA
>CM050202.1:17541273-17543773 GCA_027475355.1 Coilia nasus | reverse complement strand
AAAAAGAGGAGAGAAGAACAGATGAGCAGGGAATAGGTGCACAGAGAGACAGAAAGAGAGAGAGATAGAGAGATAGAGAGATAGAGTCAGAGAGAGAGAGAGAGAGAGAACAGAGCAGAGAGAGAATAAATGACTAAAGACTTAACACCTTATCATTTCAGTGATTTAAAACATTACAAATATATACATGCATGAGATGAATTTGTTACACTGTATTAACATCATAAAAAAAAAAAAAAAAGAAAAATCGCAAAACAGAGAACGGGAGAGAGACACCACCCCTCTCTCTCTCTCTCTCTTTCTCTCTCTCTCTCTCTCTCTCTCTCTCTCTCTCTCTCTCTCTCTCTCTCTCTCTCTCTCTCTGCCTGCCTTGTCTACAGCGTTACTTTAAAGACAAATATAATGCGAATGTGGAGGAGGTGAAGATGAGTGGATATTGATTTCACGCACAGGAGCGCTGCGTGCGAGAGGTAAATTGTAATTCGTACCAGCAGAAACTCGGCTCGCGAGAACAACATTATAGATCGGGGGAAATTATTATTATTCATACAATTGCAACTACATGCCATGTTCAATAATGTTTAATTTCACCCAATACTAATGTGTTTTCTCAAACCAGGGAACGCTTTGTTCATGACTATGGTTTATATGTGTTCGTTTAGTTTGTTCTAGCAATGTTGCCATCCCTAACAGCAGTAGGGATGGTAACCAATCACAATTTAGCATGTATTGTCCAACCAATGTCCAACCAATCACAACCAATCACAATTCAGGATATAATGTTGATGGGCCCACCCACTTCATGACAGATTTCAAGAGCGAGCAGATGGAACTTTCATGAATAGGAGAGTAGTAAAGTTAGTTATCGCACGCATGTTTTCCTGCTGCTTAAAGCATGACGTTCTCCTCACACGATCTATAATATTGCTCTCGCAAGCTGAGTTTCGGACTGAGATTTACCTCTCGCCTGCTGAGATCCTGTGCGTGAAATCAATATCCACTCGTGTTCATCTCCTATACGCTTGCATTATATATGCATACACACTAACACACACACACACACACACACACACACACATACACACATACATACATACATTTATACACTAGGAGACCAAAACACACGCATGCATACACACACACACACACACATAGATACATTTATACGCTAGGATACCAAAACACACACACATGCGCACACACACACAAACAGACACACACACATGCATGCACACAAACACACACACACACACATTCATACAGTAAGAGGCCAGATCAGATACGCATGCACCCGCACACACACATTCACACACACATACACACACACACATTCATACAGTAAGAGGCCAGACCACGCACGGCACACCAGAAGCACGCACACACACACACACACACACACACACACACACACACACATTCATACAGTAAGAGGCCAGACCACGCACGGCACACCAGAAGCACACACACACACACACACACACACACACACACACATTCATACAGTAAGAGGCCAGACCACGCACGGCACACCAGAAGCACACACAGTGGAGATGACAGTTGGGAGCTGTTTATATCCTGCTCCCAATCTGGGTATGCTCTCGCTCACACACTCAGACAGAGAGAGAGAGAGAGAGAGAGAGAGAGAGAGAGAGAGAGAGACAGAGAGACAGAGAGAGAGACAGAGACAGAAAGACAAAGAGAGAAAGAGAGAGACAGACAGACAGAGACAGAGAGAGAGAGAGAGAGTTCAAAAAATACTATTCTGCAGGTACGTGTGCGTGTGTGTGTGTGCGTGTGTGTGTGTGTGTGTGTGTGTGCGCACTATATTATGATTTCATGCACTGCTTTTAGGTGACTTTGAGAGATTAGTGAAAGATTAAATTAGTGCAAGATGAGTAAAACTAAATAATATGCATTAGCATATCTGAGCTGCTTCACACACTGCATTTTAAAAAGGGCTGAATGAAGAAGGCTGAATACTACCACATCCAATTCTGGAGCAGCCTTGGAAGGCCAAATACTACCACATCCAATCCTGGTGCAGCCTTGGAAGGCTAAATACTACCACATCCAATCCTGGAGCAGCCTTGGAAGGCCGAATACTACCACATCCAATCCTGGAGCAGCCTTGGAAGGCTGTATACTACCACATCCAATCCTGGAGCAGCCTTGGAAGGCCGAATACTACCACATGCAATCCTGGAGCAGCCTTGGAAGGCTGAATACTACCACATCCAATCCTGGAGCAGCCTTGGAAGGCTAAATACTACCCCATCCAATCCTGGAGCAGCCTTGGAAGGCTGAATACTACCACATCCAATCCTGGAGCAGCCTTGGAAGGCTGAATACTACCACACCAATCCTGGAGCAGCCTTGGAAGGCTGAATACTACCACACCAATCCTGGAGCAGCCTTGGAAGACTGAATACTACAAGAAAGGGGATAGTCTGCATCTGTAGTGGACCAATACTGCTCTAAAAAGGCAAAAGACCTTAACTCA
>CM050202.1:17518773-17526273 GCA_027475355.1 Coilia nasus | reverse complement strand
TGTCTGTCTGTGTGTGTGTATGTCTGGGTGTGTGTATGTCTGTGTGTGTGTATGTATGTGTGTGTGTGTGTGTGTGTGTGTGTGTGTGTGGGTGTATGTGTGTGTGAGAGAGAGAGAGAAAGAGACAGACAGACAGAAAGACAGACAGACAGACAGATGGAGAGACAGACAGACGGAGACTGAGACAGAGACTGAGACTGAGACTGAGACAGAGACTGTGTGTGAGCGAGAGGTAAGAGAGACAGCCATTAAGTGAGGTTCTCCTGTATGAATATTCCAGTGTGTGCAGGGATGAATAAGTGATGAGGGGTGGTGTGCTTCTCCAGTGGTTGGCCATGTTTTGGCCACCTGAACATCTGCTGTTTCTCCTCCTCTCCACCTGCACACAGCTTCAAAGCATTTCTCCCCCAGATGAACTCCTCCTACACCTTCCCACCTCTCCTCTCAGTCCTTCTTTTATTTTTCCCTCCATCTGTTCTTCTCCTCACACCGTGTAGTGTTCGTATGTATGCTTGTATGCTTGGCTGCGTGTTTTGTTTTTGTTTCTGAAACACTGATTGTGTTTTATTTAGTAGGAATGTTAGACGGTGCTCTAATGAAGGAATGTTAAATCTTTCCTCATCCTCCTCACCCTCCTCTCCTCCCCTCTTCTCTCATCTCTTCTCATTCCCTAATCTCTCCTCCCATCACCACACCTCTCCATACCTCTCTTCTCTTCTCCTTTTCTATTCTCTTCTCTTCTCTCCTCTCCTCTCCTCTACTCCCTTCTCCTCTCTTCTCCTCTCCTCTCTTGCCCTCTCCTCTCCTGACCTGGCAAGAATGTAGCTATATAATGTGCATCACTATACAGTTATATACAGCCTCATCATATATTACCATACTTGAAGCAAACAATAGCCTGGTAAACCAGCCCAGCGTGTCTCATTTCATTTTGTACAGAGGGTCTGGAGCGGAGGCCGTGAGAAACGATTTCTTCCTGGAGGTGTGGACTGAAGTTTAAAACAACTGCCTCTGCCTTTACCCAATTGCTAATGCCTGGTGATCATGTATGCAATTAGCCTACCTATGCACTACAATTCAAATGTATCACACAAAGTCAACGTCATGGCTCACGAACACACCCTCTGTTCGCTGATTGGATCGGTGTTGCTCGGACCGCTTACATGCTCCTCAACAGATTCCGGTCCAGTACAAAATTAAATAAAGTACGAGGGCCGGGTTTACCAGGCTAGCAAAACAATGCAGTGTGTTGCAATTTTAAGTCTTATGTCAGGAACACTGTCAACGTGCATCACAACATGAACAAAGCACAGGCGAGGTGTCTAATGATAAATTACAACATGGCTATTGAGCCATCTGGCTTTCAAACACAACACAAAATCAACCACGTTCTACGTATTTTTGCATATAAACCATTCATACTAATTTGACACCATATTCTTCAGAACGGATACAATGTTACCAAACACACCAATGACTATATAGTCAAGGATATTGGTATCCCTCCTCTCTTCTATCCTCTAAATCCTCTACAAACCTCTCTCTCTTTCGTAGACCTCTACATCTCTCTCTCTCTCTCTCTCTTCTCTATCTCTCTGCTATACTCTTCTTTGCTCTTGATTGTTTTCACTACCCTTTACTGTGTTCTGTTTTAAACACTCTCTCACACACACACACACACACACACACACACACACACACACACACACACACACACAAACACACACACAGACACACACTTGTATATTTCACACCCCCAGCGCACCTGAGCAAATAAACTTTACCAAACACCCGACTGCACAAAGGAAGCAAAAGATAACCCTAACTCAAACACTCCAGAAGACACAGAAAGCAAGGGATGCCCTTAGTTCACACTTTGGCCTAAGTTTTAAGAATTTCAAGGAATCTCGATATTTAATCTCCAGTCAAGCTTCATTTGCACTTTGTCAGTGAGAACAGAGACTTCCTGCCCTGAGGCAAAGACTGTAAACACTGCAAGTGTCCCTGAGGATCCCCTAAAAACCTTTAGTATCCCCCAAACACCTCTAGTATCCCCCAAACACCTTTAGTATCCCCCAAACACCTCTAGTATCCCCCAAACACCTTTAGTATCCCCCAAACACCTTTACTATCCCCCAAACACCTCTAGTATCCCCCAAACACCTTTAGTATCCCCCAAACACCTCTAGTATCCCCCAAACACCTTTACTATCCCCCAAACACCTCTAGTATCTCCCAAACACCTTTAGTATCCCCCAAACACCTGTAGCATCCCCTAAACACCTCTAGTATCCCCCAAACACCTCTAGTATCCCCCGAACACCTCTAGTATCCCCCAAACACCTCTAGTATCCCCCAAACACCTTTAGTATCCCCCAAACACCTCTAGTATCCCCCAAACACCTTTAGTATCCCCCAAACACCTTTAGTATCCCCCAAACACCTTTAGTATCCCCCAAACACCTCTAGTATCCCCCAAACACCTCTAGTATCCCCCAAACACCTGTAGCATCCCCTAAACACCTCTAGTATCACCCAAACACCTTTAGTATCCCCCAAACACCTCTAGTATCCCCCAAACACCTTTAGTATCCCCCAAACACCTCTAGTATCCCCTAAACACCTCTAGTATCCCCCAAACACATTTAGTATCCCCCAAACACCTCTAGTATCCCCCAAACACCTTTACTATCCCCCAAACACCTCTAGTATCCCCCAAACACCTTTAGAGTCCCCCAAACACCTCTAGTATCCCCCGAACACCTTTAGTATCCCCCAAACACCTCTAGTATCCCCCAAACACCTTTAGTATCCCCCAAACACCTTTAGTATCCCCCAAACACCTTTACTATCCCCCAAACACCTCTAGTATCCCCCGAACACCTCTAGTATCCCCCAAACATTTTAGGATCACCAAAACATAACTAGGATCACTCAAACATCTCTAGGATCTCCCCAAACATCTCTACAATCCCCCCAAACACCTCTAAGATCCCACAAACACCACCAGAATCCCAACCACAGGCAGGAGGGTGGAGAGACAGGTGGAGAGCCTCTGTGAAATAGTTTTATTTATGTATTTATTTATTTAATTATTTTATTTATTAGGAACCATGTACAATTTTGGACATAAATGTTGCCATTTGAGGCCTTGTACCAGAGTTAGCCTCACATTCACATCTGCAGTCTCCTGGCAGGACACAAGTCCCTGTAATCTAATCCAGTGTCTAGTGTGAATACAAAAACCTCTACACCCCTCTTCATGCAGTCCAAAGCTATTTGGTGTCACTAACCGAATTGAGAAACCCAAATAGACAGAGCACAGAGATGCTTACCAATTGCTGTGGGGTGCGGGAGGGAGGCAAGGAGGCTGAGGGTAGATGGAGAGCCTTGTGTCTGGTGTGTCTCTCCTGTGCCAGAAACCTGTAAGGAGAGAGAGAGAGAGAGAGAGAGAGAGAGAGAGAGAGAGAGAGAGAGAGAGAGCGGAGGGAGGAAGAAAAGGAATGAGTGGCAGAGTCTGGGTACAGCACACACATCAAGCTCTGATCGTTAACAGCAGCACTACACACTACACCCTTGCTATCACAGAGAGAGAGAGAGAGAGAGAGAGAGAGAGAGAGAGAGAATGTGTGTGTGTGTGTGTGTGTGTGTGTGTGTGTGTGTGTGTGTGTGTGTGTGTGTGTGTGTGTGTGTGTGTGTGTGTGTGTGTGTGTTGTTTGTCTTTGGCCTGAGTTTAAAGAGTCTGGCTTGTTCTCTGCAGTGGGGGAACTGTTACGAGGCCTGTGAAAGAGAGGGACACACACGCACACACACACGAGTACACACACACACATACAGAAGGACACAGAGACACACACACGAGCACACACACACACACAAACATACAGAAGGACACAGAAACACACACCTACAGACACACACATTAGCACACACGCACACACACACACACACACACACACACACATATAGAAGGATACAGGGACACACACACCTACACACACACACACATACACACACACACACACACTCAACACTCTGGAGCACTTCGGCTCTTCCAGATTATTGTTTTGAAGTACTCTTTCAGATTTAGTGATTTTTTATCAGGTTTTATCATATAACTTATGCAAATGTGCTCTTTTAAATAACTTAATTAGACCAAGAGAGAGGAACAGGAAAGCTGCAACGTGGTGAGAAAGAAAGAGAGTGTGTGTAGGAGAGAGATGGGCAGCATGAGAGATACAGTAGTGCTGGCACGTATTGGACCCAACTGAAGCAGAGAGTGGAAATAAAGCTGTTTTCTCTCTCTCTCTCTTTCTCCCTCTCTCTCTCTCTCTCTCTCTCTCTCTCTCTCTCTCTCTCTTTTCTCTCTCTCTCCCTCTATCTCTCTCAGACTGCGTCCACCACCACCCACCCCCCACCGCACCCCTATATGGCCAGCATGTGTGTGGATGTGTGTGTGTATGTGTGTGTGGGCGATGCAGATGTTTTCTGGGTGATAAGCCCCAATAACTCTGCCTCGGTTCCCTGCAGGGGCGCGGGGGACAGCTGACTGGTAATTTGTTGGGCTAATTGTGGCGGTGTCCTTTTGAGAGGGGCCGTCGCGCTGAGCCAGATTAACCTTTAGGCCAAAACAAAAGGCCCCATCAGAGGCAAACCTGCCTCGCGCTGCCATTTATAGACGCACGCACCAGCACACCTTGGCAACAAAGGCAGAGATATACACCCCAAGCATTCTCTCTTCCCATTTCCCCTGCGTCACTGTCACTCCAACCCCTCCCTCTTTCTTACTTTCTTTCTTTCTTTCTTTCTTTCTTTCTTTCTTTCTTTCTTTCTTTCTTTCTTTCTTTCTTTCTTTCATTCTCTCTCTTTCTCTTTCTTTCTTTTTTTCTTTTTTTCTTTCTTTCTTTCTTTCTTTCTTTCTTTCTTTCTTTCTCTCTTTCTTTCTCTTTCTTTCTCTTGTCTATCCTCCCTTCCTTCCTTCCTTCCTTCCCTCTGTGTAGACAGAGGCAGCTGCAGTGGATGGATGAATGGCTGCATTTGAGCATGGGGGACATCATGGCTGAATAGAAGGATCCGGAAGGGTCCTGGGGGGTGGGGCGGGGGGGGATAGGCCGCCTGAGCAGCAGTCATTCATGAGCAGTGCCAGCCTCAGGCCACTCGTGCCAGGGGCTCCTGACTGCTGGTGCTGTGGGAGAGTGACTGTGTGTGTGTGTGTGTGCGATTGTGTGTGTGTGTGTTTATTTGTGTTTGTGTGTGTGTGTGTGTATGTGTCTGTGTGTGTGTGTTTGTGTGTGTGTGTGTGTGTGTTTATGTGTGTGTGTATGTGTTTGTGTGTGTGTGTGTGTTAGATAGATAGATAGATAGATAGATAGATAGATAGATAGATAGATAGATAGATAGATAGATAGATAGATAGATAGATAGATAGATAGATATACTCAAAGACTAATCTCATATCCTCAGACTAAGTAGTCAGCAGTACTGCAACTAATTCCATCACAGACTGGCGGAGACATAAGGAGGTATAGCATGAGAAAAAAGAGCGAAAGAGAGAGATTATCTAGCCTGGTAAACCCGCCCCTCGTACTTCATTTCATTTCGTGCAGAGGGTCTGGACCGGAATCTCTTGAGGTACATTTGCGATGTTCCAAAAACATCGATCCAATCAGCGAACAGAGGGTGTGTTCGTTAGCCGCAACGTTGACCTTGTGTGCTACATTTGAAATGTAGTGCGTAGGTAGGCTAATTGCATACGTGACGACCAGGCGTTAGCGATTGGGTAGAGGCACTTGTTTTAAACTTCAGCAGAGTCCACACCTCCAGCAAATCGCTTCTGACGGTCTCTGTTCCAGACCCTCTGTACAAAATGAAATGAAGTACGAGGGGCGGGTTTACCAGGCTAGCTATTATCAGCATAGTGCCTATTGGAGAGGCAAGAAAGCAGAGACAGGCAGAGGCAGACTGAGAGGCAGAGAGAGGGATGTATTGAGAGTAGAAGAGAGATGGATAGAGGGATGGACAGAGGGATATCTGAAGAGTGAGACAGAGATAGAGGTAGACAGGGAGAGAAAGAGAGAACAAGAGAGAGACAGAGAGACAGAGACAGATGGAGAGCGGGGTATCTGAAGTGTGGGACAGAGAGAGAGAGAGAAAGAGAGAGGAAGAGAGAGAGAGAGAGATAGATGGAAGGAAGGATATCCAAAGAGAGTGGGACAGAGAGTAAGAAAGAGAGAGAAAGGGAGAGAGACAGAAAGACAGAGATAGATGGAGAGAGGGATATCTGAAGTGTGGAACAGAGAGAGAGAAAGAGAGAAAGAGAGAGAGAGAGAAAGAACGATGGAAAGGGATATCCGAAGTGTGGGACAGAGATCGAGTGAGTGAGAAAGAGAGAGAGAGCGAGAGAGAGAGAGAGAGAGAGAGAGATGGAAGGATGGATATCCGAAGTGTGTGACACAGAGAGTGAGAGAATTAGAGGAACCAGCTGCACCATCTCGGTCACTGGGGAATATCTGCCATCTGGAAGCAGCGCTCATTTCCTGCCCAAACTGTGACAAATGGCAGATCAGCATTGCGCACGTCGCATTACAGAATAACGCACAGTGGCCACCTCTCGCCGGCCTCTCAGGAAGCCAGGCCTGGGAAGATGAATAGCACTATGCCAGGGAGTGCGTTATTGACTGTGATAAACAATTGCCTCTAAGCAGAAGTTCAGGTAGGCTTTACATGACGCCTCTGGATGTTTCCTTGGTACATGCATGGCTGTTATGATATGCCATCATTCTTATTCATGAGATGGGAGACACAGCTAGGAAAGACATTTACATAACAAACAGTACACGAGGCAAAGAAAACAAACAGACACACACACACACATGTACGCGCACACACACACACACACACACACACACACACGTTGCTTCCTTGCTTCCTTAATTTTACAAACAATGCCCATATGTTCCTTCTGAGAAAAGTCTTTGAACAAACAAAACAACACAAGGCAGTGCTTGAGTCTGCCTACGAAAGAGAAAAACAGAGGAAGGACAGAGAGACAGAGACAGAGAGAGAGAGAAAGAGAGGGGGGGGGTGCAGAGGAAGAGAGGAGGGAAGCTAAAAAGTGGAAGAGGAGGGAGACGAGTCAAAGACAAAGCGAGGAGAAAGAGGACAAAAGCCAGACAGTGAGACGGTCAGTGAAAGAAAGAGAGAGAAGATGAGAGATGAAAAGAGGGTGAAGACAAGAAGAGAGGGAAGAGAGGGCAAGGCAAGGCAAGGCAAGTTTATTTGTATAGCGCATTTCATACACAACGGCAATCCAATGTGCTTCACAAAAAATAAAAAAATAAATAAAAAAATAAAAAAAATAAAAGCAAAGGACAATATATAAGGGCATAAAAGATAAAGTAAGTGTAAAAGCATAAAAGATATAAAAGCATAAAAAACACACAAAATAAAAAATAGATTTAGTAAAAATCATTAACAGAAAGCATCTGAAAACAGTTTGGT
>CM050202.1:17511273-17513773 GCA_027475355.1 Coilia nasus | reverse complement strand
AAACCACAAGTACACACATACAAACACACACACACACACACACACACACACACACACACACGCACACACACGGTTGGTACTGATACACAACATTACAACTCCGTGTACGAAACCGTTCATACTGTCAACAATAAGAAGCATATTTGTATGGCACACTGCATACAGCACCAACTATCTTTAGGCTTCACAACATCAATAAACTGTGACTGTCATCACTCTAGCATCATTTCCTGGTCAATGGTCAATGGTCAATGGTCAATAAGTATATGTATGTGATGCACACTGACGTGCATGTCTAAAGTGCCTTGCCCATAATATAATGGCCAGCAGTGTAAGGCCTGATTCACACCAACTTGACCGTATACAGCGCGTAACCGTGTTTACCGCGTGAGCCTATTGTGAGTGTATTTGCATTCACACCGGACATGTCTGCGTATACAGCGCGTGAGCGGTAATTCAGCTGCCAGACCTGTCTTTAAATGCGCTTGGCCAGTGTCTTTAGTGCAGATAGGCATGTTTCCCTGCTATGTTCACGTAGGCTAGTCACTGCACTTAGTGTGCACTGTAGTGCAGATCAGGTATGACTGATAACTTCCCACCATTTGTTTTATGCAGTTGTAAGCGATTGGGAATATTTTGCAGACAGTCGCGAGGTTTTTAAGGTATCCCCTGTGTCAATACATGCATGACAATACATGAATGACAATTCAGTTGACATGAATTGTATTGTTGTGCCATAGCTTTCAATGGGATTTTGGCTGAAAACGTTCACATCACGCACAGAAAAATAGATTCGGTTTCTATTTTCTAGCTGCAGCCTGTAATCTGAGCGTATTCACGTACAGAATACGGTCAGATCACGCATGCGGTGTGAAGAGTCTAATTTGTTAACATGCTTTCTAAACAAATACGGACAGAAAACAGTCACGCGCTGAATACGCAGAGTGTTTGGTGTGAATGAGCCCTTAGTGTGTGTATAACTGGTGGTATGCTGGTGGTAAGTACATGTTGGTATTCAGCTGTCGTTCCTCACCACTCTCCACAGTCACAACACCAGCCACTCAAATGGCCATCACTGATGACATCAATAAGCTGAGCCAATTACAGGCAATTATCATGCAGAGTGGTTGAACTCTGACACGTGTTTTTTATGTGATTTTATAACTAGACCCAAAGGTCTGTGTGGAAACGAGCCACAGTCAAATACGAGAGCCACATGCATCAACACAGCTAATTTAGCTCCTCAGTAATACTCGATCGTAAAAACGTTTTCTGTTCATGTTTATGCTTACGCTTTAGTCCGTTCACGCGGAAGTTTATATGTTTGTTTTGTGTATATGTTTGCTTTTGATGTTTATTTAAAATATCAGAATGAGTTTGCAGATCTACTTCATCATGATGCAATCATATGATATCATAATAAATGTATCATCAACTGAGATCAAACAACATCAAACAGCATTTAAAAACACTGTCAATTTCATTTTCCTATTTCTTATTATGATGAAAATGGATTAAACACAATGTTAATATTAAAGTGCATACATCATATTATATTTATTATTTTTCACAAAAACACATCATGCCATATTATGTGGTGCAAACGATAGGCCGTTCTATTCTCAGATGATAAGTAATTTATGTTTTGGTCCCTGTAAAAACCGGGATACAATCTCAAAACTGGGATAAAAATAATCTCTCTATCACTCTTTCTCTCTATTCTTTAATTTTACTCTCTCTGTTCTTCATCTACAATTCAAATGTGCTTTACTGGAAACTGGTATGACGCACTGCAAGGCCACTTGTGAGAAGCAAGTAGAGGCAAAACCCTAATAAGAAAATAAAATATACATGAAGTCATAAAATACACTGCGCCCGCTTAAGGTGATGATACATAGGGCAATGTTTTTAGCAATGTTGCCAGGCAACAACGCGATAGGCACCTAATGTTCTGATTGGATGGTCAGAAGCTACACGCTAATGACTGTGTTGCCTACCGTCTGTACAAACAGCAAAATATAGTCACAACGCTGCTTAAAAAGTTGTCTTGTGTATGTATCAACCTTTACACGCTATTAATTGAACACATACACATGGTGGAGGGAAGTAATTCATCATCTCTGTCAGACTATTACACACCCATTGGACCAGTGTGATTCTAAAGTTCACCACACAAATGTTTTCATTAGCCATAGTCAGAGTAGTACTTGCGGTGCAGTGCTATGCTATGTATGTACTGCACTGTGTCGTGATGTTGTCAAGTATAGCGTAGTCTGCTGGGCTATTGCTGTTAGGCTATTGCTGTGTTCTCATGATATTCTGTAACCGTGTGCCGTTCTGTACTGACCTGCATTGTATTCGGTTACGCAATGTTGCTTCGCATTGTGTTGACTGGAACTGGGTGGGTACACGTTGTGTTGTGTTGTGTTGTGTTGTGTTGTGTTGTGTTGTGTTGTGTTGTGTTGTGTTGTGTTGTGTTGTGTTGTGTTGTGTTGTGTTG
>CM050202.1:17483773-17493773 GCA_027475355.1 Coilia nasus | reverse complement strand
GCCAAACGTCTTTTCGTTTGTACTTTTCACGCCTCCTCATTCCCTCAACACTTGTGCTCTTCTAGCCTGGCTATCTGCGAGCATTGGTCTGGCCAAGCTGTGTTGTAAACCCATTTCTCAGGAGGCGAGCTTAACCCGCCTCTTTCAAATGCCTCTGTTTGCTACTGGACGAAGCTTCAACCAATCACACCCCTCTGCCCTCTGACGTATACCCAGCGAAAGAAACTGCTTGATCCAAACAAAAAGTAGTAGTAGCCTGTAGTCATATAGAAATGGCGTTGATGATGATTTTTGTCGGACTTGTGAGGTGAACATGAGAGTGGCTGGTGTTGGTCATTCAATATTGATATTCGAAAAACGAATCAGTGCAATCAAAGGCGAAATGACCGCAACAACAGCGTTCTCGCAAAGTCCAATCGACTTGGCTACCAGCGGGGCTAACTGATAAATTAAACTTTTACCGAAGCCGGTTGGTAGCATTGCGAAAACGTCCTTTCCCGCAACAAGGGCTGCCCTTTGCTGTATTTTCAGATAGAACTTCCCTTTGAATTCGTCCAAAACAGCAGCTACAGCTGCATTGAAATCTTACGGTTGCTCCACGTTCGCCAAGTAGACAGTGACTGAGCTAGATTTCCGGTCGCTAAACTACCGCGTCATTGCCTTTTGAAATGCTCGATTTTCATTGGCCCCCTATCCGAGGCCGGAGCAGAAATGGTGTAGACACACCATTTGGCAGCTTGGCCAGACTGACTTGCTCGCAAAATGAAAATGCAGCGTCACAGGCAGTATGGGCACACCCAGGCTAGTGCTCCTCTGCCGCAAGGACAGCAGGGTTTACTTCTCCCCAGCAGCATATCGTCTGTAGTTTTACTGCAAGCCAAGAAGTGAAACCAGTTGGATTTCATGGGTCAATGTGGAGCTGGTATGTTAAAGGCCAATTCTCAGTGCCTAAGGAAATACTGAGAAAAGTGTCAACAACAAAAGCTAATAGTTCTTGGTAAATAGTACTTTGGATTTTTTTAGTGAACACTACAAATATGAAATCCTAATGATTTAAAATATACACAATGAGGAACTGGTATATTAAAAGCCAATTTTCACACAACATAAGCTAATAGTTCTTGGTAAATACTTGTAATTATAAATACGAGATTCTAATGATTTAAAAAATATACGTTTTTCTTTCTTTGCTTGAAAGCCCGCGTTTGAGTACACACTTTCCAAAACAACGATGATGCAACCCTTTTGCAATGCGTACCCTCAAGTCTTCCCAGAAGCAGCTAAAACACCACCTCATAGACGTCCCACTGCTACTTTCAATTCCCACCACTTACTTTCTCACACCCTACTCAGCAACTGCCCCCCCCCCCCCCCCCCCCCACTAAAAGAGGGTGAAACTTTCACAGTCACTGAAAGAAGGAGAAGCAGGGGTGTCTGACTTCATCCACTCTGTCTCTTTCTCTCTCTGTATGTCTTTTTCTCTCTTACTCTCTCTCTCTCTTTCACACACACCCATCTACTCCTTCGAGTCTCTCCCCCTCCCCTTCCTCCATCCCTCCCTCTCTCTGTCTCCCTCTCTCTCTCACACACACACACACACACTTGCCTCCCCAAAGATGAACTCATTCACGGGAAGACAATGGCGGTCGGTGCGAAGGGAGCTAAGTCGAGTTAGCTCATTTCCATGCTAATGCCATTGGACCTGCGATGGCATGTCATTATCAAGCCCAGCCAGCGCTCCGATACAGACCGCAATCATCACCATTGGGGCTCTCCACCACACCCTCAATGACTGCCTCTGTAATATAGACATGGGCCAATGACTCATTGACTGAAAATACAGTCTCTCAATCTCACAAGATGACTACACCCCTCACAATTGTATAGTCAGATATAGTCTTAAAAACCTCGTGTAGGGTATTTCATCTAGTCAAATAATTTTATCTTTCTTTCCCTCATTTCAACACCCATAAATTACTCCCTGGATTCTCTCATACATTTACACAAAGCATATATGAATAAACAGTATAAAGTTAGTTATGAATATAATAATTTTGTAAATATTTTATTATATTTTCATGGCACAACACCGAATATATGAAACATTGTAAAGTAGTAAGACAAATGCACAGTAGTCAGTGTACAGCTTGTATAACTGTGAGTTTGCTGTCCCCTTAAAATAAATGAACACAGCCATTAATGTCTAAACCAGTGGAAACAAAAGTGTCGAAAGACTATAAGAAAGCCTATATATTGCAAGGTTACTGTAAAACGTTCTTTTTCAATAAACCAACTGAGACTTATAAACCAGAGCAACTGTTTAACCTTCAAAATGTTCTTTTTTTTCTCTCTCTGCATACACCTGGTCCAGTGTTTGCACTGAAGCAGTTCTCTGTTTCACCTGCTGTAGTCTTTTTCTCTAGGATGACGCCAGACTTAAAACCAGAGGCCGTAGATGCTAAATAAGGGCAAGCGAGAAGAGAAGTATCACATCGGAAGAGTAGTGCAGATATCCATCTCCATCTTCACCTCGAGGGGAAGGCTTTACTGGGTGGTGGAGAAGGTGTAGTCCTACAGTTGCTATCCTTAAGCTATATGTGATGAATGGAGTGCCATCACTATGGTTGAGGATGTACTCTGACTGCCATACAAACGAGCCAGGCTATTTGCCGTTATGGTCAGAATGCAGAGTGACATTTTTTTTATTACACTCGTTTCAATGTAAAAAAAAAAAAAATCTTTTTTAAGACCATAGATTTGGTGATACTGCACTTTAAACAATAAAATTGATTGATTCATATATTTGTTGGGGAGGTTTTTATTGGGGTGTAAGCTGTGTAAGACTTGGTGCGTTGGGGACCGGGTCTTTACTGCATGAAATTGCATAACCGCCAGACAGGTGTTGAGGCAGGCATAGAGGCAGGCAGTGAGGCAGGCAGGAAGTGAGACAGGTGGTGAGACAGGCAGTCAGGCAGATGTTGAGGCAGGAGGTGAAGCAGGCTGTGAGACAGGAGGTGAGGCAGGCAGTGAGACAGGTGGTGAGGCAGGCAGTAAGTCAGGCAGTGAGACAGGCTGTAAGTCTGGCAGTGAGACAAGCAGTAAGGCAAACTGTGAGACAGGCGTGAGACAGACAGGAGGTGAGGCAGACAGGCAGTGAGACAGGCAGTGAGGCTGGAAGTGAGGCTGGTGTTGAGGATGGCTGTTAGACAGGCAGGCTGTGAGACAGGCAGTGAGACAGGCAGTGAGGCTGGTGTTGAGGCTGGCTGTTAGACAGGCAGGCAGTAAGACAGGCAGTGAGGCTGGTGTTGAGGCTGGCTGTTAGACAGGCAGGCAGTGAGACAGGCAGTGAGGCTGGTGTTGAGGCTGGCTGTTAGAAAGGCAGGCTGTGAGACAGGCAGTGAGACAGGCAGTGAGGCTGGTGTTGAGGCTGGCTGTGAGACAGGCAGGCTGTGAGACAGGCAGTGAGTCAGGCGTTGAGGCAGATAGTGAGGCAGGCTGTGAGACAGGCAGTGAGACAGGCAGTGAGGCTGGAAGTGAGGCTGGTGTTGAGGCTGGCTGTGAGACAGGCAGGCTGTGAGACAGGCAGTGAGTCAGGCGTTGAGGCAGGAGGTGAGGCAAGCAGTCAGGCAGTGAGGCTGGAAGTGAGGCTGGTGTTGAGGATGGCTGTTAGACAGGCAGGATGTGAGACAGGCAGTGAGACAGGCAGTGAGGCTGGTGTTGAGGCTGGCTGTTAGACAGGCAGGCAGTGAGACAGGCAGTGAGGCTGGTGTTGAGGCTGGCTGTTAGACAGGCAGGCAGTGAGACAGGCAGTGAGGCTGGTGTTGAGGCTGGCTGTTAGACAGGCAGGCAGTGAGACAGGCAGTGAGGCTGGTGTTGAGGCTGGTTGTTAGAAAGGCAGGCTGTGAGACAGGCAGTGAGACAGGCAGTGAGGCTGGTGTTGAGGCTGGCTGTTAGACAGGCAGGCAGTGAGACAGGCAGTGAGGCTGGTGTTGAGGCTGGCTGTTAGAAAGGCAGGCTGTGAGACAGGCAGTGAGACAGGCAGTGAGGCTGGTGTTGAGGCTGGCTGTGAGACAGGCAGGCTGTGAGACAGGCAGTGAGGCTGGCAGTGAGTCAGGCGTTGAGGCAGATAGTGAGGCAGGCTGTGAGACAGGCAGCGAGACAGGCAGTGAGGCTGGAAGTGAGGCTGGTGTTGAGGCTGGCTGTGAGACAGGCAGGCTGTGAGACAGGCAGTGAGACAGGTAGGATGTGAGACAGGCCGTGAGACAGGCAGTAAGTCAGGTGTTGAGGCAGGTAGTGAGGCAGGTAGTAAGGCAGACAGTGAGGCAGATGTTAAGGCAGGAGGTGAGGCAGGCAGGCAGTGAGACAGGCTGGGAGGCAGGCGTTGAGACAGGTGATGAGATGACTGTGAGACAGGCGGTAAGTCAGGCAGTGAGACAGGCAGGCAGTGAGACAGGCAGGCAGTGAGGCAGGCATTGAAGCAGATCTCTGCGACCTTCACACAGCAGCCCAGTGTGTCCTATCAGAACTCTCCGCATGGGTCCCATCACCCCCACTGCTACGCCGCTACAGGAGGCCTGATGACCACCTGAGCGAGCACTGTGCTGACAACACACACCTGCTCCCGCTCCCCATCAACACACACACACACACACATAGACACACACACACACACAGACCAACTGCTTCATTAGTACAGACTACAGAGGGATCTCTCACTGTCATGTCACATCAAACATACTGAGCTGATCTGCTCCCGCTGCTCGTCAACACACGCACACGCACGCACACACACACACACACACACACACACACACACACACACACACACACACACACACACACACACACACAGCACAACTGCTACACGAAAACAGACTACAGAGGGATCCCTCCATAGACAGTAGAAGAGAATGGACTGAGGGATGGCGTCGTTTTCAATGGGAGCCGTTGAAGCACAATTTTGAGATTTTTAATTGGTCACTTTGCAACTGCGCAAGCGCGGGGTGACGTACGGTCACGTCGGCCAGCGAACCCAAATACTATAAATTGAGTGGTAGATGCTCAATCACAAACCATACAGCGTACGATAATTTTCTTAATAAGTATTTTTCTACCGTTATAGCTGCAATCACTTAGTTGAATGGGGGGTTAATATTGTATGTGGGGACTTGATTCTTCGTCAACTAACTTTGGTTCCAGGCAGTCTTGCAAGCCAGCATGTCAAGGGAGCTAGCTAGTTAGCATGTAAACTACAAGCTATAGCGTGTAGCTTAGCTTAGCAGTCTTTCTCAATTCACTTGCATCGAATAGTAAAATCCATAAAGATAGCGATTCTGCTTACAAACAAATACCAAGTTCTACGCTTATTTTTCGGGAAATGGTGATGTAAATGTTTCCCCAACATGAATAGAAAAGTAAACGAGCATGACTGTGGCTACAGCGTGTTATCCAACCAGTACGGTAAATTTCCTCCTGTGCGACAGAAACTCACTAGCCGTCGCATGATTTATGGCGTCATTTTTAGCATAATTTCAGATAAACGTTTCTTACAAGGAAATAACATGACAGATTTCTGATCGAAGCAAATATGTTTTGCTGTGCCCTCTCCGGTTTACAACAATGCCAATATCAAGGTACGGATGGCTTCTCATGTAAAGTTGTTTGATTTCAAAGTGACGCTAAAATGAATGGAAGTCAACGGAATGCTACATGCTATTGGTCATTTTCCGGGTTGAGATTTCCCCATGGGTGCTTCAACTTCCGGATATATTCCTACCCCCTTGGATCCCTCTCACTGTCACAATGTCACATTAACCATACTGAGCTGATCTACTCCAGCTCATCATCAACTAAGAAACTCCTGAACAGATACAGTGCATCGTTCAGTCCTACAGTCACATTTGAATGGTCCTCAACAGGATGTTATAGACTGTCTACAGATGCTGAGACTGAGATTAATGCTGAGATTAATCTATTACTTGTGAGGTTAGATTTAGGGGTAGGGTTGGATTAAGGTGGTAAATCAGTAAACAATGAAGAAATTAAACTGAATTTCAATAAACCAATTTCCAGTCTCTGTGGATGGACTATGCAAATGAAGTGTTGGTGTTGTTGTATCTATTGCTTGTGGTTGGTGAGGGCCCCCTTGACTTGGGCTGGCTTGTGTGATACATGTGTGAACACAGAGCCATTAATGTGTAAACCACTGGCAACAAACACGTGTGAAAGTCATACATAAATGAAAGCTGTTGTTGGGTTTACAACAGATGTTCCCTTCCTTCCTTTGTGTCCTTGCAGACTAAGTCATTTCTTTGTTTGTTTGTTTTTTGGACCAGACAGACACCCTGTGACTTTGCCTTTAGATGCACGCTCTGATATTGCACCGGAACGGATGCACGCTCTGATATTGCACCGGAACGGATGCACGCTCTGATATTGCCCCGGCACGCTCTACCGGAGCTTGGTGTCCCTCCCAGGAGCCTGGAGCCACGGGCACCAATGCATCAACCCTCTATTCTCCTATTACACAACCACCCCATTGTGAAGAGCTCATCCTTTTTACCACAGCATTCACACTGTACTTACACATGAGTAACACTGCCTTAACCACAGGGTAACGCCTAGCTATAGTGACTAAGGTGGCCGACTACAGGAAAGAGGTTTAGAGCTGTTATCACAATATATCATCATAATAACCAGCAGAAAAAGTCACCTAATCACCTCCTAATCACCTAAGTCACCGAAGTCTTTATTATAACCACAGACGTACAGCGATGTGATTGTATGAAACAGTAGGCTTTATCGATATTTTGTCTATTTACTCTATACATTTTATTTATCTACATCTATTTCATCTCTCTATCTGTATATCTATGACAGAATCAGATATGACACACCAGTGAAGCTTGTCATTGCGACTTCTCCCATAGACTGAAGTGAGTCACTCCTCTCTGCACGGAGCTCTGTCCTGCCAACAGGAAGTGAGCATGGAAGGGCTTTGTTGGGGGTGGCAGTGTGAAGATGATGATGAGGGGGAGGAAGAGGAAGAGGAGGAGAGAGGAGAAAAGAGGAGAGAGGAGCGAGAAGAAGCATGCCCAAATGGCACATGAGTCAGTGTGGAGGAGTGGTATGTAAGAGAGGAGAAGGAGAGCGTGACGTGAAGCAGACATCAAAAACGACATCTGCAGCAGCAGCAGCAGTAACAGAAGCAGCCCTGTTGTTGCTCTCCTAAAGTCAAACATGCACGCATAAGCACAAGTATGTACAGTATCAACCCCCTCAGGCACTCATCATCACACTTTAAAGGTGTACTTCCATCGTGTTTTCATTCATTTTGCGGTGGTCTCTAGTATTAATGAATGCCCTGTGAGCCAGTTTTGGTGAAAAAAATGCTTCAGGGCTTCTGTTTCAGGCTGTTCTAGTTTGGTGGAGGAGATGAAGCAGGGAGAATGACAGGTTCTCGGCTATGCTAGTCACAGGGTACAATCATTCGAAGCCCATTCGGTCACAGCAAATCAAATAGAAGATCTAAACGTTCTACACAAACACACATACTGTACTTACCTATACCTCGCTAAGTGAATGTGTGCTGCAACAAAACTTCTCCAGTAATCACAACTGTGGCGAAGCTTTTTCTAATTTACAAACCTACATCACTTTGTTGGCCTTTCTCTTATTCACAAATTTTTCCTCCTACTTTCTTTCACTGACTAATGGAGGCAATCAGGTTAGAAGAACATTTTCACGCGCAGCACGCATATGCAACTATCGTATTTCAAAAGAGCAAGTACTAAACGGTTTCTTGTGGAAGTACTCCTTTAAAGCATCAGTAGGGAGAGGATCTCTCTCCTACTCTCTCTTTCTGTCTGTTTTTGTCTCTCTCAAACACACACACACAGATGCCCAGGGTTGACTAATCAATACTAAATCTCCATAGATGCATCTACAGGAAGATACAGAGCAACCTTTTTTCTCCCAGAATCCTTGAGGGTTTTTAACAAAATACTCACAGGTCCGCTCTGCACGCCTGCTTCTTTGTTCTGTGCCTACAGGGTGTATTTGTGTGTGTATAATTGTGTTTACTGTATGTGTGACTCAGATGTATATGTGTGTACCGATTTGTGTGTATGTGTCTGTGAGAGAGAAAGAGAGACAGAGAGAGGGGGGTACGGGGAGGGAGAGAGAGAGAGAGGGAGTGAGACAGAGAGACAGAGAGTGAGTGAGTGAGTGAGTGAGTGTGTGTGTGTGTGTGAGTGTATGTGTGTGTGTGGGTGTGTACATGCACAAGAGGCAGAGGTGGGGGATGATGAAGCAAGATAAAGCAGGGCGCCTGACATTTGATTCCAAAGGCTCCAGGGTGTGTGTGTGTGTGTGTGTGTGTGTGACACAGAGCTGCGATTGAGTTATGACCGTGGATAGATGGATGGAGCTCTCAGGGCGCTTATGACTGGGTCACACGGCCACGCCAGGAGCCAGCGCACAGAACAATGGCAGCACACAGCCAACGCCACTGCCCTTTTCACTGACAAGAGCCAGCCGATCGAAGAAACGATCAGAGAACGAGAGCGCCAGGCTGAATAGTGAAATTATCATAGACTGAAAGACGGCAAGGGTATAGACTAGAAATATTAGAAACATTACAGACTGAGAGATTATGGGGGCAAAGTGCAGTCAGAAACATTCAGACTTGAAGACAACAGTGGTATATTGAAATTATTATGGATTGAAAGACTGCAAGCATATAGACACAAAGTAATAGACTGGGTGACCGCAAGGGCTTATTAAAATGACTGTCCATTGTTAGGTTAGGCCTTTGGATGCACGCTCTGATATTGCACCGGCACGCTCTACCGGAGCTTGGTGTCCCTCCCAGGAGCCTGAAGCCACGGGCACCAATGCATCAACCCTCTATTCTCCTATTATTATTATATTATCCTATATAGGCTATGAGGCACACATGTATTATATGACCATATATATATCTATCTATATATATATATATATATATATGTCGTTTTTTTTTTCCTTTTTCTTTCTGTGCTCTTTTGTCTTGTTGTATAGCACTTTGGCCAACTGCTGTTGTTTATAACGTGCTTTATAAATAAACTGACATTGACATTGACACTGACATTGACTGAGAGGGCTGGACAAATTGTAGTAAGGATATTCTGGGAGGGACAGACTAAGGAAATAATCACACTGGGACACTACGTGGTTATATTGTAATATATTATATATGTTATTATAAAACTAAAAGACTGCAGGGGTAATAGAAAGAGACAGGATCATATAATGTTCACACAATATATGACTATAAGGCACATACTATAAAAAAGTGGTCACAGACTTCTGCAAGAACAGAATGAAGAAATGATAGTAGCCTAAGAGATTAAGAGGGCAAAGACTTGAGAAATGATCAGACTGGAAGACTATGACATGGCATAAGGCTTATGCCCCATGCAGGGCACTATAATCCTCACATGCAAACCGTGTAGCCCCGCCATCCCCTCACTTAAAGGTGAAATTCGGTGTAAAATGAAAATTGGCAAGTTAAAACATCATACCGAGTTGGTATGTTTGCTGAGGAGCAAAATTGAGTTAGCCTGTTGCATTCAGAACTTAACTATTTTTTACCATTTGTCCCAGAAGTCTAACAATGGAAGTGTGAAGCACTTAAAGCTATTATTAGAGCTATTAAAATGGCTCGAAGAAACTCCACACTCCGATCTCAGTCGAAACTGTTCTTTGTTGTTGTCGCTCAATAGTGGAACAAACTATTAGTTGCTACTAGAGCAACCCATCCCTCTCTACCTTCAAGAAGCACCTAAAGGCCGTTCTTTTCCATGAGCATTTCACATAAGAATACTAACTTCCGCTTACCAGCACTGTCCTGTACCTCTTATGCTCTTGCTTGCTCTGCACTCTGCTTGCTCTGTTTTGTGCTCCTCTGCAGATCGGTAGCTTGATTTGTGTCCTCTGTTGTAAGTCGCTTTGGATTAAG
>CM050202.1:17443773-17476273 GCA_027475355.1 Coilia nasus | reverse complement strand
TTCTTTTTTAAAAATAACTGCATCCACTAATACATTTTCTCAGACACTCCAGTACACTTTTTCTGGTCTCTAAGCACGTTCTTCACAGCCAGCTCTATACAAGTCAGTGTAGCTAGTCTCTCCCTGTCTCTCTGTCTGTCTGTCTGTCTGTCTGTCTCTCCATCTGTTTCTCTCCATCTCCATCTCTCTCTCTCCATCTCTGTGTCTCTGGGTCTGTGTGTGTGTGTGTGTGTGTTTCCATTTATAGAAATGCAAAGAAACCTAGAAACTAAATCAGGCTTAGTTACAGCAATCTTGGCGAAGTTCCACTTCAGTTCCACTTCAGCACTCTAGACAACAAGCATTGCAAGACACACAACATGTCTACTCTGCCTGCTTTATCCATTTATCATGTATGGGAAGAACTATGGGCTCAACATAGGGGATTATTGTCAGTATCTGAGAGTAAACTGGAACCACGGTTTTCAGGTTTTGCATCATCATCATCATCATCATCATCATCATCATCATCATCATCATCATCATCAACATCTTCTGTATTTGCTTCATTGTTTTGTTGATCATGACTGGAACCACAAAACCATCTCAATTTCTTACTCTGGTCTGTGTGTGTGTTTCTATCTTGTTTTTAGCCTGTCTCTCTCTCTGCCACCCCACCTTTATCTCGTTATATCTCTCTCTCTCTATCCCTCTCTCTCTCTGTTTCTCTCTCTTCACTTTGTTTGTCTCTTTGTTGCTCCCTCTCTCTCTCTCTCTCTGTTTCTGTCTCTTCACTTTTTAATGTCTGTCTCTGTCTTTCCTTGTCTCTTTGTTGCTCCTTCTCTCTCTCTCTCTCTCTCTCTCTCTCCCTCCCTCCCAGTTTCTCTCTCTCTCTCTCTCTCTCTCTCCCTCCCTGTTTCTCTTTCTCATTATTTCTCTCTCTGTCCCTCTCTCCTTCCTTCCTGCCCAGAAACCCCATACAGAGAGGTCCTGCTGTGGGATAAATAGTATGCTGATGAATGCTATGCTGGTGGTTGCCTTGACGAGCCTCTCAGCTTCAGCTCTCAAACTGTGTTAAAAACTCAGTGCAAGGACCCGATTCATAAAAATATCTAAGAGAGGATGACAAAAAATAGTACTTGAGAGGAGAAAAAAAGAGAGAGATGAAGACGCAATAACAGAAAATGCTCATTAGTGAGAGTACACGTGTGTGTGTGTGTGTGTGTGTGTGTGTGTGTGTGTGTGTGTGTGTGTGTGTGTGTGTGTGTGTGTGTGTGTGTGTGTGTGTGTGTGTGTGTGTGTGTGTGTGTGTGTAGATAAGTGGCAGGGGAGACTGGCCAATCATCCAGCCGAAGTCCCTGATAAAATCTGTTCTCTAAAAACCTTTGGTAACACTTTATTTGAAGGTGTGTACATACCAGTGACATGAAAATGTTATAAACCTTGATACTTTTTGGGATGGCAGACATTGCAAAAAAATGAATGACACTTAATGACAACAATAATAAACAGGAATGAAGTGTCATTGATGTTCATGATATGTGTCATGTCATGTTTATAAAGGGCTTATGTCACCCTTATGTAGACACCTTGAAATACAGTGTACCCAAACCTTTGTGTGTGTGTGTGTGTAGTGTGTGTGTATCTGTGTGTGTGTGTACCTCATACTCATGTACTGTACGTATGTTTCATCCTCACCATCAGTGATCGTCTTAAGCATGTGAATCTCTGATGGCACTGATGTCATAATGGGGTAGTAGTATCCCAGCATGCTTTGTGCCTCTCTGGCCAGTGACAATCAATGTCCTTTTATGGGGCGTGTCTTTAGGTGTGGGCTTTGACAGATGTGTATGGCTAAGGGCTGAGACCGAGGTGTGAAATCTGACTGCATGAAGGATGTACGGCAATGGCTGCAAATGATTCCTGGTCTACTCTCATTTCCCAAGAGAGATGAGCTAGGGGATTTAATGTGAGAGAGAGAGAAGGAGAGAGAGAGAGAGCAAGTAACAGTACTCTTCTGTACTGTAATCTTTGGTGATGCAATAACAACGAAAGAAAAGAAAAACATGCAAACACATATTCACTCTTGCAAACAAACCCGTAGGCACACACACATACACACACGCACACACACACACACACACACAGGGGAACATACACACTTACACAGAAGTGCACATAGACACAAAGACACACACACATAAAAACAAGCACATAGGGGCAGACACACACACACGCACACACACACAGAATGTCTTTGCACACTTAAAATCACACAAAGGATGCGGTTGGCCAGCAGGAAAGATGTTTCAGAGCGATATCACATGTGCTGCTGTAGTAGGAGGGCGGGGAGGCATTTAGCTTTCTCTACTGAGCTGACCAACAGTACTGATTTTAGCCACCACTGAGTAATTCCTCCCCTCCCAATATCCATTAGTTTAGTACATCCAAAGTGTATTTATATAAGTGTGTGTGTGTGTGGGGGGGGGGGTATCAGCAAGACGTGGATACCTGTCAACATCCGACTGTCCGAAGACTTTCAAAGATGAGAACACAAAGGTCCGGTCTGAGCATTTGAGCATTCATACTGTACATTGCACAAAAAAGCTCTTCGCCCAGGGTACAATCAACGAAATCTTTTGCCGACCTTTTCACTTCTGACTTTTGATTCGACTCTCTTGACCCGGTTACATCGTTACCTTAGATATTACATAATATAGGCCTACATGTTCTTTATTTATGACATGGGTCAGTAAAACCCTGTAAAGGTCGAGGTATTTCTTCTATTTCAGCAAATTAAGTAGCCTAAAATCAGATCGAATGAAACTGATGCAAATAAGCTGGCGTATGTGTCCGTTTCCCAACCGCATATACCGTCAGGATTCCCGTGCATAACACATTGTCATGCCTAACTGCAATTACTTAAAAGAGGTACTGAAGGAGACGACAATTTAAAAACGACATCAGTGATTCATGTTCCGATAATTAAGAAGGCACCACTAGTTAGAGAGCTCTCAGTGTGGGACCGAAGTAGACAATAACAGCATTATTAATAATAATACGTCTATAATAATCATGATAATGATAATGCCACTAACAATAGCGGCAGTATAGTTAATTTCTTCAAAGCACGGGCACCAAGTGTACAAACATGCCACATGCCGCAAAATAGGAGTTCAGTCTCACTGTAAACACCATCTTCACCGCCAACACTGATGCGTCGCCTGCTGGCTCTCGGATGCTGCATCAATACACAGAGACTATCGCCCGTACATCGCTTCTCAATGCGTGTATTTGTGTCATTACATGGCGTTGTGTTTTTGAACAAACTATTAGCGCCTTACCTGATATGATCAGCTGCCTGGTCGGCTTTTTGCGTGTAGCCTACTGCGTCCGTGGTTCGTCCGGACAGCGAGGGTGGATGCTCCTGCCTGTGGTATCTACTTGCTTGCCCGGTCGCCGAGATTGGTAACAAACCCTGGAAACTGAACAACGGATACAGCAGAGGACTGCCCCGGAACGTGAATAGTAGTGCAAGTCGTAGGCGCACCACTGCGGTTCTGGGGGAGATGAGAATATTACAGGCAAGAGTGAAACTCCACCCGCGAATCCAGCGAGCTACTGATGACTCTCTCTCTCGCGCGTGTGTGTGTGTGTGTGTGTGTGTGTGTGTGTGTGTGTGTGTGTGTGTGTGTGTGTGTGTGTGTGTGTGTGTTTCAGTACCTGGGACAGCGACCCTCCCTTTCCAAGAATCGCCGTCTGATTCATTTGTCACCGTTTTTGCTTGACGTGATTCAGTTACACTTTTGCGTCTTACACCGGCTTTACATTTCAAAACATAAAGCCTACAGTGACAGGACCATTAAGACACGACCACAGCATAGCAAGGGCTGTCAGAATGCCAACGGAATAGCCTATATTGTTCTCACTCTTCTCTGTTGTAATACATTAAATGAGATAACCAACTGACAACTGTGATGAGATTACATATCCATATTCATATTAGGTACATTTCCCCTGCTCAGCGAATAGCCAATCATAATGGAAAGAAAGGGGCTAAAACAGGGCTGACGGATGTAGCCTGATGCTTCTAAAAATCTGGGGCTTACATCATATTTACAACGTACATGTCGTTACGTAAGAGTACGGATAACAAGCACTGCACACGACAAGTGAAGCTTTTCATGTCGGTCATGGGCAGCGGTTTCATGTGCTTTATAGAGTACATTTCACGAGAAAATTCGATGTTGAGGTTCAAGCAGTAATATGGACATATTCTGTTGTTGTGTTTTTGACCCGTGCGCTGCGACCTCCTAAAAGAGGTTTGTTGTGGTCACCGTGAGAAAGCGGGAAAGAGAAGAGTGTGAAAAAGAATGGATTAAGAAAATAAGTGTGTGAGTGGGCGGGGAGGCATCTCATCCTCAGCAGAACGAGAAGTAGGCAGTTTCACAGAGAGAGAGAGTAACAGAAAAAATAGAGAGAGATACAGAAAGGTGAGAGAGAGAGAGAGAGAGAGAGAGAGAGAGAGAGAGAGAGAGAGAGAGAGAGAGAGAGAGAGAGAGAGAGAGAGAATAATGGACTTTCACATAAAGGCCTGAAAACACTGTTTTCTGCTGAGCTGCTGTATCAAATTAGCATTAAGCTCAATTTCAGTTATTTTCCTGATGCAAAGAGTGATAATACCCAACACAGTGCGCGAGAGAGAGACAGAGACAGAGACAGTGAAAGAAAGAGAGAGAAAGGGAGACAGAAAGAGAGAAAGAGTTAGAGAAGAGAGAGAGAGACAGAGAGAGAGAGAGACAGAGAGAGCTGTCAGCACATGGCTCCCACAGTGGTTATATAAAAAGACAGTGTGACTAATGTCATTAGGAATATGCTGAAGGCTATAAAATTTACAGCTGTGTGGCCATAATGATACTTCGCTGTCAATTCAACACCCCAGTGCTGAGAAAGAGATGTGTGTGTGTGTGTGTGTGTGTGTGTGTGTGTGTGTGTGTGTGTGTGTGTGTGTGTGTGTGTGTGTGTGTGTGTGTGTGTGTGTGTGTGTGTGTGTGTGTCGTGGGAGGGGGATTAAACTTGGCCACAAGGCGTCCTGCAAATACAGAGGGAGAAAGGGAGAGAGAGAGAGAGACAGACAGACAGACAGACAGACAGACAGACAGATCAACAAGAAATAAAGAGTGGGAGAGAGAGAGACAAAAAAAAAACAGCCATATCGACAGACAGAAAGAGTGGGAGAGAGAGAGAGAGAAAAAACAGCCAGACCGACAGACAGAAAGAGTGGGGGAGAGAGAGAAAGAGACAAAACAAACAGCCACACCAACAGACAGAAAGAGTGGGAGAGAGAGAGAGACAGACAGTCAGACAGACAGACATTGAGAGGCAGACAGACAGAGAGACAGAGGCAAATGGTAGTACTCCCATCAATGCTGAGCTGCACATGCAGGACCCTCAGAGCCAGAGTGAGCGTGACGATTTAAAACAGTGCAGTTGTCCCCTGCTGGTGACAGAAGGACACTGGTCCCCTGATGGGACATGCTGACTGCACAGCAGCACTGTGTGCCCTCTGGCCACCCTTACACCGGCCCATGTCCACCCAGCCTTAAGCCACAGCCGGCACGCAGTGTCCCTGATCGGATCGGATACGATGACAGAGTGGAGGCTGCTAGCCAGAGGTGACCTTGCGGTGTGTGTGTGTGTGTGTGTGTGAGAGAGAGAGAGAGAGAGACTGGGAGAATTGCCTAGATTTCTCTGGGTTGGTTACAGGTTTTTAAGTCCTGCCAGGCTGTGCACTACCACAGGACTATGTAAACAACAGCAAAAATAACACACCAAAATGCAGAGTTTTGCATCCTCATGTCCACAGTTAGATGTAACAAATATCACTGCAGTTAAACAGTAGGCTTATTATTATGGTATTTTTTGTTCATACAACAGATTGATATACACTATTCAAAACATTTAAGGGAGCAAACCCATTGTGTCAAAATGTTCATATAAATTCAAGTTTACCTGAACAGTTTCTTTAGTTTTGCCTAGCAGTGTATCTCAGTGAGTCAACTGGTGAGTTTGAGACAAATCATGCGGAACCTTGTGTGCTCAAACCTTGTAGCAGCAAGGCCTATATAAAGGCTAGGTGCCCACATTTGTTGAAACCGGTGTACAACAGCTCAACATATATTCTGCTTGCTCGCTTAATTGTTTTGAGAAGGGTATGATGAGTTTCTGTAATTCTGCTGCATTTCTGCATGCCTCCTACTCAGTGACAATCAATGTGGGGCTAAGCCAATGGCGAATCTGTCACTGATAAGTGCTATTTTAAAAGGCCGCCAGAAATATAATCATAAGCAGCAACTCCGTGGGTGTTATGTTATAAAGAAGAACCTGAGGAACACTTGAAAGCCAGACTGAAGAAACTGAAACTGAATAAGACTGAAAAAAACAGAGAAAACCTTACTGATGTTTTTCTCAAATTTTCAAACACCCTTGCTGATGATGATAGCAACACACCCCACGCAACAAATTCAGCACACCCACTTGGCTCAAGTGCCGTTTTTTTCTGGTAGGTGTTGTGGTTTCATTTGCCAATTTGACTTGGGTCCAGGGTTTGTCACGCACACCAGCTGCAGGTGGGCTGATTATTACCACAAAGGCAAAATGATTGACGTGACGTTTCTTCACAGCTCCCGATGGAGTGGAGAGACACCATTTAGGCGCTTCGTTTCCCCTCAATTGTAGCAGCAGCAACTGGCGTAAACAGAAGTCTGTCTCCTCCATTTTAAATGTCAAGAAAAGATTAACTCCAGTCTCCCGGTCCAAAGAAACAAATCTTAGACGAGAAGAGCAGGCTTTCTTATGCTAATGGCTGAATGCGAACAAAAAAGCACTTGGAAAACTTGGAATCGACACACTGAGCCTGAGCAAGCCAGAGGAACAAGAGTCCAAAACCCAACAAACTAATCTTCCCTCCCTAGCTAGTATCAGGAAAAGCAAGGGAGAGAAAGAGAGGAAGGAGTGAAAACAGGAAGGAGTGAAGAAGAGGAAGAGTGACAGAGAGAAGGGCTGGCACAGGAGGAGGGAAGCGGGTGATCACAGCTCTTTGTCAGCTGGCTTGGAGAGAGACGAGAGTGGGGAGATGGAGTTTCAGCTGCTCATGTCCAAAAGCACACACGGCAGAGCCAGATGGAGAGACACAGTCTGCCTGCTCTACACCCAGCACCAGATGAGAAGCAGGGTGGTGATTAAACTCTTTACACACACACACACACACACACACACACACACACACACACACACACACACACACACACACACACACACACACACACACACACACACACACACCACACAATTTTTATATCACTAGTATACATAAATAATAGATAAAGAAAATGTATATACACACAGCGTACAGAATCTAACTCAATTATTATATTAATAAAACCATACCAGTCAAAGTCTAAGTATGTCAAATTACTGTGTCCAATAATAATGAGTTATTTATCCAACACAGGGGAAAAATCAGATGAGTAAAGTGTAATTTATTTATTCATTTATTTCACAGAAATTCTATCTCTATAACAAATTGCCTTTTGCCAATTCAACAAACCAACATGTGCAAGTTCAAACTCTCTCTATTACAGTCAGAAGAACACACCAATACACTAATCTGTCACACAGACACCCAGTAAAATGAGTTACTGGAGGACCATTCGAACAGAACTCTTTAAGGCAATTGACACTGCCATATTATGATTGATTCTGTAAGATGAAGCAGAGATTAAACAGACCAGGCACAACAAAACAAAAATTAGTGTGAGAATGGCACTTTCCCTGATAATATGCCATGGTTCCCATTAGGGCTGGGCGATATGGCTGAAATCTGTATCACGATATAAGTGTTTCATATCGGTCGATATCGATAATTATTGAAACATTGTGTGACCTATTTAAAAGTAACAGGAGGGAAAAATCTATTCATTTTTATTTTTTTAACTTAACCTTCCTCTGACAGGCAATAAGCATTCAGGCAAAATGACTGTCAAAACACGTTCAATGTTACACACAATGAAAACTGAGTGATCCGAGAAAGCTCCGGCTGTCTGAACAGTGTAAACACATTAGGATAAGTGGTTTTGATAAAGTGGTATTGTATCATTGAAAATATATCGATATGGCGATATAGTGTCAAATACATATCGATATAAATATTACGATACGATATTACGATAATATCGATATATCGCCCAGCCCTAGTTCCCATGTCTCAAATAGCTAAACAATCCTTCCATAGAGACCACCAAAGGCCCCCTCCCACACACACACACACAAAACAAACAAACAAAACCCCCTGTTGCATGTTTTCTTGACTCTTTGTTTAGGGATGCAAATTATAGTGCTTCAATTTACTTTCATAGTTTGATAAACGATTCTCAGAAGATGAAGGAAATTGGGTAAAGCAGAAACACTCTTCCTCAGTAATATTACTAACCACTCAAAGTTTTCAGAGAGTTCTCTAAAAAAAAAGGGGGGGGGGATCTTGGGGGGTCCCCAAGATGTCATCTCATCGATATCCAATGCTGAAAGCGTGAGACTGTGGAGCAGGTGCTGTCCTGAACTGACCTGGAATCAGTCTGCATCAGTGTTGGGCTGAAGTGGACCCAGTCAACAGCTGCTATGCTTACGTAGCCCATAAAGAGGCCTGGGGGGTAATCCAATAGGTGCTTTAGTTACTAAAACAGATAACTTAACCGAGAGCAAGTCATAAACATCCTACAGAAGGAGCTATCAGGCTTTATTCTCCAAGCAAAACAAAGCCATAGGGCTCTCATTTCAGGAAGTTCACCACTTGCTCGGGATTAACCTGCGACCCAGGTATGTGGCTACATCTGCTTTCTGAAATTACGCCCCCTGCTGGACTGGGCTATCACTGACAGGCACAGACGTTACGCTTCCTCTAGCTCCACCAGTACGCCATCACAGTCTTTGGGGTGCAGGAACATGACTGGCTTGCCGTGTGCTCCTATCCGTGGCTCTGCAGACAGCATGCGGATGTTCTGTGCTTTCAGCGCCAAAATGGCTGCCTTGATGTCATCGACCTGCATCACACAGGGAAAAACCCGGCATTAGAATTTCAAGCCTGGAGAAGGTGTGCAGCCATCAAGTCAAGTAAGTTTTATTGTCATTTCAGCTGTATATAAAGTACATGAAACTATATGAGAGCAATGGGAATGCCTACTGTACATTATCATCACTGACTGTGTACCTGTGTGCATTTACCTCTATGCAGATGTGGTGCATCCCCCCTGATTTGTTCTTCTGGAGGAATCCAGCTATGGGGCTCTTTTCTCCCAGAGGATGCAGAAGTTCCAGCTTTGTGTTGCCCAGCTCCACAAACACGGTGTACACACCATGCTCGGGCAGGGGCACGGTGGCACTGACCTGAGCACCCAGCACATCACGGTACAGAGCTGTGGCCTTCTCCAGGTCAGGCACGGCTATGGCGACGTGATTTAGCCTACCGAGCTTCCAGACTGATGATGGGACTCCCTGACGCAGTGGAGCCGAGGAAGAGATGGCTCTGAGAGGTGGAGTTGTGAGACTTATGCACCTGGACAGACCTCTCACTGCATACATGAAAGCAACAAAATAATTATTATGCTGATAATGACATTTTATTTAAACGATCAAACAAAACGGGGTACTCACAACTCTAAAGATATAAACCTGCTTAACAATGCAAAGCCGCTGCCTACCTATACAATAAAAACACCTTTTCTGATCCCCGAGCGACACCTACTGTTAAGCAACATGAACGCAGAAGAAACATATGTTGGTTGCCTGACCTGCAACCAGAGACTTTCTACATTTCATGTGATTGTGGATAAATCTTTCAGTTTTTACTGCGTAAACCATTACACGGCAGCACCCTTGAAGTGCAAATTACAATATAAAGTTGTTTACCAATATCAAAGTTAGTCTACATGCGGTAACAGACCACGAGCAATGCTAACCACCAAACTAAACATCAGCAGCGACCTATTAGTAGAACTGTAATGCAAACTTTACAAACTGTGAACGTATTACGCATCACTTACGGTGATATGGGCCAATGCCGATAAAATACTTTGTAAAGTTATGTGAATTGTTGTTATTTGTTGTACCTTACCTGCAACCTTCAACAAGGAAGACGCCATGTTTCTGCTAGCAAATAATACAACTCAATAACTGTTTGCTAATGTGGCATGAATGCGTCAGATATAACGTAGAACGATCAGTTTATATAATTTACCTATGTAATTATTAATCATAAAATATCGACAGATCTAAATAGGAGACCTTTACACCCTTACATGCCCCGCGACAACACGTTCCTACCACCCAATTTCCGGGGACAGTATTTACTGTTACTCTCAGCGTCCCACGTGAGAAAAACGATGGCGACGGGGGATACTGGTAACACGTTGGAGGGCTGTTTGAGTATTCTTAACTCTAAAACAGCACATCCAGAACAGTTTCTAAGGTATATTTAACATTGCTCTTGGACTAATGTCCTTTTTACTCAACGACACCTGCAAGAACAGAGATGTTACGTATCAAACTTAGCAGTTAGCCATGTTGCTGTTCAGTCTTACAACATTGGCTATAGTAGCTAGCATTTGCACTACGTGTTACTTAGCTTATCATCTTCTGTGTGTCTGAAAACTTAACATTAGATGCATGTTTTAAGCTATGTTAAATCACACGGCCAACTCATTTTGTTGTACGAGTTGAGTGTAGGATGCAGTCAAGTATAACGGTGTAAATGAACAGAATATTGTGTACATTGAATGCAAAGTAACTAGTAAACTTTAACATGTTACATTATTTTCAGTCGTCATACTTATTGTTTAGTATTACTAGTGTTGTCTGTAGACTTGTGGAGATATCAGTAGTCATCGTGTGTGAATGTTGGGCATGTTCTCCTTGCTGTTGTGCGTTTGTGCAGATGTCATTTCACTGTCTCAAGCTGTGGTGGCACACCCTGGTATTCTGTGTAGGATGTAATTCCTTCAATCTCTGTCTTTTTTTTGTTGCAGCCAGTTGTATAAAATGTCCTAATAGAAACTAAACACGGAAAACATTTCCGTGTCACTACTTTCTAAACAATACTAAACTAAAACAGTAACTAAAACTAACTAAAACAGTATGGCATGTTTAGTTAAAACCTCGTCGAAAAGTGTGATTTATGATACAAAATAACATCTAGCATTGTACTTCTCAGCATTTATCCAGGATGTCATTTTTCTGTTCTCTGCCCGTTTTGTTGCAGTCTCCAGGATGCTCTGGCGGCAGACTTCACCGTTCTCACAAAGACTCTGTATGATTTGCACAAAGCCCAGCAGCCGGCTGGGTTCAGGGGAAGCCCGCTGGACCAGCTGGTGGTGGAGAACTTTGACGAGGAGCAGATCTGGCAGGAACTGGAGCTCCAGAACTCTCCCGCACTAACACAGTTTGAGGAGGTCGTGAGTCAGGTCATCGCAGACAAGGGCATCAGCATCTTGGAAGAGATGGAGGAAGACGAAGATAAAGGACTTGATCAGGAGGGTGACTTAGGCGGTGATGGTGATGGTGACGAAGATGATGCTGAGGACAAGGAAATGAGTGAAGATGAGGTAGATGAAGATGATGATGAGGAAATGGATGATTCAAAACCTGGGGATGAGGATGGAGATGGTTTTTCTGATGAGGACTCGGATGTGGACTTCGATGTGGACGCACTGGAGAAGAAGGCCAAACAGAAGATGAACCAGAAAGGTCCTGCCGCGCGGACGCCCAAAGCCAAGTGGGCGGAGCCCTCCGAGGTGGACGACAAGTTCTTCAAGCTGTCCGAGATGGAGGCCTTCCTGGACGACATGGACCGCAGAGAGGGTAAAGACAACGAGGGCGGCGAGGACATCGACTACTTCCAGGACTTACCGTCTGGAGACGAGGAGGAGCTAACCTTTGACAAGCCCTCCGTCTCAAAATGGCAAAAACAGGTAATCTCGGCTTTAGGTGTTTGATGGGTGTGATGAAGTGACCATCACTAGAGTTGTGTGTGTGCTCTGACTGCCATCCCAATGAGCCTGGCTCTTTGGCGTTGCGGTCAGAGCCCCTGTTTGGTACACTGGAGACCCGTGTTCGAAGCCGTGGTGGGGTGACTTCTCCTCCCCTTCGCTACAAATGGTGCCAAAGAGCCAGGCTCGTTGGGATGGCAGTCAGAGCACACCCACAACTCTAGTGATGGTCACTGTAGCTCCAGATCTCTCCCGCACACCCACAACCCTAGTGATGGGCACTCCATCACAATGGGACACACAACTGGATTCAGCATGAGTGGGGCAACAATTGCATTGTATTTAATTGTTTACTTTTTTTTTATAAAAGAAACAGAAAAGTTCACGGAACCTGAAATACAAAGACTACTTTGACCCCACGGAGGGGATGCCATCCCAGAAGACTGCAGATGAGGAGGAGGAAGATGAGGGGGAAGCCGAAGAGGATGAAGATGGGGGAGAGTTTGAAGAGGATATGGATGAGGAGGATTTCGATGATAAGGACTTTGATGAAGAAGCGTGAGTCAATTCTGTTACTTTTCCTTTTTCATGTACGACAAAAACATGAACTCCAACCCAAAGCAGTTGGACATGTAAATCAGATACTGTAAATTGTGCTGTCCTGCACTAGCCTTGTAAAGTAGCCCCTCGTACTTCATTTCATTTTGTACAGAGGGTCTGGATCAGAGGCCGTGAGAAACGATTACTTCCTGGAGGTGTGGACTCTGCTGAAGTAAAAAAAAGTGCCTCTGCCTTTACCCATTCGCTGACGCCTGGTCGTCACGTACCTATGCACTACAATTCAAATGTAGCGCACAAAGTCAACGTCACGGCTCACGTCTGTTCGCTGATTGGATCAGTGTTGCTCGGTCCGCTTACACGCTTCTCAACAGATTCCAGTCCAGACCATCTGTACAAAATGAAATGAAGTACGAGGGGCGGGTTTACTAGTCTAGTCCTGCACTTGAGCCTAATGGTAAATCAGTGCTGTACTATTTCTGCTGGCTGATGCACCCACCGCCATGATTGTTTGCTTTCATATTGTTCTTGCCTTACAAATTTAAGAGTTTTCCCAATGTAAAGTGTTATAAAGTAGTATTACAATAGTCAGAGTAAACAGTTTTACAAAATAAATTAGGTTTTATGCTCCTATTGCTTACCAGCAGCCCACTAATGGCCATGACCCTTAAGAAAAGCCTTGCTGTACATGCATAATACGTAGAGAAAGAGTTTTACATATTACATGACTTTAATGTGTTAGTGTTGATACATGTGCATGTGTGCTGTTGGTTTTTATTCATTTAACTGTGTGATCTTTCACTTCTTCAATCAGTAAAGGATGATTGAACGCTAATTCTGTACACCCTCAAACACACAGGGAGGATATCGATGATGATGAGAGCAGGAAGGCTAGAGATGCTTTAAAGAGAGTGACCTTTGACCTCCCAGAGGAGAGCGAGGGAGAAGACATGGAAGAGATCTTTGGAGGGAAATCTCAGAAGCCGTCCAAAGCAGAGTCCAAGTCTTCGTTTGAGAAACGACAGGACAAGGTGTGTTTTATAGAGCCACGTTTTAAGTGTCAATACATTACGCTGACTTGTTTTTTTTTTTTTTTTTTTTTTTTGAGTGCCGATGGTTTGTATGTGTGTTTGTGATGGTAAACAAGATGGTGTTCATTCTTGATAGTGGAAAACCAGCATAACTCGCACACTCGAGCCTATTGGTGGTCACGACGTTAGGACCATACAATCTGCAAAGTCTAATGGTCCAATTAAAGTGATTGCAGCCAGAAAAAAATAAAGTTTGCTGTGCAATTGTGCAAATAACTAATAAAGTGCAAACAACTAACATTTCAATGTAAAACATCATTACAGCTACAGAACTTTGATGAAGATGCTGTCTATTGAAACATTGTTTGTTTGCACCTTGCATTAAAAGCTGAAGGCAGTCAGTATACTTCAGTCATTGGACCATTATACAATGCTGACTCCTTGTTTGGCATATATCGTATATACACAAGTGTTATAGATGACCAGAAGGATAGCTGCAGGCCAGTGAAAAGTGTCAGTGACATTGCATAAGATACAATATACAGTACATTTCATGTGCTACTAATTACACACGTTTAAAAGGAAAGGGTTGATGTTAAAGACCATCTGAAAAGGAGCTGTGGACCAGTGAGAAGTGCTGGTAATGGACACTGAACTTCTGATTTGGCGTGTGACAAGTAGTGATGGCGGTTTTGGTGCTGAGTGGTTGGTGATTGTGATTGGCTGACAGATGGCGGAGCGGATCAGCGAGCTGGAGAGCGCGGCGCTGGAGGAGAAACCATGGCAACTGACGGGAGAGGTGACGGCCCAGACGAGACCAGAGAACAGCTTGCTGGAGGAGGACATGGCGTTCGACCAGGCCAGCAGAATGGGTGTGTGTGTGTGTGTCTTTACTCTCTCACTCTTGCAAGGCCAGGCAACCAGACGTTGTGTGTGTGTGTCTGTCTGTCTGTCTGTCTGTCTGTCTGTCTGTCTGTCTGTCTGTCTGTCTGTCTGTCATTCCACTCTCACAAGGACAGGCTGCCAGAATGTGAGTGTGTGTGTGACTCTTCACTGCATCTCCTGCGAGGACAGTTTTAGTGATTGTTTTCTGATGCACTCTGAGAGAGTCTCTCTTCTGCATTTTGGAAAGAGGAGCAGCCACAAAACCGAAGCAATTACAGTTTGACCAGCTGCAGACATTAGTGTTAACCCACAGTTCCTCATACTGCTTAGTCTGTTACAACCCCAAACGGTAATGCCTGCTTCAACCTCAACTCCATACTTTGTTAGTTAAGAGAGGACAGCAGTGGCTTTTTAACTAAACCACAGTTCCAGTTTTTCAGTTGCGCCTCTATGTTGTAGTAATACAAGATGGAGGCACCACTGGATAACTGAAACCGTTATGCACTGTACACAATTCCCTAAATCGGCTGTGGTTATTTCTGTATGTTAGTAGGAATCACTACACATTCAGCCTGGTGGACGTGCATAGAAGGCCAGTTATAGCTGTCCTTGTAAAGATTTGCAAAAACATCCAATATTGGTTTTCAGAGGAGGTGCCAGTCATTCTATGTGATGTTTGCTTTAACGTCTGTGTGTATTATAGCCCCTGCTATCACTGAGGAGACGACCATGCAGTTAGAAGAAATTATTAAGCAAAGGATCAAGGATCAGGTGGGCAAGTTAGCTTCACATTGTCAGCCTTCATTCTGTCACATTGTAAAACATGCTAACATGATGTCTTTTATCATATTTGAGAACATTTAACATGTGCATCCCCATTGTTGTGCTCTACAAATCTCCACCTTGAGCTATGGCTGTTTAATGGTTGTGTGTGTGTGTGTGTGTGTGTGTGTGTGTGTGTGTGTGTGTGTGTGTGTGTGTGTGTGTGTGTGTGTGTGTGTGGTGCAGGTGTTTGATGACGTAGTGCGTAAGGAGAAACCAAAGGAGGACATATTTGAGTACAAGAAGCGCCTGACGCTGGACCACGAGAAGAGCAAACTCAGCCTGGCAGAGGTGTACGAGCAGGAGTACGTTAAACTCACTGAGGTAAGACCAAAGACCTTTTGGCATATTATTACCTCCGCCATATGCATTTGGATTTGTTAGTTGGCAACATAACTCAACATAACTCAAAAGCTTATGGATGGATTTTGATGAAAATTTCAGCGTAGATGAAAAATGGGCTAACTTAAAAGTGATTACATTGTGGTGGTGATCTGAGCTGTCCTGACCGAGTTGTGCGCTCTGTCTGAGTGCTTTTCTGGTTAGAGTTATTTTCTAGTTTCAGTGCAAAACAAACAAACACACTTTGAAGATCCAAAAAGCATCATCTCATATTGCACATCTCTAGTCAACCTCTGTGTGAGGGGCCCGTCACGATGACGTTGACACGTTGTAATGAAATCTCTTTGCCTAGCTCACAGAAACGTCCCCGTTATTGAACAAGTAATTTTTCCTGGTGAAGGTGTTCTGAGTGTGTTTTTTGCTAAACTACTTTAATCCTCTCAGGAGAAGACTGAGGAGGAGGAGAACCCCGCCCATGTTGAGATCCAGAAAATGATGGACACCCTCTTCCTGAAGCTGGACGCACTTTCTAACTTCCACTTCACACCCAAACCCGTAAGCAGCTGTTGTTTTCCACCTGGGGAGAATATTAAAAATGTTCAGAAGCTGCTTGTTGAAAATTGTTTGTCGAAACCATTTTTGGTGCTGTCGTTATCAAGTATAAAAGTAGAAAACCGATTTTCCAAGATTTATTAGCCAGCATGTTTCAGACAGGTTGCAAAGGCAAGCGGCTAAAACAGCTCGTATTGAAAAGGCAAGATTGAAGGGATAGTTAAAGATCTGAGATTCTTCCTCAACACTCTCTGGGATAGTGGCTAGTGATACAGCTGTGGAAAAAATTAAGAGACCACTGCAAATTGTCCTAAAATCAGCATCTCTACATGTATGACAGCCATTCCTTTCCAGTGTCAATTGAATTTCGAATTTAGGAGAAATGTTGTTAGTAATTTACAGAAAAAAACAAAAATGTTCACTTTACTCACACATATATAGTTAAATCAGAGAAACTGATAATTTTACAGTGGTTTCTTAATTTCTTCCAGAGCTGTATGCACTGGGAAGTGAGAGTGTGTGACTGTGCTCAGCGTTGTGCTCTCTCTGCAGGCTATCCCTGAGGTGAAGGCAAAATGCAAGACTGAATGCTAGGGATAGTGGCTAGTGATGTTTACTGGAAAGTGAGTGTATGAGTGCTTCTCTCTGCAGGCTATCCCTGAAGTGAAGACTCAATGCTAGGGATAGTGGCTAGTGATATGTACTGGAAAGTGAGTGTGTGAGTGCTTCTCTCTGCAGGCTATCCCTGAGGTGAAGACTCAATGCTAGGGATAGTGGCTAGTGATATGTACTGGAAAGTGAGTGTGTGAGTGCTTCTCTCTGCAGGCTATCCCTGAGGTGAAGGTCGTGTCCAACCTGCCCTCCATCGCCATGGAGGAGGTGGCACCCGTCAGTGCCAGTGATGCCACCCTGCTGGCACCAGAGGAGATTAAGGTTTGCCCGTTTTCCTTAATGCGTCCCTTTCACTCTGGCTTGAGCATAAAAATGTATTTAATGTTTTTTGTCACTTATTTAATTGTATATTATTATTATTATTATTATTATTATTATTATTAATAATAAATATAACTTCTGTAATATGTAATATATTTGAGCTGTCATTGGAGCTGTTGCTGTGAAAAGCACTCCAGTATTAATGTAGGAATGATGAATGAATGCGGTTAGCATAATGAAGTCTGCATTAGTGGAATTAGTGTTTTTTTAACAATGAATGGGCCTCCCTAAATTAAAACAGCTCTGATTGTCAGCTTAAATTAAATAACATGTCCTAAGGTAGTCCATTCATTTGTTGGTTTTTGGTGAACCTAAAATGAGGGAAGACCTGAACTAATTGAAATTAGCAAGTTTAGCAAATGTGCAACAGCGAGGCAAGCACAGGGGTTGCTAATGACATTCATTGAAGTTGAGCCTTATTTGTTAACTTGCACAAGAAGCTTTAGAAATTTCTTCAGTAACACCTTTGCTTTCTATGCTAGCATGGGTCCATGGACTTCCATGGTAATTCTGAACAGGGTTTTCCAGCCTATAAAAGTCCAAAGGTCCTTTTTTTAACCAGCAACCCTCTTTGCTAATGACATTCATTGACGTCCTCATTCTGATTTGCTAACTGATAAGAAACTTTATAGATTTCTTCAGTAACACTTTTGCTTGCCATGCTGGCATGGGTCCATGGACTTCCATGGTAATTCTGAACAGGGTTTCCAGCCTATGGTTCCAGGGGTCCTTTATTAACAAGCAACTCCTATGTCTCTCCTCAGGAGAAGAACAAGGCTGGAGACGAGGTCGGCGCCACGGAGAAGACGTCCACGGACAAGAAGCGTGAGCGGCGGAAGAAGAAGAAGGTGAAGCACATCAAGATCCAGGAGAAGGAGAAGAGGCAGAAGCTCAAGGCGGCCAAGGCAGGGGGAGAGAACCAGAAGGCCTCCAAGGCCCAGGTGGCCGACACGCTCAAGAAGCTCACCAAAGGAGGCAAAGCCAAGATTCTCACGGTCAGTCACACGCTCGCGGTGCTTACTTACCATCTGAAAGCTCCTCTCGATTCTCACCCATTGACTGTCTTATATACAGTCAATGTTCTCACCACATTATTGAATTTGCTGTTATGCACTACTTTGGTCAGTACTATTGAACAGTCATGAAACGTGTGATATAGTTTTAGCATGTGAGTGACACCCTGTTCTATAAACCACAGAAAACCACAAATATGTTTTGGTATGTTTTTTGCTATCCATGTAATAGACCTCAAGAGTATTATTCAGGGCTGACAGTACAAAAAAATCCTGAGCCTGAACTTTTACTACACTCGGTCTAACTAAGTACTTTTTGGAATATGATTTGATAAACCTAACACCTTTACTGAAGTGTAATGTTAGCATGATGTTAGCCTAATGTTTCTTTGGTTGAGAGCAAAAGCTGGGTTCCTCTTATTAGACCTCTCTGGGTGAAAACATCTCAGCATCACAAACTTTTCCTACTGGATATTCTTGGTGTAGACCTATGTTTTTTTTCTCACAGACAAACACCGCCAAGCCTGAAATCAGGCATGGTGCCTGAATACTATCAGCCCTGATTATTGGATAATTGCTGATTCTTTGTGTGCCTGTCTGTTTGCTTGCATAGAATGACGGCATGGACAAGGCTCTGCGCTCGTCTCAGGCCTTCTTCTCCCAGCTGCAGGACCAGGTGAAGTCCCAGGTCAAAGGCTCCAAGGACCAGAGCAGCAAGAAGAAGAAAAAGGACCAGGAGATCTCTGCAAGCAAGCTCAAGTTATAGCCCAGAGACTGTTTTCTGGATTTTATTTACATGTACAGTTTTTTTTTTTTTCAATGTTATTCAGATAACTCTATTACCTGTGTGTGCGAGCACCTTTGTTATTTGAGATTAAAGCAGGATCATGATTTGTAATTTTGGGTGGATTTTTTTTTTGCATCATAACTCCACTTGACTGACTGCTAGTTTCTACAGTGGTCACTAGGGGGTGCTGTTGAATCAGTGTTATCTTCAGGTCTCAAGATGCATTGACGCACCCTTGTGAAGCAGTAACTTGCAAGAGATTTGGCCCAAGAGTGATTTCTGGAACAAAACCCTTCTGATATAAATTGTGATTTAAGTGATTCTACGTAGTGTTACTAAGCTGCTTTTTGCATATTTATTAAGTGAAAAAAAGGACAACTTCAAACCCATTCATGTTAAATCTTTTTTTTATTATTATTAGCACTATGGTTTTTATTATGACAGTCACTGGCTTTACATGAAGACCCAATTACCATAATTCCCAACAGTTGCCATAGTAACTACCCATCGGACCTGGCATCTGCACACAGGTCACAGTTACCTGGGAGCCACTTTAGCCAGTGTCACTTCCAAATGTGGTTACCCATATTTCCTTTGGATCTCACCCACACATACACAAAATATGCATGAGCCTACAAATCTCAGCAGCCCCCTGCCTATGGTCACAGCTTGCAAGTCAGCTTTAGTCTCTGCTTCCTACTCCCTGACACAGGGCTTGTTTAAAATAAGTGGCTGGCTTAAAGCAATGCATTCTGGACTTGATATAGTGACGTTTTTGGACAATCTCGTCCAAATGTCACCGTACCACGCCGTACCCACCCATGTGGTATTGGTGATGATTGGACGAGATTGTCCAAAAACATCGCTATTTCAAGTACAGAATGCATTGCTTTAAGCCAGCAAGTAATTTCCAAACAAGCCCACAAATAGTGGGAGGGATGGCCAGACAGGAACAAAACAAAGGGATAATGCAAGCAGGGGTGGAAATTAACTTGTGAACCTTCACCAGCCACTGACAAATAAATGGTCACTCAACAGCAAATCATTATTTTGTGCCCAAACTCTGTCAGCCACTTTCATTATTTCACCAGTATTTGGCTAGTGACTGGTGCAAATCTCCATCCCTGAATGCAGGTAAATAAGAGGGTGTCACACTGAAACCCTCGGGGGGGTATTACAGAAAGCAGCTTTCACTGATCACTTCCCTGGGTAGGTTCACTCAGAGCAAGTGATATACCTGGCACTGGGCTGGGCTTGTTTGAAATGACTGGCTGGAGGAGTGGCTGGCTTAAAGCAATGCATTCTGGACTTAAAATAGTGACATTTTTTAACAATCTCGTCTGAAAGTACCTCCCCAAAGTGGTATGGGGATGTTCCAACGAGATTGTCCAAAAACGCCTCTATTTCAAGTCCACAATGCATTGCTATAAGCCAGCCACTCGTCCAGCCGGTCATTTCAAACAAGCCCAACAGAAGAACCCAGGGGCTTTGTTTTCCTAGAAGAGTGTAAAGCCAAAACACCCTTCTATCAGAAGATTTACCACCAACTCTTAGTTACCTTAGCTGGGTTGGTCACCAAAACTACCTACCTGGAATACCCGCCTGGGACCCGTCTGCCAGAACCATAGTTGCTAACTAAGCTTTGTTGCTTTCAATGTAATTGTTCATTGCCAGCCAATCACCCAAGTTGCTAACTGGTTAGCAACTATGGTTTAGAGAACCGCACTCCTGGTCTGCACTGACCATTAAGCAGGGGGGGTTAGAAAGGCACAAAAGAGGTCTGCAGTCCCTGTTATGATCTTTAGGTTGGATTGGTTAGCTTTTTTTGCAGCTGCTGAAAGTCTTTGTAAGATCCTATAAATATCAGTGCTGTGTATATTTCTCAAACCTAAAACTCAATCCGATCCATTCCAACAGCGAGCGAAAGTGCCCTCCAACAACACAACCAGAATTATTTGAGAGCTTAACACTCCACACATTTGGATTCCTTTAGTGGTACACTATATGACAGTAAAACAAAAAAACAAAAAAATTAACATAAATAACGTACATTACTTCATAGTCAAAAGGGATGAGAAGTACCATATTTTTAAAAAGGAAAAAAAAACAAGGAACAAAAACTATGAAATTCAAGCCAAAGAAACATCATAATGTACATTATTAGTCGGGCTAGCTGCTAGCCATGAGGCCGTGAGGATACTACTGGCCACCAGCATTGGCTGCAGCAGCCCCCCCATCACCACAGAGCCAGTCACACACACACACACAAGAGAGCGTGGGAGTTAAAGAGTTAACCGTCATATGTCCATGAGGTTCTGAATTAGCACACAGGAGGACACACACACTGCACTTCGCACTCTGCAGAGCACATACACCGAACACACTCACTCACACAGTTGCTCCACAGTGTTGAAGGGCACGCACACACTTCTATACACACTTTTGTGTCCTGCTGAGAACGCCAAATCACACAGGAAGGAACGGTGGTGGCAAATCAACCAGCTGATTTGCTCTGCAGCCCTCGCCTATGGGGATTTTCCATCGGGCAGGATCCAGCCGGCCTTGTTGGGGTCCTAAATTTCACGCATCTGCTGCTTTCGTTCCTCCTACGTCTTAGACCTACAGCTATCCACCCTTTTGCTCTGTCACACACACACACACGCACGCACGCCCAAAGCTGCAGGCAGAGAAAAGGACAGCCGTGCACACGCAAGAGTTCATCATTTTGGTTTGTTAGTCTGGTGTATAACAGCAGTGATTAAGACCCATCCGGCAGGTCTGGAGAGAGATTACACTCATTCTCACACACTCACACAGCTCCACAGGTTAGTATCCTCATAATCACTCATCATTTGCTATGCCTCTCCTCAGCACTAAGCTCTGCAGTCATGTTAATACCTCAAGAAAGCAGAGAGAGAGAGAGAAAGAGAGAGACAGAGAGAGAGAGAACATTCCAAACAGTCACCGCTGGGCAGAGTTAAGAGGTCAAAAATAGGGGAGGTGTGCGCTCTGAGAGACCATTTCCAATTATTTTTTGTGCAAAAACACGCCCACATGTACAAACCCTCTCTCACTCTCACACACACACACACACCCACAAGCACATACACTCAAATACATGCACACACGAAGTCCTCTTGCCATCAGGGAGCCAAACCCCTGCGTCTTCCTGCGCCATTTTCCTCACTTCCAGTTGGTGATGACCTTCCTCCTCTCTCCTTTGGCTGCCAGCTTCCCTTCCTCCTCTTCCTGCGATGCAGAAGCTGGGCGGGGCTTATCTCCCCCTCTCCTTGTTTCAGAGCGTCTCATTGGCCAGCGTCTCGGTGGACAGCCAGATGCGGGCGCCACTCAGGAGCTTGCTGAGGGGCGTGCCCAGGAGGCCGCGGCGGCACAGGTTGCCCACGGGTGAGAAGGGGAACGAGGAGCTCAGGTAGTCGGGCGTCCCCGAGCCGGAACCGGAACCGGAGCCAGGTAAGGCCAGGGAGGACACGCGGAAGTACATCCGACCCTGGTGCTGCTGCTGCTGATCGGGCTGGGAGAGGGACTGGGGCCTCTGGGGGGGTTTTGGGGCAGGGACGAGGGCCAGGATGGGGCTGGGGGCTGGGGCAGGGGATGGAACCGGAGGGGGCCGCCTGCTGGAGGGGGTGGAGGTGAGGGCGGAGGGCGACGAGGTGGCGTTGTGGGGGCCGGAGCTATAGTTCCTCAGGCGGCTCTGGAGGGTGTGGATCTCGTCCACGAGCAGCGAGAGCTTGTGGTAGGCGGCGGGGGGCCCGCCGCAGGGGATGCGGGCCTCGGGCACCCAGCGCAGGAAGTAGAGGCGCCAGAGGGCGAGGTGGGACGGCAGCAGCTGCGGCAGGAGCGTGCCCTGCGGCTCGGCGGGCCGGGAGAAGCGCTCGCGCACGAAACGCTCGCACGGCGACTCGCAGGGCTCGCGCGCCCCCCCCGCCCAGCTCGGGACGCAGGCGCAGCACCAGGGAGTTGCGGCGTGGGAGCGTGTCCACCTCCGACAGCAGCTGCCCGTTACGCAGGGCCGGGGGCAGGCCGCGCAGCGTGGAGCTGTAGCTCTTCTGCAGCGGAACAACAGAGGCGTGACATACAGGTTAGTTAGTTATGAGGCCCCCTGCTGGCAAGCAATGATATCTATGATGTGGCTACCTCTGTCCTAGCCTGGTAAACCAGCCCCTCGTACTCTGCCGAAGTTTAAAACAAATGGCTCTTCCTTTACCCAATCGCTAACGCCTGGTCATCACGTATGCAATTAGCCATTCAAATTCAAATGTAGCACACAAGGTCAACATCACGGCTAACGAACACACCCTCTGTTCGCTGACTGGATCGGCCTTGCTGGGGCCGACTAAATGACCCTCAAGAGACTCCGGTCCAGACCCTCTGTACAAAATGAAATGAAGTACGAAGGACTGGTTTACCAGGCTACCTCTGTCCATGTGTTTTCTGCCTTTGGCTGATTGATGGTCCAATCTACACACCTGTTAACCCTCCCATACTGACTGCCTTAACCACACTTGTCTCAGAGTCAGATTGCTCACTTCCTGATAAAGGCTTCTAGCCTAAACGTGTCGAAGTGCTTGTTTCAATCTTGTTCTTGCCCACACAAAAAAGACATGTGAACTCTTTCACCAGATGAGTGCCTTGGTATCTATTAAGTTCCAAATCTGATCAAGCCCTACACCAAAGTCCACCATCTAACTTTAAGTAGTTTCTTCAACCTTAGAATTAGTTAGTGTTGGTTTAAGACCATGCCAATTCTGGGACATGCATGTCATGTTATGAAACAGTAAAGGCTTATGCAAACCAGTGCCAATATACATGTAGCACACCGCTTCTGACATACGTCACACTTGCAGTTGCTATTGTTTTTTTTTTAGTTTTCCCCAAATTAGTGCTGAACTGTTCAGTCCTGACAGGGCCGGGTAATCTACTTCTGGGTGAAGAGTGTGATGAGTGTGCTGCACTTATGTCGACACCAATGTGCAGTGGGCTTAAGGGTACTGTTTTGTAACCAAAAGGCATCTTGCCCTGAAACTCAACACAACGCCCAAAATTGTGAGACACACAGTTTCTGAGTGGGTTTCCAGCCTCAGTAATTACAGGGTGTACATGTTCTAACACCTACACACACACACACACACACATTACACACACACATACATTACACACACACATACATTACACACACACACACACACACAAGTAAACAGTGCTAATGATCACCTTGGTGCGCTTAAAGGACTTCACTGCTCCATTCTGCACACAGGTGGCGCTCTTGCCCACGTACAGCGGGTTGTTGAAGAGGGTCTGGTCCTTAGGGCTAAACTGCTGCGACCAGTCCCACACCGGGGGGAAGCGCAGGGCTTGGTCCCCCAGGGGGATGCTCCTGCTGCGGGCAAAGTCCTGTGGAGGAGAGGGGGTGGGGGGGTGGTGAGCCTTGGATCAGTCTCATTATTAGTACATTACACCTAGCTGACACTCTTATTCAGAGTGACTTAGGTATTTACAGCATTTCAGTTACGGGCCCTGGAGCAGTGTGGGGTTAGATGCCATGCTCAGGGGGATTCGAACCGGCAACCTTCCGATTGCAAGACCAACTCACTAACCACAAGGCCACAGCTGCCCCATTATTATTATCATTATTATTACATTACACCTAGCTGACACTCTTATTCAGTTACAGGCCCTGGAGCAGTGTGGGGTTAGATGCCTTGCTCAAGGCCATTTCAGCCATGGGTAGGGCGGGATTCGAACCTGCGACTCTCCACTCCCAAGACCATCTCCATAGCCACTAAAACCACAGCCGCCCAGTCCACATCAGGCTGGTGATAACATAATATAAACGATACCTTCTGGACAGTGTGGCCATTTAAAGTCATGAGGACAAGTGGTGAAGTCAAGTACTCAAGAATGAAATACAGTTTGATGACGGCAGCCATTATGCACCACAATGCTCCCCACACACCAGGTGGCGGAGGTGGAGAGTGATGGAGTGGTTCAATGAGCCAATTATATCAGGGGATGATTAGAGGGCTAAATTAAATGAGCCAATTATATCAAGGGATGATTAGAGGGGCCAAATTAAATGAGCTGGGAAGTTGGGAAATTGGCAAGGACATTGGGGGGTACCGCCTACTCTTTTCAATTAGTGCCATGACATATTTTATGGCCACAGTCAGTCAGGAGCTCCATTTAATGTCTGTGCGACTATGTATCACTGTGTGTGTGTGTGTGTGAGTGAGTGTGTGTGTGTGTGTGTATATCCTTGTGTGTGAGTGAGTGGGTACCCCTGTGCGTGTGCGTGTGCGTGTGTGTGTGTGTGCGCGCGTGCATGTGCATGAGTGGGTGTCCCTGTGCGTGCATGCTTGTGTGTGTGTGAGAGTGGGTATCCCTGTACGTGCATGCTTGTGTGTGTGTGTGTGTGTGTGTGTGTGTGTGTGTGTGTGTGTGTGTGTGTCCAGTCATAATTACCCTGCTGTAGTCTGCCCTCTGCTTGGGGCAGTTGAAGAGGAAGGTGCTGAAGACGGGCACCCACATGCTGTCGCTCAGCACGGTCAGGTAGGTCTCGCTGAACTCAAACGCAGACGGGTACTGGTTCAGCAGCTGCCACACGCAGTCCAGGAACAACAGGAACAGAGGAGACTGCAGACAGGAAGGACAGAGAGAGACAGAGGGAGAGGGAGAAAGAGACAGAGAGAGAGAGTGAGAGAGAGAGAGAGAGAGGGAGGGAGGAAAAGGGAGAGAGAGAGATAGAGAGAGAGGGAGGAAGAGAGGGGGAGACAGAGAGAGAGAGAGGGAGGGAGGAAAAGGGAGAGAGAGAGAGAGAGAGAGGGAGGGAAAGAGTAAGGGAGAGAGAGAGAGAGTGAATGACAGAAAGAGTGGGAGAGAAAGGGAGAGAGCGTGAGAGAGAGAGAGAGAGAGAGAGAGAGAGAGAGAGAGAGAGAGAGAGAGAAGGAGAGACAAACAGAAGGAGAGACACAAAGAGAAAGGAAAATGAAAAAAAAAATTAAGACATGACTAGAGTCGTTTTCTTCATGTCTGTTTATTTTTCCACGTACATGTCTGCACTGGAGAAAGAGCTGCTTTTCATCTCATTGTACTTGTGTATAGTGACAATAAAAGGCAGTCTACTCTATTCTATTCTCCGTCCATCTTTTCTTCTTGCTCTCCCCCTCTCCTCCCCCTCTCCTCTTCCTCTCCTCCTCCTCATCCCTCCTTCTCAGGTGGTTAGAGCCAACAAGGAAGGAAGTCGCCTCCACTGGTTCCACTCAGTCTTTTCTTTCTTTCTTGTTTTTTTTCTATCCTTCACTCCCACCCCCTCTATTCCTCCATCCTGCTTTCCAACCCATACGCACGTGCACACACACACACACACACACACACACACACACACACACACACACACACACACACACACACCTTATTGTTATTCTGGAGGTGGCTGCAGTGGTCCAGGAAGTGGTGTACCACACTCACCTACTCATTTGTGTTCTTTCAACCCCAACAACCCCCCCCCCCCCCCCCAGATACACACACACACACACACACACACACACACACACACACAGACACACACACACACACACACACATGCACATGCACACACACACATGCACACACACGCACACACACAAACACACTCCTACAAATCCACTCTTTCCCCCCTTTCTTTCAGTCCCCTTGCCTTTTCACGTCTCTCTTCCTTGCTCTTGTTCTCCCTCACTCCCTCCCTCTCTCTCCTTCACAAACCACCCCACACCCCACACCCCTCCTCCTGTGACCACCGGCTCCCTGTCATTCTTCGCGAGACGCTTCAGTGGTCCAGGAAGTGGTGGACCGCAATCATTTGCTCCTTTATTTCCAACCACAATCCCTCCCCTCATACCCTTCCTCCTCCACAACCTTTGGCCCTCTAACCTTCTCTCTCTCCCTTTCTATCCCTCTCTCTCCTTACCTCCTCTCTATCATTCTTTCATCCCCCTCATCTCCCACTCCTTCCTTTCTTTCCCCTTTCCTTTCTTTCCACCAACCTCCCTCACACTTTGTCCATCCCATCCTTAACTCTGGGCTTGTTTGAAATGACTGGCTGGCTCAGTGGTTGGCTTAAAGCAATGCATTCTGGGCTTGACATGGTGACCTTTTTTGGATAACCTCCCCTCGGTCCCAACTTCTCCTTTTTTAATCTTGCCCCCCCCCAACTTTCATTCCATCTCTCTCTCTCTCTCTCTCTATCTCTCTCCTCACCTCCTCCTTGTCGTTCTTCTTGAGGTGGTTGCAGCGGTCGAGGAAGCGGTGTCCGGCCATGACCCACTCCTTCTGCACCAGCGCCTGGAAGCCCAGCAGGCTGCGGCAGTGGGGGTCCAGCATCAGCTGCACCAGGCACGCCACCACACAGCTCAGGTCCCGGTCCTCCTCCTCTGCTCACGCACACGGGCGAAGAAATACACCGTTTCATATTTTTATTTAGATCATGACTTAGGGAAATCATTACAGATCCAAACCTTGATGGAAGTAAGTACATGACAGCGATAGTTAGGCCTGACCAATCACAAAATGTCCTGTACTATAAATTGCACTGTGTTGGTGGTTAAGGGTAGACATGGCATCTCCTTCTCCAGATTGCTATACTGCCTATTATGGCGGAGATTGAGCAGTACTTGACAAGCATACACACGTGTAAATACACATATGTAAACATATAAACAATACACATTCACACACATAGGTGTGAATACATCAATGCATACACACATTTATAAATACACAGATTATACATATACATACACAAACACCTAATTATGCAAAAAAAAAACATGCATGCACACACACATACACACCCAGCATGACAGACACAAATGAGAGTTTGAAAAAAGAAGTTTCCAGAATAACAAACTAACAAAGCAACATCCCGCAATGGATGCTTACCTAGCAGAATGACAGAAGTGTGTTTTCCTTCCAGGCTGTACACGACCTCCACGGCGTGCTTGAGAAAAGCCCTGAGAGAAACAGGAAACAGATACATCAAACTCACCACTACACCAAGCCACAACAAATACACAAACTACACATGACACACACACACACACACACACACACACACACACACACACACACACACAGACATAGCTACAGATCCACACACACATACGCACCTAACCCAAACACTGACAATACACCCTATCCCACACACCATAATTAAAAACACACAGGCTGTTTCTCACGCACACTCATGCAAGTTCGCACTTGTTTACACACACACACACACACACACACACACACACACACACACACACACACACACACACACACATACACACACATACACACACACACACACACACACACACACATACAACAAAACAGAAGCACTAAAAGTCCACTTACATAATGCTATTTTAACAGGGAGAGGAAAAAATCATTATCTGAATGTCTACTCTAAACCCTCTCTGCGATAGTGGGTATACGGTTTACAGTTGAGCAGACAGTCTTGTTTTCACCACAACTACCTCCGTCTGCCTCAGAAAGCCATCCTCACACTGCCTCACACTTAGTTTACAGTAATGGATAGTCTCAGCTGTAATCTGATTATACACTCTCTTTGGCCTACTGCCCTCTGGTAGGCGCTACAGATCCCTGCGCACCAAAACTACCAGACACAGGAACAGCTCTTTCCCCACTGCCATCATTTTCCTGAACAACTCAACTCCACTGACATGGCGGGCCATCCCTAGCCTGCTAAACCCGCCCCTCGTACTTCATTTCATTTTGTACAGAGGGTCTGGACCGCAATCTCTTGAGGGTCATTTTAGCTCATGCATTGTGGCGTTAGATTTAGATTAGATTTGCCTGAACCTGTCTCTCTCAGACAGTAGTGTGCCCATGTAAGGCTAAGAAATGTACCGCAGAGGGTCTGGAACAGAGACCGTCAGAAACGATTTGCTGGAGGTGTGGAGTGCCTCTGCCTTTACCCAATCGCTAACGCCTGGTCGTCACGTATTCAATTAGCCTACCTACGCACTACAATTCAAATGTAGCACGCAAGTTCAACGTCGCAGCTAACGAACACACCCTCTGTTCGCTGACTGGATCGTACTTTCTGCGACTTGCCAAATGCTCCTCAAGAGACTCCGGTCCAGACCCTCTGCACAAAATGAAATGAAGTACGAGGGGCGGGTTTACCAGGCTAGGCCATCCCTACCTTGGCCGTTTATCCACTTCCCAGTCTGCTCAGGCATACAGTATGCACCTGTACCTGCCCATACTCTTGCACTCACCTCTGCAGTATATGTTTACTGTCATGCCCCCTATTCTGTGTCACGGACAGAAAACCACCAGAGGCCTGCAGAGGCAACTGTATGGCTACAATCCAGCTAAATTATCATCATAGGAATCAAGCTGGTGACACCTCAATAAACAGAATCAGACAAATGTCATTGACCTGCTACATCCAGTGACAGTTCAATTTACCAACTACTGCTGAACAAGCTAAAACTCTCTATCGCTATCACAACAGAGATACCGACATCTGCCACAAGACAATCAGCGCTTTTTAAATGGCAATTGTGGTTCCAATGACCATATTAGGCAGCCATCACACACACACACACACACACACACACACACACACACACACACACACACACACTCTTTAGCGGTCACATGGCTAAACTGGTAAGTCATATGCTGAGGTGAAGCCAAGGCAATCCGTTACATAAAAACGTAAGTGTATAATGGTAAGTGGTAATGGTAATATCAGGCTGGCTTCAGGAGTGTGTGTGTGTGTGTGTGTGTGTGTGTGTGTGTGTGTGTGTGTATGTGTAATGGGGGAGGCAGGGTGCGAGAGAGACTCTGTGCCTATGTATAAATATTTGTGCATACCTGACATAGTCCATCCATCGAGAGGCCTCCAAGGACGACAGCCATTTTTCCTCCGATTCCTCAAAAGGCTCTGTATACACACACACACACACACACAGTTATTACAAGTTGTGAAGTGCTTCCTATGTAACACCTTCACATGCAAGGGCAAACCATGGCTACCATAACCACAAGCTACCATAGCCACAGGCTACCATAAGCAGAGGATCTACAGAGGCTACACTCTGGTACCTGTCTGTCTCTGCACTAGCCGTGCACTAGCCACATGCTAACCATGGCAGGATGATTAGATAAAGTAGTGCTCTCTTAAACTAGAAAGATATTTTTTATTGTCCATTTTTTTTAAAAAAAAAAGGTAAGTATTTACCATGTAAGTGTAAGTACTTATTAAAGTGTAAGTATTTATAATGTCGTGCCCGCAGTGCATTCTCAATCAGCCACACTTCCCAGAGGCCTTTGGGGCCTGATACAGCAAAGGTAACTCTGGATCCTCCCACTGACTAAAAATATCACACAATACCCACACATACCCACACAATTCTGATAAAAAAAAAAAAAAACAATTAGGATATCATCAAAAAAACAAAAAAAAACATGCAAAATCATTTCCATCCACCCAAACAATTTCTATGCAGTTAGAATCCCCACTCAAAAACGTTAATCATGAGGCCACTCTCCCGCCCACCACCATTAACAGAGAATGATATGCTCACTCCTTTTCTCCCACAAGCAGGAAGTGGATGCTGAAATAAACAACGTGTTATGACTTCAAACAGCTATAATTAATTGAAGTTCAAAGGACGACGCCACGTTGTTTTTTTCTCTCTCTCTCTAGAAGTGACAAGTGCTTGAGCTCTGAGTAGTGCTGCTGCCTGTAGTACGCGAAGTAAATATTACCAACTCGCGAAGTGCACCACTGTGGCAAGTGTGTAGCTCAGCTGTGATAGTATAAGAATACAGTTCAGAGTTTGAAAATGGCTGTGTGTCTTTTTTCATTGCAATTTCTATCAACTGTTAATAACATAATGAGTCACAATATGCAATATTTCTATATGGTCTCGTGATATCACGGATTTTTAACTATCGCGGATGGTTCTGGAACGTAACTACCGTGATAGATGGGGCATCACTGTAAACACAAACACAAAGCAACCAAGCCAACAACGAAGGACTTGTGCGGAGGGACTCACCGATGACGCAGGCCTGCCGCAGCTTGAGGAGAGCGGCCTGCACCTCCTGGATGTTGGGCAGCTGCTTGTCCAGGTCCGACTTGAGCACGTCAGAGCGCTGCGGGTGGCTCTTGGTGATGGCCGTGCAGATTCTGAGGAGGAGGTCACATACATACAGATGACCCTTCAACTCTGACCTTTCAGCCTTCATATTGACAGCCATGTTAGCTGTAACCTATTCTCACATGTCTAGCCAACTGGGTGATTAAATGATGGCTTTGCAGATCCTGAAGAGGTCACATACATACAGATGACCCTTCAACTCTGACCTTTCAACCTTCATATTGACAGCTATGTTAGCTGTTACCTATTCTCACAGGTCTAGCAAACTGCGCGGTTAAATGATGGCTTCGCAGAGCGTGAGGTCACACACATAGTTCGAATTACAGGGGGTACTGTGGGGTACGGTTACGGCACCCCCTGATCAAGATCCAGTACCCCCAAAAAGACAAAAATAACAGGGTTTGGGAGTATTGGGGAATATTAATGTAATAAATGTAAAATGTAAAAGGACCCCTGTAAAAGGTAGTGCCCCCTGTAAATGGTAGTACCGCCTGTACAAGGTAGTGCCCCCTGTAAAAGGTACTGACCCCTGTAAAAGGTAGTAGCCCTGTAAATGGTATGAGGAGTAATTCACACTCTGGTCACATACATATAGATGACCCTTCAACTCTGACCTTTCAACCTTCGCATCGACAGCTATGTCGATGACAGTTACCTATTTTCACACGTCTAACCAACTGGGCGATTAGGTTGCAAGCCCATCGAACCACTAATATGTTACGACACTGCCACTCGTATCTGCGATAGTATGAGGGTATACATGACTCCTGCGAGCCTCCTTTTTAGTTTTATCTATTTATTTGTGCTATTATTTTTACTATCTATTTATTTTATTTATCAATGTTTGTACTGACTTTAATGCAACATTTGCTATGTCATTGACTTTATGCAACTTTTATTATGCCCTCTTTGGATTTTATTATGCCTTCTGTGGATTGTTGTTTTGACCTGTGTAAAGCACATTGATTTACTCTGCATGAAATGCGCTACAGAAATAAAAACTGGCTTGCCTTGCGGGTTGTGCCAAAGCTATAAATGGCCTAAACAGGTAAAAGCCTTCTATTACACAAATCGATACAGCCTCTTCTTGACAAGCACTCATGTTTAAGGAGTAGCAGTTTTGTGTGTCTGAGAGTGTGTATGTGACGGCATGTCTGAAAGAGAATGTGTCTGCGTGTCTGTCTGCGTGTCTGTCTGCGTGTCTGTCTGCGTGTCTGTCTGCGTGTCTGTCTGCGTGTCTGTCTGCGTGTCTGTCTGCGTGTCTGTCTGCGTGTCTGTCTGCATATACAAGTGTGCATGAGAATGGGCAGATGTATGTTAC
>CM050202.1:17426273-17428773 GCA_027475355.1 Coilia nasus | reverse complement strand
CAAGCTGACCCTAGCCTGACCCCTCCCCAAAACATCACATTCCTCTCATCTGGAAAAACTGTACAGTATGTATGTAACACTTCTCAGAATTCACACACACACACACACACACACACACACACACACACACACACACACCTTGTTCAGAAAGAGTGGATGTGTTCCTAATAAGGTTGGTGTGCCAACTACTCTAGTGCCCAAAATCTGTATGTGTGACATCAGCAAAGTGTGTGTGTGTGAGAGAAAGAGAGAGAGAGAGGGAGAGACAGGCAGTTTTGTGTCTGTTCAGCAGAGGCAGAAGTATCTGTGTGTGTGTGTGTGTGCTTTTGTACGTGTGTGTGTGCTTTTGTACGTGTGTGTGTGCATGTGCGTGTGTTTTTGTAGGTGTGTGTGTGTAAGTTAGTGAGTGAGTGAGTGATTGAGTGAGCACATCAGAGAGCGAGAGAAAGAGAGAGAGAGGTAAAGACAGAGACAGAAACACAGAGCTGAGCAAACAGAGTAGTGGGTCTCTTCTGCCTGTGAGTCAGAGCCTACAGGACAGATCAGATAAGGGCCTCACCTGCCTTTCAGTCAGAGCCTACAGGACAGATCAGATAAGGGTCTCGCCTGCCTGTGTCATAGCCTACAAGACAGATCAGATAAGGGTCTCACCTGCCTGTGAATCAGAGCCTACAGGACAGATCAGATAAGGGTCTCACCTGCCTGTTTCAGAGCCTACAGGACAGATCAGATAAGGGTCTCACCTGCCTGAGTCAGAGCCCACAGGACAGATCAGATAAGGGTCTCAATTGCCTGTGAGTCAGAGCCTACAGGACACATCAGATAAGGGTCTCACCTGCCTGTGAGTCAGAGCCTACAGGACAGATCAGATAAGGGTCTCACCTGCCTGAGTCAGATCCCACAGGACAGATCAGATAAAGCATCGGACACAGCACACAGCACACACCACGAGCTGACCCGCAGGAGGAGGCGAGAACAAATAGAATATAGGGACTGGGACTCCTCACACAAACACAAAAGCACACACACACAAATACAGAGCTCCACCTGTTCAAACAGAGACACACACACACACACACACAATGGTGTGCGTTGCACATCAGACACACTGCATCCCTACCCTATACACACGTAAACATGACACAAAGAAAAAAAAAAAACACATAAATGCAGAGCTCCACCTGTTTAAACACACTCACACAACCACACACACACAATGGTGTGTGTTACAAATCAGACACACCGCATCCCTACCCTACACACACACCACACAAACGATGATCACAGAGACGAGGCACACTCATACAAGCAGACAGACAACACCAATGCCACACCCACCTAACCAGACACACACACACACACACAGGCAGACACACCGGCACTTGGACCATCTGAAAAAGCTCATCAGAGTAATGGGGGTGGGGGTGGGGGGCTGATCATTTAGATAAATACAGCATGTGATATTAGAGACATATTCCCTCACTCCCTCTCTCTCTCTCTCTCTCTCTCTCACACACACACACACACACACACAGACACGCACAAAGCTAATTTTGGCTCATTCTTCCTCCCCCTCATACACTCCAGGGAGGGGAGGACACATGGTACACAGAGCTTCTTCCAGCTCAACACAAACACACACACACACATCTGATTCTCCCTCTCACACACACATACTCACACACACACAAACACAGACACACACACAAGGCAGACAGACACACACACACACCTGTCTCTTCCTCTCACACACACACACACACACACACACACACGCACACACACACACATCTGTCTCTCCCTCTCTCTCTGTCTCTCACACACACACAGACATGCAAACACACACACACACACACACACACACACACACACACACACACACACACACACACACACACACACGTGTCTCTCCCTCTCTCTTTCACACACAAACACACATCCTCACACTCACATGCAAACACACACACCCACAGACAAACACACACACACACACAGAAACACACACATAGCTTTCTGTCAGTGCTTTACTGGCTACACCTCCATAATAGCTAGGCTAAAGTGGCATTTTCAGGACTGTGCTGAATCATGAATGTGTGGGGGTGTGTGTGTGTGTGTGTGTGTGTGTGTGTGTTTGTGTTTGTCTTGGAAGAACACTGTGGAATGCAGAGAGGACAGGGGAGGGATGGAGAGAAAGATGAAAGGAGAAGAGCTAAACAACAACGGAGTCAGGACGAGAGGAAGAGACGGGTTAGAGAGAGTATAGAAGAGAAGAGAAGAAAAGAGAAGAAAAGAGAGAAGAGAAGAGAAGAGAAGAGAAGAGAAGAGAAGAGAAGAGAAGAGAAGAAAAGAGTGATGAGAAGAGAGCAGAAGAGAAGAGAAGAGAAGAGAAGAGAAGAGAAGAGAAGAGAAGAGAACAGAAGAGAAGAAAAGAGAAGAGAAGAGAAGAAAAGAGCTAAAAGAAGAGAAGAAAAGAAAAGAGAAGAAAAGAAGAAAAGAGAGA
>CM050202.1:17416273-17421273 GCA_027475355.1 Coilia nasus | reverse complement strand
CAGTTATTTTTGAAAGGGCCCAAAAGGAGCCTGACTTCAGCACACAGCAAAAGCAGAGCCTCATGGCCAGTGTAATTCTACACTGTGCAGGGAGGGATCAAAGGGGTGTGTGTGTGTGTGTGTGTGTGTGTGTGTGTGTGTGTGTGTGTGTGTGTATGTATGTGTGTATGTGTGTGTTAGTGTGTCTGTGTACTGTTTGTATTTAGCTGTGTGTTTGTCTGGTGAAGACTACTGGGGGTGATGTGGAGTCTAAAACAGACAGGCTGTGATGATGAATGTAGCGTTTTATAGTCTGTCTAATACATTGTAGGTAATGTAACTAATGTCTGTATGCATGTGTGTGTGTGTGTGTGTGTGTGTGTGTGTGTGTGTGTGTGTGTGTGTGTGTGTGTGTCTTACCTGTGACTACCTGTTCCACACACACCAGAGGCACATCATGCTCCCCCAAGAGACGATGGACATATCTGAAATTCTGCAGCAGAGAAAACACACACACACACGCACACACACACACACAAACACACACAAACACAGAACAAACAGGAAATTGGTGAGTGTTGGCAATTCTGTCATTTAGAAACATTTCTACACCTCTGTTACACATGGTGTGTGACTGCACACACACACATACACATATACATACAGTAGACCTCTACTGGACTGCCACAGTGTCACGAGCACTGCGCTCCAGAGAGCTGCGCTCCATCTCTGCTAAAAATACCTCCAGTGGAAAGTATGCGGCCTAGCACATCTGTTAAAGAAGTGTCCATATGTCAGACAGTGGCCTGTCTACAGCATTCTAGAAGGAAAAATGCCACAGGGATAATATGATAGGACGGAAAGGGATTTGGAATGGAATGTGATGTGATGGCCCAGAACTGTACTAAATTCCGAGGAGTGTGACGGAACCGATGACTGTCACTGGATGGAACAGAGAAGGACAGAGGTGATCTTCTGCGAGGGCATCGGGCCTATGGCTAGGCAGGCACTCTTATGTCTGAATAAGCATGCATGCTTATGTCTGAAGTGTACTCGCACACTGGGAGTAAAGAGACATTGCAGACACAGACAGAAACAGGGAAGAAGAGAGAGAGAGAAAAGAGGAACAGAAAAAAGGGAGGGATGGAGGTGGTAGAGAGAGTTAATCCCATGCATTTTCCTGCCTCCCCCCTTGGGTGGGGACAGAGAGAAAGAGAGAGAGAGAGAGAGAGAGAGAGAAAGAGGAGAGAGGCAGAGAGAGAGAGAAAGACAGAGAAAGAGAAGAGAGAGAGACAGAGAAAGAGAAGAGAGGCAGAGAGAGAGACAGAGAGAGAGAGAGAGAGGCAGAAAGAGAGAAAGAGAAAGACAGAGAAAGAGAAGAGAGGCAGAAAGAGAGAGAGAGAGAGAGAGAGAGAAAGAGACAGAGAAAAAGAGAGAGAGCATGAGAGAGAGAGCACGAGAGAGAAAGACAGAAAGAGAAAAAAGAGAGAGGCAGAGAGAGATAGAGAGAAAGAAAGAGAGAGAGAGAAAGAAAGAGAGAGAGGGAGAGAGAGAGAGATAGAGAGAGAGAAAGAGACAGACAGACAGACAGAGAAAGGAAGAGAGATAGTGACTGCGTGCACATGGAGGAGTTGAATCCGATTGGAAATGGTTTGGGATCTTATCGACTTCATGTGCACAGGCTAAGGATCGTATAGGGATTGGTTTCGCGAATCCGATTGCAACCCCTGGCTTGAGCCGGTTACAATCCGCTTGGTGCCGCCTTGTGCACGGTTATTGGTTTGGATTCGTGTACTTCGTGTACAGCGCATTAGGGCTGTCAACGAATATTCGAAATTCGAATATATATTCGAATAGTTTTTTAAAAAGGAATTCGAAGGTGAAAGTTAATATTCGAATGTGAAAAAACGTGCACTTGCACTTTGGAATGTCGAAGGCAAAAGAAATACTCGGTGTCTGCTTAGTGAGAGTAAAAAAATCCGCCCACACGGTAAATTCCATGGCAAACCAATAAAAACGAGGACATTTACATCACTTTATAAAAAAAAACTTTGGGCTCTGGGAGATACCTCACGTCGCTCAGATGGCGAAGAAATATCTTTCCATCCCCGGATCTTCAGTGCGCTCTGAACGAGTCTTTTCCTCCGCTGGGAATATAGTAAATAAAAAGAGATCGGCGCTGGCCCCTTCAAATGTGGACTATCTTGTGTTTTTGGCAAATAACCTGTAGGTCTTCAGGCCAATAAGACACGACGGTGACAGTTTTTCTTTTTTATACAAGTACCAAGAATGTAAGTAGCCTTTTCGTTTTTAATAGCGCTTTATTTTTGATGAACCTCTAACGTTACAGTTTCGTGCACTTCAGGCTTGCACTGGTTTGTTTATTTATAGTTTCATGTCAGGGAAAAGTGTCATGTTTAGGCCTACCTCACTACAGCTCGCTCGGAGCATTCCAGGTTTTAAAAAAACGTGCGCAGAGAGCGTGAGGGTGCGGGCGAGAGAGAAAGAGCGTGTGCGAGTGAGAGTGAGCGTGCGGTCTTGGCAAATATTTTTTTGATTTACTTGTTTTGTGTAGGTAATGCATCCTTAAATATGTTTAAATAAACTACCTATACAAGTAGTTATGTCTCTTTGTATTAATTTGTCCTGTTATTGACGTAATGCGCGTCATTGACAAAATGGGCAACCTGTTGTTCGAATAGTTCAAATATTCGTGTTTTATTTGGAGAATATTCGAAAATCATTTTTGAGCAATGTTGACAGCCCTACTGCGCATGTAAAACCACTCGATCCCAGAAGCTTCTGTCCCTGATTTTCATCCATACTGAACGTCGAGGCTTTCTATCGCCTGCTCTCAACAAGTCTCGTTGTCCTCAATTGCTTGTAATATCAAACGCCGACGGCACAGTTCATGTCATATCAAGGAAACCAAAAACGCTGTTTGTTCTTTCATACGGACTTCCAAACAAAGGAGAATGCACAGCATGCATGCAAATGCTGCTCTGTCAACCTCCTCGAGCGCTATCTTTGTTTTGTATGCCGCCAGATAGTTTGTTTATTTTCTTTTTAGCAGCCGTTAACCTGAAGTAGTTCTAACACCACTTGTTGAAAGGAATATAGCGCCATCTAGCGTAGCGGAAATGGCCAGATCTCTGACCATTATCTGCTAACACGAACTCTCATGTGCACAGGGATTTGGGACAGACCACCCGTTGGGTAGCAATTCCCAATCCAATCCCAATCCAATCCGATCCTACCATGTGCCCGTAGTCAGTGTCTTGGCCCCTCTCTCTCTGACCCCAAGGGCCACAGCTTTAAATGAGGATTAGACTTGATTCCGGGACTAAATCAGTGTGACTGGACACTGACCACATAGGGACTACTGCTGTACGCGACACCGGTTTGGACCCCCAACATGAGTCTAAATCAAACACACACACACACACACACACACACACACACACACACACACACACACACTTGCATCCTGAAGGAAATTAAGGTATTAATACATGACAATAGGCATCTCCACTGAGCAGGACCTCTCTAACAGGAAGTACAGGCTATTTAATATAGCACAACTGCACTGAGCTAAAGCCTTGGGCTTAACTGCTACATATTTTGCCTTTATTTAGCCAGGATTGTCCCATTGAGACTGAGCGTCTCTTCTGCCAGGGACTCCTGGTGAAAATGGCAGCCAAACAAATAGTTCCAGACAGAGACAAAGACATTAATACATAATAAAAAAGAAAATAAAAATAATGAAAAATATATTTAAGTAAAACACAGTAGCAACTGAGAGTTTTGTGAGATACCTGTAAAAGGTACTTAGTAAAGAACATAGTAGGGTCACTATTTTCAAACGACCAACCAGTCACGTTCTCAGCAGTGCTGACTTGGGCTTGTGTTTGCAAACACACTGTTGTATTTAAAAAAAATACAAAAAAGACAGGCTGCATTGAAGAGTAGGGAGGCTGGCAGTGTTTAAAGAGAGATCATGGTGTACTCTGGTACACTGATGCATTGTGAGAGACAACATCTGCGGATGGATGAAAAGGGTGTGTGTGCGCATTTGTGTGTGAGTGTGTGCGCATTTGTGTGTGTGTGCGCGCGTTTCTTTTTCTTTGGATCCTCAGCACTGTGTGAATAAATAATGAAGGGTTACATAAGACAAACAGTGACTGGCGGGATCATGTGAGCCTTGAACCAACAGGTGGCTCAAGACCAAGGAACGAAAAGAACAACACACAAACACAAACAAAATGGTTTGTGGCCCGAAAATGGCCCAATCAGCACCTCCCAAAATGTGATTTAAAATTCACGTGACCTCTGGACCAACAGAAGGCTTGACATCAAAAAAGAATCAAGAACACGATAAAGAGAAAACAGACGCAATATAAAAGTTCTGCTTCAAATACAAGACAGATTTAGATTTCCCAAAATGTCATCGAAATTGTTTCTATTTGCAAACACTGTTTAAACTCTTATGTTGGCTACTCAGTATTTGTACAACATTCCAGACAGACAAGCAAGCTGAGGGCTGTGTGTGTGGGCATGTGAAGGCATCACTAAAAACACACCAGAAAGATGATTAATCTTAATCAGTGATTAAAAACAAACCTCTAAATCGATAAACAACACTGTCAGACATGATCGTATTGCTGCCAACACAGCCAAGTCCAGCTAATGACAGCAACATGGACGACTTTGCTAAAAGATATCACTCGGTGGCTGTGTGTCTACGTGGCTGTGTGTCTACGTGGCTGTGTGTGTGTGTGTCTGTGTGTGTGTGTGTGTGTGTGTGTGTAGGGTTTTTCCACTGATCTGCCTCAGTATTTATGTTGAGAGGGGTAACTATACCCAATGGAATCTATGTTTATATTTATAAACCCAGCCTGTAGGTGGTGCTGTGATGGTTGCATCCACCCTGTAGGACTGCTGTAACATGGTTAACAGAGACACACACACATACACACACATACACACACACACACGTGGACACAGACACACATGCACACCCA
>CM050202.1:17351273-17411273 GCA_027475355.1 Coilia nasus | reverse complement strand
ACACACACACACACACACACACACACACACACACACACACACACAGCTGGGCACAAGAGCAAATACCCTCACACACTGCCCAGATACAGAGCTACACACACGCACGCGCACACACACACACACACACATACACACACACACACACACACACCTGGGCCCAACAGCAAACACCCTCACACACTGCCCAGATGCAAAAATACATACATACACACAAATACACACACATATATACACACACACCTGGGCACAACAGCAAACTCCCTGAGCAGACTGCCCAGGTGCAGAACCAAGCAGCAGACACAGTCCAATGGATAGAGAGCTACACCTGAGGACACTTAAGGTCAAAGTCTCGCTCCTCTCGCATACCAGCTGGATTTCACTCATCACTTACACACACACACACACAGCATGTAAATCAATCCACCTGCACTGGTTCACTCCTTCCTCTTCCTGATCATGTGATCCCTCGCTCCTGCCATTCACTGCGTGCACATGGATGAGTTGAATCCGATTGGAAATGGTTTGGGATCGTATCGAATTCATGTGCACAGGCTAAAGATCGTATAGGGATTGGTTTCGCGAATCCGATTGCAACCCCTGGCTTAAGCCCATGTTAATCCGCTTGGTGCCACCTTGTGCACGGTATTGGTTTGGATTCGCGTACTGCGCATGTAAGACCACTCGATCCCAGAAGCTTCTGTCCCTGATTTTCATCCATACTGAACGTCGAGGCTTTCTAGCGCCTGCTCTCAACAAGTCTCGTTGTCCTCAATTGCTTGTAATATCAAACGCCGACGGCACAGTTCATGTCGTATCAAGAAAACCAAAAACGCTGTTTGTTCTTTCATACGGACTTCCAAACAAAGGAGAATGCACAACATGCATGCAAATGCTGCTCTGTCAACCTCCTCGAGCGCTATCTTTGTTTTGTATGCCGCCAGATAGTTTGTTTATTTTCTTTTTAGCAGCCGTCAACCTGAAGTAGTTCTAACACCATTTGTTGAAAGGAATACAGCGTCATCTAGCGTAGCGGAAACGACCAGATCTCTGACCATTATCCGCTAACACGAACTCTCATGTGCACAGGGATTTGGGACAGACCACCCGTTGGGTAGCAACACCAAATCCAATACCAATCCAATCCGATCCTACCATGTGCCCGTGTCCTCAGTGTAGGTGCACTGCCTTACTGTGCGTTCAGAGAGACAAGAGCTACAACAGTGGCGGAAGTCATTCCTTCTCCATGGAGAGACAGCGAATTTAGTGACGAGAGCCACAAGGCGGCTAGCGAAGCGTCTTGGGTGACGAGAGCAAAGAAGAGAACTTAAAATCTGGTTAATTGTATGATAAAGAGCTATAACGCAGTGGTAATCAACTGGAATGTGCAGATTCACTGTTATCCGTTAAATTTTTTTAAGTATGATTGAAAGTTCAGATGTTTCAGGTCACAAGCAAAATAACGGACATGAGCTACCAAGAGCACTGCTTCAGTATTGCTTTGTATTGCTCAGTACTGCTCCCATTTCTTAACAGGGAAGCTACTGCATTGCGGTGTGCAGTTACTAAAAGGCTTACCTGGGCTTCAGGTAAACACCTTCACCCTGTAATTCAACATGCCCGAGGCCGCACTGTAGAGGATGGCAGAGGTGAGCAGAGTTGTGTGCACGTGTGTGTGTGTGTGTGTGTGTGTGTGTGTGTGTGTGTGTGTGTGTGTGTGTGTGTGTGTGTGTGTGTGTGTAAGAGGGAGATGGGTATGACAGACAGTGAGTCACAGGGCAAGCAAACTATCACATCCCCCTCCCCACCCAACACACACACACACACACCCAACACACACACACACACAGTGTTTACAGCACAGTACGATGCTGACATGGAATATCCTATAGGAACAGCACAGTGACTACTTGTCCATCAGGTTGTCAGTTTTCCACTCTTTCATAAGCACACTTCTTCTTTCTTCCTCCCCTACCATTCTCTCACTCCCTCTTCTCTCTCTTTTCTCCTCTTCTCCCCCTCCTTGTGTCATTCTGCCTCTCTCTCTCTCTCTCCCTCAATCTTCTTATTCTGCTTGTCCATCACCTCCTTCTATTCATCTTTCTTTCCTGCTCAGTATCTCTCACTCTCCCTCCTTCACCTCTCTCTCTGCCTCTGTCCATCTTCCTCCTTTTCTCTCTCTCACTCTGTTCCTGTCTCAGAGGAGCTGAAGGCCCATTAGCTAAGAGTCACCTGATGCCAAGGCAACAAATAAACTTTTAACAGTCTTTCACTTTCTGCCTGTCACACACAAGGACACAGAGGTCTGGGCACACACACTCAGTCTCAGTCTCAGTCTCTCTCTCTCTCTCTCTCTCTCTCTCTCTCTCTCTCTCTCTCTCTCTCTTCCTCTCCCTCTCTCTCCCTCTCTCCCCCCCTCTCAACCCACTCAATATTCTGTGGCACTGGCACTACAGCAATCTCAGTCATAAATACTGGTGTTCTACAATTCTTTGAACACACACATACAACCCCCCCTCACACACACAAACACACACACACCCACCCACATGCCTTTTTCCTAAGGTTAAACTGACTGCGGGGCTTTGAAACACAGCTTTGGGTGCGAGATGAAAAATCCAGGTGTGGGATTCCCCCCCCCCCCACACACACACACACACACACACACACACACACACACACACACACACACACACACACACACACACACACACACACACACACACACACACGTGTTCCTTCGTGTTGCTCTCACTGGATCTCCTCTTCCCAGCTGAACAGCCAAGGGAATACACACACACACACTCGCATGCACACACCCACACACACACACAAGCTGTAATTTAGTCTCGAGTGTGTGACAAAGAAACAAGACATACCGCAATCTCATCATCTTCAAGAGGGAATGCTGAAACCATCACACCCCTCCCTGCTTACCTTCCAACCCGAGACTAGGAATGAGGGACGGTAAACAAAAGTCCTCTCTGTGAAGAGTCTCTGTGAAGAGAAGACAACTTGTTTGTTGTTGTCAATGTCGTCCTGTGAGTATAACAGTGCTTCGGTAAGCAAGAAACCACTTACACTTACAAAAACAGCCCCTTTCACCGTCTCCAACCCTGACTTGGGAACTACTAAAACTGCCAAACAGCAAACACATCAAAGGCAGAACTCTGCTTGGGTGTTGCCTCGCTGTTTCCATGGCAACTGCAATGTGTTGCCTGTCTGTAAATAAAACTGAACTGGAGTTGCACCAGCTGCCATCACTTAGTCTGTTGCTGTTGAGGGTCTGTATGTGGGTGTGTGTGTGTGTGTGTGTTTGTGTGTCTTTGTGTGTGTAAATAGGCATGTATACATGTATATAGGTCTTGCATGCGTTTGTTGGTTTAAGCATAATTGAGCTAGTGAGTGAGAGGGAAACACACACACACACACACACACACACACACACACACACACACACACAGAGAGATCTGCAGGAATAGAGAACCGCCGGCACCCTTGCCACACCAGCTGGCCTTCCTCAGTAGTAGGCGGGTCAGAGCAGGGTTACCATAGGGCAAGGCGGGGCTTGGAGCAGGACACGCCCCCTTGGGAGGACAGAGAGACTTCACAGAAGGCTGGAGTGTAAACAACACAGACTTGAGTCATTGCAGTGTCATTACAGCATGTGTGTGAGGGTGAGAGAGAGAGTGTGTGAGGGAATGACAGACAAAAAAGAAGAGAATGAGTGTTTTTAAGTGTGTGAGTGAGAGAAAAAGTGTGTGTGAGAGCGAGAGAGAAGTGTGCGTGAGAGAGAAATGCAGTGTGTGTGTGTGTGTGTGTGTGTGCGCGCGCACATAATTCTATAAAAAAAAACGACATTTTCCATTTTGTCCTCAAGAACAGTGTGTGGATGTTACTGTTTGGGAACCACTGGCTCACTAAGACTCCCAACACTAGTGTAGCACTCTCATTAACTATCTACACAACAGAAAGACCAGTCTAGAACTGACTTCAAAAGAGTGGACGTTAACACTTTTTAAGGGATTAAAATGTGAAATAACCCCAGCTCTGGACACCATTTAAATTCAAAAATGTGAAAATGACACTTTGGGGGGTTAAAATCACTTCACGAATGTTTAACCCTGAAATTTTAATAGTGCAAATTTGTTGCGCAGTTCTAGTCTGACCTGCTTTGGCCTTGCTACTCTTAAGTGTCCAGATTAAACTATACTTCAGTTTTCTTCACCAAAGCCATGTGCATTAGTTCAGCACTGTAGTCTGTAATGAACTCATATAAACTGCACACTGAAGTCACTGGCGTGTTTAGAGTTGACTGGACAGTGTTAAACAGTGCTGAATTTATGATCTAGGCTAATGGATGGCTTTGGTAAAGGAAACTTCACACTCGACCGGACTGAACTAGGATGTCCTCCTCTGGTTTGAGTTCTTGTACATTCTATAAAAGAATGGGTTCTGCAACAATGTAAGATTCCTAACATTCCACATTATATTCTATGGAGCCCAACATTCCTTACATCTTTCATCCTCCCAACATTCCAGTCACACTGGTGTGACGGTACATCCTAGTGTTAAACAGAGCAGCGTATGCTGCCTAAGCTGAGTTCAGCTATGAGGCCAGCGCCCTACAGGGTCTGACTAGGCAGTTTCTATTCTTTAGGGCTCTAATGGGCTTACACAAGCCACGGGGCATACACTGTTGCAAACTGAGCAAAGTAAAGGGGTTTGTAGATGTAGGGCCCGTCCACACGACAACGTTTTCAGGTCTAAACGGTAAAGTTTGTTTGCGTTTTGGCCTTCCGTCCACATGGCGCCGGCGTTTTGGGTTACCGAAAACGATACTTTTTGAGAACGGGTTCCAAAGTGAGAAAGTCTGACAACGCCGCCGTTTTGTTCTCGTGTGGACAGGCAAAACGCATCCTTTTGAAAACGATGACGTCGTCGCTCATTCACCTTGCGCTGCACATATAACAACAACTTCAAACTTTTACAAACTGGTTGCTGTCGAATAAATTGTGATTTGATTAGCTTGTACTGTAGGCTGGCTGTTGTGCAAGTGTTTCTATCCTTTGCCATTAAACTGTCTGTATGGCTAGTAGGCTATAACAAATACTTCTTGTAGGCTTTCATTATTCTCGATTAATTAAAGAGCAACCCCTGCTTTCAGCTCCCCTCAGTAACAACACGCATTGCTAAAATCAACATATGACATGTTTTAAGCGAATAATTGCGCAGTTGTCTCAGGTTTATTTGCAGCTCCTTCTATTTTTTCATGTTCTGCTCCGCATCGCTTTAATGGGTCAATTTAACGACGTGACATCTCACAACAGCGTCAAACTTTTACAGGTTGTTGTGGGATACTTTGGGGTAAAAATTGTCTGCAGTGTAGGCTGTGTGTAATGCAACTGTTTCTACCTTCTGACATTGAACTACGGGATATTTTTTGTATACATCGCTAGTTCAGCCCAACAAACGCTTTTCACGTTATGCTTTTTAAATAGGGCAACTGTCGCTGCATCCGACCCATCTAAACTAGAACGCACATTGCTAAAATCAACATACATTACATGTTTAAAGTGAATCATTGCACTTCTGATCATGCCCCTCAAGCTGGGACAGCACACCTTCTGCAATGAAAATGCAATGAAAACATTCCCGTGTGGACGTAAATATTTACTGCTCCGTTTTCTTTTACCCGCAAAGAAAAAAATACAGGAACGTTGTCGTGTGGACGGGGCCGTAGGGGTGTGTGTGTGTGTGTGTTAGCACTGTGTGTGGCCTTTGTTTGATTAATGCCTGTTGAGAGGTGGTCATGGCACATTTTACACACACAGACACACACACACACTCCCCATTTAGCTGATAGCAAAAACACCACTAAGAGTCCTGAACCACTGACACACTAACACTGCTACACACAGAAAGGACAGGACATAGGTTTAGATATGTTCACCTTCACACAACACATACACACACACACACACACACACTGGACCCTAGACCCTTCCCACTAGCTAACGTAGCACAGACAGAACTGTTCCTAGCAGTGCATCAAAGAGTACGGGAGAACATGCGAGAACGAGAGGCCTCACAAAGCCGATCTCTGAGCACACTCTCACCAGTTTGGCCAGCAGAAGCCTGCCTGACAGGCTAAACCCATCCAGACCACAGTTAATAGCCTAATGCACCAGGTCCGGTCAATACACACCGGTCACAAATACCACCAACCTCTGGTATACACACCCTTTTACTGTGTGTGTGTGTGTGTGTGTGTGTGTGTGTGTGTGTGTGTGTGTGTGCTCTTGTTTGAGTATGTGTGAGAGACTATGTGCAGAAAAGACCTATGTGGAGCAGAGAGAGCAAGAGATGGTGTGTGTGTGTGTGTGTGTGTGTGTGTGTGTGTGTGTGTGTGTGTGTGTGTATGCTCTTGTTTGAGTATGTGTGAGAGAGACCAATATGGGGCAATAGACATGTACTAGGTGTGTGTGTGTGTGTGTGTGTGTGTGTGTGTGTGTGTGTGTGTAAGAGTGATAGAAAGTGTGTGTCAAGGGCAAGAGAACACCACCACAGCAGCATTGATGCGCTGGGCCATGACATTACTCAATACACATCCTCCTGTGACCATCAGCTGACCTGATACTAGGTCCACAGTTTTGATCCGCTCAGATCTCTGTGTGTGTGTGTGTGTGTGTGATTGTGTGTGAGTGATTGTGCGTGTGTGTGTGTGTGTGTGTGTGTGTGTGATTGTGTGTGTGTGTTTTTCCAACAGAGAGATTAACCTAATTCTTTCCTTTTTTTTCCTTTAGAGTCAGAGAATGACTGTCCTCAGATGACCCCCTTCACATGACAATACGAGTACTTTAAAATCACCAGAACAACAAAATATCCAGCACAATGAGAAGCATATTTTAGAATAAATACGGGATGGTAATTTTAAAAATAGAATGACAATAGAGTTTTTAAAATGACAACACAGCACTCTATAATCACATTTTTGTCCTGTGCTTTTTTTAAAAAGGTTCCACTTCAACATGACCTTTTGTAGAAAATTACATTAGGTTCTCAACCTGGAAATAAGTCTTTGTGTATGTGTGTGTGTGTGTGTGTGTACAGGTGTTAAGGCCTGGATATACTTGCCGCGCGCAATGGTGCGCGCGCAAAAGTGACGTCAAAATGACGTATTTGCAATGGCTAGTCTGGTTTCAGCTAACTTTAGCCTAGTAACTACCAGCCTAAACATGTATTTTCCATTGCTACAAATCAGCTAATATTACTGGAAACTCACAAGAAATACAAACACTGACTAAAAACTTTTAGGATTTTGTTCAGTTTTATCCACAAACCAACTTAGGTGCAAACCTGCAGTTCGTTTATTAAGCTAACTGTTTGCCTTCTCCTATCATCACTCATAAGGTCTTATAAAGCTGAAAACACTGTAAATATACACACCGACTCAAACCTTTTCGGATTTATCCAGTTTAATTCCTAAATCATGATGTAAACCTGCAATTCAGTTATGTTTCACTCCTCTGACACACAAGGTTCCCGAACTACTGTGGCATTTGACACCTCTGACGAGGAGAGGATTGCCGTGTGTGTCGAATGAAGTATATATGGGCGCGCGGTGCTGTGACGTCACTTTTGCGCGCGCACTTCTGTATGCGGCGAGTATATCCCTAGCTTTACAAAGACAGGCAGAGGAAAATGAATGGGTCTTGCGGTACCCAGAGGGAGAGGAAGTAAGAAGCACAGAGGCGGAGAGACAGATAGAGAGGGAAATACAGAGAGAGAATATGGAGGATGGGATGGAGGGAGAAACAGAGAGCAGTTTGGTCGAGGGGTGAGACTGGGGCGTTGTGTTTGTTGTGTTGCGTTGCGTTTTCTGTGTGGAGTCACAGAGGTCTGAATGGGGCTCTTCACTGAGGGGTCAGGATGATTGACCACATTCAGGTCACACACCCACACATACACACACACACACACACACACACACAAATTTACACACACAAACACACACACAAACCAATGATCTGTTTAGATGACTGCCCATACAAAAACCGCATAGCACAAACATGCTTCTATTATATTTAGCGTAGATAACTAGCATCCCATCAACACTTAGCACCGTTAGGTAAACTGGTGCACACACACACACACCCCGTCAAGACAAGGAGTCCACTTTCAGGTCACACACACACTCACACTTACACACACACAAACCAATCATTTTTTTAGACAACAGCCCATACAAAACTGCCTCCCACAAACATACTTCTATTGTATTTATCGTATCATCAACACTTAACACCGTTAGATAAACTGCATCCCACAAACACCGTTAGGTAAACTGGCTCGCGCACACACACGCGCGCACACACACACACACATCAAGACAAGGAGTCCACACACAACACCTAAACGGGCTGTGTTCAGAAATAACACTCATTCCTCTTTTGACACTGGACTAGCCCTCTGCATGACACAGCTCCTTCCATTTCCATTTCCCCACAAACACATAAGCAAACACACACCCTGACACAGACAGACAGACACACACACACACAACACACACACACACACACACACAAGGGCACCTGTTTCTCCATCAGGACATGTCATCTAATAACGGCGTCATTGTATCTTCTTTTCCGACAGTTCAAACAGCAGGAAAGGCCGGTCATAATTCAGCCAGCCACTCCCTTACACAGAAACACACACACACACACACACACACACTCACTCACTCACTCACTACACACTACACACACACACATTCACTCACTCCCACGTCCTACGTCCAAGAAAGCGACACAGTTTCCTTTTTCTTTTTTCCTGTTTTCTTGGAACGTGTGACTCTCACATTCAACCCAACAACACACACACACACACACACACACACACTGGGCCCAGCATCACACTGGTTTCCAAGTTAGTTACAAGAGACTGTTTGTGTATGTGTGTGTGTGTGTGTGTGTGTGTGTGTGTACATCTGTCTAACCACCCTGTTTTATTCAGAGCAGACACTGACATATTTGGTTGTATGTGGTAATCCAACCAAGGGTCTGCGCCTATCAAAGTGGCTGTGTTCATGTAGTGGTGCGTTGTATGTAGCCTGGTAACCCCGGCCCTTGTACTTCATTACATTTTGTACAGAGGGTCTGGACCGGAATCTCTTGAGGGTCATGTAAGCGGTCCAAGCAACTCCGACCCAATCAGCGAACAGAGGGTGTGTTCGTGAGCCATGACGTTGACCTTGTGTGCTACATTTGAATGCTAATGCGTAGATAGGCTAATTGCATATGTGACGACCAGGCGTTAGCAATTGGGTGAAGGCGAAGGCACTTGTTTTAAACTTCAGCAGAGAACACACCTCCAGGAAGAAATTGTTTGTCACGGCCTCCACTCCAGACCCTCTGTACAAAATGAAATGAAGTACGAGGGGCTGGTTTACCAGGCTAGCGTTGTATGGGTAATTCTACTTTTACACATTTTCTGTCTCTGAGTGCGAGCTTTGGTCTGTCTTGGTCATATGTGGTTAAACACATATTTAGTGACCCAGTATGGCCATGTCTTTCCAGGTTGACACCCTAGTTCCTCTCCATAGGCAGGTCAGTGTGGAACACCGTGTCCTAACTGCAGTCGACGCGATCGAATGTGTGCGAAAGTGGCACAAAGCAGTGTGACATAACGCGATGCTATGCGACTTCTTTAAAATATTTTTGTCGCTTTGTCCATTTCTATTTTAGTCGCATCGCATTGACATGGACTTGGGAACAAAGGTACACATCTAAAGATTGTAACGGATTTAATGTGGACATAAAAGATTCAGTGCGATGCAACAGACGGACTGTCGCGTGCAGTTAGGACACGGTGTAAGAGGATGATTTGGCGACTAAAATACGGCTATAAGGTCCGGCAGAGAGTGGACAGCTAAATTGTTTATTTATATTCCATTCCAAAAACAGAAGTGGGTCACTTTTAGCACTGCTCCTATCTGTCTGCTCTTACCATGTCAGATTTAAAATAAAACCTACTCCACACATACACACACCTTTAAATTAGTGTACACACACACACCCAACAGTAAACAAAATCACACATGCGAGCACACACACACACACACACACACACACACACACACATACAACAGGATGAAAAACCACATATACAACCACACCAGAATATACAAACACATGTAAACATAAATCAACACATACACTCACAAGGACACATACATACACAAACATACAGACACACACACACACACACACACACGTACGCGCACGCACAGCTGAAGGGAGGGTTGTGTTTTCTTGTGTGGGTCAGCAGTGTTTAAAGAGGGAAAGTATGCACGTTGCACAGGGTGCCTATTTTTGAATGGGGGGGCGTCCATCTCACACAGTTTAATTATAAGGGAGGAGGAACGCCTTATGGGCCAATTACTACAGCTGGGCCACAGCACTTCCTCCTCAAGACACACACACACACACACACACACAGCAACACTGCTACAGAAATTACAAGTACATACTGGGCAGCTGTGGTTAGGGAGCTGGTCTTGCAATTGGAAGGTTGCCGGTTCGACTCCTGCCCTACCCATGGTTGAGATGCCCTTGAGCAAGGCATCTAACCCCACACTGTAACTGAAACCCTGTAAATGTCTGTAAGCTCTGGATAAGAGCGTCAGCAAAGTGTAATGTAACATACACACACACCATAACACAGCTACAGTAATACCAAAGACAAGCATGCACACACACACTCCTCAAAACAGCTACAGCTACTGTAATCACACACACACACTTCACAACAGTTACAGTCATAACAAAACCTCCACAACACAGTAACATGACACAGCCACACGGCAATGACACCATCCTCTCCCTATCAAGAGTGAGGTGGTAAAATCAAAGGTGGGTAAACTTTGAATTTGTTGATCACAATGAGGTGGATATGCAGGTGTGACAAAATGTTTGCAAAACATGTTTGAACAGTCCCCGGGTGCGGTCCCGGGTGCGAGTCAAAAAACAAATTTAGTGTTAAACTTCTCTCTCTCCTTTATAGGTGTAATTAAATTGGACCATATCCATATGCCCTTAGTGGCAATGTGCCCAGGGCAACTCAAGGGTTTGGTGCTGCCAGCCTTAGGGCTCATTCACACCAACTTGAGCATGTAAAGCACGTAACCGTGTACATTGTACAATATGTTTGTATAGTGACAGAATACGCTCAGATCACGCGTGCATTGTGAATAGTTTAATTTGTTAACATGCATTCTAAACGAATACAGGCACGCGCTGTATACGCAGTGTTTGGTGTGAATGAGCCCTTAGGCTTGTGTTTACAGCGCTCTCTTCCTCCTATGACTTTTTCTGTTTTCCAAATGTTATGCTACAGCACTCAGGCCATTAAGCATTAGGCCAGATCTCTCTCCAGTTCTTTCATTTCAAGCGGAGTCCCTATACAGGGTAAAACTTTATTTGAATGTGTCTACATAAGGGTGACATCAACCCTTTATAAACATGACATGACACATATAATAAACACTAATGACACTTCATTCATGTTTATGACTATTGTCATTAAGTGTCATTCGGTTTTTGCATTGTCTGCATCCAAAAAAAATAATCAATTTAACATTATAAAAAATGGATGACACTTAATGGCAGCAGTGATAAATATGAATGAAGTGTCATTAGTGTTTATGATATGTGTCATGTCATGTTTATAAAGGGTTCATGGCACTCTTATGTAGACCCCTTCAAATAAAGTGTAACCCTATACGGACCTCTGTCTGCTGTTGTGTCATTGACACTAGTCCAGCAGAGATGGTTGATTTGCAAAGGCGATGGTTTGTGTCAAAGAAATTTACATGTAATTTTCTAAGGAGGATGGTAGTCTGTGTACTATGAACACTGTCATGTAATGAAAGAAATGATCCAGCCGACTGGTATTTCCCTCTAACAACAACCCCTATCTTGATGAGTACTATCTGCCACACCTGACCAAAGGTGCTCATGGGTGTTTCATCTCCCACTCTTTTAAAGGTGTATTCTTGCTGTTCCTGCACACACAAACGTTACCAACACAATGCTTCACTGTGTCACTGAGAATTTTATTTACGAAATATTGTACACGAAGGAAATGTAATATGCTTTACCTAAACAAATGTAAAAGGAACAGATGAAAAAAGCAAAAATGATAAGATAATTAAGAAAATAAAGAAAAGTTGAAAGAAAATAATTCAAAAGGCGGGGAGACAAATCAAATAAAAAGTAAGCAGACTCTACACATGACACTACTGTACACGATCCTCATTCCCACGCTGGGACAACTTCCCCTGTTGTGTCTCATCTCCTCTATTCATCTCCACTTCTCTTCTTATCTCTTCCGCTGCACACACACACACGCACACACACACATATACACACACACACGCACAGACACTCACACACACACACACACACACACACGCACATGCACAAACACACACGCATATACACACACGCACGCATGGACACTCACACGCACGCACACACACACACATATACACACACATATACGCACAAACACACACACACACACACACATATACACACACACGCACGGACACTCACACACACACGCACAAACACACACATAAACACACGCGCGCACAGACACTCACACACTTACACACGCACAGACACTCACACACATACGCACAAACACACACACATATACACACACACACACATGCGCACACACACAGCTTCCCTCACACGTGTAGCGCGACTCCAGTCCACACATGGCTTTAGTCAGAGCTCTGCTCCAGTCTAGCTGCGTGGCTCGCGGTGCTATTCGTGGCTCTGCTGAGGCACAGCTGTACTCATGGTCTAGTTATAGCTCCATAACCATGGCCTACTTCTAGCCCCACTTCTCCTCCTCCTCCTCCTCCTTCTCCCTCTCCAGCTGCTGAGAATGGACAACAGTTACTACCATAGGTATCTAAAGCAGTGTTTCTCAAAGTGTGTGTGTGTCCACAGATCACTGTTGGTCCGCAAGAAATCCCAAGCGGTCCGTGTTGTGTTGTCAGTTGTGTTGAAATATTTTTTTCCCCATGTTTCTTAAGCTACCCACGCTATGCACATTTTAAATGACATGTATATATCATCTTTGTGCCATTTTTTAATTAGGGCTGTGATGCTGCACCAATTCATGCATTTACATAGCACTGTTAGCCTCAGAGGGGGGAGGAGTGATCCTTAAAGTGGGGGGAAATGTTTCTCGGTCTGAAAAACGTTGAAAAACACTGATCTAAAGATACAGTTCCTGCGCTTCATGGTTGGAGTTTACATGAGCAGAAAACGTAATGTCGCGTTATGACCCATAGTCATCTTACGGTACGTGTCCACTGGTTGCGTCTGATGCGACACGTTATTTTTCAAAGTCGCGACGCCTCCTTATGCTTGGACGTGATGTGGGCGTGACCGCTGTGTCCAAGCCGGGCAGTGTATATAAATTGCATATAGCCGAGAAGACTCCCTATGCACATATCATTATCTTGCTGCCTATTCTCTACACTATGCCTTCAAAAGTAAAGAGGTAAAGCTTTTATGAAGGTCTGTTAAGAACTATGACTTCGACAACACGTAATTGGTGTGTGTGTGTGTGGCTAGCCAACCATAACGGTAAATGGCTGCCTTTGCACAAGCTCTGCACATAACAGTCCAGTTCATTTTGCACATAACAGTCCATAATTAACCCACCATCTGCACTGACGATGTCTGCCACCTATCTCCACGACTCGTCCCGGATGGAGGTGTGTGTGTATGAAGACAGGGAAGGATATACTGTATATATGGGGGGAGACACGGCGGTAATAAGCCTCTTCTCCATTGTTGAATTTCTTGAATTTGCCCGGGAACAAGAAAAGTTTATGACAGGAGGTAAAGACGTCACGAGACATCTTCCCTTCTGGTCTTCCTCCATTGGTCAATCACGTCGCGTTCGACGGATTCATTTGCATAAAGTAAAGCAGAGCTCAACTTCCAGACGCGACGGAGCTGGGCAAACAGACGCGCTGCCTTCCCGAGATCCTTTGCGAACGCGACAGTAACGGTTTGACGGACTTCATTGACAATGCATTGAAGGCGTTTGACGTGTCACGTCCGACGCAACCAGTGGACACGTACCATTAGACCTTCACTGCTGTCAGGGTCTAAAGCAGGAGTGTGGAGCACAGAGAAGGTGATAAAGGCCTGAAACCAGGATGACCAACTCAAATATACAACATGGTGGATGGACACATGAACACATACAAGCCGACAGCTTTTGGTTGCTGTAACCCACAGCCAACCTGTAACCCACAGGCAGACATGCCGAGTGCAGAAAGCAGAAAGCTGTAACCCACAGCCAACCTGTAACCCACAGGCAGACATGCCGAGCCGAGTGCAGAAAGTAGAAATCCTGGCATATGCCACATATTTATTCCAGCAAATTCATTAAAACAGTTGGTCTTAATAAGTACAACTCTTCATCCAAATAGATGAGCTAATTAGTGTGAGGAGCACAGGCAGAAGCAATACGCAGGGCAGAAAGAAAGAAATAATTCTACGCCTGAAATCACCAAACGTTTCAAAGTTATTGAAAATTATGACTGCCCACTAGCAAAAGTTAAATGCAGCCTACTGTCTCACTCCTGATTTCAGGCACCATGCCTGAGATCTTTCAGCCCTGAATACATGGCAGGACTTTTACTTTCTCAAGCCAGTTTGTCCACCTCTGCCTGTATTGTAGCTGCTGCCAGGGTCTGAGCAGGAAAGAGCACTGAGGAGATGATTAGAGCAACACTAAGTACTTTTCCTCTAACCTGTAGGTTGCCCTGCAGGTTGGAAGCAGAACTGTCTCTCATTCAAACTACAGAGAGACGGCCCGCTCTTCCAAACTTACTCAATGTAGTTATAGCCCATGCAGGGCGGCAAAGCGAATTCAGAAGTGCCTTTCAACTTGATGAACCACTGAAACAATTTTGGAAAAGTTGTAAAAACTACTTAGTGTTGATTTAAGGACTAGAAGTCAGGATGAAGGCCTTTATACAGCCTTGTGGATGGACACACACGCCCAGCTGCTGACGCCACACATAAAGACACATGAAGGCTTAGACGTTTTTGTGACGCATCGCTTTAGTCTGCTTAGTCCTGTGTGGTCACAAAAAATTGTAGGGTACGTGCACAGAGCCTCACCTCAAACATATGATGAAGAAATTTACGTCACTCAGTCCCCAATGCACTTTAGCATGAATACAGAAGGGTTAGGACCAGCATATGGACAGCAGGATACTTAAGGGCTGTGATGGAGTGACCATCACTAGAGTTGTGGGTGTGCTCTGACTGCCATCCCAACGAGCCTGGCTCTTTGGCATTGCGGTCAGAGCCCCTGTTTGGTACCCCGGAGACCCGGGTTTGAAGCCGGGGGGGTGACTTCTCCTCCCCTTCGCTACAAGGGCATAAAGCATGCTTTAACATACTTTTACCAAAGCATAAAGCATGCTTTTTTGTGAAATCTGCTTATTTGCTGTCACCTCCATGGAAACATGGTAGGCTGTGTTTAATCAATAGCCTACTCAAAGTAGTTTTATACTGGAACCAGACAGAAATTGATTACATATCAATACATGCCCCACTTCTGAGTCCATTGCTCTTGTCCTATTAAAACTGTGTGTGTGTGTGTGTGTGTGTGTGTGTGTGTGTGTGTGTGTGTGTGTGTGTGTGTGTGTGTGTGTGTGTGTGTGTGTGTGTGTGTGTGTGTGTGTGTGTATGTGTGTGTATCTACATCTGTAGACTAGGCTACTGCTGCTGTGTTGACAGCAGTGTGGCTTACATCCTTCCGCTGCCATAACTTTAGTCCTGACCCTTGACCCCTGTGGTTACTCTGAGGAGCACTTGACCTCTTCCTCCTTCCTCTTATCATCACCGTTTACTCCTAATGCTGCACATCGTGCTTCCTTCTCACACCTTGTTTCAGCTCGTTATGGATCCACTGAGGATGTCCGTGGTCATAGCTGTCATAGGTGTTACATTGTGAGGCAACTGGACCAAAGTTAGTAGATATCCCAAGATTTGTCAAGACGAGGCACTTCTTGCAACCATAATGGCATGAAGGGGGGGGGGGGGGGCACTGCATAAAGGAGGATTAGTAGTCCCCCCTGGTGTGAGCACCAACCACGAGGCCACAAGGCCACGAAATGTCAGTCATACGTTAACGACACGCCGCTGCATCCAGGCTGGATTTGATCCCCACTTTGCTCCAACAGACATGAACTACCATGAAGTATCCTCAAATATGCAAAACTGTATGCATATTCCACATACTCATATTCAAATACACACACCTGTAGGCATACTTCACACACTCATACTTAAATACACAATGCTGCTACACTCATACTCAGACATACAATGCTGTAGGCATATGCGTACAGCATATAAGGATGTCATATGCTGTACACATCCATACATTTCTGTAACATTTACAGTTGCAAGATGACCTGACAATAAAAAATCAAGAGGAAAACTACACCTGCTGGACTAGACTGCCCCAGGCCTTCCGCACTGTGACAACACTGAAAATCAGACAGTAATGCGGGCCACTTAAAACACAATTGCTCGCTCAGCTTTATCTCTGCTATGCAAATCTCTCTGCTGGTGGTGCGCTCACAAAACGAGTCTGCCTCACCTGTTTCTCCTGCAGGTTCACAAGGGTGGCAAGGAAGGCTAATGCCTCACAGGGAGGGGGAAAGACCTGTTCTAATTTACAATCAGTTATTTTATGTGGTTTGTAAACACGCAACACTTTCTAGTCCTGATGCCTGACGGGGTGTAAAAAGGTACTTACAGCTATTTTATGTTGCTTTGTAAACACGTAATACTTTCTAGAACATTCAGCTAATACTTCATAATGGTCCATCAGCTCTCCATTCCATAAGAACAGTAAGCAGCCCAGACTCTGTGAACAACAAACAAACAATGTGGGGAGAGCCTGTGCCCCTCGGGTTTGTGTGGCATTTCTCAGAAAGTACGGTGGGGGGGGTCTACCCCTCTTTTGCATGTTTCATTCAGCCTTTGGTTAAAACATAAAATGAGTTATGTGGGACAAAAGCAAGAAATGTATATCTACACATAAACAAACACAACATCCAGCAGGATCGCTTGTAGTACCTTTAAGCAGACCAAACAACACAGCTCAATGCAAACTAGGTCAGAGCTGAGGCCCACAACATGGAGCCATGCATTAAACATTTCACATGGCTCTGAGCACGTAATGACAGCTAAAGTGGCCATCCTTGCTAAACACACACACACACACACTAACGATAGGTAAGCAGGAAGGCAGAGTGCACAGACTTGCTCAAAGCTATTGTTAGTTAAATTATGCATGGCCGTCTGCAGACAGAAAAGAGAGGCATGGCTTCAGCACCACATTGCCATGGAGACTGTGGCTACAGAGAACTCAGGCTCTGTGTAAGATTCTTAGGAATTAAAGTTCATTAAGATTCTGTTGCTGTTGCAAACTCACACACATTAACCCGTTCCAATTTTGATCTAAACGTCACAACCCACCAGAGATGTTCACAAGTCATTTTTTCCAAGTCCAAGTCAAGTCTCGAGTCTTTGTAGTCAAGTCCAAGTCAAGTCTCAAGTCTTTGAGGGCAAAGCCAAGTCAAGTCTCGAGTCTTTTGTCCCAAGTCCAAGTCAAGTCTCAAGTCTCAAATGACTGAAATGAACATTCTGTCATCAGATTAAAAGCATACTGTACCATGTGTTATTATTATTATTATTGATATTATTATTATTATTGATATTATTATTATTATTATTATTATTATTATTATACACTGCAGTATCAAAATAGATCAGAGCATGGTCACTTAGCACTGTGTACAAAAAAACTATGCACCACCATCTCTCCCTTACCCACATACATATATAGTGATGCCAGGCCAAAGTATGTGTAAACAGGAGCCTTTTAAAGAGGTACTGTGCAATTCCGAATAGAACCTTAATGCATAATAAGGGCTATTTCAATGTGAAGAAACATCCTGAAAGCTTTATTTAATGAATGTATTTTTTGTATTTGACCAACCATGGTGCCAAATCCACCAAGATGACGGTGAGTTACTTGAACTAACAGCAGCAAATAAAGACGTTAACTACAGCAGATTTATGTTAACTACATAGAATAAAGAAAATAACAAAATAGAGAACCACATCTACACCACAACATCTGTGGCAACAAACATGAGCATGATGTTTATCCTGGAAAAAGGTTTAGACAACAGAATAGTTGCATTTCAGAACAATTAATGACAAAGCTAATATTGTTATTTATAAACAAAATACTATATGTGTGAGTAACTTGAAAAAAAAAACCCTGTTGATTGAAGAGTTTACCGATGGCCACCTTCCCTTTAAGTTCACTTCTTAACAAAGATTCTACAGCACTACGGGTGGCTCAGTTGCTATAGCGACCAGCCACTTGAGAACTACGTTCGTGACAGTTGGATTTTAAGCTGCAGTCTTAATTCTTGTAAGCAGTGCCCATTATTAATGTCTGCTGGTTTATTATGATTATTATTACTATTATTATTGTTAAGCTAGTTAAGGCCCTGCCTTTACATGTTGTGTCAGTATGAATTACGAGTTTCTGCATATATTGATCCTGTTTGTATTGCCACAGGGCTTCTTCATCTTTGTAATTAAAACACATAACTGACATCGAGGTGTGTATTTCTTCATTGATATTTATGTTAACTACATTGTTGCAATATTTTTAGACCACATTGCATTTTTGCAGTCAAATTCCCCAAATGCAAGAAGTGTACTTGTGCCCGTATACGTTAGGTAGCTAGTTAGTTACCTATTTGTTAACTAACTCGGTTAGCTCAAAACGTCGACTGCCTCATAGTCTGCTACCAATGGATCTAGATAAACAACAAATAAATGACTCATAATTAATCAAATGAAATTGTAACGTCGGGTGTGGAACAATAAAGCTGTCATTCAGCATGCATGACCTAAAATTGTGGTTCGGTTGCTTGCGATCTGTCCATACGGGCCAAGTTTTCCCTATGTGATAAAGTGTTAGACTGACCTATCCTTGTGGGTTTTGAGGTGCCTGATGAAATTTGATGTAGTTGAGCCAGCATCATGGATGGTGATCCCACACACTTTACACGAGGCTGTCCGTTTGTTGCCTGCCTGTACGAAGTCTTTAAAACCAAATGAAATAACAAATGGGACAGCCCCAGCCGAACCCGCTGCCGCCATGGTCTGTCTGTCTGTATTTCAAATCTTTGCCTACCCTGCACGCATGCGTTGCGCGTATGAAGGGAGGAAAATATTCAGTCTGTCTCCGATTTTCACACCTTGTAAATATTTCAGTTAAATGAAATAAATAATTTAATGAATGAAGATTGTTCACGAGTCACAACACACAAGTCCGAGTCAAGTCTGAAGTCATTGAGGGCAAGTCTAAGTCAAGTCCGAAGTCTTTCTTTGTGCGACTTAAGTGCGACTCGAGTCCAAGTCGCTACACTCGAGTCCCCATCTCTGCAACCCACAACTGTCTTCTCCTCAAACAGGCACAGGTTTCAGCTGCAATGAGACTACTGAGGGGGAAATTCATCCATGGACATGGAGTATATTGCAACTGAAACGCATGGAAATATTTTGCCACTCAAAAAGACTTGCGTGGTCTGTGATGAATTTTTCAGGTGGTGGCAGTCTTTGTTTCAAACTCATGACAGAAGAAATAACACTGAAATAACAGTTATGATCCCTACGGAAATGAAGTGGCCCACTTGTTTGCTAATGTTCTATTTGGCCGACCTTCACCTGCGTCCGCTGCCTTGACTCTGTGAAGGCTGGACAAGAAAACTTACCTGGGAGGAGTTTTGCCTCGAGTTTCCGGATTGTCATTGGAGGACTTTTCTTCAGGTCGGTCTGTGAATTATACACAAGAACAATTAAAAGCAAATACACTCCCAATTTAGGCCCTCTCTTCAGTCAGCAAAAGCAGAGACAAACAAGGCAGTATAAGTATCATTAAGGTTGTTGTTGTTTACAGGTCAAATTTGAATGCCTGGCAGTGCTTTGACAAGTGGGTCTCAGTACAGAGTAAAGACAAGTGCAAAATAGGTTATAAAATAAAACTGTGAATCTGTCAGGTTATCCTACTAAAATAAAACCCCAAAATTCGGACAGGGGCACACAGATATGAACTGTATGTCGTCTTTCATATTCAGTAGTCTGCATTGATAAACTTGCAAGACAACATTAAGTTACTTTCAATCACAACCAACACGTTCAACGAAAAATATGAGGCTAGAATACCGTTTCGCTGGCTTGAAACACAATTTACATGTCACTCTTCTAGCCAACTCACCTGTACTGGGGGGAGATAGGACTTAAACGTCGGCTTCAGCGGCTTCACCGAAAACATGCTAGCGACCAGTTAGCTGAGGAGCTACCTTAACTCACTGCACAGAATTTTCACCTCATAAACGAACTAAGTAAACACATAAATATATGTTCAGTGCACAACCAGCTAGTTTGCACAGTGGGCAGGTTCAAATTCGGACAAATCGACTTAAATGTCTGCTGTTTAGCCAGCTAGGTTAGCAGGCTACCAAGCTACTCCTGGCTCACACTCTCCAAGCCTGAGCTTTCATAAAGTCTGTATTCTTGAGTTTAAAATCCCCATTTAGTTGACAGGACATCGGAACCTCCCAAGCACAATTCCTCCTGTTCCTTTTGGTCGTTGTCCAGGCAGACTGTGTTGCTTGAGTTGAAATCAAACCCCAGTGCAATCCCAGAACAGTGACCCAGCTGACAGATGAATCTCAAATTGCCGAAGTTTGCCAACGTCAAACCCCTACGACGGACCAGCGGGCTGTTGCTGGTCAGTGCAGCGTTAGCGAAAATCTTGCATCCTTGATGCATTCACATATGATGTGAGGATAGTGAACTCTCCCGGTCTCTCCTCACTTTTCTCTACAGACAGTTACGGAATACTTCCAATAACTCACCTACCCGGGAGTCATTACCGACAATATTTTCAACAGAGCAGCTTGCACTGGAAAAGCCGCAGCCATAATCACGTAGGGCAGGGGAGGGGCTAGGCGTATGGATGTCCTCGCGCCCCTCCTCAAACTGTTTTGGGGGTGTGGTCTAGAATGTTATTGTTGGGATTCCTCAGCCCACTCGTCCAGATGGGACAAAACTGGATCACTTTCAGGCGCTACAGATAGCTGCAATTACATACAAATATGTATAATGTTAAAAACATATATATAGGAAACGTAAAAATCTAAATGTAAAATCTTCGGAGATCAAATGGACAAACTGATGTCCACATCCACGTCTGAAACCAGTGGCTACTCCTATATAAATATAATGCACATCAATAACAGCAATACCATTATACAATATTATGTCAAGTTACGCAATCTTCTGAATTCTTTGCAGCTCCCCAACTGATATTTCCCCCAAAATAACTTGAAATCCACTGACAGAATATAAGCTGAAAATTATTACAATAGTGCCATCTAGTGGGAGGAGAGCAATAGTAACGTAAACCAGGCAGACGCAACAGGGATACTAAATTCAAATCTATTTGATTCCCCAGCTACAGATTCTGAATGTGTGCCTCTGGCGTTTGATGGAGCTGTCTGTGTCAAAGGTATTTAGAATGCAAACAGGCTACTCACTGTAATTTCACTAATACATCTGTGTGGTTGGGCCAATACTTTGGTACTGATAGTAATTCTTTAGTTAAGCTAAAGTGATTCCTTATGTAATCAGAAGAAATACCCAGATAAAATTCATCCTCTATATGTAGCCCATTTAATCCATCCATGACGTGAATACACATGACCCACAAGTGAACCCCTGGAGCAGTGGGCCGCCAGCTGTGCTGCACCCAGGGAGCAGTGGGCGTCAGGTGCCTTGCTCAAGGGCATCTCAGTCATGGAGGAGGGTGGAGGAGGGTGGTGGTCATTCATTACCCCCACCCACATGTTGGTGTGGGCAATGGGACCCGTGACCAGAGTTTAAACTGACCCGGAGCCCTCTGGAGCTCAGCTCTGCCTCCTCACCTCAGCAATACAGCCAGCCAGAGCTGTATTTATAGTAATACAATAGATTGAGATATTGACCACTGTGAGTAAAGAAGGGATCCACCTCCTTACAAAAGCCAATTTAACCCCTGCTCGTGACACTTCGGCTGTTGGTCCAGGATGGGTCTTGCCTGTGTGTGGAACCTCGGTTGAATGTTCGCATTAGCCTTCTTTCAGTGTCTGACTAGAGTAGAGAACACTGCAGCGAATAGCATTCGGAATACTCTAGGCCACTTTTAACGCCAAGACTATGAGAATGAGAAGTTGATTACTTCAGAGTATTTTGAGGGTTACTTAAAAAATTACACCCAAAACCAAAACTTGCTTCCTCATTCAAATGAAGTGTGGTTGCAGTCCATTACAAACAAAAGACAAAAGACAATTTTTTTTTTTTTACAGTTCTGATAAGGTTTATTTACAATTGCACATGGCCTATGCAATCTTAAAGTTAACATCAAAATGTATGCCCTTCAAAACCAACAATGCAGTCAAGTGAATGTATTCAGTAACAGTCTGAGACAGGAAATATACCGTAGCTCAGAAGGCTTCCAGCAAAGCATCAGTAGGGATTCAATATAAAACTAACAAGCTGAGTATCTAAAAGCCATGCAAAACCTTTGTCTTCACAAAGAGCTGAATAAGCTTTGCTAACTGATGGCCGTGGGAACCTAGCTGCTTGCTAGTGCTTATTCTCACATTCTCCAAGCCACACCACAGAACTAACGGCCTATGTACAGTTGTGTTGGCTGGCCCTGCCCTCTCCTCACACAGAGGTGATGTCAGTGAAATATGTTCCCTTTTGTAATTCCACAATGGTGGGACATGCTACCAGTTCATACAAGAGCAGGGATAGCCCTTCTTGTTTTCAGTAAGGTCTTAAAACCTTTATATTCCAAGAACACCTCTTTGTCATAACAACTTTAAGTCAGTGATCATCTAACAGACACCTACGTACTCTCAACTTGTTCGTCCTTCTACACTTATTCTGTAATGTCTTATGTTGCCTAAGCTTGAATGTTTTCTCTGATTTTGCGTCCCTTTTGGATGAAAACATATTTCATACATACCAACAACTTATCTATAACTTAAGGGTACACTCATTCATAGGATTGTTTACAAAACAATAATACATGACCATGAATTACACCACACAGAGTAACAGGCAAAGCGATCGAAGATATACTATAATAAAAAAAGAGCCATATTTTACTGCTACTTTTCCTTTCTGTCCTCCTAATGACTTCTAGGTGTCTCTGTGATTCGAAACTTTCATTACAAAAGATCCTTCCTCATTTTACAGGAAACAGGGCAATGGCAGATGTTTTAAATAAATTATCTACCACCACATGGCCTTCCCCTCATATAATTGTGAAAACTAAGTTTCTTTTTCTTCAACGTTGCAAAGGTCATTTCATTACTGTTCACTGAGTAGCTTAAAACCATTAATTTAATACCACTGCTGCTATAAGAATACTGACGACAACAATCTTAAGATCTATCTGAAGCATAATGAAAAAACAAACAAGAAAACATCTGCTAAAAGGTTAACACAGAATAACAGAAACTGAAAAAAGCAATTCACAGTAGGACCACATGCTTAAGTTTTCTCCAGCAGAAATTAATTGATAACATGAAGAGTCACGAGGCAATAAAAGTTACAATGACTCTTAGACACAAGCACTGGCATAGGTTATCTGTGTGTGTTTGTGTGTTTGTGTGTGTGTATGTGTGTGTGTGCAGTCTTGGCTGGGCCTGGGACAAGATGATCTGATTAGGCCTCCCCTCCCATATTCCATAATGTAAGAAGGGACCAGTTCTGGGCCCCCGCTTCCCCTGGGCCCGGGACAAGAGACCTATTTGTCCCCCCTTATTGGTGGGCCTGTGTGTGTGTGTGTGTGCGTTTGTGTGTGTGTGGGCTTAAAAATATTTCACTGCACCCATGACTGTCCAGTCCTCTACCGCGATCTCAAACAGAGAGTCATCACACTTCACAACATGACACAACATGACACACCCACTGATTAATGGAGACATCTCACTGACGGACAGGCATGGGGACACTAAGGACCTGAGGTTTCATATATGGAGTTCATCCTCATGATTCTCTCGTCTCCTGTTGGCACTGAAGTAAGTCCTTCTTCCCCGTTGGCCATGACGTCGGTTTTCTGCTTGGGTCGTTGTATGAGGGAATACTCTGGTTCCCCTTCTCTCTGGCTCACCGCATAAGGGGAACCTTTAGGAGGAGATATAAATAACACTTCTTTCCTCAGTGCTTAATGGTTTACTGTTTAAACGAAACAACTACATTTTCATTTGGACAAAAAACGAAAGTGTTAAAAATACAAACTACTCACAGTCATCATTGTCAGTGTCCTCCTCACTCACATTTCTAGAAGAGAAAGCAGGCAAGATGGATGGCAAGAACAAGAGTAAAGAGAGGAGAAGATAATATGGATATATGTTTGTTGTAACTGGTTAAGAAAGGCCTCCTTCTGTCAACAACAACAAGGAATATGTAAAATGTTACCTTTGAGTTATTGTAGTCTGAGGTACTGCAAAGACAAGATAACAACTGACTTCAACAACTGAGTTGAAAATAAACGTACCTATACAAATATTAAATCTTTGTTTTTTACCTTTGGTTCTCCACCGAAGTACAACGATGACAATGATGACAAGAATGACCGGAATTAATACACCAATCAAATATGTAGGATCAAAACCTGTGTGTCCTGAAAAACAAGATTCTACATGAGCTCTAACAGTCCTGCAACTAAGTAATGTGCACATGTTTTCACAGTAAGCTGCACATACCAGAATCGACATCTGTGGTGTTGCTTGGTTTGATGTGAGTTGTCCCTTAATAAACGCATTACATTAACCACATTATCTACAATTAAGAAGCCTAGCTCTTTAATTTTAAATGTCAAATTGAACTTACCAGCTGCGGTACTTGTAATGTTATTCAGTATGTCTTCAGTACACATTGCCATGAAAAAGACCACAGTATTTTTAATGTCGAGGAAGTATCAATAGTTCTTTATAACTGAATAGAAATATGCAAGAGTGGAGCAACATTTTTCGCTAACAAACGCAAAAGTCAATAAGACAAGAGGTTAACTGATGACCATATTCATATTTGTCATGTAGATGAGAATAGTTTTTCAGGAGCGACACAGACTCCAACAATGCAGTACTCTAATGCAGTACAGTAAGGGAAAGAAACTCGAATGAGATTTAAGTGTGGCTTATCTCACCTGTTTTGCCTGACTCTTGATTGGTTATGATCACTGTGGTCTTTGTGATTATTGTCCAGGCCTGGTCCATTTGTAAGGCACACTGATACAGCCCATGGTCTGAGTAAGTGGCATTGCTGATGTTCAGGTTGTGGATACTGATATTACTTGAAGATGGTTGTGTTGTGTTTGACATTCTGAACAGCAGCTTTTTGTCAGTGGGAAAGTTTGTATCAAAACCATGATCAATGCTATCTGAACCTCCTGCGTCAAACCCATATGAATACATACAGGTGCTGCTGTTACCACCACCCTTGATCCAGTACACTACAAAAGCCTGATTAGAATAATTTTTCAATGTTGTAAAAGTGCAGGTTAGATTTATTGTTTCACCTACAGCCACACGCTCTGAACTTTCAATGACACGTCCAGATACCACTGTGGAAAAATGTAATGCAGTCAATGTAATTTCATATGAAACACTTCAGTTTGCCTGTGACATGAAAGGTAGTTTTAAGATCACACTTACTGTCTGGTTGTGCCTGGGCAACAACGAAGGACTCCACATGATCAACAGATGGTCTAAATGGATAAATAAAGTGTGAGTCACTTTTGCTGACTTCGACACAGGAGTAGAATCCCTTCTCTGCCCTGATTTGACAACTGCTGAAATTGATTTGCTTTATTCCTTTGCAAAAGTCCTTTTCCTGAGAGTCCGCTGGAGTAGTATTGTTGCCTGAGATCCTGCAGTCAACTTTCATGTTTGAGTCCACATCAGCCTCCCACTGACATGTTTTACAGGACAGAGTTACCTCCTCTCCTTTATTTAGATAATAAAAACGAGTGGATCCTTCAGGAGAAAAGATCAGTGATTTATGTTAATGAAGCATCTATTGCCGACTAATAATGTCACTAATAATCACATTTATCAGATGTAAATAGTAACAGCACTGTTGGCTCTATATATGCTGAGAGATTTGTTAAAAATAACAGACATTAGTCACATCTGTCATATTCAAGTAAATATCAGTCTAAAGTAGTTATTAGTACAAACAGCAACTCTTACCATAGCATTGTGTCAGGCAGATGACTAGAAGTATCAAACTTGGTGACTCCATCATAGCGAATGACAGCAAATAGGGAAGTGCTTCACTTTTTTTGCTTATAACAGTCCACAGGCAGGATGTTGTCACGACAGTCAGTCTGCCATGACATCGTGAAGTTAACAATAACCAGATACTCTTTAGACAGCAACAGTGAAGCAGTGAGCAGAGTATTCATTCTTAACATTGCTACTGTAGTAAAATGAATGTAAATGTTATCACAAAGCTACAGAAATGGGATTGCAGGAACGAACAAACGAATGAAAAAAATGAATGTATTAATAAATGAATGAATGAATGAATGAATGAATGAATGAATGAATGAATGAATGAATGAATGAATGGTAATGCAGTCAACCCTTTTGTGTTTCAGGATCTTAGCTTGAATAAAACTCTTGAATAAAACTCATATTTTACACGTGTAACAGTACTGAGTTAGAGGCCCAGATTTATGTCCAGGTATGCCATTCATCACGTTTGCCTTTAATGTTGCTATTGAGAGAACTGAGATATATGGCTACCTGTCTCTCATGTAGATGAGAATAGTTTTTCAGGAGCGACACAGACTCCAACAATGCAGTACTCTAATGCAGTGTAGTAAGGGAAAGAAACTCGAATGAGATTTAAGTGTGGCTTATCTCACCTGTTTTGCCTGACTCTTGATTGGTTATGATCACTGTGGTCTTTGTGATTATTGTCCAGGCCTGGCCCACTCGTAAGGCACACTGATACAGCCCATGGTCTGAGTAAGTGGCATTGCTGATGTTCAGGTTGTGGATACTGATAGTACTTGAAGATGGTTGTGTTGTGTTTGACATTCTGAACAGCAGCTTTTTGTCAGTGGGAATGTTTGTATCAAAACCATGATCACTGATATCTGAACCTGATGTGTCAAACCCGTATGAATACATACAGGTGCTGCTGTTACCACCACCTTTGATCCAGTACACTACAAAAGGCCAATTAGAATACTTGTTCAGTGTTGTAAAAGTGCAGGTTAGATTTATTGTTTCACCTACAGCCACACGCTCTGAACTTTCAATGACACGTCCAGATACCACTGTGGAAAAATGCAATGCAGTCAGTGTAATTTCATATGAAACATTTCAGTTTGCCTGTGACATGAAAGGTAGTTTTAAATTCACACTTACGGTCTGGTTGTGCCTGGGCAACAACGAAGGACTCCACATGATCAGCAGATGGTGTAAATGGATAAATAAAGGGTGAGCCACTTTTGTTGACTTCAACAGGCATAGAATCCCTTCTTTACCCTGATTTGACAACTGCTGAAATTGATTTGCTTAATTCCTTTGCAAAAGTCATTTTTCTGAGAGTCCACTGGAGTAGTATTGTTGCCTGGGATCCTGCAGTCCACCTTATTGTCTGAGTCCACATCAGCCTCCCACTGACATGTTTTACAGGACAGAGTTACCTCCTCTCCTTTATTTAGATAATAAAAATGAGTGGATCCTTCAGGGGAAAAGATCAGAGTGATTTTATGTGAAACATCTACTGCCAACTAGTAATGTCAGAACGTTTATCAGATATAAATAGTAACAGCACTGTTGGCAGATGGTATATGTGCTGAGAGATTGGTTAAAAATAACAGACATAATATTGAATATCAGTCTAAAGTAGTTATTAGCACAAACAGCATTTCTTACCATAGCATTGTGTCAGGCAGATGACTAGAAGTATCAAACTTGGTGACTCCATCATAGCGAATGACAGCACATTGACAGGCAGTCTTCCATTACACTTTAATGAGAGATGGTATTTAAGTTACCAATACTCAGTTACTCTTTAGACAGAAAGAGTGCAACACTGAACAGCATATTCACGAAAGTGTGAAGATATAGCTGATACAGCTATTTTTAAACAGCTCAGCCTACCCAGGAAGTGTGGACCAACGTTAAGCTCAGGGTTTAAAAATGGCTATATCTTCACACTTGCCTTATTAGCATTGTGAGCCTATTCTACAGAAACAGTAAAAATAGTTTAGTTCTGAATGCAACAGACTAGCCTAGGTTTGCTCCTCTGCAAACATATCATGTTTTAACAGGCCCAAAGTTTATTTTACACTTTACCTTTAAAATGCACCCTTCATTTCTTGTGTTCTTCGTGTGTTATGCAATGATTTCCTGATGTTTTCAGGCTAAGCAATTATATTGTTATTACTGATCATTTTATTTGATGATGTTGGCATTAACAGTGGCTGGTTAATGTATTGACAGTTTATTGTAATATATTGGTCAACTGTTGTTATTCCAGTGCTTGAAAAACATTTTGATGAAGTATTGCTGAGTTGCTAAATAGGCTATATAACATGAACACAGATACACCTACCACAACCATATCATATCTTTTGGCAGCTCACTTTGATCATTTGACCCTTGATCCTTGACCAATGACGTGTTCCAAGGGCACTGTGACGTCAAAAAAGTTCTATAAGCCTGACAGAATTTCCAGAGATGTTTTCAAGAGGAGAAGTTTGGTGTTTCAGATAGTAATCAACAGATAGATACTGGGTTTTTGTTTTATTTGTGTGTGTGAGGTTTGCTTTTTTTTTTATCCTTTTATTCCTTTTTTAGAAAAGGAATTTGGTGAAAAAGATGAGAAAAGAACTCGAGTGTATCCAGGCGAAAGAGTTGAAGATGGCCAAGCAAAGGGAGAAGAAAGAGAAAGGAGAGGAGGAGGAGGAGGAGAGGAGAAGGAGAAAGGAGAGGAGGAGGAGGAGGAGGAGGAGCACAGAGCTAATGAAGGACAGGGCAGAAGGAGATGCTTCATCTTCTGGTCAATCACCTCAGGTGCAAAAGTAACCTAGATAAACTAAAGCAAATTAAGTTCTGACTATGTTATGAGTTCTGTTTTTATTATTATTATTATTATTATTATTGACCTGAGAAGGTCCCCACAGATCCTCAACTTTATGAAGATTATATTTAGGAGATTGAGGAACACGGAGAACATACTGCACTTCACTTTCATTAACAATACAAACAGGCTGATTTAGGGCCCCAGAACTTCACAGGGGCCAACAGAGGACTGTGATATATTAATTAACCATAAACAAGTAAATAGTCTAGATCAGATTTAATCAGATTAAAGGAATATGTTGTCTCACATTTATATGGCCTTTGGCTTCCCATTATTTTCTGTAGCCTAACATGCGTTACACAAGTCTCCACAAGTCAGTTAGGTTTACATACTAGTTGGGGTGCGTACAGTGCATAGCCCAAAACGTTTCTTTCAGGGGGCTCATAATTTCTCGCGGCACCCCTGCAGATGTTTGATTGTTTGTTCGTTTTTTGTTTGTTTGTTTGTTTGTTTGTTTTTGCAAATGCCAGACAAGTACAGCTATGCAATAAATGCAAGACATTAAATAATAACACAAGTTAAAAAATAATAATAATAAAAATAAAGAAATAAAATAAATTGGTCATGCACATGAGGTTAAGACATTCATCAGACTGTCGTAATGCTTAGGAAACAGTACATTTTTCTTATTCTTTACAATTCTGAAAGACTTAAATAGATAACAATTACAAGATAATCAAATTCAAGCAGAAACTTAAACCAGAGAGTTTTAAGGGAGAATCTAAGATCTTTGCTTAAACCTTGGTGTTGTTTTGAGACCTTTCCTGCGTCGATGTGGTTCAAAGGTTACTGGAACGGTAACGTCATTGGCATGCGCAGTAAGGGTTCAGAGGTGGCGTCTGTGTGGTTATTGAAGGAACATTGGAAAGTTAGACGATCCCTATAATAAATTATTGGAGTAGTCGTTTTTGCAGAGTTAGTGTAGGTGTAACGTGCACTGCCTTGTTTGAGGAAAGGTAAGTTCTGCCTGGCTGGCCAGAATAAAATTCGCCTCAGGACAGGACGGTATCATGGCTTGCTAGCCAAATAGGATAGATGTTTAGTGTTCACCAGCAAGTGATTTTATCACATAAAGTTTGCGATCTTGCTGGATCAGCAATTAGCATAAAATTAACTTTCAAAAGTGCATGGCATGCATTTTACAAACTGACATTAGACTATCTACAAATAACGACGGCCTCAATAAATGTGACCGAAGAAAATGCTAGCTGGCTGCATTAACTTTACATTATAACCTGGCTAGCTGATGTTAGCCCAGTTGTGCCAAATGCAATGCAGCGTAGGTCAAATGGATATTTCCATATGTGGATGTCAAGACGTGCTGCGTTCAAACGACGAACGATAGCACTGTTCTTTCAGGCTGCAGCTCACGTTTACGCTTTGCAAAGAAAGCATTGACGCAATACTGAAATTACTTTTTTCCCTCGAGTCCTAACCATGATTCTAACGTTTGGTAGCTAGGCTATGTTGAGGTCCACATCTTTCTGTATCGCAAAGTCTACGTCAAAGTATCTCAAGTAAGTGTGCTGCATCTCAAGCAACTGTATAATAAATGTTTACACTCATCTATGATTAAGACATCAGAGTGTTTGGCAGTCCTAATGACAAACGCAACAGTACTGACTGGCCATAGGATGTAGAAGTCGCATTTGCTGCACAATGTTGATTTGACCATAATACAACTGCACTGTTAGCCAGAAAGTGTGTTAAACGGCGCTTTACTTCAAGCTGGTGAAAACAAGCTAGATTTATATTACTGGTGTATTTAGAAAAATGGCTTGTCGACCATTATCGAATTCAGGATATCGTCTCACAGATGTACCTAAGAGTAGGTTGTCATTCTGTCAAAATTAGTTTAAATGGAACAGACTACAGTGCATTACAAGTGGAAGGAAAAACAATGTGATATGACTTTTTACCGTTTAATATGTATCTTACATCAATTGCAGTCTTACAGCAAGTATACTGTTTATGCTATCCAATGTGAGTTTGATGTTGGAAACCTTGACTTTTGATGTTGGTTGTTTGATTTATGGTAACCTTACATCACAGTGGAAGTTGGACGTGAAGTTAGTCAGGAATTTTGACACCCAGTTGCTGAGACTCCCATATTTAAGACATTCAACTAGTATAGCCTAGTCTAAGTTAATTGCAGTGTATTACAGAATTGAATTACATTAGTCATTACTGCTGCGCAAAAAAAAATAATTGATACAGCGATATATATCGATATGTTTAAAAACGGTATAATATCGATATTCTGGCTATTAATATCAATACACTCCCCAGTAGCTACTGCACAGAGAAATGCACCATTGATTCTAAACCAAAATGTAGTAAATGTACTTTGTTCAGTACAAATGTACATTAGCCATATTGTATTCTTTTGCACAAATAGTTTTTAGAAGTTGACTACAGGTTCCTAGTGAGACTGGGCACCTTTTCTGTGACATGTTCAGTAAAAAGCATTGAAAAAATGCACTTTATTTTCCTGTTCAATAAACTGAACATAAAAGTATTTTTTGTCTGGTTTTGTTGAGTGGGTGACATTGAGTAATAATTATAAATTAATGTGTATCAATATCGGAAATTGAATCAAATTGAATTGCACTGTATTGAAAATCGTATCGTGAGCCCTGTATCGAAAATCGTATCGAATCGCCATGTCCTAGATGATACCCAGCCCTAGTAGTCATTAAGCGTCATTAAGCTTGGGTGGTATTTTGAAAATACTGTATACCGGGGTATTCTTAAATACCAAATGTATGATTTTTAATACTGTGCCCACTGACAGGTCACAGTAAGACATACTGAATTAGTTTGCACACATCTGAATGGTGGCGGTACTGCATCCTCTGACTGATACAAAAGAAGCATTTTCTTGCACTATAAGAAATGTTATAGTAAGGAAACAACACTGCAATATGTTAAATATTTTAGGCCTACTTCATAGACACTACATGTCTGCTTTATGGCGATGAAAATTGGTCATACCTACTGACATAACACAATGTACATGATATTAAGAAATGGTATTAAATACCGACATACCAGAATATTATGTCATGTCACGACTAATAATCATTGTTCGAATGTTAACTGTTAAATCCAAATGTTATAGGAGTTGTTTCCAGATGCTGTTCTCTTGTCATCTAGTGTTGCCACCACAACCATTTGTGATCAGAATCCGAATCAGAATCAGTTTTATTGGCCAAGTACACTTAGTTATGCAAGGAATTTGACTCTGGCAGATGTTGGCTCTCTATACATATAATACAGAATATAATACAATACAATAAATGCAATAAACAAATCAAAGTATGTGTACACGTAGGCCTATTGCACGCAGTCTCTTTAAAGATGATGCCTCTGGAATTACTTCTGAAGCTTTGCACTGACGCTGGTCCTCCGTCCTTCCCACAGGTGTATTAGGGGTGGATCAGGGTAGCAGGCTCATGAAGGTGTCTCCAAAGCTCAGCGCTCTGCTTCTGATGCCTGGCATCTAAGCCCGCACTATGCCGGCAGCGACTGTGGATCACAGCCAACGGATATGTGAGGTCTGGGCTTACAACCTGGACGAGGAGCTGAAGAGGATCCGGCAGGTCATCCGGAAGTACAATTATGTCGCCATGGTAAGCTTACGATGTTGCCATGCTACGCTCACAATGTCACCATGGTAAGCTCACGCATAGGTGTAGCCACGGGTGGGCTGGGGCGGGCCTGTGCCCACCCACTTTGTCAATCAGGACCACCCAATCAGAAGGCTCTATAAGTTTGATTGACTGATTTAGTAATAAAAATAACCTATGTGTTTTGGGCTAGGCCCACCTTATTTTTTTTCTACGCCCCTGAGCTCATGGATTACCTTTTTCCAGTTAAATGTGCCATATGTAAGAAGTGTACAAGAAAAGTGACCCTGATATGTCATTAAAGATTAAGGAAACATGTTAAATGGAGATTCTCATTTCACTAACAATAATAGTACAGCCAGGATATAGATATTTTAAAACTTCATTTACAGCCCACATACTGTTTGTTTTGTTTTTGTGTTTTGCCTCTAGAGGGAGAGCAATGCTTTAAAGTATTGTGAATTTCCTTTGGCAGTACCAGTTTTGACCACAGTCCTACATATAACATCTTCAAAGTGGTGAGTGGAGGTTTGTTGAACTACAATAATCATTTGTTTTACTCGTGTGCTTCTGAAGGACACAGAGTTCCCTGGCGTTGTGGCCAGGCCCATTGGTGAGTTCCGCAGTAATGCAGACTACCAGTACCAGTTACTGCGGTGTAATGTGGACCTGCTGAAGATCATCCAGTTGGGTCTGACTTTCATGAATGAGGAGGGAGAATATCCACCCGGAACATCAACATGGCAGTTCAACTTCAAGTTCAACCTCACGTAAGTAAATTTTCCAGTAAGTCTCTAATCACTAAAGTCATGGTTTGAGCAGCTATTTATCCATATAAAGCATGCTCACTTGTGCGCTCTACAATATTTGGGCTTGGATTAAATATTAAGGCTATGCTATTTTGCATTTCCAGCAGTAGAGGGTACCAGTCACTGAAATATTTAATATTTAAGTTTCAAAACAAATGTACCATGTACTATACAGTGTTAAAGCACACATCAGCTATGTGGTAGCATTTCTGGATTAAACATGGCTTAACATTAGCCTGCTAAACCAGCCCCTCATACTTCATTTCATTTTGTACAGAGGGTCTGGATCGGAATCTCTTGAGGGTCATGTAGTCGGCCCCAGCAAGCCCGATCCAATCAGCGAACAGAGGGTGTGTTTGTTAGCCGTGACGTTGACCTTGTGTGCTACATTTGAATTGTAGTGCATAGGTAGGCTAACTGCATATGTGACGACCAGGCGTTAGCGATTGGGTAAAGGCAGAGGCACTTGTTTTAAACTTCAGCAGAGTCCACACCTTCAGGAAGAAATCCTTTCTGACAGTGTCTGGTCCAGACCCTCTGTACAAAATGAAATGAAGTACGAGGGGCTGGTTTACCAGGCTAGCTTAACATGCCATTAATGTTTAAAATTGTACAAAGCCAATGCTGCCACAGATTTGATTTTGGTTTGTTGACCCTAATTTATGGTCGCCTGTATCCAGACATGTGAAACATGTGTACCCCCAATGCAGATCCCCCTGTGTTGTAGCATGCACCTCTTAAATTAGCCCACGGACGCTGGGTCTGCGATTGGTCTGCTAACTACATCCTTTCTGGAATCTCACTTTTCCAGCTACTTTATTGCTGCTAACGGAATGTTGGATATGAGAATGTGGTGTGTGGCCGGAATGGTGGTAAATGAGCCTGCATTGTAGATGTAATGCAATTCCCTGAATGTTTTGCCATTGTAGCCAGCAGGTTGTTTTCACATTGCTACTATTCCATACCATAACAAAGACTACCCGCATCCGTGTGCTGCTTTCATATTACAAACAGTCCAACTGTTTGCAAGTCTGACACAGTGAAAATCGTGGAAATCAGACCTAGTCTAACCTAGCCATTGTTAATAGTATGCTGCAGCCTAGTTATGGCACAGAGCTGTGTGACTGTCTGTGTGTGTGTGTGTGTTGTGCAAAACACACTCATGCTTACATGTGCTAGCCAAGTCTTTACCTAGGTGCCTCGTACTTGTATGTATGTGTGTGTGTAGACTTTGGCCTTTGTTTACTCTGTGTTCCCTTAGCTTGCTGTATCCTTTGGATAAAGTATAATGTAATGTGTACTCTGCCTGTGTCATTCCTGCAGAGAGGATATGTACGCTCAAGACTCCATAGAGCTGCTGACCACGTCCGGCATCCAGTTTAAGAAGCACGAGGAGGAGGGCATCGAGACGCTGTACTTCGCCGAGCTGCTGATGACATCTGGTGTGGTGCTGTGTGAGGGCGTGAAGTGGCTTTCGTTCCACAGGTCAGCGTCCACAGCAAGCGTGCATGGACACCCCAAAAGAGACCCCGTGCCTTAGAGGAAGTAGCAGACATTTGACAATTGTGTGTGCTTGACCCTTTACTAATGCACTTAAAATAAAAAAATAAAAAAATATATATATTAACCCCAGTTGGCATTTGCACTTATTGCTCTGTATATCTCCTGTGCACGTTGTATCTGCAAGTGTTGTATGCTGTGATTATGTTCTCTTTTGTAAGTCGCTTTGGATAAAAGTGTCTGCCAAGTGTAATGTAATGTAATGACAAATGTCAAGCTCAACTTGGGCTTCTCACAGGATTATATGGAAATGTAGCTTAGGTTTTCTCAGTCTCAAAGTGTTTTTGGAAAGCTGATTTTTATTTGCTCAATGCGTGGATCAATTAAATAACATTTTGGTGTAAAAAAAAGAAAAGAACTGTACCCCTTAAAAAAAGCATATTACAGAGCTATCAGAGGTGAAGTTTAAATGTGAATATTCTTTAATGCTTGAGGTTTTGCCTTTGTCTCTTTTGCAGTGGCTATGATTTTGGGTACCTTATCAAAATCCTCTCCAACTCCAATCTGCCAGAGGAAGAGGCCGACTTCTTTGAGATCCTCCGACTCTTCTTCCCGAGCATCTACGATGTGAAATACCTCATGAAAAGCTGCAAAAATCTTAAGGCATGAAACACCTGTGACTAATTTGAAAGTCTTATTGATATACCATTTCAAGACAGTTTGATTATTTGCATCGTAGCTTAACCTACAGAGTTTTCATCTGAGCATTCCCAGTGATGTAAAATATAGTAATTTGGTAGCGGAATAGAACATTCAGGCATTGCGTTTGTTTTTCCAAAAAAGGTCTATAACACTGTCCATAATGTTACTCCAGGGACTGTAACTGAAACCCGGCAAATATCTGTAAGTTGCTCTGGATAAGAGCGTCAGCTAAGTGTAATGTAATAGATTAGAAATACACAGCACTTTTGACAGTTATAATATTATTTATTTATTTATTTATTTATTTATTTTAAAGCATGCAATTTACTTTAACTGTAAACCTGACCGGAAGTTGTGAATTTAATTGACAGGGATTGACAGTTGAATTTGATTGACAGGGAGGCCTCCAGGAGGTTGCCGAACAGCTGGAGCTGGAGAGGATCGGGCCCCAGCATCAGGCAGGATCAGACTCCCTCCTGACCGGCATGGCGTTCTTCAAAATGAGAGAGGTACATTTCTCAGACGAGACCACAGAGCTGACTGCAGCTCTTTGTAGCATTGCGTTCACACCTACAAATATATCATCAGGGTTGTGAAGACTGTATGCAATGATGTTTTAAAGTAGTTTTTCAAACCTTAAAATAATGTTTCCAAAATGTTTCAGTGTAAAAGGCACTTCAGAATTCGCTTTGTCGCCTTCCAGGGGTTATAACCACACTAAGTACGTTTGGAGGAGCAGGCTGTCTCTCTGTAGTTCTCTGAGAGACAATGCCACTTCCAACCTGTAGGGAGGCAGAAGACGAAAAACTACTTAATATTGCTTTAATTACACTAATTGTTACACATCTCAAACCGCTCTTTCTGGTTTCTCAACTCGCAGTGCTGGCGCTATATACGATGACCACTGTTGGTCTGATCTTTGTACATATTCTTTGTACATGTTAGGGCAGCTGTGGCCTAGTGGTTAGGGAGTTGGTCTTGCAGTCGGAAGGTTGCTGGTTCGAATCCCGCCCTACCCGTGGTTGAGATGCCCTTGAGCAAGGCGTCTAACCCCACATTGCTCCAGGGACTGTAACTAAATCCCTGTAAATATCTGTAAGTCGCTCTGGATAAGAGCGTCAGCTAAGTGTAATGTAAATGTAATAATCTTCTTCTTCTTCTAATCTTCTAATACTTCACAGATGTTCTTCGAGGACCACATAGACGACGGCAAGTACTGCGGCCACCTGTACGGGCTGGGCTCCGGCTCGTCCTACGTCCAAAACGGCACGGGCAACGCCTACGAGGAGGAGGCCAACAAGCAGCAGTCATGACCTCTCACCTTTGACCTCCAGGACCCTAGACCTCCATCATGTTCAGCCCCTTCAGCAGCAGCGGGAAAGGTCACCAAGATGACTACATTTGCTCTGTAGTACGGCGAGGCTTTTACCCCAAAATCTTGTATTTACAAGGTTGGTCAAAAAAAAAAAAAATTGAGAAGGAAAAGTTGGTGCCTGCTCCATCCCACTTCTAACACTTTCTGGAACACCAAGATCAAGCATTTCATGTTATTTTCTGTGAAAGCTCCTTGAAATGGCTTCTGGGTTTCTTTGAACTTCATATGCAGGGCATCATACAAACAGCAATTTATATTTTTGTTAGTTGCCTTTTTTTTTTTTTTTTTTTTAAATACAAGTAACTATTTTGCACTTTAAAGCTCTTGTCAGACTTGTGTTTGAAGGGCAGAGAGACGAAGAGGATAGTTGGCGGTCTAGTTCATGTTCTTCCCCAACAGATCTCAGCCTTAAAATCAGCTACCTTTATAGTTAAATTCACTACATTTCGTTGTTGTTTTTTTGTCAAACAACATTGGAAACAACAGGGAAATCTTGTTGTGTTCCCTGGTAACAGGATTATGGGAGAGTTTTGTTATTTAATAGATGCTTTTATGGATGGCTCTTCTATTCATACATACAGCGACAAAAAGTGGGGCACTTATTTTATTATTTAGCAGGAGCGCTCACTGGTTTTACAGTATGGTATGGCAAGCCTTGGGATTCCTAACTGCCATTAATAAGGACATTTTTGAACTTTTTTCATGGCTATAGTCCATTTTAACTTTTAAGGAAAACTTGACTGAAGGATTGTGTAGTGTTTTAGTCAGAAGAGGAGCTCAAAGCTCTTTATTCACTGAAAAAAAAATAACACATAGGAATTATCTATACATTATCCCGCCAACCTATTAGCTGTGGAACCCTTTTCACCTGCGTCACAGATTGGTGAACAAAATACCAAGTGTTTTTTTTTCTCTTGCGTTTTATTTTCACAGACTTGTTTCTGTTGTTTCTTAAAAAAAAAAAAAAACTTCTGTGTTGCCTCCAGTAGCATTGCTGCACATGCTGAAGGTGTTTTAAATAAACGCCGTGTTGACAGTAGGCCAAGCTCTTTTTCCCCCCCGAGGCCGGTGCTTGAGCTGTGTTTTAGTCCTGCATGGCCTCAGCCTCTTATCGTTTGTCAACTGCCAGATGTGGTGTACAACAACCACCTCAGTACACGGTAGCCTTCTTTTGCTTTAAGGGGGGATCTGATGTTGGTGTGTTGTGTGTTCATGAATTGTTTTGGTTTGGTTTCTTCGATCGAGCCTCCTCCTGCAAGTGTGAACATCCATGGGTGTCAATTAGGCTGTGTAGAAAATGTGGGAGCTTGAAGGTGACCGATTTGACCATTTAAAAAAAATGTTTAAATGTGACATAAAAGATAAGCTTGCATGTATATCGTTGCAGTTTGGGATTTAGCCAGAAGAACGATACTACGACTATAGTTTCTAGAAATAACCACAATTTTTTATTTAGCTTCCTGCCACAGTATGCTTACCTAGTCCGAGTGGATGTTTTGCATTCAGTGTTTCGGGCATGGCACTTAAGTCGAGAAGCGGCTCTGGCCTCACCTCACATTTTTCATGTTCGGGGCGAGGCCCCTGACAGTTTGGTGACTCTTTTACACTTTACGTGTGATAGGATTCATCTTAATGAGGATATGCAACACAAGAGAGTGTTTTTTTGTTCTTGTTTGTTCTTTTGAGCTTTTGTAAATAAAAAAAAGCTGTTTCTTTTTCTAACACTATTATTTGAGCATGTAAAATTTGTATGTGTATTTGTAGACGTTGGTTTTATAGAAATACAAGAAAATGTTAGAAAACATTGTCTGTTTTCGTTTTTTTGTGTAAAGGACAAAGTGAGACCGATAAAACACTACTTTATTTGTGTAATTGATGCATATAGAACAAATCGTTTTGTAGAGATACAGTAATAGTTACACAGCAGGTTTTTACTGAGATTTAAAAACATACTCTTGGCAATTTTCACAATTTAGGTGATGTGAACTAGCCTGGCTATCGCGACTTGTCAATGTTCGCGAAATGTAAATGCAGCGTCACAGGCAGTATGGGCACACCCAGTCTAGATGTGAACTAAGATTGTTACAATATTTAGGTTTTTACAGCAACAAAAAATGTGTGTAAACAATACAATGTAATTGAAATCTCATCCACTCATAACCAATGAGCCAGCTTTTGGTATGTTTATATACCTATGCAGTGCATTAATCAAGGCTTTAAAAGAACAAAAACAACAAACCCTACATGTTGTCAATTCTCATGACCTACAGATTCCAGTGGAAACATCACAGAACAGATAATCGTAATGGCTTCAAACTTAATGTTTTATATTATAGATCAGTGTCAGGTTAAATTGCAATCTTGACATCTTCTTTGCAAATACCATTGTAAACAAGATTAAAGTACCCTAGTACCTGACCACCTTCTTTAAAAAGTGGTGGTAATTTACTGTTCTCCAGAATAGCGACTTGCATGTGGAAATGAAACGGGGACATAGAGATGACAGATGAAGAAATGTTTCAGACATTTAATCATAGGTTAGAACATTGTCAGTGTAAACTGACTGAATATAGATACTATACAGTTGAAAATCTCAGATATAAAAATACAGTTTGAAAAAAAGAGCTAGAAAACCATGCAGCAAGCAGATGTTCAACACACTTCTTGGGTATTTTTTCAGGTCTGGACAAATATAATGTTGTGCCTTGTAAGAGTTGGTGTTAACAGCAAGAGCTAAGGCATTCTGCAACATCCGTATGAAGTCCTATCACATAGTGTGCCATATTTGTACAGTATTATTTGGTAGCATCTTTTTCCCCCCACTGGAAGCTGTGGTTAGCTTTAATTTGTAGAACTAACTCTTATTGACTGCTGTTGTAATGTCGATCCACTATGAACGCCATGAGGTAGCTCAGTTTGAACATTGTGAACGGAATATAAAGTAAATATATTTGTACATATTGGCAAGATGTATCTTGTTGAATGAGGTGGTATGAAGACCTTTTTATGGTTGGAATAAAAAGAAGAAAGGCGCAGCCAGGCCCTATGCGAGAGGTTCACCAAAAGCATTCAGTGAAGACAATCAATTGGCTTAAAATCATCGTATAAACCATGAGGTCATGTTCAATCAAGCCCAAATGAAAGTCCAGCCCTTCAACAAATCTTCAGATGTTTATACATACATTCATTCATACATTTCCAAAGGTTTTGGCATATTGAAAGAATTAATTATACCGTTTGGGGTTGTCCATAGAATATGCTACTGTCATTCTAAAACCAAATATGCTACAGTTATATTAAAACAGAATTTCCAAGCAACACATCTGTACATAATACACAACATTACTTACTGTACGTACACAGAGACAAAGCTTTGCTTTGCCTTCGTGGTAACAAAAGCACATTGTTCATATAAATATCATACAACACACATTTGCTCAAACAATCCATGTACAATTGGCCTAAAACATTAGTGCATTTTGCAGTTGTATATAATAACATGTACAAATAAGTTGTGATCAGTGTAAAAGAAAAACTTGTCCTCAATGCAATGCAAAGAATTTAATTCAGTTAGTCTTCCTGTTAAGTGTCCTGGTACCAGGTATCATATTGACTTAAGATAAGTCTGTGACTTGATATTTTTTGCTATTTGTTGTATAACTTAAACGCATAGTTAATTATTGGGGTACAACATGGCCAGGGGAATCAAGTACAAGACTTAAAATACACAGATCTCTCAAAGGTCCTCACACAATTGCAATCATTCATACGTCTTAAGTTACAGTATGTTTCATTCATCAAGCCTCTGATAATTACCAGAATTAACGTTCTTCAAAATTTCGGTTTTCCAAATATATTTCACATTGTAACAGCTAAACCACACATGGCAGAGTCATCTTTTCATTACAAAAATACTAAAATGTACAAAACAAGTTACATACTTTAACAGTTATCATTCCGCATCTACACCACCAACTTATAAAAATGTAGTGGGTCGACAACTGACAACTGTACAATGGCATCAACAAATACTGTGAAGGAAGTTGCTAATTCACTGTGTGAGCTGGAATATGGGTTCCAGAGTCTTCTAAGAACCACTCAAAGCTCAATTTTAGGTAGTTCCTTTGTGGAATAGTTCTGAATATGCAGCAGCTTCAGTTCACAGGATTATAGTCCGCTATGTCTGTTTTGATGTGGTAGTTGCAAACCAGTAATTTGAGCAACCCTAGCAAGCAACCTAGCGTTGTTGGAGTGGATACTGCTGTTCAGAACTGAAATATCTTGTTAGGATTAGAGTGTAACAGTAAAATTCTTCATGAACATTCAGATTTGCTTAGACAGACCATCAACGCATTGTTCAGATCCTACACAGGAAAATAACTTGAGAATAACTGATTTCAACCATGCATTTTCACTGCTTCTCAGTACACATTTTCACACCTCTCAGTATTAAAAAAAAAAAAATCCATCCAGGCAGCATTCATTCATTAAGTTGCAGGGTAACAAATACCTTTGTAAGACATTCAAAATGACCTGAACTACTTTACATTCCTCATCATTTGTAAAAATGTAAAAAGATGAATGCAGTGTTCATTGTTTTTCTCCTGATGGCCCCAGTCGATTTACATGGGCTGTTTTGACAGCCAGGGTGTGCTACAGAGAACAGTAACAGCCTTAGGCGCTCTGAAGAAGTCATTTGAATTATGCGCAAGACATGAAAATCAACCCAGTGTTCCACTGTGCTTTCGTCATCACAACTCCTGCTTTTTTTTTGCATTGGCTGAAACACCTGACCAACCCTGGCATAATAAACTTAAGGTCACCAAACACTCGCATCACTAAGAGACGGGTTTTCCCTCCAGGGATCCTTATAAGACAACTTTCCAGCCCTTCTAACAGTTTGTATTGAAACATACATTCAGTACTTTAAAAATACATGCATTAACATATGTCAGTCCTAAGCATTCAGAGTACTGTAGCTGTGGTTTTTCAAACACAGTGTACTGTCTGAAAGAAAACAACTACTTTTCAGATTTATGTAAGGACACAATTGCTAGAGCCAGAAGCAAGATGGTCAGAAAGCTCTGGTGACTGATACAGCCCTTTTTTAGGGTGCATTGTACTGAAGCAACCTGTACAAAAGCTTGTGGGATCCAGTACAGATCATTGCCACAACAACACGTCCTCACAGGCACTCCGAGGACTTCCTGTTTTGTCTACTGAAACACCGACCTTTCCTGTTGAAGCACAAAAATACACACTCAGGATTATTCAGTTAGTCAGTTGATGATTGGAACACTGCCATTTTTCAAATATGTAGGCTGAACGTGTGCATTTCACAAACCTTTCATAAAGAAAGTCATCACCCTTTCCAGCTAAAGCTCATTTTCTATCGTCATAGCTGGATTTGGTGTACCTAAACAATGGGAAGGAAAAAGTAATGACACTTAGAACACATATATTTTCATACAGTGCTGTTTTAAATAGATATGGATTAGTGGTATTCACACAAAACACATTTGTGTACATCTGTGGTAATTCACCAATCTATTCCACTGTGGGAGATGTTAAATTAAGAAAATGCTATGATTAAATTCTGGATGATCTTAGGTCAGCAGTACACAGTACTGGGGTAAATAAGATGTTAGTATCTGATCATGACTCTATCAGGGCAGCAGAGCTGGTTATGAGTGCATCGTGTGACTGTTCCAGTGATTCTGTTCTATAACAGAAGCTCTCAGATCCAATCATGTGAGTGCTGAGAACAGCTAAGAGCCTGTGCTATCCTATCATCATTTTGCTTTAGCCCAGAGCCCTGCGAATGACCTACATCAGCGTTCAGTAAGCTAAGCTCTATGTCCGACAGGCTCCATAATGGCCAGTGCCAGTGGGTGGGTCTCCAGCTGCTGCTGCTGCTGCTGCTGCGGCGGCTGTCCTCTCACCAGTCCTCTCTCCGTCCGCAGGGGCCTTGCTCTCCCGCCACGACTCGCCACTGTTGATCAGGTGACTCTGAGACTCGCGCAGGGGTTTGGCAGGGAACTGCTGCTGAGCCTCTCCCCCACTGGCAGGCACAGCACAACAAATAAGCCGTTAAAATGGTTGCTGTTTGATAACCGCTTGTTTGCTTGACAAATAAGGTGTTAAATTGCCAGAAACTCGAAAGACTGTTTGTTACTGTTTGATAATCGCTTCTCTGGTTGACTGCAAAGCCGTAAGGATGTTAAAACGTAATTATGCACTATGGTGCAATGAGCTCTAAATTTCCATTAATTAGCAAATGTGTTTCTGTAGCACTCCTTCTGAAGCCTAGCTGTAATTCTAACCCTAAAGGTCATGGACAACAAGTAGTATATAAAAGAATGATGCCCTCCACATTATAATGCATGCAGTGGACTGTGAACTTTTAACCCTTTAAGGAGTACGGTTACACACTTGCAAATTTGAGAGTTCCCACTATCATGTAACAAAATACGCTGATGGATTTTTTAACACTATTTTCGTGTAGAATTTTAGAAGGACATGGGAAAATAATTGACTTCTCAACAGTGTTGACAGACCTTTTCTTTGGTGGGCTCTGGCTGGGGGGTGTAGGTGGCTGTTCTGGGTCCTGGTTTACGAGACAGGTAGGGAAGGAGCAGCCGTCTCCTAAGCTGTGTATTAAATGCAATAAAAGAAAGCAGTGGTGAAAAAAGGGAAAGTCAGTCCCACTGGTCATTGTGATCACAGAGTGCACACAATGAAATCCAACCTCTGCATTTAACCCATCACACATGTGAGCAGCCATGACAACGGTGCCCAGGGAGCAGTGTGTGGGGACAGTGCTTAGGACACCTCAGTCATGGGGGAGAGATGGAGGAGAGTTTTGATCACTCACTCCCCTCATCCACCTGTCAGTGTCAGGAATTGAACCTATGACCTTTAGGCAGCAAATCCAGTTCCTTAGCCACAAGCCCATAACTGCCCCACTGTTATTATCCCTACCACCAGTATCACAGGCAAGCCATACGAACACACTACCTTTCGCTGTGTGCATTCAATTATTAATATTGCCATCTGGGTAGTCGCTGTGTAGTAACATCTTACTGAAAGATTTAGCCAATTTGGACTGTTACAGGTGCCAGTAAGTTAGTTCTTAATCAAACATTCTGGACAAAATGTTGCATTATGTTAGACAGAGATTCCTAATAACAGTTTTAAGTTCTAACATGCTCTTCCATTTTGTGTTAAACCTTTGCCACAGTTTTCTTAAAAATAAAGTTGACAGAATTAAACTGTCAATAACATTATCGTAACTATATTAAAAGAGCTAAAATCTAACAATTTCAAGGGAAAGGTCACCAAAAGCAATTGGACAATGAACCTCTATCCATAATAGTCTCCCAAAAGTGTGCAATGCAGAAATGTTTCACCTGAAGCACACAAACTATGTCCAAAAGTAGGCATACAGTCAGGATGATTCAGGGGGCCCAGAGCTTTACAGGTGGCCACAGGGGACTATGACATGGTTGGGGTGGGGGGCCAAAATTATTTTCTTTCAGGTGACTCACAATTTCAGCATAAAGTTATGAGGTTTTGAGTTTATCTGGCATGATGTAATCTACAGTGCTAAACAAGACTTCTCAGCTGTGCCCTAATAGTAAGGGAGTTGTTCTTGAGATCGGAGCGTCCCAGATGAGTGTGAGTGGGCGATTAAATAACTAGTGTTCTCTTGCACCCTCGTCCATGGCTGAAGTGCCCTTGAGCAAAGCATCTAACCCCACGTAGCTCCAGGGGGACTGTCCCTGTACCTAAAATAACTGTAAGCCACTCTGGATAAGAGCGTCAGCTTAATATAATGTAACATATCTAAAACATTACACTACTTCATTAAACATTTACAAGACTTCTTCAAAGACTCTGCTACTTCAAGTTCACCACTATAACTGGATCTGGGAACTTCGCTAGGGAGGCATCCTTCAAATGCATTTCAGTGCAACTTTTCTATTTTACCACTTAACGTCTCTGAACTATACTAACTATACTTTAAAGCAACACTTATTCGTTTTTTCGGCGTCGCTGATCTGTAGTTCGAACGAGACAAGAAAGACAATTCCGCTTCCAAAATGTAGGGCGAATGAAGAGGAAAAGTACTTTAGTGTTGCTTCAAGATGTGCCTTTGAACACTCACCTTGAAAACAGTGGTACTGGCCAATACTTCTTCTCATCGCCAAAGACCTGGCGGAAGTTCTTGCTGATGCCCAAGCTGAAGCCATTTTTATCAGGCCCATGGCGGAATGCAGGGGCTCGAACAGCCTCTAAAACAAATCCATACTTTTTACTATACTACTTTTACTACTTGTTTAATCCTACGTTACTATACTACTTTTTACTCCTATTTACTACACTAGTGGAAATTCAGGTGGCCCAACACTGGACATCTCATAAAAACACATACTGCTAAGACAGATGAGAAGACAGACAGTAGAGACATAACAGAAATACACAGATACACTATATCTTAAAAGGGGGTAATGGAAAAAATGAAAAATAAATAGCTAGGATACAAAATCAATCCTTCAATAATTATCCAAATGCAGTGATCTACAGTTGATCAATCCTGTAAAATATATGTTAACATTCACATAATAGCAAGTAAATGCTGTTAGTCATTTTTAAAGGTGCATAAACCCTCAATTACATCATTGTATACAATGTACACAAAACTGACTGCTGTAACATATCATGATGGTTAATGTGGCTTACCAAGAGTGGATCTGTTTTTACAGACTAGCCAGCAGTGATAGGCAAACAGCGCCGCCAGACTGACAGAGAACATAGAGGCGGCAAAGAACAAGAACATGATGTGGAACTTGGCCTGGGTGTCTGGGAGACTGCTCTGCAAAAAATGTCACCAACAAAAAAGGGACAAATAATCAACATTTCAGTTAGAGCAGGCAGTCTTAGGTGTATGTAAACTAAGTGAACTGTGTTGCCAACTATCGACTAGCCGGAATAAATATAACGTCAACAGCTGTACTGCACACTGGCATCAAGAAGAACTGAACTATTGGTAGACTTTAATGAAAGCATTTAGCTGCTGATTTCCAAATGAGGCGATGTCACTTAGCTGCTTGAGTGTTTGATTAAATTCTGCCAGATTCTTTTCCCTACAGGCAGATTAATCTGCTGCACTGTAAACTACAGTAAGGCTCTATGGAGCACTGCAGGGGACAAAAAGCACAGCCATCACAGTCTATTGGCAGATCAGGTATTGAATATTCCCTACCAAATCTCCATTCAGTTGTTCCTCTATTTTAAAACCAGGCTGGGAGATAAATCACCATTATTGAAAGAAAGCACAAAAAGGTAATTATATTATTGACATAATAATCTATCTGGCACACACATACTTACTTCAATCCTCAATAACATCCCAAGGACACCATCATCCCCCAGAGGCCCAACTTACCAACCAGAATTTGATGAAGTACTGCAGGTCTGTTGCCGTGATGAAAAGGCAATAGAGTAAAGAGTATGCCAGAAACAGCATGAAATACTTGTAGTTGGAGAAGCCGACGCAATTATTCACCCTAGATTTAAAAACAAAAACAAAACAAAAAAACAAATGAAAGGGGTTTGGTGGGAGGGCACAGGACATGTAACAACAATACCGGAACATTCTGTTAGCTCAGCAAGTGGACATGTGTTTTTTTTAGGAAGCTGCATCTAATTGCGGTAAAATGTGTTGAGTAAGCATGCATTGTCTCCCAGGAAGCTGTAATAATCATAAACTACTGTTGTCCGAGAATTTCACTGATAACCTTTAAATGCAAACATGACCAACAACACCAAAAGCTATTTGGGAGTAGTGGTTGACACACACAAAAAAAGTACGCACCATGGACAGTGGTGATCCATCTTCAAGATGCACCTACGGAAATAACAGAGCTGTTGGAGGACTGTAAGGCCTTACTAGCACAATCAATACAATTCAAAACCATTCATCATTTAACGCAATCAGTACAATTATATTCAGATCAGTCATGGCAAAGGTCATACTTATCACAGACTGAGCAGTGGTGACATCGGTCGGGCTTCACCAAAATGCAACGGTCACAAAAACGAATCGCTGTGGAATAGCCAGATGCAGTGCTGTTATGGATTAACACAGCGGGCCTAACCTTATAGGTCAACAACTAACAATGCAGAAATGCAAACTGAATGAAAATTAGCTTTAGGGACTCGTAACACAGGGGAAATGTTAAGGGTGTAGTCAGCACATTCAGGGGAAGTGATCTGTTTTAACAACACACCATCTCTAATGAATATTCCTTCCGCCTGTGTCCCCTTAAAAGTTGGGTAGGAGATGTTTTCCTGGAGCACTTTTTACTATATTGCTTGAAATTCCCTCCAATGAATTAAATGCTCTAACACAAAATTAAAACATGTTAATCAACTGTGGGATGGACAGGACTCAAAATACACCATATACCGGTACATCATACACCATATAAGAGTTGTCACTTCGGGGGAGGGGGTTGGGGGGAGTCTGAGGAAAGGGGTTTGGACTTTTGAATTGTGTACTTTCAAAATGTAGCTTGCTCTAACCATTTCTCCAGGATCTCCTACCCTACCTTTAAAGAGACACACCACGCACAGCTAGAACTCTTAACTGACAGACAAGCAGGCTCTCGTCTAACTGGTTGGATACCTGCTTGCCCTGATCGATTTATATGGGGCTGGCAACAATCATGTGTGAGGTGAGGTCTCCTCAAGACTGAAGTGTAAGACCGCCATACACCAAAATTGCTCAACAGAGCATGAGATAGATTCATGTTTACAGTAATGACTGCTTAACGTGAGGACAAAGGTGACGAAGGCAGCAACACAGTTTGCAAACAGCGATACGCGTATATTTCTCAGTGCCTGTGTATGAGGTCGGAGGCAACAGAATTGTTTGTACCCCCTGACATTGTGCGAGTGTAGATGGGCAAATCCTTCACGATCCTTTTCAAAATCTCCTGTTGTGACTCTCCTCGGTCTGCTCGCTCCAAAAGCTCTTTATCAGAGTACGACAGATGGAACTATTGAACACAAAAACATATACAGTAATAGACTATATTGGATTCTTGGTAGATGTTTACTGCTTGATTTAGAGACTTTTCCTCACACACAAACAAGCGCCCCTGGGGACTATGGGGGACACTAATGGAGCTCTCCACAGAGCCCTGACTGGGTTCTCTGGCACTACTGCAATATAACAAAATGTGCCATGTGTATCTCCGTCATGTGTTCCTTGGGCTATACAAATGCAGATTATCATTATTACTGTTATTATTATTATTATTGTTGTTATTGTTATTATTATTATTATTGTTATTATTGTTATTATTATGACAAAGTCCTGTGCTATTTATTGGGGGTCCAAGCAACAAAGCCCTTCTGCTTTTGTTCTTTTATTTATTCTTATCTGTGTGTTATTTTTCAACTTTTGTACTTTTTTTTGGATCGCATAAAAGGTCTTACTGGTAGACAAATAGATAATACCAAAAAAAAGAAAATATAAATTACGTGAGCCGCTGCAGCGTTTTACGAGGAACAACAACTGTTGCAATGGCCACATGAGTTATTGCCACTGCCTCATGTGAGAGATTCATGCCAAATAAAACTCAAACAAAATGGGTCTACTCATCACTACGGCTATAAAGGCATAAAACACCTTCTGGAGAAGCCATAAACTTGCCAACAATGATCAATTTAGTGTGAAATGAATGCGACTCTTGAATTAAATCCTACAATTCTGAGTCATGATCAAGAAGTCAGTCAGTCGTGTTTAACAAGTTCCCCCAAGACTGACAACCTCCGCAAACACTGAGATAAGAGATGCACTCACCTCTTTCAGCGGATGCATGGGCTTGGTGAAGATGGTTTGCCAGTATGCCCACGCAAACATGATGAAGAAGAGATGATACGCCAGGAGATAAACGACTAAAATCAGATCAAAACAATCACAAAAAAAACTAAAACATTTATCATGTACTGTGCTGTTGAAAACCACTCAGAGATGCTGTTTTATCTCAATGTACTAAAGCTTAACAGTTCCTGGTTTCAGGTCACATACACATCAGTACATAAACATAAACATAAACATAAACAGTGAACATAAATTAAGTTGTTCTTGTTACGTCCCTCTAATTAAAATAGGGTATTTTTGTAACACTCTGTTGTCACTCTCCACATTATGTTGTGGCCTACGAACCGGGTCGTACCATTCAGCAGAAACATTTTGGGCCCTGTAGTTTTTCTCATTCTAAAAATATTTTTTTTTAAAAATCAAATTGCTAATTTACATTACATTACACTTAACAGACACTTTTATGCAGAGCGATTTAGAAAAATGTTATGTTTTTATAATCGTAATATCTTCTAGCCAGTGAGATTCAGAGCAGTATGCTGGAGGGTTCCTGTGATAACTGCCAAGCTTGCACAAACGAGTCTAGATAGGTAGATCAGCGACCAGACACTGGCATTCTCTCAAGCTGCACTTATGCCTATTCATCATCATAGCTATATATATATATATATAGACCTATGGCATAGAGCTCCTAAAACTAGACACTGAAATGAGAACAAGTGTTTTGAATTCTTCACGTGAGAGTGCATCCTCTCATAAGCCCAGGCCCACTGACAGTCTTGGCTGGGTCAGGGACAAGATAATCTGATGCCCTTTTAAGGAGGGACCAGTTCTGGGCCACCCCTTTCTCTGGGCCGGGACAAGAGACCCGTTTGTCCCCCCTATACTACTAACATCAGACAATGACACAAGAAGACCTCAAACACTCTGCCAAGGATGAGGAAGAAAAGGTTTGATGGAGGTCATGTTCTAATATCAGATTATTCATTGTAATTAGCAAATGTATGCCAACTGTTTTACAGCACCACAATCAAGATGCACTTACTTTTCTCACCAAGATTTTCAACAGATTCTGGAAAACAGAAGCAAAACAGACAAACAACAGATCAGCTGATACAATTTCAGTGCACATGACAACATATGCTATTTTTTACCCTTTAGAGATACAGTGAGTAAATCTTGCATTTCTTTCTGTCATTTGCCAAACATCCACTATTGGATCCCACCCCAGAGATCTGAAGAGAGTTTCACAGACTTTATGCTGTATGAAATAATGTTTTTACAGCAGCTTTCTTTTAGAGGTAAAACTATTCAGTGGCCATTAAAAAAACAGCCAACACAACCAACGCAATGCAAGTAATAAAATAATGTAGTTTGACACCAAATCACAGTTATGTGTGTTTTTACCCTGACTATTAGAAAACATTTTTGGAAAGTATTTGTGCAGTTTTGGGAGCACATTTGCATATTATAATTGTGTCACAATGAGGCATAGGGTCAATGTGCAACAATGGACAATCATTAAAGGGTTAACATTGGGTGATGCTGGCCACTCACTAATGTACCATACAGGCAACTGTCGTAATAAAAAGTGCTTACACTATTTCAGACAGTGCAGGCCAGTGGACCATGAAGTGCCCTGAGAGGAAGATGATGGGGACTGCTGATGCACAAAGTCCTTCAGTGAGGACAGGCGCTGCTGACTAGCGCTCCAATCACTTTCTAAGTTGAGGCTGCCTTGTGAAAAAGGAAACTGAGATGGTCTGAGATAAAGCAGTGGCAGGTATACTTTGGTCAGTCTGTTCACAGCCAAAAAAGGGCCCCACAGCCATTAATCACGCTAGAGGAAATTGTGACGCAGAGATAACCACTGTAGCTGAACAGTGAATGAATGCAGTGGCTGCAGTAGGCCTTTGGCCAGCACTTCACTGCAGACACTGCACTGTCTTCCATAGGTCCCAACTTTGTTTACAATGAAAGAAATTACAGACAGTCTGCAACACAATGCACAGTGCACCAGTGAATGTAATATATCTGAATAGAACCATGCAGGAATTGTTATAATTAATATATATTTTTTAATTAAAATTATTATTTATTTTTTTAGTAAACAATTGTACTTGCCTGTTTTATTTATTTATGACTTCTTTACATGTATGGTTACAGGTTTCACATACGGCCATACTCCCTGCCTCACACAGGTGCTTCAGCCATCCTTACCTACAATAACAGCTATGACTTTATTATGGATCTCTGTATTTTCAAACTCCACTAAGTGGTTATGCATTAAGAAATGGGTCAAGCAGGGATTGCTTCAGGTTGCATTTAACAGGAAGGCAATGAGATTAGATTTCAGACAAAGGGGTCAGCTAACACTACACTCATAAGCCTTTTGTGCAACGAAGTACACACATTCTATAACCCCATGCATTTTTTTATTATAGCTGTCTAGTTCAGGTTAAGTCTCTAAGTCAACAACTGTAACACTTATTTTAACAAAGGGGATATTTATTATATATTTTATAACAGCCAAACATCTAAGGTTATTACAGATATGAGATATGCTCATTAGAACAGGGTGATTTTGCATTCCAAACATTTTCCTTTACTAAAACATTACCTTTATTTCTTAGTGGGCTCGGTATACTGCTAATAAACTCTAAAGTGAAGTTACAATTCAGCAGATCAACCTCAGAAGTAATTATGCCTTGGAAAATCCAGTATGTTAAGCCATTTTGCCCCCTCTTTTCTACCTCTTTCTCTTTCCCTTAGCCCTCTAACACAAACACAAACGCTCACACACACACAAAAATGCTTGACATTTTGCTGACAACTTGCAATAAATTAACGGGGCAAAGCGCAGAGCCCTGAACCAAGTGGATTTCATGCCCTGGGAGCGTGCACTGTAACTGCTCAGAGTTGGTGGTGGTGTACAACCTGACTCTGACAAACGCAAACGGGAAGAGGGGTGTCTTTGGAGACCGCCCGACTGCAGCTCAGCACAAACACGGCTGGAACTCAACTCGGCAGCCACATCAGCAGTGTGTGCTGTGTGTGTGTGCTGTGGTCTGTTGCCCCACCACACCGCTCCTACAAAGAGGGTGCTCTGAAAACAAGTGAATATCAGCAAAGCACTCACTATATTTTGTGCTGAATGTTAACAATCTAAAAAGGAAAAAAAACAAACTGATGAGCGTTAGCCGGTGATATGTAGAGCTTGCTGAGACGTAACACTTGGAGACTTTGTTGTGATCGTTTGCAGATGGGGTCCTGACAGGCTCCGAGAGGCTCCCTCATGCCTCGAGAAAAGTGACCCATATGCCACCTGCTGAGATGGCATACTGATGAAAGTGCATTGCAGCTTGAAAATGGCCAATTCCTGCACACAGATTGCTGTGTGATTTCTGCAACTGTGAGTTGTAGATCTGTGTAAGGGCTTTCTTTACTGTAAAGTCATTTATATTGTGTCAGATGATGATACAGGAAGATATAAACCTGTCTTGTTTTGATGTACTAAGTCATGTTTCACTACACTGCACAAATGGCTATTGTGTGCTTTCAACACTGATGCCAGTCTCTTGAGCAATGGAAGTCATGCCTGATGGATACCATGTACTCCACATCTGGTTATGGACTACATTAATCAAATGATTATATAAGACTTTTTGAATAACACTTTTAAAATGTAATTTAAATACACAAATTCCCTGCCTGTAGGGTCATGCCCTATGCAAATTGTGATTTTCTCCGTCACGCAAATAGAACTCTCTGAAAGTGACTCAACATATTTTGTTGGTGCTTTCCAAATGCCATCACATGCGTTGACATAAGTGTTGGTATTAACCCTTCCCTTTGCTTTTTTACCAAAACATTAATTTAATGTGATTCTGATAGAACAATTTTGGAACAACAGCTGGCCTAAAGACAGATCTACGTGTTAACATTACACATAATCACGTACTTTACTCTGGGGTGTCTAAAGTAAACATCTGCAGAAACACGGGCCAGAGCCGTTGGAGTAAATAAAGAGTCTTACCAATGCAAAGCTGGACAACATAGGCGTAGTAAGACCATGCCACAATTACGGAGATGAATAAAACTGGAATCCAGTGTAAAACTCTCTTACAGCCCCGTGTAACACTGCCCGAACCAGACGGCGCCATCTTCTACCAGGACCAAAATCTGGCCTCTGTTAGTTATTCAGACTGTCACTGCATTATTTGTTGATGGAGAACGTGCAATTTACGTTAGTTCATGTTCAAGTCCAAACCAGTCGTCTAATCGCCTGATCCGCGGTGCGTCGACGACTCTCGTTTGCAGTGCAAAATAACAGCGCCGCCCCTTCTCACCAAGTTGCCATGACGTTCGTGGGATGCTGTGCCCCGTGCACATGGGTTTAGCCAAAGTACACCGATACCGTCGACTCACTATTTCTACAATATCTGTCCCTTTTCACAGCTGTTCATGCTATCATCTGAGGGAAGCAGTCCTTCTGTTTATCGTGCAGTGTGCTAGCGGGAGGCGGTATGTGACTGTCGCAAACAAAGGAACATTACTCTAGTCTGCAAAAATTCCACTCCACTTTTTGGAACACCTGCATACCATCAAAGAAAGCCTATTTGCAGTATTTTTTTCAGCCAGAGTCTGACACTTTACCTTTGCCTAAGATCCAGCGGGCTTACATCAATTTGTTTTGCATATTATGTAAAATGATTCAATAAAGGTTTAATTCTGGACACTAAACAAATAACATAACAGAACTTCTTTACGGTAATATATCAACAGATAAACGGTCCTACATTATTTCTGAAGATTTTTCTTTTAATTATTGTGCATATCACCTACCATTAGGTTGTCCTGGGTTCGGTATAATGAATTATTCCATCATCTGTGATTCAAAAGTACCATTGCACAACCTACTCAGTTATGCAGGGTACTTAGCCCTCTACAAGCCCTGCTGTGACGTTCCTCTTTCATTTGCTGCTGGCAAGTTAAACTGTTCTGGATAGAAGTGAAGAGAACCTACCTCTGAGAACACATTACTGCCTACTAGCTACTGACTACTTTCTCCCACTCTGTGAAAACAGACCTCCCTGTAAGTTGATCTGTGCTGTGGATTGTAGACAGGCCTGGAGAAGGTATGTTAGCAATGTGCTCAATGTATAGGCAGATTATATGGCTCAGAATTCTAAGGGAATCAGACAGAACAACTATACAGGCCAGCAGTGACCTGCTAGCTCACAGTGGTCTTTATTGTGCTGAACTAAGACTTTGATAAAAACAAAGAATAAATATGTAATGATATCATTATAACAAATAAGTAAACATTTTAACACAGCAAAGATTTCAGACTTAAAGCAGAACAGTCTGCCTGACAAGACTAAAATAAAACAGTTCAACTGATGCTTCTTTTGAAAAAAAAAAAAAATCAAATAATCAAAAACTAAAACAACGACAATTTAGAAATAAAACACATGTAAATTTTTACTCCCTTAACTGATGACATGGAAGGTGAGCATTTTTGTTTTTTGTTTGTTTGTTTGTGTTTTGTTATCACAAATAGTATTGTTACATATTCTATTGCTTATTTGCCCTTTAGATACTCAGAAAGGCCAATTCTGTCAGCTCCGGATAGAAACGGTTGCAAGATGCAGTTAAGATTTCAGCAGGATGTGTGTCACAGTGTTCAGCAGATCCTCCCTGAAATCCAACTTCCTCCTCTTCACAGCAGGAGCCAAAACACAGTCACGGGTGGTACCTGATATTGGCCGCTTTCCAGCTGAAGGAACAGAAAGAGTCAAGACCCTGTGTGTGTCTCAAGATTATAGTGATTTTCACACAATGGCACTGTGAGGACACCTTTGTACTTGTCTGTGTTTCAACAACACGTATCCAGTTTGCTATATAAGTTCATTTTTTTGCATAGCCTGTTTCCACCTCGCAATAGAGTTTGAGTTTTTGTTGCATGCCACATCTGTGGATTGCTGTGAACAGCTCTGATCCACTGCTGCTGTGAGCCAGGCTAGGCGCGGTGTCTGGTATCACTGGATTGTTCGTTAATATTACAGTGTAATTCAACGCCGAGGGACTTGCCCGAGGCTCAGCGGCTATTAAAGGAGATGGAATTCGGATTGACTGGCCAAACAGGCAGAATAAAAGGATCGATAAAAAATTATGAACCTGAGAAATGAAGTCGTCTGTTAACAAATACATTTCTAATAAAATGATGAGACTGCTGTTAACAATAAATAGAGAAGTCATTTATAAATGTAGTATTGACAACTGAAAAAAAATGTAAACATCAAAAGGTCATTAATGCTCAAATTAGGCTCGAGTTGATTCTTGAGCAGGGGACTTGATGGCCATTCACCCACCCACTTCACTCACACTTCACACTCCTCCCGTCTGGACGTAGGTACAGGACACTAAGATGGAGACGGGCGCGTTTCAACAAAAGCTTTGTCCCTTCTGCCATTACTGCATTGAACAACCTCCCACAATAACCCTGCATTGGCCCTCCTGGAAGCACATACGATGTCTGTTACAAATGTTGTGTCTTTTTATGGTGTTATATGTTGTCTGCTGTCATCAATGATATGTTGGCTGTGACAAGTCTTGTGACGGCGGTAAAAACAAATTTCCCCCTGGGGACAATAAAGGCTATCTATCTATCTATCTATCTATCTATCTATCTATCTATCTATCTATCTATCTATCTATCTATCTATCTATCTATCTATCTATCTGTCTGTCTGTCTGTCTGTCTGTCTGTCTGTCTGTCTGTCTGTCTATCTATCTATCCCATAAAAGAATGTTGTATAACAGTAATAATCCACATTGTGTTCTATGGACTCCAATATTCCTTAGAACGTCCATCCTTTCAAAATTCCCATCACACTGTACTGTGACAGTATTTATTTAAAGCATTAAATCTTAAGATCACCAAATGACACATCCATAGAATTTCATACACTGAATATGCTCAGAATGTTTATTTTATTTACCTATTTGCTGGACAGCTCCTTCTTCATACAGGACTTGAATGATCTAAATCTGCCATCAGGTCTGTGGCTCTAATTTAAACACAAAGCACAAGAGCAGACAAAAACAATCAATAATATTTGTAGTCACTTTTTAGGAGAATCCAATACAAGAGCAATCTATTTTTTTTAAATAATTAGTAAATCAGTATGGAGTTTTACGTTCATTAAATTCTCCAAAAATATGTCCATCATTTTAGCCACTAGAGAGCAGCAAAAGCCCTCAAGAACAGGAAGATCTTGGAAAGTTCCTGGACATACACTGTTTTTAAAACTATGAATGGGCAATTGTGGGCAAAGAACAGCTGCACTGGCATCCAGTATACCTCATGCTTTTTACAATTAAAAGAGAATGCCTGCTGTGCATAACAAAATAAAGTATTTCATGTATGCTACCACAAATCTGGCCAAACTGGCATGCAGTCAGTCCTTATTGTGAGTTTCGGATTTGACAGGTAGATGGTAACAATCAGGCCAGTTAAAACAGATGTGTTAAGCGGATGTCTAAACCGGTGCCTTCGCCTTACCCAAGAGCCTCTCTGCCGTCGGTCCTTCATGATGCCAATGAACTCCTTGTAGCTCAGCTGTTCGTCATGGTCGACATCGAAAATTTTGAACACTGTGTTCACTAGGTGTTTGCTAAGCTTTAAGCCGGTGGCCACGTAGACAGCTCTGGAGAACTCATCTGTGACATTCGATAATACATATTTAATTGCTCTGAGTAAAATTTAGCAATCGGTTTTGTATTTATCATATAAAGCCAGAGACAGAGGGAAACAGTACCTTGGCCCACTGAACGATTGGCAAAACTGTACATCTGCATGGCGATTGCGAAATCCTCCAGGTTGTTGAGAAATTGGAAGAACGCTCTGAACTCCTCAAAGGTAATTCCCTGCGAGGGAGAGTGAAATGAATGACAAGTGACCCAAGCACTATAGGAGTTGCAGTGGTGCATGAAAGTACCGCACAGCAGTCTGTGGAGAGGTGTGTCTCTGTGTTAAAATGAGTTGAGTAAATGACTCAGCATCCACTCCAGCTCCATGCGTGGTGTTGAAAGCTAAACTGAGGGGTGCAATCAGTCGTACCAGGACTACATAAAAGATGACTTCCCCAAAAGATGTCTACACCCAGATAATGCTGGCTCTTTTGACACAGCATATCATCTTTTCCACACGTACGTCTTGAAATCTTGAGAGTCCACAGAACCTTGAAGACTTCAAGACGGAGATGACAGTTTCATTGACCAAAATACTGAAGTCCAACTGGAAAGGTATATGTTGGATTTCCTTCCTCCCCACCCCTCGCCTCCCCCTTCTGCGGTGTGTACAATTCGAGCTGTCATCACCTCAGGATTGTAGCTTTCTTGTGAAGAGGTCAACCTGTTTGCAGGCTTTCCTAAAGAACTCGATACTTGCCCAAACAGAAAACAACAGGAGAGCTTTCTTCATAACATCTCCTAGCTGGCAAATTATCCCTGCGGTGCCTCCATTGCACTGCACTCATTCATTTCCGAGTACTAAACTTGTCTTTTGCTCAATGACCTCCAAACAATTATCATCTGCTCAAAGATAAATGGCCTACTGAGTTAAATGTTCTGTTTATGGGGTGAAAAGCAGTAAAATAGTCTTTGCTTGCTTTACCAGCAAGGCAGTTTCAGTGACAAACCCCTTAACTGTCTGAGAGGTTTATAGCCTTTTAATCTGAGGATTTTGCACGCGTTACAGAAGTGTTTATGAGAAAATAGACCATTTCATTTTGGCGTAGAAAGCCATTTTGTGACGGGTCACAAATGGAATTTGCTGCATACTCTCTGCAAAATGTCACCAACAACACACAGAGCCAGTACATCATCACCACAGAAGAAACGTCATACAATAAAAATATATGCTAACCTATGGTCAAAGATCTAGTATCTGAATACCTATCTGAATACCTGGGTAGTAATTCCCTCACTTTATAATTTACACTGTTATAATAATAAATAATAAAGATTTATGTTATCTGTTGGAATGAAACGATATGTGGCCACAGTACAGATGTTGTGCGAACAAACAACCTTGTCATCGGGAAAATTCTTCTGCACGTTGTCCAGATAGCTGCTGACGTTGTCCACGGTGGCGTAGCGCAGGAGGACCTGAGCGAAGTCCTGCACGCTGATGGTGGGCAAGCCCTTGGAGTAGCTGAGGAACTCAATCTCTAGCACTTCCGTCTGCAGGTTGTCCATGAAGCTACAGAGAGGGGCACAGCACAAGTAACATGAGCAACCCACTGGGTAGCGCAGAGGAAAATATTACCCCTTACAACAGTCTTATCTTTGTCTCTCAGAAACAAAATAAAGATCTTATTCACTTCTGATCTGTTTCTGCTAAAAAAACGTCCTTTGGAGAAAAAATAACAGTATGAGACCATTTTAAGATGTTAGCTGAACTTAGATTAGACTTGGGCTTTACTGGATACACCGTTTCCTTTAAAGAGGTGTGATACAAAGCCCAGATCCCACTGATTCTAAAGTGTTTCCTCTATAAAAAAAATCATTGAATGAGGAAAAAAGACACAAATCAGCCTAATATAAGATTTAACTTTTTTCTGAAAGACAAAGTCAAAACAATTCTAAGAAGCAATATCTTTTTGGCAAACCATCAAGTCCATGGGAGCCCATAACCACTCCAGCTGCCACAACTACACAATGCAGTGTGAAACCACACACATCAAAACCCTGCAGGATGGGAACCAAAAGTGTATAATTCACAGAAAGTTGGATATGACGGACTGGAGTCAGTCTGAGGAAGAGCTCAACGGCTCAACACAACACTTTCATAAAGTTCTATATAGTAGCTATCTGGTGTGCGGATCATATCTTACTTTCTTTGGATAGCCCATATCTATCACTCAGCTCCTATCTTGAATGGAGTGCAGCATTTTTATCGCTGTATGACAGATTAATGGAAAGCTTGAGTCTAGTTGGGTGTTTTTCCCCGAAACAAACTTGCAGTGCAGTGGAGTTACCTACCTGTAGAAATGCTCAAAGTTGAGCTCTCCTTTGCCATCCCGTCCAAAGAAATGCACCAGTAGTGTCGTGTTGATCATTTTCTCCTCTGCATGCTGAGCAAATAATTGATAAAACGCCATTTAAATATTCATTTAGGAAAAGTACGCATTTTAACAGCTCCAATGTCTAACCTTAAAAAACAACAGAAATGTTAAATACCCAGCGTATCCTGCGAAGCAGTAGTAAAGGTGTCCCCCTTCACCTGAGTACCTCCAGCCTAGTTTTGTAAAGAGGTCTTTACTTGTGTTCAAGAAATGTTGTAAAAACGTTGTTTTGACGGCAATTCTCAATATTGTTTCACATAACCATAAAAAGTTGGCTATAAACCTCATGTTTTTTTTACAACTTTTCCAGTTAATGTGTAATCGGCTACATTAAAGCAAGACACAGCACAAGCTTTGACCCAGTAGACTTCCATGCCCCTGCAAGCAGGTGTCTTGGGTTGAAAATAAGACATCTCTGTTTCCTTTCCCTAATCTATCTCGCAACACCAAGCACAAGAAACCACTATTGTTCCATTACACTGGAGAGAGTGTTACTGTCGAAAAAGTGCATATAAAAATGCTTACTTATTATTTAATTTTTAATTTCTTCTTCTATGTATCTTAATACATCAGCAAAAGCTGAACTTTCA